>JAVIAB010000108.1:14944401-15579401 GCA_032433765.1 Megaustenia siamemsis
AAATTCCTCTACTTGTTTTAGTTGCCTGCCTTCTATAGTTATGTTGATGTTCTGTTTCTCTTTTGCAATATTCATGACTCCTTTTTTGTTAATATTGATTTTCATGTTGTATTTTGTGTCTGTGCAGTTATTTAATTGTTCTTGTGGGTCTTTTATTTTTCCACGTATTAGTGCCTGATCGTCTGTAAATAGAAGCTCGTTTATTTGTTTGTTTTTTTTTACTCTTTAAAAGACCCTCCTTAAGCAAATGGTAATAAATGTATGCATTTTACGTTTATTGCAGAGTTGATGTTGTCCATACTTTTCATACATACAGTAGTACCGGAGAGTGTTTATAGCGTAATAGTTATGATAATACTCGTGGGAAACCATATTGGGTCTGGTTGAAGCTGAATTATATGCAGTAATAAAAATGTTTCAGCATTGTGAACAAGGCAAGACTAAACAGAACACCAACGTTTCGACCGTAGAGCCTTCAAAAGGGACGAAAACAAACAAAATGAAACGCCAATCCTTAAAAATGCAGAAGAAGTCTAAACAGTGGCCGAAGTCATCTAATGCTTTCACGAAATAACAGAGAAAATGAGACGTCACAAGACAGCAAAATATGAAAGTAGAGCGGTTCTAAAATTGTGTATAGAAATGTGCAAGCAGAATATAAAGAAGGAGCATGAAGTATAAGTAAATAAAATAATTAAAGAGCTGTATTCTCTTCCTGTCTGACGTTCACCCAATGGCTACTAACGGAGTGTGTACTCAATTCGTCATCCGTCCTTAAAAGAACGTTAGGTGTATTGCGGTTTATTTGAGCCTTTCAACCCAAAACTTCCGACTTCAAAACGCATTTTTGAGGACGGGGTTATCTTCCCTCTTCGAACTCTACTCGCTTGGTCAGACTGTTGTCGGGAGCACCGCATGGAGGTGGAGCAGAGTCTTGACCAGATCTCTTTTTCACCGATCTTTACACAAGCTGTCAGTTGTAGGTCGCTTGCCGCACTCAGCTCTGGATGGGCGCATTGGCCTCCAGAGAACAGCATTAGACGAAATAAGAATGTGTGTGTTGACTATTATTACCTGAGATCTATAATTGCAGTAAGATATAGTTTTTATTATGCTTATTTATTAATAGCGCCCGACTATAATTTTTCTTTTTAAAATGTAGATAAATATAGTAGTAGGTAACTCTTTGTACAGAGCTTCGCAGCAGGAGGCAATCTGATCATCAGAAGAAGTCCCCCGTCGAGCAAGGGTTTCGGCCCTTTAGTTTCTTGACACTCTAGGGGAGGCGAGCCTGCCTGGGTCATGACTCACAGGTGTCGACCTCCTGTTGCATTGCCTCTAAGGCTTACATAGTATGTTCGGCACAAAAAAACTACATTTAACATTCGAAAGTAGTTTGACTAACCTAGCCTAAGGCTTACACAGTATGTTCGGCACTAAATAACTACACTTAACACTCGAAAATAGTTTAACTAACCTAACCTATGATTCTGACTATGAAATTCTGACGTATGGAAGCGAATCATGGACAGTAGAAAAAGAAACGAAAAGACGATTAGTGGCCGCAGAGATGGGATTTCTCAGAAGAATGTTGAAAGTTCCATGGACAGCTAAAAAGACCAATGATAAAGTTCTCAAAGAGGCCAACACAAAAAGGCAGCTCCTAAAAAACATCAGAAAGAAACAATCACCATTTTCGGGCACATCATTGGAGGAAATTTGGAATACTTGGTTACAACTGGCAAAACAAAAGGAAAGAGAGATCGCGGACGACAAAGAGAGAAAATACTGGACAGCTTGGTTTCATGGCATGGAAAACAGTCAACAACAGAACTGATACGATGCACTGTAGATAAAAGATTGTGGAGGTCATGATCGCCTACGCCAACTGGTATGGCACGTGATGATGAACTTAACCTAAGGCTTACATTGTATGTTCGGCACAAAATAGCTACACTTAATACGCAAAACACTCGAAAATAGTTTAACTTTCCTGCCTTGCTTTATTCAAGCAAGTTGCTGTGCTTTCAAGTCGCAGATAAATAAAAACTGAGTTTTTGGTAACATTTAACGTTTAAAAAAGTGGTCAAAGATTTGCATAATTTGGGACCCACTGTGTTATGCGCTTGCGCATAACACATGATTGCTATTAGTCACATGCTCTGGAGTAAGAATTATTTTTAAATCGATGAAGTAAATAATATGGTGCGTTGTCAGTACAAGGACAAGTTGATGGTAATGAACAACTCATAGCTGACAGTTGAGGCAGGGTTGACAAACCACAGTTGGACAAGACATTAATCCACATTGACGTGGTGGTACCTGAAACAGTCAGTCCTGCCAGATCAACTATTACTTTTTTTTTTGTTTTTTAAGAGAGGAGGTGGAATGCAAACTCGGGATCCAAAATTATTGGATGAATTATGATGCAACACTGCAAGAGGATGAATGTTTAAATGATCTGCTTTTCTGAAAGCTTTGTTTCTTTTTCAAGAGGATAGTGAACTGCAATAGCTGTCTCAGTTCCACTGGCCAAGTGTAAGACTTGAAGATAAAACGACATGAAGATAAAACGACATGAAGATAAAACGACATGAAGATAAAACATGAAGATATGCAACGGAACAACAGACACAAAGAAAGAAATAATGAAAAAAAGATTGCATAAAAGAATTAAATTTTAAAGAAGAAAAAAAAAGATAAAAATTTTAAAAAGAGAGAGAAATAGAATGAGAATGAGAGAAAGAAAGAAAGGAAGGAAGGAATGAAGGAAGGCAAGAAGGACATAATAGAGAAACAAATAAAAATACTGAGAAAGAAATAATGAAACAGAAAGACAGAAAGAGAGTTAGAGAGAGACAAAGAAAGAGTAAGAAAGAAAGCAAGAAAGAAAGAAATAATTGAAGGATGTCTAAATGGAAGGGCGAAAGAGGTAAAGATTGAAAAGAATGAAGAAAGAAGATGGGAAAAAAATAAAGAAAGAACGGAGAGAGAAATAAGTAATTAATTCTAAAAAAATAATGAAATAAAGAAATTACAGATAGAGCTGACGAAAGCCTATATTATGCATGAAGCTGATAAGCTGATTATATATATATATATATATATATATGAAAAAAAAATAATACTATTCCCAGCCAACTGTATATAGAACACGTTACAAATCACATGACTCGGAAATGTCAAAGTTGATTACATGTCTAGCATTGTTGCGACTTGTGCCTTGACCTAAACGTTGATTGACTTTTCCAAATGTTTATTTTTGCATACATTACGTAACACATGTAAACTCCCATGTTATAGTCAACATAAGGACTTCAATTTACTCTATGGGATTTCAATGAGTCCGTCTATTTATTAAAGCAGTAACTCCATAAACATATTTTTTTGTAAACCGCAATGCAATTATTTACTTTTCGTCTTATGAAGTAGTGTTTGTATTTACTTTTTACGTTCTCTGGTTCATATGTGTTTGTTGATTAAATGGAGAAAGCATATATTCCGGGCGATTCATCTTTGAAATATTTCAACAAACAATGCGAATGATTATCAACTCGAGTAATTTAATCTCAAGATTAGAACGTGTAGTGAGAAATCACATGGGATATTTGTTATGGATTAACTAGAGAGTTTAAGTAAATTTAATGGATACATTGTTTATCTCTGTATCTGTATGCTCTTTTGTCGGCTCGTCTGTGCTATCATTTCTCATTTCATCACTCAGACAATCAAGAATGAGTTGTACCACATCTCTCTCTCTCTCTCTCTCTCTCTCTCTCTCTCTCTCTCTCTCGTGTCATCACCTCATATCTTATTCTTTTGTCCACTTCTTCTCAACTTACCTGCCCCAATCATCCTAGATGTAGTAGTATTTATCTTTGCTTCATCGTTCGTTGTCGTTGTTCTCGTTTATTTTTTTAAGAAGGTCACATGTAGGCCGAAACGTCAGTATCCTGTTGTGTTACTTTTTTGTAAAGCTGTCACCATACCTTGTTGGAGTGTACGTTACACTCCACTACTGGCTCCTTGCTGGCAGCTTTACCGCAGCATTGCATTTGTTTGACCGTTTCCTACTTCCCAAATAAGGATAAACCTTGTCGTTTGTTATTTGGTTATTTGGTTATGGAAGGCCACCGGTATCACTGCAAACAAATCAAAATCCATAATTGCTCAACCGCCCGTGCCAGTGGAATCATCCGAATTACTAACTCACCTCCCAAACAAAGAAAGGTAGCCGTAGTCCCCATCATAGCAGTCTCAGCACACGTCAAAAGACATAAAGCGAAACCGCAAAGTGAACACGACCAACTGTTCCCTGTCATACGATATCAGCATTCATCGTAAACAATTGGAATATCGGAACATGATCAAAACGGATGAAACACACAGCTCACGGTGTGCACAGAGCACTTAACTCAGTAGCTCCTGCAACAAGCCGGACTTGGAATATGAGGAAACTGCAACAAGGAACACTTTCCAGATATAGCCTTCCATGGTTCCTGCCGCCTATCCACCATATTGCCCGGAAGTTCACGTCCTTTGAAAATGATGATCGGAAGAATTTGATTCACTTTCTTCAGTGGGACAAACTCAGAAGAATTTGATTTGCTTTCTTCAGTGGGAACAAACTCAGAAGAATTTTATTTGCTTTCTTCAGTGGGAACAAACTCAGAAGAATTTGATTTGCTTTTTTCAGTGGGAACAAACTCAGAAGAATTTGATTTGCTTTCTTCAGTGGGAACAAACTCAGAAGAATTTGATTTGCTTTCTTCAGTGGGAGCAAACTCAGAAGAGGACTTCCGTCTCCAAGATGGCGGAACTAAGTCACGTTCTCTCGATCGCTGCAGAAATTGCTTTGGAATCTGATAAATTCTCTGCATTCCAGTCGAAATAATGTTCTACTTATCATATCTACACCAATGAATTGGCATTGCACGCACGGCAATACTCCGTTTTGACAAATCAAGTGTTGTGAATGTGCCTTCAAGTGTGTGTTTGTGTTCTATCAGACATCCACTTTGAGCATATACCCTACAAGACACAAACACAATATTTGTCGTCTGTTATTTCGTTGAAATATGGAATTAGTATCCGTGCTGCTACGATTATCGGCGCGTTTTAAGGAAATGCATTGGGGGCAGTTTCCAATTCTGACCTATGGGAGCGAATCATGGACAGTAGACAAATAAATGAAAAGACGATTAGAGGCCACAGAGATGGGATTTCTCAAGAGAATGTTGAAAGTTCCCTGGACAGCTAAAAAGACCAATGAGGAAATTCTCAAAGAGGGCAACACAAAAAAGGCAGCTCCTAAAAAACATCAGAAAGAAACAATCAACATTTCTCGGGCACATCATGAGAAGAGGAAAGTTAGAATACTTGGTTACAACGGGAAAAATAAAAGGAAAGAGAGATCGCGAACGACAAAGAGAGAAAACACTGGATAATTTGGTGTCATGAAATGCCACACAGTCAACAACAGAACTGATACGATGCACTGTAGATAGAAGATTGTGGAAGGACATGATCGCCTACGCCAACCGGTATGGCACATGATGATAATGACGATTAGGGGAAAAGCCTCTTGATAGCGACAGAGCTGAAAGTTATCAGCAACTCATAGCTGATGGTGAACTAGAACTGTCTAGACTCTGCTGCACACCTTGACGGTGCCCCTAGACAGAATAACCAGTCTGGTCTGGCCAGGTGAGTAGAGATCGAGTGGGAAGGCAACCCAGTTCTTCAAAATGCCTGGCTGAAGTCGGATATTTTACGCCAAAAGACGCAAATATTACAATTATTTTAGAAACCATAACACAATGCATACGTAACGTCTTTTAAGGGCGGATGACGAAATCATCGGATTAACATAAGCAAGCAAGGAAATGCAATACATTTTTTTGACAATTTTTGGAACATGTGAAGAGACACAATACCCTACTGACAGTTATCTTTGGAGATAAGGTACAAGGTACACGAGGATAGACAGACCACGATAAAAGTGGACTGTTAACATCACAAGATAGACAGATAACGTATGACGAACACAATCAGGGTAGGTGACAGTAGAGTGGCACTCCATGGTAGCCAACCTTCAATATCATCACCATCATCATGTACCCTGCCGGTTGGCGTAGGCGATCATGTCCTTCCACAATCTTCTGTCTACAGTGCATCGTATCAGTTCTGTTGTTTTCCATGCTATGAAACCAAGCTATCCAGTATTTTCTCTCTTTGTTGTCCGCGATCTCTCTTTCCTTTTATTTTGCCAGTTGTAACCAAATATTCCAACTGTCCTCCTCTCATGATGTACCCGAAAAATGGTGATTGTTTCTTTCTGATGTTTTTTAGGAGTTAACTTTTTGTGTTGGCCTCTTTGAGAACTTCATCATTGGTCTTTTTAGCTGTCCAGGGAACTTTCAACATTCTTCTGAGAAATCCCATCTCTGTGGCCTCTAACCGTCTTTTCATTTGTTTGTCTACGTCCATGATTCGCTTCCATAGGTGAGAATTGGTTCTATATAGCACTGATGAACTCTCTTTCTCATTTTTATTGACATACATTTATTGCATAAGATATTTTTCATTTTCTTAAATGCTATTTTGGCCTGAGCTGTTCTGCTTTTTATTTCTGTGGTGGATCTCCCATCTGATGAAATTATTGTGCCCAAGTGTTTGAAACGTTGCACTTGTTTTAGATTTGTCTCGTTTATTTTTATGCTGCATGATGGTGATGATTGTTTCTTCGATATAACCATTACTTCTGTTTTCTTACTATTCAGACTGAGACCTTTCTTGTGCTTTCTTCTACTATTATGTCTATCATTTCTTGTAGTTCGTTCTCTGTCTCTGCTATTAAGACTGTGTCATCCGCATATCGCAAATTATTTATGTTGTGACCGTTGACTTCAATTCCTTTTTTGTCTACTATTGATCTCATAATAACCTTCAATATGGAGACAGCAAATATTGAATAAAGTTAAGTTTAAGTCAGTAGTATTTGTTGTCTTTTAAAAAAAATAAAAGCCAGTATCAATTTGTGGTCGGGTATACCTAGAAGCTGTTGATTGTCTTCAAACCGACATCTCTATCGGGGACTGGTTGGTCTCGAGGCAAGACGCCGGGCTCGAGAAAGAGAGATTGTGGGTTCATATCCCGGCCACACCAGTTTGGGATTTTTATTTATAATTTCTCTCTGTGGCAAACCATCCCCTGGTCACAGCAGCGAGGCCCGGCTTGAAACGTCAATTACTCATGGACGGAGAAAATATGAGTACCACTGAAGTCGAAGTTATCTTCCTGTACGGCGAGGAAGCCCTGTGCACACGGCTGCCAGGGAAAAAATGAATTAACACGCAAAATTCAGTTGCTAGTCTCTAGGAACTTCGTCAGAGGTAAAAGCTGGCGAACGAAAAAAAAAAAAAAAAAAACTTGTCTTCATTAGACCTGGTCACTAACTACTTCAGCGACTTCATCATTTCATCATCCGGTTGTACCAAACGGGCAAGATGTATAATTGTCTACCTACCTAAGTGGGATTGCAAGAGTTAGATCTTGTCCAGACAGGGCCATCAACCAACATTTAACCACAACCTTACATTACCTTTCAGTTGGGCGCTCCATTCATAAATACCAGCAGCGTCAAATAAGACATGGGTAAATAGATGAAGACTGTCGCACCAGCGGCAGTGGTGGGGTCTGTTGATATAGACGACCTACAATTGGAGTACCTCTAGGACAGAATGGTAGGGTCTAGATGATATAGACAACCTATCTATCTATCTATCTATCTATCTATCTATCTATCTATCTATCTATCTATCTATCTATCTATCTATCTATCTATCTATCTATCTATCTATCTATCTATCTATCTATCTATCTATCTATCTATCTATCTATCTATCTGTCTGTCTGTCTGTCTGTCTGTCTGTCTGTCTGTCTGTCTCTCCGTCTGTCCGTCCGTCCCTCCGCCTTGTCCATCCTGTCCGTCTGTTTGTCTGTCTGTTCGTCCGTCCGTCCGTCTCTCTGTCATTCTATCGATCTGTCTGTCTATGAATCTATGTACACAATCGTATGTATGTTTTTTCAGTATATCTCTGTTCCTCTAATCCATTACATTATATGCATTTGCTGTCTGCCCATGTGGCTGTTCTGTCTTTTTGAGTGTTTATTTCTCTGTCTGCCCATGTGGCTGTTCTGTCGTTTTGAGTGTTTATTTCTCTGTCTGCCCATGTGGCTGTTCTGTCTTTTGAGTGTTTATTTCTCTGTCTGCCTATGTGGGTGTTCTGTCTTTTTGAGTGTTTATTACTCTGTCTGCCTATGTGGGTGTTCGGTCTTTTTGAGTGTTTATTTCTCTGTCTGCCTATGCACTCTATCCGCACACTCCCAGTGTCTCTTCTTACCGTCGTGTCTATAGCGACTTTTTCATTCATTCTTACTTCTGTCTGTCTATTTGTTTATATGTTTTTTTTTTCAGATTATTTATCCTACTCTGCTCTGATTCCTTTGCCTGTCTTTCTGCGTTTCTGGATGCCTACTTACCATTCTGCCTAACTATGAGTTTCTCTGTAATTGTATGTATCTGACTCCTCTACCTCTCTGTCGATTGACATATCTGTCTGTTTAAATGTCTGTATGCGGTCCTTATCGCATATGCATAACCCCAGTTTTGTCCTTTTGGTAAAGGTAAAAGGTAAAGTACGAGACTCAACCGGCGTCTCAGCACGCGAGTTTACACCCATATGTGCTCGGCCGCCTATCCAGAAATGTTCGGAGATTTCTGTATAGTGTCGCCTCAAGCATCGAAACTCAGATGCGAAGCAACATTCCTCACCTTCCCAGGGTAATACCCTGGTACCCATTTCTGCCAACGGCTGGGTCGACCGTGGGGGTATTTTTTTTATCCAACCACGAGTACAACTCACACTGCTCCCAGCGGGAATCGAACACGGGTTGTCCGAACGTAGGTAGTCCAGTCGGGTGGTGTCCTTTTGGTACAGAGGTAACATGCAAAAATAAATAAATAAATAATTGGTCTAATGAAACCCACATTTGACGATCGAGATATGATGTTTGTGAATGCTCTTCACCTGGTTATTTGTCACTGATAGTTTCGTTGATTTATTCGTTTGTATCTTTCCAGTCAGGTAAAATGCGTATTCCTCTTCTATGAAACCTACAAAATGATTAAAATAATCAGTATCTTAAAATTTATGAACTATTGCGGTTCATAATTGAATATTGCATCTCCTTAAACTCTTATATTTAGTAACCAATTACCTATCATTTTGCTTCCATTTCTTTAAACTGTTGTTTAGTTCATATATAACAAGAAGAAGAGTTATTAAATGTTATGTAGAGACAGTCTTAACATGTGGATGTGAATCATGGACAATGGGACAACAGACAAAACAATCATTGGAGGCTGCAGAAATGTGGTTTTACAAAAGAATGTTGAGAATACCAAGGACAGCTAAGAAGAGTAATGAATACGTTCTGAAAGAAGCCAAAGCAACGAGAGAGCTAATTTCCAATATTAGGTAGAAATAATCATCATTTTTTGGCCATGTAATGAGACGGGAACAACTGGAATATATTGTAACAACTTGGAAAATTGAGGAACTAAGAGATAGAGGGAAGCGAAGAAAAAAAATACCAGACAGCTTAAGAGAATGGCTTGGCAAAGGTCAACAACAGAAATGATAAATAACTGTCTAGATCAAAAGTTGTGGATGGACATGAACACCTACGCCAGCAAGCCCGCTACTTAATGATGATGATGAGTCCATATATCTATGAGTAATACGGATGATTGATTATACCTCCATTTCTTTAAATGAGGCTTTCCGTCAGTCATTCTATCTATGAGTCATACTGTGATGACTGATGTGTCATGATATCACTAATAATACCTAAGAGGATACAAAAAAAACATTCAAATTATCTCTTCTGTCAACATTTATCATGCTTTTACATTGGTTTATGCACACAACCATCTTATTATTTTTTTTTAACTCAACATTTCTACGAAGATTGGCTAAATAATGTAACACAACAATCTCTACGTTTGTAATATAAAAATGTCCCGTGGCGAATATCGTTGGCGAGTGATATAATATTGCACCAAAAACAATAATTATTTGTTTGGAAGGTCTAGTAGGGGATGGGGAATAGATGCAACGTGAGATAGCGCAAAACAAAAAACTATTGCACCTTGATAAGACATACTGGTGTGTTTGTATCTTGTGTGTCTCTGAGTAAAAGTGCTATGTTATTTCCGTCTTATTACGGTTTGCATGACCATGACAATGAGCATCTTATGTAAAACATATTTATCCCCATTTTCTGTTACCAGCGCCAAACATGGACATTTTCACAATTCAGGAAAGAAAGATAGTCACCGCGGAAATTAGGTGTTAGAGAAAAGCTGCTATAATGGCCAGAAGAGACCAATCAGAAACGAGGTTATAAGTGAAAGAGTTGGCATAGAACCTATTTTCAATCACCTACAAAGGTAAAGGACAAACAAAATGGTTTGGCTACCTGGAGAGAATATGTACTGATGCCAGATCATGCAAGGTAGGCACGAAAAGAGGAGAAAGACACAGAGGAGATGGAACCGAGGAGATGAACACAGAGGAGATGGACACAGAGGCGATAGACACAGAGGAGATGGACACAGAGGAGATGGACACAGAGGAGATGGATACAGAGGCGATGGACACAGAGGAGATGGACACAGAGGAGATGGACACAGAGGAGATGGATACAGAGGAGATGGGCACAGAGGAGATGGACACAGAGGAGATGGACACACAGAAGATGGGTACAGAGGAGATGGATACAGAGGAGATGGATACAGAGGAGATGGATACAGAGGAGATGGACACAGAGGAGATGGGCACAGAGGAGATGGATACAGAGGAGATGGACACAGAGGAGATGGGCACAGAGGAGATGGATACAGAGGAGATGGACACAGAGGAGATGGACACAGAGGAGATTGGCACAGAGGAGATGGATACAGAGGAGATGGACACAGAGGAGATGGATACAGAGGAGATGGACACAGAGGAGATGGACACAGAGGAGATGGGCACAGAGGAGATGGATACAGAGGAGATGGGTACAGAGGGGATGGACACAGAGGGGATGGATACAGAGGGATGGACAGATGGACACAGAGGGGATGGACACAGAGGGGATGGACACAGAGGGGATGGACACAGAGGGATGGACACAGAGGAGATGGACACAGAGGAGATGGACACAGAGGAGATGGACACAGAGGAGATGGACACAGAGGAGATGGATACAGAGGAGATGGACACAGAGGAGATGGACACAGATGGGACAGATACGGAGGGGATGGACACAGAGGAGATGGACACAGAGGGGATGGACACAGAGGGGATGGACACAGAGGAGATGGACACAGAGGAGATGGACACAGAGGGGACACAGAGGACGGAGAGGAGATGGACACAGAGGGGACAGATACGGAGGGGATGGACACAGAGGAGATGGACACAGAGGGGATGGACACAGAGGGATGGACACAGAGGAGATGGACACAGAGGAGATGGACACAGAGGGGATGGACACAGAGGGGAGATGGACACAGATGAGAGGGACACAGAGGAGATGGACACAGAGGAGGATGGACACAGAGGGATGGACACAGAGGACACAGATGATATGGACACAGAGGGGATGGACACAGAGGAGATGGACACAGAGGATGGACACAGAGGGGATGGACACAGAGGAGATGGACACAGAGGGATGGACACAGAAGAGATGGACACAGAGGGGATGGACACAGAGGGGATGGACACAGAGGGGATGGACACAGAGGAGATGGACACAGAGGGGATGGACACAGAGGAGATGGACACAGAGGGGATGGACACAGAGGGGATGGACACAGATGAGATGGACACAGATGAGATGGACACAGAGGGGATGGACACAGAGGAGATGGACACAGAGTGGATGGACACAGAGGGGATGGACACAGAGGGGATGGACACAGATGAGATGGACACAGATGAGATGGACACAGAGGGGATGGACACAGAGGAGATGGACACAGAGGAGATGGACACACAGGAGATGGACACAGAGGGGATGGATACAGAGGGGATGGATACAGAGGGGATGGACACAGAGGAGATGGACACAGTAGATAGACACAGATGGGATGGACACAGAGGAGATGGACACAGAGGAGATGGACACAGAGGAGATGGACACAGAGGAGATGGGCTCGGTGGAGATGGATGCAGCGGCGATAGACACAGAGGAGATGGACTCAGAGGAGATGGACTCAGAGGAGATGGACACAGAGGAGATGGGCTCGGAGGAGATGGATGCAGCGGCGATAGACACAGAGGAGATGGACACAGAGGGGATGGACTCAGAGGAGATGGACACAGAGGAGATGGACACAGAGGAGATGGACACAGAGTAGATGGACACAGAGGAGATGGGCACAGAGGAGATGGGCACAGAGGGGATGGACACAGAGGAGATGGACACAGAGTAGATGGACACAGAGGGGATGGACACAGAGGAGATGGGCACAAAGGAGATGGGCACAGAGTAGATAGACACAGAGGAGATGGATACAGAGGATATAGAAACCAACCGCTAGAGCTTGCTCACCCTGGCCAGGAACAAAAATCAAAGTGTGACGGAGGGGACGACGTTCTCCTCCAAGAAATCTCCAGCCAAGTCAGATAGTGGCTAGGATTATTCTTCTTTTCCTATTGCCCTTCCGGTCTCTAAGATTTCAGTCATGACACCATACGTCTAAGACTAAGAAGAACACAAAAGTGGTCGCTGGCAGAGTCTTGTGTCCATACTATTGGATTTAATCACAAGAAATCAGATCAACTTACCTCTCTGAGGAAATGAAGACCGCATGTTCAGTGCAGACGCGACGCAGTGTGCATCATCATTGAGTGCCGTCTCCGCATCAAAGGTTGGCTATCTGGAGGGCCATTCCACTCTGTCTTTTGCTTTAATGGTGCAGATTGTCATAGGCTGACTTTTCCATCTTTTGATGTTACTCGTCCATGTCAGTCTTGGCCTACCTCTGCCTCTTTTACCTTGTATTTTCCCTTCCAAGATTACTTTTATTAGGCTCTTGTGTCTTTTAATATACCCCAAAAATTTCATTTGTCTTGTTCTAATTGTGTTTAGTAGTTCTGTTTTCATTTTTAGTTGTTCTAAAACTTAATCATTTGTTTTCTTTTCTTTCCACCCAATTCTACCTATTCTTCTATAAATCCACATTTCAAAGGCTTCAATTTTCTATGTTTTCTTCTCTAATGTCCATGTTTCTTCACCAGACATGACTATTGAGAAGATGTAACATTTTGCAATTCTTAATTTTAGCCCTGATGTTATTTGTTTTGATGTTAGTATATTTTTCATGGGATTAAAATTACTGTTTTGCCTTATCTATTCTTTTGTTTATTTCAGTTGTACATTTTCCATCACTGGTTATATTATGCCCCATGTAGTTGTAGTTCTGGACTGTCTCCAGATGTATTCCTTCAACTTTGATATTTAATTGTAGGTCTTGAAATTTGTCTTTGTTTATGATCATAGTTTTAGTCTTGTTGATATTCATATCTAGTCCATATAATTTGCTTATGTTTATTACATTAAGTAATTGTTCTAGATCTTTAGGATTTTCTTCAAGTAGTACAGTATCATCAGCATATCTTAGCGTACATCAGGTCAGAGTTAGTAATTTCACAAATGATGAAAAATTGACAATATTTTTCACTTTTCACTAAACGAAGAGAAACCAAAAATAGGCTAAACTAGTTAGCTAAATGAATCAATAAAATAATGCGGTTGTCATCTATGCTTCTATTCATTACAGCATTATAAGCACGGCTATGTATTGCTGATACTTTAGATACATATTTGAGTATAGTTATAAAAACACTGTAACGATTTCTTACATTCGGCGAAATAATATGTGATATGTGATGAGAAGAGATAATAACCGAAGCAAGCCCTTATGTGGGAAACAACAGGTAGGAGGAAAAGAGATCGACCCAGAGAAACACTGAGAAGAACTTTAATCAGGGAGGCAAAGGCAACAGGAACAGGCTCCCTCAAAGAGATCGAGATGCTTGCACAGAACAGAGATAAATAGCGAGATTTGATAAACGATCTTTGCAAAGATTTAGACTGCTAGAAAGAACATTTAAAAACAGGGTAAGAGCATCTCAGGCTATGCCCTATGGGCTGACTATTGCTCGTAAGGATATATAGAATAGAAACAAAAGAAAACAAAATACTTCCTATTGGAGCTGCAATATCCATATTCAACTACGACTGGCGGAAACTACTAGACTAGGCTCACCAATTAATGTAACCCTAGTTATAAAAGTTTTAAGACCCCTGGCCTGGTGCATTGCGCATGTCTTTAGAAATCTTTGAGACTAGTCTTAAGAGTCTCTTTCTCTTTCAGCAAAAGTTATATTTCAAGTGAATCAAGGATTAAAGAGAACTGAGCTTTTGATTAGTCTACATTAGTAGATTACTCCCCAGGGCTACTTTTTGTGTGATGTTACTTGACGTTGTAGAAACATGCATAGCGAAGTTACTAATTTGTTACGCAGAAAACTCACGTATTTTTTGTTCTAATGCATTTGAGTTTAAGTCCAATATATGTAGGTAAAAATAAGACGAAAAGTATGAACGATATAAAGAAGATAAAATGGCGGAGAAAGAAGAAGAAGAAGGAGCAGAAGCTGAAGACGTAAGGAGGACGGAGACAAAGATGAAGACGACGAAGAGGAAGAAAAGGATAAAAAAGGAACAAAAGGAAGAAAAAGGGATAAAAAAAAAGAGAAAGAAAGAGACTAACGGGACAAAAAATAAGAAATCATCATGTGCCTGATCGAGTAAGTGGTCATCAATTTCCACAGTTATCTGACCTTACAATTATTGTTTGTTTACTATGTTGACTTCAAAAGAAACCATTCAATAAATACAGATATCGTGGTAGCTTCACAAGAAACCATTCAATAAATACAGATATCGTGGTAGCTTCACAAGAAACCATTCAATAAATACAGATATCGTGGTAGCTTCACAAGAAACAATTCAATAAATACAGATATCGTGGTAGCTTCACAAGAAACCATTCAATAAATACAGATATTGTGGTAGCTTCACAACAAAACGTTTTATGAGAAGATGGTAATGATGACGAAGAGAGAGAGAGAGAGAGAGAGAGAGAGAGAGAGAGAGAGAGAGAACAAATGAGCCCACAAAAATAAGAGAAAGATAACTGGTTTACAATAAGACGATGATGACGACGAAAGAGAGCGAAAGAGGCGGGGGGGGGGGGGGGAGTAAACAGCTCAAATAAAAAAAAAAACGAGTGAAGGAGAAAGTTAATAGAAATGAAAAATGTCAGAATAAAGAAAAGATAAATGCTAAATAAAAATAAAAGAAGAAAACAAAAGAAGAGAAAAGAAACGAGGGAAAAGAGTAGTAATAAAAACTTGGCGAAGAAGATAAAGATGAAGAAAAATAGATGAGGAACGCGAAGAAGCAGACATCGACGAAGTTGTAGAAACAGATAACGACGGTGGGAATTGAGAAGAAGTCATTGCTAGTATGACAGAGTTAGAATAATGTTAAATAATGTTGTTAGATGATGTTGTTAGATAATGTTGTTAGATAATGTTGTTAGATAATGTTGTTAGATAATGTGTTAAATAATGTTGTTAGTTGTTATAATGTTGTTAGATAATGTTGTTAGATAATGTTGTTAGATAATGTTGTTAGATAATGTTGTTAAATAATGTTGTTAGATAATAATAATGTTGTTAAATAATGTTGTTAAATAATGTTGTTAAATAATGTTGTTAAATAATGTTGTTAAATAATGTTGTTAGATAATGTTGTTAGATAATGTTGTTAGATAATGTTGTTAAATAATGTTGAAAGAATCATTCAAAGCTTCGACGAATAAGCCTTTCATTCAAACCTAAAGAAACAGAACAATATCATCATCATCATCATGTGCTATACCGGTTGACGTGGGCGATTATGTCCTTCCACAATTCTTATCCACCGTGCATCGTATCAAATCTGCTGTTGATTATTTAACATGCCATGATGCCAAGCTATCTAGTATCTTCTCTCTTTGTCGTCTCCAATCTCTCTTTCCCTGTATTTCGCCAGTTGTAACCAAGTATTCCAACTTTCCTCTTTTCATGATGTGTCCGAAAAATGTTGATTGCTTCTTTCTGATGTTTTTTTTAGGAGTTCCCTTTTTGCGTTGGCCTCTTTGTGAATGCCCTAATTGGAGGAAACTTTCAACATTCTTCTGAGAAATTCCATCTCTGTGGCCTCTAATCGTCTTTTCACTTGTATGTCTACTGTCCACGATTCGCTTCGATAGGTCAGAATTAGCTGTATATAGCACTGATGAACTCTTTTTCTCTCCTCTATTGACATAGACATGTTGCATAAGAGGCTTTTCATTCTCTGAAATGTTGTTAATAGAACAATATACAAATGTGATTATGTAAATTGTAGATAATATAAATTGTAGATAATATAAATTGTAGATAATATAAATTGTAGATAATATAAATTGTAGATAAATTGTAGATAATATAAATTGTAGATAAATTGTAGATAAATTGTAGATAATATAAATTGTAGATAAATTGTAGATAATATAAATTGTAGATAATATACATTGTAGATAATATAAATTGTAGATAATATAAATTGTAGATAAATTGTAGATAATATAAATTGTAGATAATATAAATTGTAGATAAATTGTAGATAATATAAATTGTAGATAATATACATTGTAGATAATATAAATTGTAGATAATATAAATTGTAGATAAATTGTAGATAATATAAATTGTAGATAATATAAATTGTAGATAAATTGTAGATAATATAAATTGTAGATAATATAAATTGTAGTTAATATAAATTGTAGATAACATAAATTGTAGATAATATAAATTGTAGATAATATAAATTGTAGATATCAAAGAAATTAATTTAAAAAGTAGCTCAATGAAACTAGTAAGAGGTCAAGGCAAAGAAAGGGAAGGGGGTACTTTACTTTTTTTTTTTTAAGGAGTAAGATTCGAGTTGTAAGTGATTTATGATAGTTCTATATTTACAAAATAATTATATTATTAATAATAAAAGTAGATTGCCTGCTCTCCTCTGTCACGCTCATAATAGTACGTTCGTGACTCGACAGATCATTCGGGTTGCAATTTCGGATAACTCTAACTTACTTTAACTTCATAGGCGGGTAACTCAGTGATATAACTTTCACAATCGGATAACTCAGTAACAAAACTTCACAATCGGATAACTCGGTAACAAAACTTCACAATCGGATAACTCGGTAACAAAACTTCACAATCGGATAACTCAGTAACAAAACATCACAATCGATAAATCAGTAACAAAACTTCACAATCGGATAACTCGGTAACAAAACTTCACAATCGGATAACTCGGTAACAAAACTTCACAATCGGATAACTCGGTAACAAAACTTCACAATCGGATAACTCGGTAACAAAACTTCACAATCGGATAACTCAGTAACAAAGCTTCACAATCGGATAACTCGGTAACAAAACTTCACAATCGGATAACTCAGTAACAAAGCTTCACAATCGGATAACTCGGTAACAAAACTTCACAATCGGATAACTCGGTAACAAAACTTCACAATCGGATAACTCGGTAACAAAACTTCACAATCGGATAACTCGGTAACAAAACTTCACAATCGGATAACTCAGTAACAAAGCTTCACAATCGGATAACTCGGTAACAAAACTTCACAATGGGATAACTCAGTAACAAAGCTTCACAATCGGATAAGTCGGTAACAAAACTTCACAATCGGATAACTCAGTAACAAAGCTTCACAATCGGATAACTCAGTAACAAAACTTCACAATCGGATAACTCGGTAACAAAACTTCGCAATCGGATAACTCGGTAACAAAACTTCACAATCGGATAACTCAGTAACAAAACTTCGCAATCGGATAACTCGGTAACAAAACTTCACAATCGGATAACTCAGTAACAAAACTTTACAATCGATAAATCAGTAACAAAACTTCACAATCGATAAATCAGTAACAAAACTTCACAATCGGATAACTTAGTAACAAAACTTCACAATCGGATAACTTAGTAACAAAATTTCACAATCGGATAACTTAGTAACAAAACTTCACAATCGATAACTCAGTAACAAAACTTCACAATCGATAACTCAGTAACAAAACTTCACAATCGGATAACTTACTAACAAAACTTCACAATCGGATAACTTAGTAACAAAACTTCACAATCGGATAACTTAGTAACAAAACTTCACAATCGATAACTCAGTAACAAAACTTCACAATCGATAACTCAGTAACAAAACTTCGCAATCGGATAACTTAGTAACAAAACTTCACAATCGGATAACTTAGTAACAAAACATCACGATCGAATATCTCAATAACACAACTTCACGATCGAATAACTCAATAACACAACTTCACAATATATAATTCAATAACATAACTTCATAATAGGGTAACAACATAACATAAATTCACAATTTTAATAGCTACATGAAATGTATTCACAATTTGATAACTCCTTAACATAGCTTCTCGGCCAGATAACTCCATAACACAACACCATAATCCCATAACACCATCACCTACGTTTCTGATAAGTGCGACTAGTAATCCAACGCCAGTCTTTATCGTTACATGTTAAAATATGTAGGTATTCACTCCACGGGTTACGGTTGTGCTACTAGTGCCAGAATTGGACGCTGGGCTCTAGAACAATAAGAAAGATAACGACCACAGAAATGAAATGTGTCAGAAGAATGACAGGAAACAGCTTAAGGGACAGAGTAAGAAACACTGATCTGAGGAAGAAACTCGGAATTGAACCAACCATCGAATACATATAGAAACAACAGATAAATTGGTTCGGCCACATAACAAGACAAAAAGAACTAACAATGACTCAAAGAGCCATAAACAAACGCTACGAAAACGCCAGAGCAAGAGGAAGACCGAGAAAGAGATGGATAAAGGGAATACTAGTCACTAGGTGGGATAACACCAGAATAGGCCAACAGAAGAGTAAAGAATCGCAGATGGCATCTCCCTCAACGCCAACGGCATAGGAGGAAGGATAGAAGAAGATGAAGACGAGTTATGGCATTTGGGGAAAATGGTGTCATTGTCCATTATTTTCAAAGACCAGCCGCATATTATATATGTGATATGATCAACATTACTCCAGGCCATTTTACGTATATGCTCACTCCAACCCCCCCCCCCCCCCAATACTGTATATGTTTTTTTTTTCCATTTGCATTAATTGCATCATACCACACTTCAAAGATGTAACAGGCGGACAGTAGGCACGATCCATTGATGTTCTGTTTGAAAAGTGCTCCTAGTTGCAGTTTCCTCATATTCCAAGTCCTGCTTGCTGCCGCAGATATTGAGTTTAGTGTTCTGTGCACATGGCGAGCTGTATTTTTCATCCGGATTGTGTTTCGATATTTCGATTGCTTACGATGAAGGATGATAACGTATGACGAAGGAAAGTTCAGTTGCGTTCACTTTCAGTGCTGCTTGGCCCTATGTTATTTAGCGTGCTCTGTAGCTGCTATGATGGGGACTGAAGCTGTCTTTCTTTGTTTGGATCCTTCAACAAGATGAGATGTTAATTCGGATGATTCCACTGGCACGGGCGGTTGAGTAATTATGGATTTTTATTCGTTTGCAGTGATACCGGGACCTTGGACTAGCCACTAACAGGAGCACTTCCCCTAACTCTGCATGCGACTTTAATTAGGGATTCTAATCCAAGAACAGCAACTGTGGATAGTTTTTTTTTAATTGGAGGGAAAGGGGAGGGGTGTGGCAAACCAGATAACCAGTCGTTTTTTTTTTTCTGATACCAAAAACTACCGGAAGTTGTTTTCACAACTTGGCAAGTGTTCTTGGTAACACGGAAGCGACGATAATGAATGAACGCTTCAAGTGGTTCTGGTACCAGAAATGCAGAGATTGTGCTTGGGGAATTTCCAGTCATTTGAACAAAGTCAGAAGAAGCCGATTATTAAATATAATGGTGGGGCTACTATCGCTGTATAAAGAGGGAGGAACAGAAAATGATACCAAAATAATCATATCAAAAGCAAGAGGAGCTTTCATTGCACTGGGAAACATATGGAAATCCAAAGAAATTAGGTTAAATACAAAAATAAAAATTCTCAAATCAAATGTTAAGGCGGTCTATTATATGGCTGTGAAACATGGAGAACAAAAAAATTGACAATCACGAAGATACAGACTTTCATTAATGGATGTTTACGCAGGATAAAAGGATGGAAATAGCAGGACAAAATCACTAACATAGAATTATGGAAATGTACCAGCCAAACACCAGTGGATATAGAGATACAGCGAAGACGATGGCGCTGGATAGGACACACACTACGGAAGACAAATGAGAGTATTACACAACAGGACCTTTTTTGGAATCCCCAGGGGAAAAGACAAAGAGGAAGACCAAAGAATTCTTGGAGAAGACAGATAGAAGCAGAGATGAAGATGATGGGGAAGACATGGAATGATCTTAAAAGAATGGCAAAAGACAGAACGACTTGGAAAGTGTTTGTTGAAGACCTATGCTCCACAGGGAGCTGAAAGTGTTTGTTGAAGACCTATGCTCCACGGGGAGCTGAAAGTGTTTGTTGAAGACCTATGCTCCACAGGGAGCTGAAAGTGTTTGTTGAAGACCTATGCTCCACAGGGAGCTGAAAGTGTTTGTTGAAGACCTATGCTCCACAGGGAGCTAAAAGTGTTTGTTGAAGACCTATGCTCCACAGAGAGCTGAAAGTGTTTGTTGAAGACCTATGCTCCACAGGGAGCTGAAAGTGTTTGTTGAAGACCTATGCTCCACAGGGAGCTGAAAGTGTTTGTTGAAGACCTATGCTCCACAGGGAGCTGAAAGTGTTTGTTGAAGACCTATGCTCCACTGGGAGATGAAAGTGTTTGTTGAAGACCTATGCTCCACAGGGAGCTGAAAGTGTTTGTTGAAGACCTATGCTCCACTGGGAGCTGAAAGTGTTTGTTGAAGACCTATGCTCCACAGGGAGCTGAAAGTGTTTGTTGAAGACCTATGCTCCACTGGGAGCTGAAAGTGTTTGTTGAAGACCTATGCTCCACAGGGAGCTAAAAGTGTTGTTGAAGACCTATGCTCCACAGAGAGCTGAAAGTGTTTGTTGAAGACCTATGCTCCACAGGGAGCTGAAAGTGTTTGTTGAAGACCTATGCTCCACAGGGAGCTGAAAGTGTTTGTTGAAGACCTATGCTCCACAGGGAGCTGAAAGTGTTTGTTGAAGACCTATGCTCCACAGGGAGCTGAAAGTGTTTGTTGAAGACCTTGCTCCACTGGGAGCTGAAAGTGTTTGTTGAAGACCTATGCTCCACAGGGAGCTGAAAGTGTTTGTTGAAGACCTATGCTCCACTGGGAGCTGAAAGTGTTTGTTGAAGACCTATGCTCCACTGGGAGCTGAAAGTGTTTGTTGAAGACCTATGCTCCACAGGGAGCTGAAAGTGTTTGTTGAAGACCTATGCTCCACTGGGAGCTGAAAGTGTTTGTTGAAGACCTATGCTCCACAGGGAGCTGAAAGTGTTTGTTGAAGACCTATGCTCCACTGGGAGCTGAAAGTGTTTGTTGAAGACCTATGCTCCACTGGGAGCTGAAAGTGTTTGTTGAAGACCTATGCTCCACAGGGAGCTGAAAGTGTTTGTTGAAGACCTATGCTCCACAGGGAGCTGAAAGTGTTTGTTGAAGACCTATGCTCCACTGGGAGCTGAAAGGTAGAAGAAGAGACTATCGCTCTAACAAGTCGCATTGGTAGAGTGGTCAGTGCGTCCGCTTATTAAGTCAAGAACCCCCCGTTCACACCAAGTGGCGTCAAGGGAATATGGTGTTAGTGACCATTAATTTTACAGACCTTCGGCACATGATTTTTGGGGTAATGTGGTCGATATCACGCCCGTGTCGCTTTACTTTCCCAGAAAAAAACATGGTACCCATTTAAGGCTGGGTGAACCCGAAAGCCGTCGGTTGGGATCGAACCCTACCACTTGGCCTTTGTAGTCCAGTTCACTAACCACTAAGCTACCGCGGCTCCCGCGTCTGCTTATTGGTCACGAAGAACTAGATTCGGAACCCTAATGTAGCAATTATAACGAAATATTTATATGTCTTATTTTGTATGCTAGGAATAATTATCGCTGTAGAATACATAGAAAAACAACAGATAAAACGGTGTGGCAATTTTATAAGACAGAAATACCAAAACACAATACAATGAGCCTTTAATAAAAGTTGTTAGAACACCAGACTCAATAGCCGACACAAAAAGGTGGATTGATTGAATATTAGAAACAGCAGGAAAAATAAAAGCAGTAGTGGCAACAGAAAAGCAAAAGACCGTAAATTGTATCTTCCCTCGAAGCTGAAAAGGAAATGAGGAAAGAAAGAAGGAGAAACATTTCTGTTTCAGTTTTGCTGTTCTTCCTTTGAACTATCCTCTCTTCTGACGTGCAACATGGATTGAAAATGTAGCACTTTTAACAGAGCTCTGTAGGGTTTTTTCTTCTTTCGTTGCAGTTTACAATTTCGCTAATCTATCTATTTTTAGAGGTCCGAGTTTTGTACATTTTTTATGGCCCGTAATTGCTAGTGCTTGTTACTGTAGAGAGTGCAGCGGTACAGCGGTGTTGGCTCAGCTGATCCACTAAAGACATAATATTGGGTTCGATCTTGGCTTTTGTGGTCAAAAAGTCGTGAACCGACAGCAGCTATTTATTATTTTCAGGAAACGAGAACGAAAGACGGCATTGACATAATGCTGACCAGAAAAAAATTGTGTCAATTGTCATTAAAAAAAATAAAAACGACTGTGGACCGCATATTCCTTATACATGATGCTCCAACTGTGGACCGCATATTCCTTATACATGATGCTCCAACTGTGGACCGCATATTCCTTATACATGATGCTCCAACTGTGGACCGCATATTCCTTATACATGATGCTCCAACTGTGGACCGCATATTCCTTATACATGATGCTCCAACTGTGGACCGCATATTCCTTATACATGATGCTCCAACTGTGGACCGCATATTCCTTATACATGATGCTCCAACTGTGGACCGCATATTCCTTATACATGATGCTCCAACTGTGGACCGCATATTCCTTATACATGATGCTCCAACTGTGGACCGCATATTCCTTATACATGATGCTCCAACTGTGGACCGCATATTCCTTATACATGATGCTCCAACTGTGGACCGCATATTCCTTATACATGATGCTCCAACCGTGGACCGCATATTCCTTATACATGATGTTCCAACTGTGGACCGCATATTCCTTATACATGATGTTCCAACTGTGGACCGCATATTCCTTATACATGATGTTCCAACTGTGGACCGCATATTCCTTATACATGATGCTCCAACTGTGGACCGCATATTCCTTATACATGATGCTCCAACTGTGGACCGCATATTCCTTATACATGATGCTCCAACTGTGGACCGCATATTCCATATACATGATGCTCAAGGCGTAATGAGGCTTACCCCCTTCCCCCTTTTTTTTTCTTTTCTGTTTCAGACTTTTCTGGTAGTTGTGTATGCCAATAAAGTGAAGTTTTTTTTTCTGTTCTTGATGATCTTTCTCTGGTAGTTGTGTATGTCAATAAGTTGAAGTTTTTTTCTGTTCTTGATTGTTCTATGTTGTATGTCTTCTTTCATGTTTTAACAAGTATTTAAAAGTCTTTCAGTGCGTTAGTAAACAATTGAAAACCAAATAACGTAGGTTAAAAATAAAAATATATAATTTCAATTCCAGTATTAGATCAATCCTATTATTAAGCTGTGAAACATGGAGAGCAAGAAAACCAACAGTCAGGAAGATAGAAGAATTTCATTAATGGGTGCTTACGCAGAATGAAAGAATAGTAATAGCAGGACAAAATTACTAACTTAGTACTATGGAAAAATAGCTGGCAAACTCTAGTGGGCAAAGAGTGCGACGATGGAGATGGATACGACACACGCTGGGAAATGAGAAGATTTCAAGACATGCTCTTTTTGGAATAGCCAGGGAAGGAGATAAAGAGGGAGATCAAAATATTCTGGGAAGAGGCAGGTAGAAGCAGATATGAAAAAGATGAGCAATGTTTGGGGCAATCTTATGGTTTATGTTAGTTAGTCGTCGGATTATCTTCATCTCATAACCGGATTATCTTCATCTCATAACCGGATTATCTTCATCTCATAACCGGATTATCTTCATCTCATAACCGGATTATCTTCATCTCATAACCGGATTATCTTCATCTCATAACGGGATTATCTTCATCTCATAACTCCCGATAAGTGCTTAGACCTTCTCAGCAAATCTCACAACGTAAAATAGCCGAGAAATACAACTATCCTGGTTTACAAAGTCTTCCCCTGTCTTCATGTAGCTCTCTTGAGTGTAACCAACTTCTGGGAGTTATACCAGGGTTCCAGATTCACGAACAGCATCGACATCTTCATATTGCCCTTCTTTAGATCGTTAGTGATATATGATCCGTCCACTAAACAGGGCCACATAGTCTATCAGTGTTACGTAGTACGCACAGCGTTGTTACAACTGTGGGTGTACCAACAACGATTGATTCACTGAAAAGACAGCAGCAGGAGGCACGAACACTATAGCACGTGCGCAGAATCTCAAGATTTGAAGGTTAAAGTGAAATCTCCAGTTAACTTGGCACAGCGATACATATGACAGAGCTGCAAACAAACGACCGTGACCAAATCTACGTCAGTCATTGAACAGTTTTTGAAGCGATGACGATGACGTAATACACATAACGACGCGACTAGGGGAAAGTCTTCTTCGCACCGCCGAATACACAAAACAGACTGTGGCCAGTGCATGAACTGGCCCAGAATGCTTACAGTGGAACATCCTATTGATGTTTCTACAGCGATCTGCATTAGTAGCTGAAATTAATAAATCTCAGACTCAAATCCTGCAATATTTATGGGATTAGGACGAAACAGAACGACTTAGAAATAGTATTTGTAGACCTATGCTCCCCGGGAGTTGACAGATAGAAAAGAAGAAGAAGGAGAAGAAGAAGAAGGAGAAGAGAAAGAAAAGGGAGCAGAAGAAGATTGTATAATCCTGTGATTTTATCTTCACAATGGAAAAAAAATAAACTTTTTCACTTTCCGAAAAGTTACCAAAGGAAAAGAAATATGAATGTTAACTATTCGTGTAACGGAAGTGTCATTCTAAGAGATATTGATCAAATAATTGTAA
Organism: Megaustenia siamemsis; assembly: GCA_032433765.1. Taxonomy (NCBI): domain Eukaryota; kingdom Metazoa; phylum Mollusca; class Gastropoda; order Stylommatophora; family Ariophantidae; genus Megaustenia; species Megaustenia siamemsis. The sequence continues at coordinate 14,969,888 of JAVIAB010000108.1, forward strand.
CAAACTCGATTATAATTTTTGCCGTGTCCCAGCCATTCTTGTATTATCGGAAGATATAATTACGGCTCGGGTGTGTCCAAAATAGTCAAAGTTTGTTTGAGTTAAATTAGAAAAGACATTTTTAAAAGCTGTTCAAATTTTAAAGTCTTCAACACGTGCACAAATTCAACGTCTCAACAATAACCAACTGAAAATAAACAGGCCATTGACGGAGCTATGTATTCATAGTTTTGTTGCTCAGCTCTTTTCATTACTGGGCTACATCTCTTCCTTTCATTCGCTTAACGATAATGATATTCATGAAAGTAACAGTGTTCATAGTGTCTCCTCGTAAACTGTAATTGTTGTCTTGAAGTATGGCTGTCTAACGGACGTAGTTGTTACACATTACCATGTCCTCGCATCTATAGCCAGACCCCGTCTGATATTGACTCGTCTGGTCAGTATTGTTAGTTTTGATATTCAGAAATGGCGTTCTAAAAATGACGATTATTTACATAACAGAAGAAATAAACATGAGCGTTCGTTCTTCTTCTAGTGGTTCTACCGTTCTTTTTCTGCTGTTTTTTTTTCTTTATTTTTTCTTCTATCTTTCCTTGGTCATGGACCGTTCAAAAAACATGAATACTTCAAGACAAATACAACGCAAATGGACTGCTCAAAACGCGTGAATACTTCAAAACACATACAACACACGTGGACCTTACAAAACACATACAAAACACATGGACCTTACAAAACACATGTACTTTACAAAACACATAAATACTTCAAAACACATACAACACACGTGGACCTTACAAAACACATACAACACACATGGACCTTACAAAACACATGGACTTTACAAAACACACGGACCTTAAAAAACACATCGACCTTACAAAAAACTTGGACCTTACAAAACACACGAATACTACAAGACACATACAGAACACAAGGACCTTACAAAACACAAGGACCTTACAAAACACAAGGACCTTACAAAACACATGGACCTTACAAAACACAGGAACACTATATAACACAAGCTATGCACATGAACTGTAGAGACAACACAGGAATACTATAAAACATATACAACACACACAGACCTTACAAAACTTACAGACAATACAAAACACACTGACTGTACTTAAAGTCGTAAAGTTAGTTGCATGACCTTTGCAGAATGTTGCACTCACCACAACTCGTCTGAAGGAAACTCTGTCTCTGGCTAGATCTCCCACTGCTTCTGTTGACAATGTCACTTTGATGTCTGGGAAACACCCTCTTCTTGCTCTACCTCTGTTTCCTCTTCCTGGAACCATTGTTGACGTCATGCCACGAGTTGATGCGAGCATGTTGCCCTTTGACTCATAAGGTGTGGCGGGTCGTAATGGCTTTCTTGACATTCCCGGCTCTTACTGGAGATGTTGGATTTCGTCTGTCCCAGGCTATGCTGGGAATCTACTAGACCAGCCCAGAGGTACTGCAATACTGGGTCCTCTATATCAGTAATAGCCACCACTACGGGGAACACGGCGATCCTAGCTTCTGTTAGCCAGTCTGGTTTGAAGCAGACTGTTACCAGGGGAGACCACGAGGAGGTAGAACTGCTAGGTCTTGGTCGGCTGATGGTGCGGCGACCCTGCTATTGCTACCGCAGGTAGCAGGCGCTCATGCTCCCCCTCCTGGAACCATATCATCCATTATTTCTCTTTCCAGCTCACTATTTCTTTTTTCAGTGGCCATTATATTTTCATTGCATCTCTAAGGTGTTGTTTATAAGCCAGCACTTTTCAATATCACCATATAAAGCATGTGCTGAAGGTCTGTAAAATGTAAATGTATGGTCACTAACACCATATTCCCTATACGCCACTTGGCGTGACGGGGGCTCTTTACTTTTTTTTACTTTACTTTTCAATGTTTTTTTTTATAGTTCTTTTGATGTGTATTAATTGCTTCTTTTCAGTATCCAGGGCGGTGCAATAAATTGTGTGTAGCATTGTTTCTAATTATTTAAATGTCGTCATTGTTATATGCAAGAGTGTACTTCATTGGCAAACATATATTCATCATCATCATTGAGTGCCATCTCAGTTTCGGAGGTTGGCTACCATGGAGAGCCATCCCACCCTGTCTCTTGCTTGGATAATGCAGGTTGTCATAGGCTGACTTGTCCATCTTTTGATCTTACTAGTCCATCTTAGTCTTCGTCTGCCTCTGTCTCTTTTACTTTGTACTTACCCTTCCAAGATTACTTTTAATCAGCTGCTGTGTCTTTTACCATGCGCAAAAATCTCATTTGTCTTATATTGCTGTGGATAGAATATAACACATTCGGTTGTTTTACTTTAACTACCTTGTACGTATTGTGCCATATGTTCTTAATAGTATTTAATTGTTGCCTTGGTATTGCTAATCTTCTGGACTTCCTGTCAATATGGCGGATAGACAGCAGGAACTGTTGAGGCTCTATCTGAAAAGTGTTCTTTGTTACAGTTTCCTCATATTCCAAGTCCGGCTTGCACATGAGTTTAGTGCTCTGTGTACACCGTGAGCTGTGTTTTTCATCCGGATCGTGTTTCGATATTCCGATTGCTTACGATGAATGATGATATCGTCTGACGAAGGGCAGTTCAGTTGCGTTCACTTTCGGTGCGGCTTGGCCTTATGTTTTTTAGCGTACGCAGTAGCTGCTATGTTGAGGACTCCAGTTGCCATTCTCTGTTTGGATCCTTCAATGAGATGAGATGTTAATTCGGATGATTCCACTGGCACGGGCGGTCGAGCAATTATGGACTTGTATTCATTTACAGTGATACCGGAGTCTTCGACTAACTACAACTACAACTACAACTACAACTATAACTACAACTACAACTATAACTACAACTACAACTAAAACTACAACTACAACTACAATTATAACTACAACTACAACTATAACTACAACTATAACTATAACTACAACTACAACTACAACTATAACTACAACTATAACTATAACTACAACTACAACTACAACTACAACTATAATCTAAAACTAAAACTATAACTACAGCTATAACTATAACTACAGCTACAACTCCAACTCCAACTACAACTATAACTACAATTATAACTACAACTACAACTATAACTATAACTACAACTACAACTACAACTACAACTATAACTACAACTACAACTACAACTATAACTAAACTTTATAACTACAACTATAACTACAACTACAACTGCAACTATAACTATAACTACAACGACAACTACAACTATATCTACAACTATAATTACAACTACAACTATACCTACAACTACAACTATAATTACAACTACAACTATAACTACAATTACAACTACAACTACAACTATAACTATAACTACAATTACAACTACAACTACAACTATAACTACAACTACAACTATAACTACAACTACAACTACAACTATAACTACAACTATAACTACAACTACAACTATAACTATAACTACAACTACAACTACAACTGCTAATCTTCTTTTGATCTTCTTCTGGCAGTCTCCATTGTTAATTATTACAGATACGAGATATTCATAAAATGTTACAATTTCATATTCTCTGTTGTCAATGTTGATTTGTGGTTAGCTTTGTTCCTTTTCCGGTACATTAACTTAATTTTCTGTATATTTAGATAGTGGTTTTCTTCTTCTGTGTTTTTCTTCTACACTGAGTTTATTAACCAACTCGATTAGTTCTTCTAATCTCTCTTCACCGATTGAGAAGAGAACTGTGTCGTCAAAGTAGCTGATTTCTTGTATTACTTTATTCATGTATCTCTCTTCTAATCTCTCTTCACTGATTGAGAAGAGAACTGTGTCGTCAAAGTAGCTGATTTCTTGTATTACTTTATTCATTTATCTCTCTTCTAATCTCTCTTCACTGATTGAGAAGAGAACTGTGTCGTCAAAGTAGCTGATTTCTTGTATTACTTTATTCATTTATCTCTCTTCTAATCTCTCTTCACTGATTGAGAAGAGAACTGTGTCGTCAAAGTAGCTGATTTCTTGTATTACTTTATTCATTTATCTCTCTTCTAATCTCTCTTCACCGATTGAGAAGAGAACTGTGTCGTCAAAGTAGCTGATTTCTGTATTACTTTATTCATTTATTGCGAATGGGTCACATTTCACACAATTTTTATCTTATATGACATTTCTGATGACATTTTCAGAGTAGATGTTCAACAGGTATGTTGCCGTATCCGCTCTCTTTTGTACTTCCAGCCAGCTCGATATTTCACTCGCTATTTTGATAATTACATTTAAGAAAGATCAATACATGTGAGATGCGATGCTTGAGAAAAGTAACAAACAACACAAGAAGAGATAGAATACCAAATGAAACCATAAGAAAAATAGTAGGAACAAAACCCTGCCAAAAATATATAGAACAATAATAACTTAAATGGTTTGGTCACCTGGTCAGAATGAATCCTTATCAATCACCATCAAGGGCGTTCTTCTCGAGAATGAAAGGAAAAAGACCAAGAGGAAGACCCAGAAGAAGATGGATAGATGCAGTGACAGAGACATGTAACAACAAAGGAAATCACTAATTCAGACAGTTCGAGCAGCTCAAGAACGACAAATGATATAAACCACGACACCTTTTAGGTATCAGTGAAAGAGAAAAAAGGAAGAAGAAGATTTTGATAGTTGATTGTTGTTCAGGATATCATGATTCTACTCGATGTATTAGGTGTTTTATAAAACTATGACTTTTATGACATCCCATCATTTTTTTTTTTATCACAAAACACACAGACTGTAGAAAACTGAAGGCTGTAGAACACGGATCGAAGAACATACAGACCGTACAACACACCAAATGTAGAACACACGGTCCGTAGAAATCATCGACTATAGAACGTATGGACTGTAGAACACACCGACTCACGAACCACAGAACACACAGATTGTAGAAAACACCGACTCTAGAACACACGAACCATAGAACACACAGACTGTAGAACACAGAAACCGTTGATAGAACAGACTGTAGAATGCACAGACTGTAGAACATAGACTGTAGAACACACGAACCATAGAACACATTGACTGTAGAACACAGAAACCGTTGATAGAAGAGACTCTAGAATACACAGACTGTAGAACATAGACTGTAGAAAACACAGACCTTTGAACACACAGACTGTAGAACACATAGACAATAGAACATAGACTGTAGAACACACAGACTGCAGAACACAGACTTTAGAACACAGTCTGTAGAACACACAGACTGTAGAACATAGACTGTAGAACACACAGACTGTAGAAAACACAGACTGTAGAACACACAGACTGTAGAACCCAGACTGTAGAACACACAGACTGTAGAACATAGACTGTAGAACACACAGACTGTAGAAAACACAGACTGTAGAACACACAGACTGTAGAACCCAGACTGTAGAACACACAGACTGTAGAACATAGACTGTAGAACACGCAGACTGTAGAAAACACAGACTGTAGAACACACAGACTGTAGAACACACAGACTGTAGAACATAGACTGTAGAACACACAGACTGTAGAAAACACAGACTGTAGAACACACAGACTGTAGAACACACAGACTGTAGAACCCAGACTGTAGAATACACAGACTGTAGAACACACAGCCTGTAGAACACACAGACTGTAGAACACACAGACTGTAGAACACACAGACTGTAGAACCCAGACTGTAGAACACACAGACTGTAGAACACACAGACTGCAGAACGCACAGACTGTAGAGCACACAGACTGTAGAACACACAGCCTGTAGAACACACAGACTGTAGAACACACAAACTGTTTAGAACAAAAATTATCTATAACACACTTATGTTACGGCGCATTACATGGAAACGTCAAAGTTTCTCTGAATTGAACGGACAGTGCCCTCAGTCTTGTTCACTCTGTTAACTATTCTCAACTGCTTTAATAATAATCATAGTTTTGTGTTCAGGAACAAACATAGCGATTGTTTGAAGTATTAGTGGAGTAAAAGTGAACTAGGAACTCAAGTCTGGATTCAACTATAGAGCATAAGTCAGCAACTATTATTTACTGTTTTAGATTCACTGACTCAAATTGATCGAACTTCCCTCACCGAATGATCATGAAAGTGGGTGCGCTCATCCCGAGAACTGCGTTTTGCGTCAAGTAGGTATTGCAAATACGGTCTCAAAAATATCCTGGAAGTGTCGGATTTATGGTTATGTTTATTGGAAGGCCCCGGTATCACTGCAAACGAATGGAAATCCATAATTGCTCAACCGCCCGTGCCAGTGGAATCGTTCGCATTAACAACTCATCAAATATCCATACAAAGAAAGGTAGTTGCAGTCTCCATGGTAGCAAACACAGCACGCGTCAAAAGACATAAGGCGTATTATAACACCGACAGTGAACGCATCTGAACAGACCTTCGTCATACGATATCACTATTCATTGTAATTCATCGTGTCGGATTTTTCGGGTTCACACGAAGGTCTAATTGTACAATTTAACAGAACCTGATAAAGGCTATTTTTGAGGATGAACTCATCATTCCAATCTTCTTCTTATTATTTGTCTTTTTCTCCTACTTCTTCTTCTTCTGCGTTCACCTCAAGACGTCAATTTAAGAAGTTCGAAAAAAGTGTTCGTCAGCTCAAGACTGGTGACACCACCATACAGCCTGTCCTGGTATGATACCGGTGATGATCACAATAGCCTTCTCAGTTCATCGTTTTATCATCATTTAATCATCATTTTATCATCATTTTATCATCATTTTATTTTATTTTATTTTATTTTATTTAAGATGCTTCATTATTAGTTAGCTATGCAGGACTCATCTGATTTACTTACATATGTGTGAGTGTATGTTGTATTTAAACGTCGTTCAAATTTGTGTCGTCCGTTAATTACGTGAAGCTTTAACCATACATTTTTTTTCTATTTTTTTTTAAAATTATTTCTTCTTCATATCCAGCTTTACTGCAGCTTCCTATTTTGATGCATTTCTTTGCCTTGGCCCCTTCTCTATTCATCTTATATTCGGTATGATTATTTCAGATGTTCAGTTGTCATTTTTCCTGTACTACAGTTACATTCATCAAAGGTTACTATACTTAGGGTGTTGAAAGGTGGTACTTGTAATCAAAGTTGAATAAAAATAAAGATCAGCAACTGGTTGCAATCATACTTTTATACCTAACACTTGTAGGATTGATCAGTTACTGGCTGCAATCATACTTTTATACCTAACACTTGTAGGATTGATCAGTTACTGGCTGCAATCATACTTTTATACCTAACACTTGTAGGATTGATCAGTTACTGGTTGCAATCATACTTTTATACCTAACACTTGTAGGATTGATCAGTTACTGGCTGCAATCATACTTTTATACCTAACACTTGTTGGATTGATCAGCTACTGGTTGCAGTCATACTTTTATACCTAACACTTGTTGGATTGATCAGCTACTGGTTGCAATCATACTTTTATACCTAACACTTGTTGGATTGATCAGCTACTGGTTGCAGTCATACTTTTATACCTAACACTTGTTGGATTGATCAGCTACTTGTTGCAGTCATACTTTTATACCTAACACTTGTTGGATTGATCAGCTACTGGTTGCAATCATACTTTTATACCTAACACTTGTTGGATTGATCAGCTACTGGTTGCAATCATACTTTTATACCTAACACTTGCAGGATTGATCAGCTACTGGCTGCAATCATACTTTTATACCTAAACACTTGTAGGATTGATCAGCTACTGGTTGCAGTCATACTTTTATACCTAACACTTGTAGGATTGATCAGCTACTGGCTGCAATCATACTTTTATACATAACACTTGTTGGATTGATCAGCTACTGGTTGCAGTCAAAGTTTTATACCTAACACTTGTTGGATTGATCAGCTACTGGTTGCAATCATACTTTTATACCTAACACTTGTTGGATTGATCAGCTACTGGCTGCAATCATACTTTTATACCTAAACACTTGTAGGATTGATCAGCTACTGTCTGAAATCATACTTTTATACCTAACACTTGTATGATTGATCAGCTACTGTCTGAAATCATACTTTTATACCTAACACTTGTATGATTAATCAGGTACTGGCTACAATAATATTTTTGTCCCAAACACTTGTAGTAGTATAAGCATTGAAATACGAGCGCAATTAAACAAAAAAATAAAAAGAAAAGAACAATGGAGCTGAGTTATTCCTTTAGAATTCACTTTGCTGTTTTCTTTATTTTTGGGAGTTCCCTCCGTATTCACAGCTACCCCTAGAAGTATAGTTACTAGTTTATTAAATGTTTAAACACCTCTGAGTATGTTTATGACAACTCTGAGTATTTTTTGGATATCTCTAAATGTATGAGAACTCTGAGTTTGTTTTGATATCACTGAGTAGGTTAATGGAAATTCTAAATATTTTTGGATATCTCTAAGTTTATAAGAACTCTGAGTTTGTTTAGATATCTCTAAGTAAGTTTATAAGAACTCTGATTTTGTTAAGATATTTCAGGGTAAGTTTATAAGAACTCTGAGTTTGTTTAGATATCTCTGAGTAAGTTTATAAGAACTCTGAGTTTGTTTAGATATCTCAGGGTAAGTTTATAAGAACTCTGAGTTTGTTTATATATCTCAGGGTAAGTTTATAAGAACTCTGAGTTTGTTTAGATATCTCTGAGTAAGTTTATAAGAACTCTGAGTTTGTTTAGATATCTCTGAGTAAGTTTATAAGAACTCTGAGTTTGTTTAGATATCTCAGGGTAAGTTTATAAGAACTCTGATTTTGTTTAGATATCTCAGGGTAAGTTTATAAGAACTCTTGAGTTTGTTTAGATATCTCTGAGTAAATTTATGGGAACTATGAGCGTGGATATCTCTGCGAAGGTTCATAAAAATTCTGAGTAAATGTGTATCAATAATTTCTGAGTATTTTGTATCTATGAGAGAGTTTGTGAAATCCTTTACAAACACGTAAGTACTCATGATAGTAAAGGGGCAGATATATACTGGTTTAGATAGTCAGCCCCACTTTATCACAGCCTTACAGGAACAGTCCGTCTGCTCACGTTTTGAGAAATGCTAAGACGGGCGCTGGAGCTGATATGGGGATGCTTCGACTGCAACGAAACAGGTTAGATAAATAGAATAGAAAAGAACAGAACAGAAAAGAATATCATCATGATGTGCCATACCGGCTGGCGTAGACGGTGATTTCCTTCCACCAATTTCTGTCCACGGTGCATCGTACTAATTCTGTTGGAAACATTTTTCAATGCCATGAACCAGCTATCTACAATCTTCTCTCTTTGTCGTCCGCGATCCCTTTTTCCCTGTATTTTGCCAGTTGTAACCAAGTAAATCAACTGTTCTCTTCTCATAATGTATCCAAAAAATGACGATTCTTTCTTTCTAATGTTTTTTTTAGGAGCTCACTTTTTGTGTTGGTATTTTTAAGAATGTATCCATTGGTCTTTTTAGCTGTCTAGGGAATTTTCAACATTCTTCTGAGAAATTCCATCTCTGTGGCCTCCCTCTAATCGTCTTTTCATTTGTTTGTCTACTGTCCATGATTCACTTCCATAGGTCAGAATTGGCTGTAGATATAAATATATATATATATATATATATATATATATATATATATATATATATAGAATATAATAGAATAGTCAAAGATAAATAGATAGAAATTGTAATGATGGTAAAGTAGGCAGAATCTGAGTGAGAAAAGACAGTTACAATAATACATATTTTAGAAGTTGCAGTTATAGAAATAGGTACAGATAGAATAATAAGATACAGAAAGAATGATAGATAGAAACAGCTGTATTTGGATAAGAAACGAAGGCAAATAGATGAGTCAGGGACAGATAGAGAAATAGAAGCAGTCAAAGGGCAAAGGTGAACAGTCTCAGAAAATATGTTGAAACAGTTATGCTGTAATGAAGAGATAGAAAGACAGACACTAATATTTATAGGCAGATATATGCATTACGTATGCGTTGAAAGCTGGAAAACAACGAGAGAAATAGAAGCAAAGTTGAACGCGTCCGAAAATAAATGTCTAAGGAAAGTACTTGGTATAGCGTGGAACGAATTCAAAACAAACGAGGAAATTAGAGAAATCGCCAATCAACCACTAATATCTTCAGTAATAAAGAAAAGACGATGGTCATGTGTTGGACATGTGATGAGAAGAGATAATAACCGAATAGGAAAGCAAGCCCTCATGTGGGAAACAACAGGTGAATGGAAAAGAGGAAGACCCAGAGAGAAACTGGGAAGAACCGCTGATGAAAGAGACAAGAGCAGCAGGAATCGGCTCCCACAATGAGATAGAGCTGCTTGCACAGAACAGAGACAAATGGCGAGATTTGATAAAATATCTTTAGAAGAATTGAAAGCTGCTAGAATAACAATTTAGATAAGAGAAGGAGTATCTTGGTCTACGCCTCCTAAGTTCAATAGATAGATAGATAGATATAAGAGTAGCCATGATGGTATAAATGAACAAATATAGGGTAGCAAGAGCCGCGATAGCTCAGTGGTTAGTGAACTGGACTACAAAGGACAAGGGGTAGGGTTCGATTCCAACCGACGGCTTCCGGGTTCACCCAGCCTTAAATGGGTACCGGATTTTTTTCTGGGAAAGTAAAGCAGCACGGGCGTAATACCGACCACATTACCCTAAAAATCATGTGCTGAAGGTCTGTAAAATATAGGGTCACTAACACCATATTCCCTATACGTCACTTGGCGTGACGGGGGTACTTTACTTTTTTTTATAGGGTAGCAAACAGTGCCATAGACAGGCAGATAGAAATCGCTATTATGTTAATTAACAACAGACAATGAGTAGAATAAAAAGACTGCCGTGCAAAGATAGAGATACAGAGACTGCCATATAGGGACAGAATTAAAGAAACAATAATTAACAGCAGACAGTGAGTAGAATAGACACACAAAAAAGACTGCTGTGCAAAGATAGAGATACAGAGACTGTCATTCAGGAACAGATATGCTTAGATTATAACGTGGAGACAGACAACAACAGTTTCAGAGACTGTCATACAGAGAGAGACAGATACAGAAACATTGTGCAGAGAGACATAAATAAGAACCTGAGATACAGACACTGTCATGTAAAGACATAAGTACAGACAGGTTTGCAGAGACGGAGATACATACATAGATATGAATACAGAAACTGCAGAGACAGAGATACATACATAGATATGAATACAGAAACTGTCATGTAGAGACAGAGATACATACATAGATATGAATACAGAAACTGCAGAGACAGAGATACATACATAGATATGAATACAGAAACTGTCATGTAGAGACAGAGATACATACATAGATATGAATACAGAAACTGTTATGCAGAGACAGAGATACATACATAGATATGAATACAGAAACTGTTATGCAGAGACAGAGATACATACATAGATATGAATACAGAAACTGTTATGCAGAGACAGAGATACATACATAGATATGAATACAGAAACTGCCATGTAGAGACAGAGATACATACATAGATATGAATACAGAAACTGCTATGCAGAGACAGAGATACATACATAGATATGAATACAGAAACTGTCATTCAGAGACGGAGATACATACATAGATATGAATACAGAAACTGTCATTCAGAGACGGAGATACATACATAGATATGAATACAGAAACTGCTATGCAGAGACAGAGATACATACATAGATATGAATACATAAACTGTCATGCAGAGACAGAGATACATACATAGATATGAATACAGAAACTGCTATGTAGAGACAGAGATACATACATAGATATGAATGCAGAATCTACCATGTAGAGACAGAGATACATACATAGATATGAATACAGAAACTGCTATGCAGAGACAGAGATACATACATAGATATGAATACAGAAACTGTCATGCAGAGACAGAGATACATACATAGATATGAATACAGAAACTGCAGAGACAGAGATACATACATAGATATGAATACAGAAACTGCAGAGACAGAGATACATACATGGATATGCATACAGAAAATGTCATGCAGAGCCGGATATACAGAGATTGTTACATGAGGATACAGAGATACAAAGACTTTATAAAGAGACAAGTAGAAAGTGATGTCATGCAGAGACCTAGACGCAGGTATTTTCTTGTAAAGACAAATAATTCACATTAATCTATGAAAGAAAAAAAACACAAGTGAGATGCAATTATTGTTTCTATAGTTCTCAACACCAATAAAAATTAACACAGACGAACCTAATTAAAATTAAACTCTCATTATTTAGAGAAGAATTAAAATTAGATAAACCGAAAGTTCACCAGATTGTGATAATTAATAAAGAACCAGAAACCAGAATAAAATGTCCAAACAGAATGAACTAAATATTACACTGCGAGAGACATTTATTTAAGAGATATTAAATATGAACAACTAACCAAACAGAAAACTGAAACTACCCGAGGCTTGTACGAGAATTCGTGTCTGTGTGTGACGAGATGAAAACTAAAGCCCATTGGTTAGTTTGCCAAGATGATCAGTCCGGTATTTTCATGTGCAAACTTTGGTCATTCTTGATTACTAGAGCAAATATTTTGCAGGCGAGAGACTGTAACAAATTAATAAATTGCATTAAAGTTTATACATAAGACACCTGCTTGTAATAACTGTCTGGCCGTTTGCATAATAGTGTTTTTTATTTCGTTGATTTTGTCTGTTGTTTCTAACTCTCAAATTGTCCCCATTGTGACGTATTTTATTCGAACTAAGTTCCCACTTCGTGGTTATCTATCTATCTATCTATCTATCTATCTATCTATCTATCTATCTATCTATCTATCTATCTATCTATCTATCTATCTATCTATCTATCTATCTATCTATCTATCTATCTATCTATCTATCTATCTATCTATCTATCTATCTATCTATCTATCTATTTATCTATCTATCTATCTATCTATCTATCTATCTATCTATCTATCTCTATCTATCTATCTATCTATCTATCTATCTATCTATCTCTATCCATCCATCCATCCATCCATCCACCCATCCATCCATCCATCCATCCATCTATCTATCTATCTATCTATCTATCTATCTATCTATCTATCTATCTATCTATCTATCTATCTATCTATCTATCTATCTATCTATCTATCTATCTATCTATCTATCTATCTATCTATCTCCCCACCTCCTCACCCCCCCCCCGTTTTCTGTACAAACGTATATTTTTTCTTATGTGTAATTTAAACCCTGAAAACCTTGGGGGGGGGGGGGGGGCGGGGGGGGGGGGGGGGGGGGGAGTCGATTTCAAACAATTAAACTCGTTGTTTTCGAGTGGTAATCTCTTTGAGTAATGAGAGTTTCGAAAAGCGAAATGTTCTGTTATTTCGGTTTTTCGAGTGTAGTGGTATTGTGTTCATTGTGATTAGATCAGGAATCGATTCTGATGTATAGTCCCGCGTGTGTTCATAGTTAATGTGCGCGTAGATTCGAGTACGGTGTAAGGGGAATTATCGAATCGAACAAAGCAAGCGAATCATCCGCATCATTATCATGTGCCACATAATGTTGGTGATTATCGCTGTTATGGTGTTAACAACCATGTACCTCTCATGCAATGCAAAATTTTATTTAGTCTGAGAAGGCTCTTTTCTATTAATTTGATAAATTTCATTGCAGTTGGAGCATCCCCATATCCGCTCCAGTGCCCGTCCCAGCATTTCTTAAAGCAAATGCAGATTGACTGTTCCTGTAATGTTGTTGACTGTAAATATATTTGTTTTTCACAATGATCACTTCGGATCGACTAGACCCCTTTATTAGTCTCTCATTACGTACATTCCTGCCCCACCTATCCTCATACTCTTCTCTTAAGGAATCAAGAACAAACTGAACGATGTTATCTTTGTTCAGAGTCAGGCCAGAACTCCCAAAAAGCTTATCGACTATTTCATAGCCATGAACACTAGCGGACCCTGGATAGCACACCCAGGTCGACGCGCTCACCCTAGAGCCTTCATTGAACTGCATCAGCTCGTACCACAGTGACTCTCTGGTCGCAACTGGCTGTAATCGACGAAAGTGGTTAATGTGTCTGGGGAGATATTTTCTAACAAGTGTCTGGTTCATGTTCGTGCCAGGGCAGGCGAGTGTAAGAGATAACGAACCCGCTGACATATTTGCTAGTTAGACTGATGTTGGTTGCGGAAGGGCAATGGACTGCTTGACATTCTGAATGCCCTCAGGGAAGTAGGGCAAATAAACGACTAAAGAAATGACCCTGAATAAGCAGCCATGAACAGACTTGTCAAATATCATGTCAATGAGGGAGATGTTAGACAAGGACGCTACGCAGGAATCCAAAGAAGACTTGTCAACCAACACAACACCGGTGATGTTAGCCATTTCACGTTGATGGATATTCTTCGGAAGAAATCTGAGCACTTATGGACTTGTCCGATGTGCAAGAGGATGACATGTCAACTAACCTTAACTAAACTGAACTAAACTGAACTGAACTAAACTGAACTAAACTGAACTGAACTAAACTGAACTAAACTTAGCTGAACTGAACTGAATTGAACTGAACTAAACTAAACTAAACTAAACTAAACTAAACTAAACTAAACTAAACTAAACTAAACTAAACTAAACTAACTAAACTAAACTAAACTAAACTAAACTTGTCAAATTTGTCACAACGTGGTGCAGGTCTTTTACTGCAACAAGTCTTAGAGTTGAATAGAAAGTTTAAGAGAGCAAAGTTTCTGCTAAAGATGCTTTCTAATGAGGGAAACAAAGAGAGGTGAATGGCAAAGTCAGCTGTAGCAGTTGAAGGTCCATCACCATCATCATCGTGTCGCATGGCCTTTGCAGAACGCTGCATTCACCACAGCCAGTCTGTGAGAATCTCCGTCTCTACCCAGATCTCTTACAGAGCACTGCATTCACCACAGCCAGTCTGTAAGAATCTCCGTCTCTACCTACATCTCTCACAGAGCACTGCATTCACCACAGCCAGTCTGTAAGAATCTCCGTCTCTAACCAGATCTCTCACAGAGCGCTGCATTCACCACAGCCAGTCTGTAAGAATCTCCGTCTCTACCCAGATCTCTTACAGAGCACTGCATTCACCACAGCCAGTCTGTAAGAATCTCCGTCTCTACCTAGATCTCTCACAGAGCACTGCATTCACCAAAGCCAGTCTGTAAGAATCTCCGTCTCTACCCAGATCTCTCACAGAGCGCTGCATTCACCACATCCAGTCTGTAAGAATCTCCGTCTCTACCCAGATCTCTCACAGAGCGCTGCATTCACCACAGCCAGTCTGTAAGAATCTCCGTCTCTACCCAGATCTCTCACAGAGCGCTGCATTCACCACATCCAGTCTGTAAGAATCTCCGTCTCTACCCAGATCTCTCACAGAGCACTACATTCACCACAGCCAGTCTGTAAGAATCTCCGTCTCTACCTAGATCTCTCACAGAGCACTACATTCACCACAGCAGGTGTGTAAGAATCTCCGTCTCTACCCAGATCTCTCACAGAGCACTACATTCACCACAGCAGGTCTGTAAGAATCTCCGTCTCTACCCAGATCTCTCACAGAGAGCTGCATTCACCACAGCCAGTCTGTAAGAATCTCCGTCTCTACCCAGATCTCTCACAGAGCACTACATTCACCACAGCAGGTCTGTAAGAATCTCCGTCTTTACACAGATCTCTCACAGAGCACTACATTCACCACAGCAGGTCTGTAAGAATCTCCGTCTCTACCTAGATCTCTCACAGAGCGCTGCATTCACCACAGCCAGTCTGTAAGAATCTCCGTCTCTACCTAGATCTCTCACAGAGCACTACATTCACCACAGCCAGTCTGTAAGAATCTCCGTCTCTACCCAGAACTCTCACAGAGCACTGCATTCACCACAGCAGGTCTGTAAGAATCTCCGTCTCTACCCAGATCTCTTACAGAGCACTGCATTCACCACAGCCAGTCTGTAAGAATCTCCGTCTCTACCTAGATCTCTCACAGAGCACTGCATTCACCACAGCCAGTCTGTAAGAATCTCCGTCTCTACCCAGATCTCTCACAGAGCGCTGCATTCACCACATCCAGTCTGTAAGAATCTCCGTCTCTACCCAGATCTCTCACAGAGCGCTGCATTCACCACATCCAGTCTGTAAGAATCTCCGTCTCTACCCAGATCTCTCACAGAGCACTACATTCACCACATCCAGTCTGTAAGAATCTCCGTCTCTACCCAGATCTCTCACAGAGCACTACATTCACCACAGCCAGTCTGTAAGAATCTCCGTCTCTACCTAGATCTCTCACAGAGCACTACATTCACCACAGCAGGTCTGTAAGAATCTCCGTCTCTACCCAGATCTCTCAAAGAGCACTACATTCACCACAGCAGGTCTGTAAGAATCTCCGTCTCTACCCAGATCTCTCACAGAGAGCTGCATTCACCACAGCCAGTCTGTAAGAATCTCCGTCTCTACCCAGATCTCTCACAGAGCACTACATTCACCACAGCAGGTCTGTAAGAATCTCCGTCTTTACACAGATCTCTCACAGAGCACTACATTCACCACAGCAGGTCTGTAAGAATCTCCGTCTCTACCTAGATCTCTCACAGAGCGCTGCATTCACCACAGCCAGTCTGTAAGAATCTCCGTCTCTACCTAGATCTCTCACAGAGCACTACATTCACCACATCCAGTCTGTAAGAATCTCCGTCTCTACCCAGAACTCTCACAGAGCACTGCATTCACCACAGCAGGTCTGTAAGAATCTCCGTCTCTACCCAGATCTCTCACAGAGTGCTGCATTCACCACATCCAGTCTGTAAGAATCTCCGTCTCTACCCAGAACTCTCACAGAGCACTACATTCACCACAGCAGGTCTGTAAGAATCTCCGTCTCTACCCAGATCTCTTACAGAGCACTGCCTTCACCACAGCCAGTCTGTAAGAATCTCCGTCTCTACCCAGATCTCTTACAGAGCACTGCATTCACCACATCCAGTCTGTAAGAATCTCCGTCTCTACCTAGATCTCTCACAGAGCACTGCATTCACCACAGCCAGTCTGTAAGAATCTCCGTCTCTACCCAGATCTCTCAAAGAGCACTGCATTCACCACATCCAGTCTGTAAGAATCTCCGTCTCTACCTAGATCTCTCACAGAGCACTGCATTCACCACAGCCAGTCTGTAAGAATCTCCGTCTCTACCCAGATCTCTCACAGAGCACTGCATTCACCACAGCCAGTCTGTAAGAATCTCCGTCTCTACCCAGATCTCTCACAGAGCACTGCATTTACCACAGCCAGTCTGTAAGAATCTCCGTCTCTACCCAGATCTCTTACAGAGCACTGCATTCACCACATCCAGTCTGTAAGAATCTCTGTCTCTACCTAGATCTCTCACAGAGCGCTGCATTCACCACAGCCAGTCTGTAAGAATCTCCGTCTCTACCCAGATCTCTCACAGAGCGCTGCATTCACCACATCCAGTCTGTAAGAATCTCCGTCTCTACCCAGATCTCTCACAGAGCACTACATTCACCACAGCCAGTCTGTAAGAATCTCCGTCTCTACCTAGATCTCTCACAGAGCACTACATTCACCACAGCAGGTGTGTAAGAATCTCCGTCTCTACCCAGATCTCTCACAGAGCACTACATTCACCACAGCAGGTCTGTAAGAATCTCCGTCTCTACCCAGATCTCTCACAGAGCGCTGCATTCACCACAGCCAGTCTGTAAGAATCTCCGTCTCTACCCAGATCTCTCACAGAGCACTACATTCACCACAGCAGGTCTGTAAGAATCTCCGTCTCTACCTAGATCTCTCACAGAGCGCTGCATTCACCACATCCAGTCTGTAAGAATCTCCGTCTCTACCTAGATCTCTCACAGAGCGCTGCATTCACCACAGCAGGTCTGTAAGAATCTCCGTCTCTACCCAGATCTCTCACAGAGCGCTGCATTCACCACATCCAGTCTGTAAGAATCTCTTTCTCTACCCAGATCTCCAACTTCATGTGTTGTTGTGTTCAAGGTCTCCTTGATGTCTTGAAACCATATTCTTTTTGGTCTTCTGTCTCCTGTTGTATTATTGTCACGGATCTACTTATTAAGACTCGCTCTGTGTAACACTGTAGAACTATTTTCTATATATCCACTGTGAATAATGAATTCCATATTATCTTTGGTTTATAATTTAAGCACCCTGGACAAAAACATGAAGATGGTGAAAGGTTTACACAAATTTCTTCTTTAACAAATTAATTAATTAAATGCAATCTTAATTGCACATCAGTCATCAATTATTTACTATTGACGCACTAGTTTGTCTGATACACAGTTAACCTACAATCCAACAGGCGCATTAATTGGATATCGTGCTCCGGGACCTATTTTGTCCAGGAAAAGAAGTTAATGATATTGCATTCTGCAGGCCAAGATTAACAACAAACAGCTTTGGCTTTAGCATTGATTCGTTACTTAATACCCATTACTCCTTACTATCTCTATATCAATAATGAGTCTTAATTCTCAAAATAAATGAGTGCTCTTACTCGATCAATTACTGGGATTTATCTTATAGTATCCGTTGGTATCTGCATTTTAATCATTGATTAAATATGATGAAAAATCGATAGCTCTACACTGCAGACACACCCTTAGGTGTTTAGCCTTCAGCTCATTATGAAGAACACCTACTCATATAGTAATAGCTTCCCTTGTTCGTATGCCTCAAACCTCTGCCATCTCTCTCCTGTCTTCCCCACTCATTTCTCCAATTCTAATTTCCCGTGGTCTGAATGCCAAAGGCTCATCTATATTTTACGGTAACATATTAGTGACGAACCCCTAGCTGGAATACTAAATTACTAATTACTTATTGAATACAAAATTATCCGTATTAGTGATTTATTTATAGCTGTGCGGCCTAGTTGCTGAGGTGATCAAAGAAAGACATTTGTGCAACAACGTAATTACAGAGATGATTTTTTTTTTTTTCCGAATAAAGAATGAAGAATTGACGGAAGCAAATCTGTCAATAGTGAATATTAAATAACGGCTTGGAGAAGTATTGATCTGTCTCAAAGATACAAAGAAGAAAGAAAGTCAAGTAAAAACCCCGTCACGTCGTGAGTATAGGGAAGTGTAGTGTTTGTGTTCATGATATTTTGGTGTACGTTAACCACTTTCCTATAGCTCGTTTCAAATCATGTGCCCAACTTTTAAAATCGATATCTTTTTAATCTCTTTTTGTAATTTTTTTCAAAATTTGCATGTAAAGTTATAATGATTAGAACCCAACAGGGAATTAATTTCATTAAAAAAAACATTTGGTTATTATTGTTGCTTATTTGATTTATATAAATTTATAACGACCCATTGACGTAGTAAAAACTTAATGTTTACAGTATTTTAAGTTAAAAACAGCGATAAAAAATCCATACACGGTGCAATTGACGTTTTTGCACACTTTCCACGTGGGCTTTCTGACACAATTAGACACTTGTAGAAAACACGAGGCATTGTGTGTTCCATTTCCGTTCATTCATAGGTGTAGACGTGGAACGATAACATTTATCATGAGTCTTAAAATGAAATTCTGCAGTTTACAAAAGATCGCAATAAAAATATATGAATATTTTTGCAAAGAGGCTAAACGAGGAAGATTATTTCATTCTTTAGAAAACCCTGAGAATAGGACAAGACACATTTTGGATTTATCTAAACGGTCATTTAATCGCTGGATTCAAGCATGTGACCGTCAATGTTCAAAATATACAAAATCACAAGGAAGAGCAAAAATGTTGGATAATTTCGACAGTGAACTTATTAGAAGTGAAATTCGCAAAATGTTGGGTATGAATGAAACTGTTACAATAAGAAAATTAAAAGTATCGCTGAAAAAGAACAACAGTATTGAAATATCAAAGTCTACATTATGGAGGAATGTGATAGCTGCAGGCTTTACATTCAGAAAGTATTCCAATGGACGAAACATCATCTGTGAGAAGCCACATATAGTAGTCATGAGAAGCAAGTACTTACGTGAAGTAAAAGAGGTGCGCAAGCAAGGTTAGGATATTGTGTACTTGGATGAAACATGGATCAATGCTCACCACACTAACAAAGGGAATGGCAGTCATCAGATGGAAAGATTAAGAGATTAATACCTAGCAGCAAAGGACAGCGCTTGATAATTGCTCATGCAGGTAGTCGACAACATGGACTAATACAGAATGCAGAGCTCATTTTTCTTTCAAAATCCATAGACAATCGGGATTATCACTCTGAGATGAATGGTCACATATTTAGACATTGGATTGAAAATTATGTTCTCCCATCACTAGATCGACCATCTTGCCTAATAATGGACAATTCAGCGTACCACAACATTGTTGCACTTGAAGATAAAGTCCCGACGTCATCCAGTACAAAAGATGCTATTAAGATATGGCTCACAAAGGAGCACATACAATTTAATAACATGTACTTAAAACCTGAATTACTATCTCTAGTAAAGCAAAAACAGAGGACAAAGATTTTTCAAATAGATAAGATTATCCAAGAGCACGGTCATATAAGTTTGAGGCTGCCACCTTACCATGCTCATTTAAATCCAATAGAACTAATCTGGGCAAAATTAAAAGGACAAGTGGCAGATGAAAATACAACATTCAAAATATGCGACTCTTGCTAATCTCGCTTTATTAAATATAGACAAAGATTATTGGGCTAAATGTGAAGACCACGTCTTAAAACAGGAAGAGGAATATTGAAAAAATGATGGTTTGTGGAATGTTCAACCCCAAACAGTTATTAATCTTTTAGACTCGTCTGATTCAGAATGGAAGTATATAGCCCCCACAATGTTGGCCCCTATATTACCTTAAATTAGTTCAACAAACGGTCCTTTTCAGGACCACACAACTATGAAAATTGGACATACAGGTATACCTTGATATTATCGTCCGTCCTCGAACTGAGCAGACAATAATTCTCCTGGTGTTTTGTTTTATCCAGTTATTTCCCCATTACGGCCACGCCTTTACCTAGTGAAAATTAATCATAGACCAGCAACTACGGTAATTTCTATTCTTTAGGGCTTCACAATTTACAATTTTGACAAACATCAAAGAAATATCGCCGCTTTAAGAAAACTGCAGCTGCAAGATATTTGTTAAATATACATTTAAAGGGTCTTTTGCATTCTAATAACATTTGGAAAATTTCAAAAGTTTTTAACAAACGGTTAGAGAGTAATAGCGTTTTGAAGTTGGGCAGATGATTTGAAACGAGCTATAGTGTTGGTTTTCTTTCTTCATAGTTAGAACAAATCAGAAATATTTGTGGAGGCTAATCGCCAAACAGCAACGATACTGCAAACTGCCAGGCGCCTCAAAAGTAAAAAATAAAAAATAAAAAGTAAAGTGCCCAGTCACGCCAAGTGGCGTATAGCGAATATGGTGTTAGTGACCATAAATTTTACAGACCTTCAGCACATTAATTTTGGGGTAATGTGGTCGGTATTACGCTTGTGCCGCTTTACTTTCTCAGAAAAAAATTCGGTACCCATTTAAGGCTGGGTGAACCTGGCAGCCGTCGATCAGGATCGAACCCAACCTCTTGTCCTTTGTAGTCCAGCTCACTAACATCTGAGCTTTCGCGGCTCACCAGGCGCCTCATAGCTGATGCCTATTTCCAGGATCAGTGAAAGCGAACTGTCCAGCCCCAACTCCACGTCTTCGCAGTACCCCTAAAAATAGACAAACCTGTCTAGTCTGGCCAAGCGAGTAGGGATCGAAGGGGGAAGGCAACCCGGTATTCAAAAATTTCGTTCTGAAGTCGGATGTTGTGGGCGGAAAGACGCCAATATTAGAGGATGGTAAAGTCATATGAATACGCATAGATGCACTGAGATACGACTCTGCTGTAAAGCTACTGTTATTGTAGTAACAGTAAAGGGATTTCTCAGAAGAATGTTAATGTTGAAAATTCCATGTAAAGCTAAAAAGACAAATGAGGAAATTCTCAAAGAGGCCAACACAAAAAGGGAGCTCCTAAAAAAATCAACAAAAAAGAAACAATCACATTTTTTTGGGGACGTCATGAGAAGAGGAAAGTTGGAATACTTGGTTACAACTGGCAAAATACAGGGAAAGAAAGGTCGCAGACGATAAAGAGAGAAAATACTAGATACCTTGGTGCCATGGCATGGAAAACAGTCAATAACAGAACTGATAATATGCGTGGTGGATAGAAGATTGTGGAAGGACATGATCGCCTACGCCAACCTGTATGGCACATGATGATGATAATGATGATGTAAAGCTCATGATAAATACGAAAGGAAAAAAAAAATCTGGTTACAGCTTTACGCAGTCGAGGCGTAAATATGACAGCTCCATTGAAAGCCACAACACAACGCATCTGCGACCACTCAACGTCCTTTCAAGGGCGGATGACGACGACGAGAAACAATTCCTTAAGTAATCATATGTTGATCATCAGAAAGAAAGGATATTTTAAAAATCTCTTTTGATGTCCTCAAAGTCTAAATTTCATCACTAGAAGAAATAAGAAAAGTGCAGACTTATTGAAGAAGGACGTTTTAGATTGCAAATATACTTCAGCGTAGTCATCGCTTGCAGACAGTAGAAAGATAAAGAATCCAAAGAAATAATCTCTGTCAGACATGCTTATAGTTAAAGAAGAATCCAAAGAATTAATCTCTGTCAGACATGCTTATAGTTAAAGAAGAATCCAAAGAATTAATCTCTGTCAGACATGCTTATAGTTAAAGAAGAATCCAAAGAATTAATCTCTGTCAGACATGCTTATAGTTCAAGAAGATCCAAAGAATTAATCTCTGTCAGACACGCTTATAGTTAAAGAAGAATCCAAAGAATTAATCTATGTCAGACATGCTTATAGTTAAAGAAGAATCCAAAGAATTAATCTATCAGACATGCTTATAGTTAAAGAAGAATCCAAAGAATTAATCTCTGTCAGACATGCTTATAGTTCAAGAAGATCCAAAGAATTAATCTCTGTCAGACATGCTTATAGTTAAAGAAGAATCCAAAGAAATAATCTCTGTCAGACATGCTTATAGTTAAAGAAGAATCCAAAGAAATAATCTCTGTCGGACAAGGACTTACAAAGAAGTTAGAGATGTTGTCAAAAACTGAATTTTTATTTATAGAAAATAAATGAATCTCGAATGTACTTTTTCTGTCCTTCATCATTTGCCTTTCAGCATCGAGAGAAGATATAAATTGCGGTTTTTTAGGCAATAAATACAGAGGAGTCGGCAGATAGTAAACTGATGAGTCAAATTCAGAATATAGTAATTTGGTAGTTAGAAAACAAATTACTGAAATATAAATGTGGAGAAGTGATCTGGCAATAACAAATTACGGAATTGGTATAAGAAATAGAGTAACAGTTATTATTAAAAAAAAAACAAGTAAAGAGCCCCGTCACGCCAAGTGGCGAATAGGAAATACGGTGTTAGTGGCTATAATTTTTATAGACCTTAGGCATATGATATTTAGGGTAATTTGGTCGGTGTTACGCCCGTGCCGCTTTACTTTCCCAGAAAAAATCCGGTACCCATTTAAAGCTGGGTGAACCCGGAAGCGTCGATCAGGATCGAACCCGACCTCTTATCCTTATTAGTCCAGTTCGCTAACCACTGAGCTATCGCGGCTCCCAGTAATAGAAAACTCTTTAAACAGAGCTTCGTAGTAGGAGGCAATCTGACCATCAGAAGAGTAGAGTAAGTTGTGGGGCTCTTTAGCTTTTTGACACTCTGGTTGTTGGGACGGTGATGACTCCTAGACACCGACCTCCTGCTGTATTGAGCTTATAATGATCAAAACTATGTTCGGAGGTGTCATAACTACACTATGTTCGGAGGTGTCATAACAACACTATGTTCGGAGGTGTCATAACTACACTATGTTCGGAGGTGTCATAACTACACTATGTTCGGAGGTGTCATAACTACACTATGTTCGGAGGTGTCATAACTACACTATGTTCGGAGGTGTCATAACTACACTATGTTCGGAGGTGTCATAACTACACTATGTTCAGAGGTGTCATAACAACACTATGGTGTCATAACTACACTATGTTCGGAGGTGTCATAACAACACTATGTTCGGAGGTGTCATAACTACACTATGTTCGGAGGTGTCATAACTACACTATGTTCGGAGGTGTCATAACTACACTATGTTCGGAGGTGTCATAACTACACTATGTTCGGAGGTGTCATAACAACACTATGTTCGGAGGTGTCATAACTACACTATGTTCGGAGGTGTCATAACTACACTATGTTCGGAGGTGTCATAACTACACTATGTTCGGAGGTGTCATAACTACACTATGTTCGGAGGTGTCATAACTACACTATGTTCGGAGGTGTCATAACTACACTATGTTCGGCGGTGTCATAACTGCACTATGTTCGGAGGTGTCATAACAACACTATGTTCGGAGGTGTCATAACTACACTATGTTCGGCGGTGTCATAACTGCACTAATTCTGCGCAACACTCCTGCTTGAATCTACTGCCCAAATAGAGATTAACAAAGAAAGAATAGAATAACAGTGACACATGAAGAAATCAACGGACAATAAGAAATAAGAGATTTGGTTTCAGAAATCATCATCAGGTGCCATGCCGGCTGACGTAGGCGATCATCTCTCTCCACATCTATTGATCCTTCTCATGCACTTCATAATTTCTGTCATTTGATCTTTTATTATGTCATTTGATCTTTTATTATGTCATTTAATCTTTTATTATGTCATTTGGATAAAAGGGTTCCCGACAC
Source organism: Megaustenia siamemsis (assembly GCA_032433765.1). Classification (NCBI taxonomy): domain Eukaryota; kingdom Metazoa; phylum Mollusca; class Gastropoda; order Stylommatophora; family Ariophantidae; genus Megaustenia; species Megaustenia siamemsis. The sequence continues at coordinate 14,994,860 of JAVIAB010000108.1, forward strand.
GTCTTGCTTGATGTATAAGGAATATGGTGTTGGTGACCACATTTCTCTATGACCACAGCACATTTTTGGGGTGATGTGGTCGGTATCACGCCAGACCGCCTTTTACTTCTAAGAAAAAATCTTTGGTACCAATTTTTAAGTGATATGGAGAATTTGCATATTATGTTCAATATTTTTTCTTCTGGTTTCCATCTGTTCATCTATCCATTCACTCTGCCTAATGTTATATTATTCTCCGTGCTATCTATTCACATCACATGCTCAACAAATGTAGATTGTCTTAATCTAATTCATTTTGGTTTCCCAAGCTCTGTTTAAACATTCTTTATTTGTGATCTTTGCAGCCTATGGTATTTTTAGCATTTTTCTGATTGACTACATCCTGACTGCCATTAGTGCCATGACCCCCCCCCCCCCCCCCCCCCATGTAGTAATAAAAAGATAATTGTAGCAATTTTTAGAAATAATCATTATGAATAAGTTACCATGCCTGTTGGCCTAGGTGATCATGTCTCTCCACAACATTCGATCTCAACAGTTATTTATCATTTCTGCTGTTCACCTTATTCCAAACCATTCTCTTAAGCTCTCCGGTATCTTTTCTCTTTACTTCCCTTTATCTCTTCGTCCCTCAATTTTCCCTTTTGTCACAATATATATTCCAGCTGTTCCCTTCTTATTACATGACCAAAAAACGATGATTGTTTCTTCGTAATATTGGAAATTATCTCTCTTTTTGCGTTGGCCTCTTTCAGAACGTTTTCATTACTTTTCTTAGCTGTCCGTGGTATTCTCAACATTCTTCTGTAAAACCACAATTCTACAGACCCCAGAGATTTGCCTGAAAATTACGATAGCGGTTTTCTGTTCAGAAATAGAAAAGTAAAAATAACAAGAGGAATCGACATGAAGATACCAGCTAACAGCATAGTCAACACAAAACCGGGATATACTAATACATATAAAAATATATTCAATTAGAAATCTAGTATAGTACTTATATTATCTTTACCGCATTAATGCTTCAACCAGGAACGCTGTCCCGTGTGGGTTCATCAATATTACAATTCCAACGTTCTCAGCACACAAAAAAGTCAACGCAGCTAGCATTTGTCAATAACCTGCGGAAATTGCGTGAAATCAAATATGGTTGGATCAACATGATTTGAATAACTAGTTGCCAGAAGGAAAATGAGATAGCTGGAACTCACAAGACGGTCACTGACCGTATAGTTGTTTAGCAGAATCCTCCTTTAAGCTCATCTGATAACCCTCCGAATAACTCCATATAAAGATAATTGTTTTTTTCCCTCTCCTCTTCCTTTTAGTCCTCCCACAGCTTTTCTTTTTTTCTTCTTCTTAATCTTCACTTTTGTTTACTATGCTTCTTATTCCTTCTCTTCTCCTTTTCTTCTTCTCTTCTACTTCTTCTTCTTATTATTTTTTGTTTCCTTCTTTTTTCTTCTTGTCCTACTTTTCGTTTACATCTTCTTGGACTTGTTTTATTGTTTCATCTTTCTTTCTGTTCCTCTTTCGTCTTCCTTTATTAATCTTTCTCTCTATTTTCTTTTCCTTTTCTTTCTTTCTTTACTTTTCTTTTTTCTTACTATCTTTCTTACTTTCTTTCTTTCTTTCTCGCTTTCTTTCTCTTTTCCTTTCTTTTTATCTTTTCACTTTCATTATTATATTTTGGTCTCACATCTTCTTCTCCTTCAATTGTTTTCTTCTTTGTGACAGGGATTGATCTGACATCGAATGAGCTCAAGGGATCAATTTAACGGTAGAAAATTCAGAGACAAAAATTTTAAAGTTTTTAAATATTAATCTACATGTTTATATTTATATAACACCTAACATATTATTTATGAATTTTAGATAATTAAACAAGGAATTATATTTCACTAATATGATACAAGACATGTAAAAGAATACATTTTGATGACAGTTTTCACTAATCAAATTGATAGTGACGCACTGTGCGGATAAACGTACATGACCGAAATCCGCATGACGCATGGCGCGTGGAGACGTACGGATAGAGTTAAAGAATGAGGAGAAATAGGTAACTCTTTGTACAGAGCTTCGCAGCAGGAGGCAATCTGATCATCAGAAACAGTCCCCCGTCGAGCAAGTGTTTCGGCCCTTTAGCTTCTTGACACTCTAGGGGAGGTGGGCCCACCTGGGTCATGACTCTCAGGAGTCGACCTCCTGCTGCATTGCCTCTAAGGCTTACACGGTATGTTAGGCACAAAATAACTACACTTAATACAGAAAACACTCGAAAATAGTTTAACTAACATAACCTAAGGCTTACATTGTACGTTCGGCACAAAGTAGCAGACTTAATAGGCAAAACACTCGAAAATAGTTTAACTACTAGACTCATGACTTCTTTTTTTTTTATAAAGTAGCGAAGTAAAGAGCCTAGTCACGTCAAGTGACATATAGGGAAAATTAGGTAGCAGAGCCACGGCAATTTAACGGATGAAGGCTAATAAATATTAACATGTTTTATTACTAGGCCATGTACTTTAAACATGCATTTCGAAACAGCTATTATTTTTTGTTTGCTGTTTGAGGCTAAGGCTTTCAATTTGTGCTTTCCATGACTATAATGTCAGTGATTTTATGTTAATTAAATTTCACTCCTTGCCATTAAGATTGTGTCGTGCGCCGTCTCCATCTCAAATTACATTAGAATTACAAGCTATAAACTATCGCTATTTTTGACGGTGGTGGCAACGAGAGTGTGGAATGTCAAGATGTTAAAGTAATTACCATAGTTGAAACAGTAACTGAGATCAACATCTCAAACAGAACATGATCTGAACTGCCATCGAGAAATAGCTTACTCGCTGTACCAGGATACGTCTTCCAGTGCTGACAAGAACAAGACTCGTTCTCATGTTTATTCTGGAGATAGGCTTATCAGTCTGACCAAATGAGTTTGGGTCGAAAAAATGATGGCAGCCCCGGTACAAAAATTATTGTTGAAGTCGGATGCCTTTGTTCGAAAAAAAAAAACATAAATATGCTTGTTATAAAACACATATAGTGTACGCCCACTTTAAACCTTCTTTAGCTGATAAGAAGAATAATCGTTGGACAAATGTGAAGAAGACGAAAAATATTATCCATTTTCTAAACCAACAGACACTAGAGACCATGCAGGAACCACGGAGTATCTTGCATTAGGGAAGAGAACGGCGTACTACTTGGCAATATTGATGTACTCTGATGGCAATATCGATGTACTCTGATGGCAATATCGATGTACTCTGATGGCAATATTGATGTACTCTGACGCAATATTGATGTTCTCTGATGGCAATATTGATGTACTCTGATGGCAATATTGATGTTCTCTGATGGCAATATTGATGTACTCTGATGGCAATATTGATGTACTCTGACGCAATATTGATATATTCTGATGGCAATATCGATGTACTCTGATGGCAATATTGATGTACTCTGATGGCAATATTGATGTACTCTGATGGCAATATTGATGTACTCTGATGGCAATATCGATGTACTCTGATGGCAATATTGATGTACTCTGATGGCAATATTGATGTACTCTGATGGCAATATCGATGTACTCTGATGGCAATATTGATGTACTCTGATGGCAATATCGATGTACTCTGATGGCAATATTGATGTACTCTGATGGCAATATTGATGTACTCTGATGGCAATATTGATGTACTCTGATGGCAATATTGATGTACTCTGATGGCAATATTGATGTACTCTGATGGCAATATCGATGTACTCTGATGGCAATATTGATGTACTCTGATGGCAATATCGATGTACTCTGATGGCAATATTGATGTTCTCTGATGGCAATATCGATGTACTCTGATGCAATATTGATGTACTCTGATGGTGAAGGCGTAGAGTGTCAGTAACTCTGAATTTAAATTTGGTGTTGCCCTGAACTGCCTAAAACTAATTTAAACTTGGTTTTGCCCTGAACTGCCTAAAGGTAATTTAAACTTGGTGTTGCCCTGAACTGTCTAAAACTAATTTAAACTTGGTGTTGCCCTGAACTGCCTAAAACTAATTTAAACTTGGTGTTGCCCTGAACTGCCTAAAACTAATTTAAACTTGGTTTTGCCCTGAACTGCCTAAAGGTAATTTAAACTTGGTGTTGCCCTGAACTGCCTAAAACTAATTTAAACTTGGTGTTGCCCTGAACTGCCTAAAACTAATTTAAACTTGGTTTTGCCCTGAACTGCCTAAAGGTAATTTAAACTTGGTGTTGCCCTGAACTGCCTAAAACTAATTTAAACTTGGTGTTGCCCTGAACTGCCTAAAACTAATTTAAACTTGGTGTTGCCCTGAACTGCCTAAAACTAATTTAAATTTGGTGTTGCCCTGAACTGCCTAAAACTAATTTAAACTTGGTTTTGCCCTGAACTGCCTAAAGGTAATTTAAACTTGGTGTTGCCCTGAACTGCCTAAAACTAATTTAAACTTGGTGTTGCCCTGAACTGCCTAAAACTAATTTAAACTTGGTGTTGCCCTGAACTGCCTAAAACTAATTTAAACTTGGTTTTGCCCTGAACTGCCTAAAACTAATTTAAACTTGGTGTTGCCCTGAACTGCCTAAAACTAATTTAAACTTGGTGTTGCCCTGAACTGCCTAAAACTAATTTAAACTTGGTGTTGCCCTGAACTGACTGAAGCTAATTTAAACTTGGTGTTGCCCTGAACTGACTGAAGCTAATTTAAACTTGGTGTTGCCCTGAACTGCCTAAAACTAATTTAAACTTGGTGTTGCCCTGAACTGACTGAAGCTAATTTAAACTTGGTGTTGCCCTGAACTGACTGAAGCTAATTTAAACTTGGTGTTGCCCTGAACTGACTGAAGCTAATTTAAACTTGGTGTTGCCCTGAACTGACTGAAGCTAATTTAAACGTTGAGGCCATCTGCAAAAAAAAATTACGCCAGAAGGTTTCTACAATAGACTACATCGTCAAGTCACATGTTCTTTGCAGAACATAGCATTCATCACATACCATCTGAAAGAAACTCTGTCTCTAGCCAGATCTTCCACTTCTTCTGTTGTATTGGTCAATGTGTTTTTGATGTATTGAAACTAACTTCTTGGTCCAGTCTTGATGAGTCGTCCAGGAACCATGCTTTCCATTATTGTTCTTTCCAGCCATCTGTGTCTTTTGACGTAGGCATATTATTTTAAATTCCTATAGAAAATACTTTTTAAAAGTCATTTCTTTAAAAATTTTTAATCTTTTCATATGTCCTAGTGTTATTTTTTCATTATTCAAGGTATTTTACAGATTTTTCTATAGCATTTTGTTACGAATGAAGCGATTTGCTTCTTTGCTGTTTTCGCGGTTGTCCATGATTCACAACCGTATGTTAATATCAGAAATATATCCTCGTAATTGTAATGTTACTGCCTTGCTGGTATTGTGCAATAAGTTCTTCGTGGCATTTAATATTCGTAGATTACAGTAAAAACACATTTCAGGTCCCCAGAGGTTGCTTATTTAACCGAGCCATAAGACCCACTCACAGTGTATATCACGTGATTAATTACAAGATCAATTACATGATTAATATACCTGTGATAAGGTAAAGTAAAGTACGAGACCTGAACCGGCGTCTTAGCACGCGAGTTTCCACCCGTATGTGCTCCGCCGCCTATCCAGAAATGTTCGGAGACTTCTGGATAGTGTCGCTTCAAGCATCGAAACTCACGATGCGAGACGGCATTCCTCACCTTCCCAGAGTAATACTCTGGTACCCATTTCTGCCAGCGCCTGGGTCGACCGCGGAGGTATTTATTTTCCAACCACGAGTATAACTCACACTGCCTCCAACGGGGATCGAACACGGGTTGTCCAAACGTCGATAGCTCAATCGGTTGGTTTTTTTCCAACCAGATTACCGAAGCCCCCTACAAGTGTGATGCTATAGAGATGTGAAGTATTAAATGTCTCTTTAAACTAGGTCAGAGCATTTGTAGGTGTTAGGGAGCCAAACTTTTTTCGTGCTTTTATTTCCCCCGTTCGGGAGACTGGTTGGTCTCGAGGCAAGACGTCGGCTTCAAGACAGAGAGGTTGTGGGTTCAAATCCGGGCTGAACCAGTTGTGATTTTTATTTATGATTTCTCTCTGCGGCAACCACCCATAGTCTCAGCAGCGAGGTCCGGCTTGAAACGTCAATTACTCATCGACGGAAAAAATATGAGTACCTCCGAAGTCGGAGTTATCTGCCTGTTCGGCGAGGGACCCCTGTGCACACGGCTGCCAGGGAAAAACTGGATTAACGCGCAAAATTTAGTTGCTAGTCTCTGGGGACTTCGTCAGCTGGCGAACGAAAAAAAAAATGCTCCCGTTCAACTCACTCAAGCAGGCACGGGTTTTCATCTCAGCTGGAGGACAGGAGTTCAGGTTAAAGGCTTTTGTCAGGAAGATTTCCCGGTTTTGCCAGGTAGATTTCCTGGTCTTGTCAGGCAGATTTCCTGGTCTTGTCAGGAAGATTTCCCGGTCGTGTCATCAAGATTTTCAGGTCTTCTCAGGAAGATTTCCCGGTCTTGTCAGGAAGATTTCCCGGTTTTGTCAGGAAGATTTTCCGGCCTTGTCAGAAAGATTTTCCGGTCTTGTCAGGAAGATTTCCCGGTTTTGCCAGGAAAATTCCCGGTTTTGTCAGGAAGATTTCCCGGTTTTGCCAGGAAAGTTTCCCTGTCTTGTCAGGAAGATTTCCCGGTTTTGCCAGGAAGATTTCCCTGTCTTGTCAAGAAGATTTCCCGGTTTTGCCAGGAAGATTTCACGGTCTTGTCAGGATGATTTCTCGGTTTTGTCAGGAAGATTTTTCGGTTTTGACTGGAGGATTTCCCAGTTTTTCGAGAATGATTTTCTAGTTCTACGAAGAAGGTTTCATGGTTTTGCCAAGGAGATTTCCTTGTATTTTTCAGGAAGAGATTTCTCGTTTGTGCCAGGAATATTTCCAGGTTTTGTCATGAAAAAAGGACATTTGCACGACTTTACACAAATTGTTTGTGATACTTTATGTTATGTAACACACTACTATTACTACTACATGTGCTATTACTACTACATCTCCTATTACTACTACATCTGTTATTACTACTACATCTGATAACACTACTACATCTTCTATTACTACTACATTTGCTATTACTACTACATCTGATATTACTACTATATCTGCTATTACTACTACATCTGCTACTATTACTATATCTGCTATTACTATATCTGCTATTACTACATTTGCTTTTACTACTACATTTGCAATTACTACTACATCTGCTATTACTACATTTGCTATTACTACTCATCTGCTATTACTACTACATCTGATATTGCTACTACATTTGCTATTACTACTACATCTGCTACTACTACTACTATATCTGCTACTACTACTACTATATCTGCTACTACTACTACTATATCTGCTACTACTACTACTATATCTGCTACTACTACTACTACATCTGCTACTACTACTATATCTGCTATTATTATTACTATATCTGCTACTACTAGTACTATATCTGCTACTACTACTACTATATCTGCTACTACTACTACTATATCTGCTACTACTACTACTATATCTGCTACTACTACTACTACATCTGCTACTACTACTATATCAGCTATTATTACTACTATATCTGCTACTACTACTATATTAATAACCAATTGAGACCACCCGCTACCAGATCCAATTAAAATATATCAAAAAAAGATCCTGTGATACTATAACATAAAATGCATCTTCTGATTTGGTGAACTGAATAAGAGCATCAACAATGTTGAATTAATTACATGCCATTTCTTCTATTACAACTGAATAGTTTAGTTGAGTCGTCAGGTCATCCTCGTTGGACTTCGGATAATCCATAAATGATATTGTGATAGTGTTTCCTGTTTAATCTGTGCTCGGATCTGTCTATCCAATATTGGCAGATTCAGCCACGAGTGTAAGCTGTTCATTCAGGAAAACATCATCCAGCATCATCATCATCATCAAGAACCGTGCCTGCTGGCGTAGGTGATCATGCCCCTCCACAACTTTCAATCTCGACAGCCATTTATCGTTTCCCGTTGTTGACCTTCTGCTAAGCCATTCTATTAAGCTGTCTGGGTATCTTTTCTCTTTGCTTCCATCTATCTCTATGCATTCATCATAAGACACTTATATATTACTAAGCAACTGACCTATCATGTTTGCTGGCTACCAAGCGTCTTTGAAGACGCCAAAAGCCACATTTAGTCATTATCTGAACAAATATCTAAACTAATTCAGTGACACAATGTTCCAACTTCAAAATAGTCGCTTGTTGTTACCAAAATAACGTTTCTTCTTATTCTTCATCAACTTCTTCTTCTACTTCTTCTTCTACTTCCTCTTCTACTTCTTCTTCTACTTCTTCTACTTTTTCTTCTTCTCCTTCTTTTTTCTTTTTAATGTTCCTCTTCTTCTTCTTAATGTTCTTCTTCCTCTTCTTCTACCTTTCAGCTCTCTGGGGATCATAGGTCTTCAACAAACACTTTCCAAACCGTTCTGTTTCTTCCCATTCTTTTAAGATCATTTCATTACTTCCCCATCATCTTCATCTCTGAGCGGTTAATTGCGGATTCTTACTCAACATCGGCCAAAAAGGCAAGTCTGTCAAAGTACGATCATGTTTCTCTTAACACGCGCGTGTCCTGGCACACAAAAAAGAAGCAGACACTTGTTAGAGTAGACCTCCACAGAGAGCCTGCCATCGACCTGCGCTACTCACTGAGCATTACAAATAAACATGGTTAACTATGAGCACTAATTACGTCACAAATTAATTTTCCTGCAAATTTTAAAATCTTGTCCAATAATTTTATGGATGCGAGGAAAAAAAGTAAGAAATCGGTCTGGGGGGGGGGGGGGGGGGGAATAAGAGGTAAAATGTAATGAAGAAAAGTAAATCTTACAGGGAAAGAAAATAAGACTTGCCAACCCTACTTTGAGAACGTCAACCTGCGATCCAACCCACGCTCACTTTATCGCTAAGCTAGTTCGCTACCATGACCCCACGATGATGATTCTGTGAGCTATAAGAAGCATGTTGCTCAGACTGTGTCTATTCCGGCCGTTAAAAATCTCCCCCCCCCCCCCAATGACGTAGGTGCTGGTGTTTAATCTTCTAAATCAAGTACATGTTATCCGTAATTATTATTCCGTTCCATTAACTTTACATTGAACTGGTGAGATTACTTGCATGCCTAATTGATTCCGGTAGCTATTTTACGTCACCTCGATTAGGTGTAATACCTAGAGGTCTTAGTTCAAATAGCGGTTGCCTCAAACGAGGAAGTGCGTTCAAACAGGCAGAACTGCCTAAATTGAAAAGGGAAAAAAATGAAATAAAGTACATGAAACGTTACTATACATATGGAAATGCAAAGACATTCGGTTAAATACAAGAATAAAAATGTTCAACTCAAATGTTAAGTCAGTCCTATTATATGGCCGTGAAACATGGAGAACAACAAAAATGCCAATCATGGAGATACAAATATTCATTAATGGATGCTTGCACAGAATAGTGGGATAGAAATGGCAGGATAAAATCACTAACATAGAATTATGGAAATGTACCATTCAAATAACAGTGGATAAAGAGATACAGCAAAGAGGATGGAGCTGGATAGGACACACACTGCGGCTGAATCTGCTAACATTGAATAGACAGATTCGACCGCAGAATAAACAGGAAACATTTGTGGTGTCTGGCCTCCTATCTCATGTGTCTTTTGTCTTCTAACTTTGACATCAACGCTTTCTCGAATGTTGCTGTACCATTTTTTTTTTCTATTTGTGTTTTCTATGCGCTGCGATCTGATGTCAGACTTCCCCAGTTTGTTTCGCTCATGATGATTAATGTCATTTTAGACAAATCAAAATGTACTTTTATTATAACTATTTTATTAGATAGGACCTTTAAATGTGGTGTACTTTTATTGTAACCATTTTATTAGATAGGACCTTTAAATGTGGTGTTCTTTTATTGTAACCATTTTATTAGATAGGACCTTTAAATGTGGTGTTCTTTTATTGTAACCATTTTATTATATAGGACCTTTAAATGTGGTGTTCTTTTATTGTAACCATTTTATTAGTTAGGACCTTTAAATGTGGTGTTCTTTTATTGTAACCATTTTATTATATAGGACCTTTAAATGTGGTGTTCTTTTATTGTAACCATTTTATTAGATAGGACCTTTAAATGTGGTGTTCTTTTATTGTAACCATTTTATTAGATAGGACCTTTAAATGTGGTGTTCTTTTATTGTAACCATTTTATTAGATAGGACCTTTAAATGTGGTGTTCTTTTATTGTAACCATTTTATTAGATAGGACCTTTAAATGTGGTGTTCTTTTATTGTAACCATTTTATTAGATCATCAACATCATCAAGTACCGGGCCTGCTGGCGTAGGTGATCATGTCTCTCCACAACTTTCGATCTCGGCAGCTATTTATCATTTCTGTTGTTGACCTTCTGCCAAGCCATTCTCTTAAGATGTCTGATATTTTTTCTCTTTGCTTCCCTCTATCTCTTCGTCCCTCAATTTTTTCCAGTTGTTACAATATATTCCAATTGTTCTCTTCTCATTACATGGCCAAAAAATGATGGTTGTTTCTTCCTAATATTGGAAATTAGCTCTCTTTTTGCTTTGACCTCTCTCAGAACATCTTCATTACTCTTCTTAGCAGCCCATGGTACTCTCAACATTCTTCTGTAAAACCACATTTCTACAGACTTCAGTGATTTCCTTGTCTGTTGTCCTATTGTCCATGATTCACATCCATATGTTAAGACTGGCTCTACATAACATTTAAGAACTCTTTTTCTTGCTTCTATTGTCAAAAATGGATGGCATAGTATCTTGCTCATTTTTTGGAAAGCTGCTTTTGCCTGAGCCATTCTGCATCTCACCTCTTTTGTACATCTTCCGTCTGAGGTTAACAAAGTTCCCAAATATTTAAATTCATTTGCCGGTTTTAATATTGTTCCACTTGTCTTTATTTTGCACTGAGGTGATGTCTTTTTCTTTGTTGTTACCATTACTTCTGTCTTTATGCTATTCAGGCTGAGTCCTTTATTTTTGCTTGCATTCACTATAATGTTCAACATTTCTTGTAACTCATTTTCACTCTTAGCGATTAAGACTGTATCATCAGCATTCCTTAGATTATTTATACGTGTATAATGACCTCCAATTGTTATTCCAGGCATGCCCCTTATGGATCTTAAAATATCTCACTATAAATATTAAACAAATCTTGTGACAGCACACAACCTTGTCTAACACCCTGTTTTATTTGTTGAAACATTCCTAATTGGTTTTCAGTTCTTATGGCCGCTGTTTGTTTCCAGTACGTGTTCTTTATTATTCTTAGATCTTTGCTGTCTACGTTTATGCTTTCTAAAATTTTGATTATTTCTTAGTGCTTTACTTTGTCAAATGCCTTGGTGTAATCTATGAAACATAGGTTAAGATCTGTTTTCACCTCTATGGACTCTTTCTACTAAAGATCTTATGATGTAAATGGCATTGCTTGTTCCTTTATCTCTAACAAAACCACATTGTTCATCGCTAATTTCTGGAATGATTTTTATTAGATAGGGCCTTTAAATGTGGTGTACTTTTATTGTAACCATTTTATTAGATAGGACCTTTAAATGTGTTGTACTTTTATTGTAACCATTTTATTAGATAGGACCTTTAAATGTGGTGTTCTTTTATTGTAACCATTTTATTAGATAGGACCTTTAAATATGGTGTACTTTTATTGTAAATATTTTATTAGATAGGACCTTTAAATGTGTTGTACTTTTATTGTAACCATTTTATTAGATAGGACCTTTAAATGTGTTGTACTTTTATTGTAACCATTTTATTAAATAGGGCCTTTAAATGTGTTGTACTTTTATTGTAACTATTTTATTAGATAGGACCTTTAAATGTGTTGTACTTTTATTGTAACCATTTTATTAGATAGGACCTTTAAATATGGTGTACTTTTATTGTAACTATTTTATTAGGTAGGACCTTTAAATGTGTTGTACTTTTATTGTAACCATTTTATTAGATAGGACCTTTAAATGTGTTGTACTTTTATTGTAACCATTTTATTAGATAGGACCTTTAAATGTGTTGTACTTTTATTGTAACCATTTTATTAAATAGGGCCTTTAAATGTGTTCAATGGGTGCTACTTTATTGCTTTAATTTTACTATTTTCTGACTTAATTTTGACAATTTCCTTTTGTTTTGTGTGTACCTTAGTGTTGAAATCTTCCTTTCTCTCTGTTTGTTTGTACCTTATTTTTGTGTACCTCCTCCCTTCATTCTGTTTGTTTATATTTTAGTTCGGGCATCTTCCTTTAGTCTTTTTTTCGCGCCTTAGAGTTGGCATCTTCTTTTTTTTTACTACTTTTTTTGTTGTTGTAACTTATCGCTTCCAATTCTAATATTCATCTTGTTAACTTGTTCCTTGGGTTTTGAATATTTTTTTCACCTGGTTAGTTTCTTTCCTTAGTTGGTGGAATCTTTCTTTGTTCTGGGTATTTTTTTTTCTCCATGCAGAGAAAATCGTCCATTTTACTAGTTATTTTGTTTTACATTTTTCTGTTTGAATCCTCTTTTTCTCTTTTTCGAAAGGACACACAAAATATAGACCAAAATACGAGTACATTTATCTCCTGGTATATTAACATAGGACAACAGACAAGAAAATCACTGGAGTCTGTAGAAATGTGGTTTTACAGAAGAATGTTGTGAATACCATGGACAGCTAAGAACAGTAATGAAAGTGTTCTGAAAGAGGTCAAAGCAAAAAGAGAGCTAATTTCCAATATTAGGAAGAAACAATCATCATTGTTTGGTCATGTAATGAAAAGAGAACAACTGGAATATATTGTAACAACTGGAAAAATTGAGGAACGAAGAGATAGAGGGAAGCAAAGAGAAAAAATACCAGACAGCTTAAGAGAATGGCTTGGCAGAAGGTCAACAACAGACATGATAAATAACTGTCGAGATCGAAAGTTGTGGATAGACATGATCACATACGCCAGCAGGCCCGTTAATTGATGATGATGGTATTAACATACCTGCCGGTCACAAATAAATTTTATTAAACGGAGGACATGTCCAGAAAGTGCCTGACAGTTAGTTTAACCTTTCCTTCTAGTAGTTCACTTCTCCATTATTGGAATCTCTCACAAGCTCAGGGAAACGAAACATCACGAAATACCCGAAACCGTAATTAACGATAACTCCCGATAACAGCAGTTATCGTTCGTTGATCTTTGTGTTTAACATTTTTAAATATAATAATGGAACTATAGCTCGTTTCAAATCACGTGCCCAACTTCAAAACGCTATTACTCTGTAACCGTTTGTTAAAAACTGTTGAAATTTTCCAAATGTTATTATAATGCAAAAGACCCTTTAAATGTATATTTAACAAATATCTTGCAGCTGCAGTTTTCTTAAAGCGGCGAATTTCTTTGATGTTTGTCAAAATTGTAAATTGTGAACCCCTAAATAATAGAAATTACCGTAGTTGCTGGTCTATGATTAATTTTCACTAGGTTTAGTTCTATTGGATTTAAATGAGCACGGTAAGGTGGCAGCCTCAAACTTATATGACCGTGCTCTTGGATAATCTTATCTATTTGAAAAATCTTTGTCCTTTGTTTTTGCTTTACTAGAGATAGTAATTCAGGTTTTAAGTACATGTTATTAAATTGTATGTGCTCCTTTGTGAGCCATATCTTAATAGCATCTTTTGTACTGGATGACGTCGGGACTTTATCTTCAAGTGCAACAATGTTGTGGTACGCTGCATTGTCCATTATTAGGCAAGATGGTCGATCTAGTGATGGGAGAACAGAATTGTCAATCCAATGTCTAAATATGTGACCATTCATCTCAGAGTGATAATCCCGATTGTCTATGGATTTTGAAAGAAAAATGAGCTCTGCATTCTGTATTAGTCCATGTTGTCGACTACCAGCATGAGCAATTATCAAGCGCTGTCCTTTGCTGCTAGGTATTAATCTCTTAATCTTTCCATCTGATGACTGCCATTCCCTTTGCTTAGTGTGGTGAGCATTGATCCATGTTTCATCCAAGTACACAATATCCTAACCTTGCTTGCGCACCTCTTTTACTTCACGTAAGTACTTGCTTCTCATGACAACTATATGTGACTTCTCACAGATGATGTTTCGTCCATTGGAATACTTTCTGAATGTAAAGCCTGCTGCTCTCACATTCCTCCATAATGTAGACTTTGATATTTCAATACTGTTGTTCTTTTTCAGCGAAATTTTTAATTTTCTTATTGTAACAGTTTCATTCATACCCAACATTTTGCGAATTTCACTTCTAATAAGTTCACTGTCGAAATTATCCAACATTTTTGCTCTTCCTTGTGATTTTGTATATTTTGAACATTGACGGTCACGTGCTTGAATCCAGCGATTAAATGACCGTTTAGATAAATCCAAAATGTGTCTTGTCCTATTCTCAGGGTTTTCTAAAGAATGAAATAATCTTCCTCGTTTAGCCTCTTTGCAAAATTAGTCATACATTTTTATTGCGATGTTTTGTAAACTGCAGAATTTCATTTTAAGACTCATGATAAATGTTATCGTTCCACGTCTACACCTATGAATGAACGGAAATGGAACACACAATTTCTCGTGTTTTTTACAAGTGTCTAATTGTGTCAAAAAACCATGGTAAAAGCGTGCAAACACGTAAATTTTACCGTGTATGGATTTTTACTCGCTATTTTTAACTTAAAATACTGTAAACATTAAGTTTTGACTACATCAATGGGTCGTTATAAATTTATATAAATCAAATAAGCAACAATAATAACCAAATGTTTTTTTTTTAATGAAATTAATTCCCTGTTGGGTTCTAATCATTATAACTTTACATGCAAATTTGGAACAACTTACAACAAGCGGTTAAAAAGCTATCGATTTTAAAAGTTGGGCACGAGTTATGAAACAAGCTATAACTACTATATATTAATGCTATTATTATTATTTTTTTAATTATTATTATTATTACAACGCTTTCAAGATAACCATTTTGTTTTAAACGTATTCCTTCAGCATCTGAATCATCCAATACATTTCTCCATGATACCTCCTTTTCCTTTCAGGAAATAACATATTATTGTTAATATTACGAGCTACAAAATCACAGTCTCAATGGATTTGTCTTTTCCCAGAACTGACCATTTTAATTATATGGTCTTCATTGATTTAACAATAGAAACGTAATTTTTCGATAATTTCCGACACTTAACAAGAAATAATTCTGATGACGCTGCATCGTTGCATGTGTTACTCGCAGAATTATAAATATCACGGTTTTAAAACTTCGCATTTTTAACAAATCTTTTTATGATACGTTTTTCCATATTAATTTTATTTAAAGTTTTGTGGAGATATTGAAATTAAAAATTATTATTCTCTCTCTCTCTCTCTCTCTCTCTCTCTCTCTCTCTCTCTCTCTCTCTCTCTCTCTCTTGTGTTTTTCTTTTCTTTCTACTTTTACTGCCAAAGTTGTTGTTGTGTTTTTTTTTGTTAGTTTTACGCCTGTGTTGTTATGTTTTTTGTTGAATATTTTCACACTGTGATTTTAATGTGAAAATGGCTTTCATGCTGGAAAATATTAAAAAGAAAAAGAAACAAAAAAATTGAATGAAGAGGTCAAATCAGGGACGTGACACAAAAAAAAATAATCTTGGTTATTTTGTTTCACTTTATTGTCTCCCCTAAGGTTGCCAAGAAAAGTGTTTTATTTGTCGAAATGTCTCCTATAAATTTGTCAGGAAAATTGTTTTATTTGTCGATATGTCTCCCCTAAGTTTGTCAAGAAAAGTGTTTTATTTGTTGATATGTCTCCCCTAAGTTTGTCAAGAAAAGTGTTTTATTTGTCGATATGTCTCCCCTAAGATTGCCAAGAAAAGTGTTTTATTTGTCGATATGTATCCCCTAAGTTTGCCAAGAAAAGTGTTTTATTTGTCGAAATGTCTCCTTTAAGTTTGTCAAGAAAAGTGTTTTATTTGTCGATATGTCTCCCCTAAGTTTGCTAAGGAAAATGTTTTATTTGTCGATATGTCCCCCATAAGTTTGCCAAGGAAAGTGTTTTATTTGTCGATATGTATCCCCTAAGTTTGTCAAGAAAAGTGTTTTATTTGTTGATATGTCTCCCCTAAGTTTGCTAAGGAAAATGTTTTATTTGTCGAAATGTCTCCCATAAGTTTGCAAAAGAAAAGTGTTTTATTTGACGATATGTATCCCCTCAGTTTGTCAGGAAAAGTGTTTTATTTGTCGATATGTCTCCCCTAAGTTTATCAAGAAAAGGGTTTTAATTGTTGATATGTCTCCCATAAGTTTGTCAAGAAAAGTGTTTTATTTGTTGATATGTCTCCCCTAAGTTTGCCAAGAAAAGTGTTTTATTTGTCGATATGTCTCCCCTACGTTTGTCAAGAAAAGTGTTTTATTTGTCGATGTTCCCGCTGGAAGCAGTGTGATTTGTACTTGTGGTTGGAAAAAAAAAAAAAACAATACCCCTGCGGTCTACCCAGCCGCTCCCAGAAATAGATTCCAGAGTATTACTCTGGGAAGGTGAGGAATGCTGTCTTGCATCGTTAATTTCGATGCTTGAAGCAACACTATCCAGAAGTCTCCGAACACATATGAGTGAAAACTCGCGTGCTAAGACGCCGATTCAAGTATGTTACCTTTACCTTACGTACCATTAACAACGTGCCAGAGGTGGGCAGAACAAAGGACATCAACATCAGTACAGCAATGTCATTCTCTAGACATTGTAATGTGAGAGCAAGGACCAGTGTTGCCAGAACAGAGCCATATTCTGGACGAATAAGAGGATTTCTCAACCAACACTGTATTGACGCAGGGAGCGGCGATAGCTCAGTGGTTAGTGAACTGGACTACAAAGGACAAGGGGTAGGGTTCGATCCCAACCGACGGCTTCCGGGTTCACCCAGCCTTTAATGGGTTCCGGATTTTTTTCTGGGAAATTGAAGCGGCACGGGCGTAATACCGACCACATTACCCCAAAAATCATGTGCCGAAGGTCTGTAAAATTTATGGTCACTAGCACCATATTCCCTTATACGCCACTTGGCGGGACGGGAGTACTTGACTTACTTTTACTGTATTGACGTAGTTATTCGCTGTGTCTTAATGAACATCTTCAACAGATTGGATCGCCTATAAATGTGTCACGAGTGCCCGGATCATGAACATAGTTTCACATAACGTAAGATAGTTTATTTTTTAATCTTTTAAAACATGTTTGCATTGCTATATACTTTTTTTGAAATAACCATATAAAAGTCTCTATTTGTTAAATACATAAATATTATATATTTATATTCATCGCGGAATGTTATGTCACATTATGTCAACAATATGTTTATCAGTTTACCGATCTTCAGACGAACATAATCATTTCTGTATGAGGTAACAACGCGATCAATTTACCCTGATTTGATATGCAATCTTTGTTGTCTTGACTTGGGATATCGGTAATCAATTTACTCTCCAACAAAACGTCATTACAAAACGTCATTACAAAACGTCATTACAAAATGTCAGTACTTAATATTCATATATGCATATTCCCTCTCCTTCATCTATGCATAGAGCGTCAAACCCGAATCAGTTTCCATTTTGTTGATCGCGGCATGTATCCTGTAATCAAATAATGTATCTTTAGAACATCAAATTTCCTTTCTGGTAACATATAATCTAACAACTTATATCTTTTGTACTTTCTCTGATTCTGAAATATCCAGAGGGTGTGTAAAATTGAATTGATAACGAGATGTTTTCTCATGACAATCCTTTAGTAAAGAATTTGCCCGTTGCAGCAGTAGAGATGAACTTGATATAAAGATGGCATTTATTTGAGGATAAATTGATATAAAGATAACATTTATTTGAGGATAAATTGATATAAAGATAACATTTATTTGAGGATCTCTCTCTCTCTCTGCGTTCAGGACTCAATCAGAGTAAGGATTCCAGACTCTCACATGAAGTCAGCTGTCAGGCTAAGTGTGTTGATCGCCCCCACAGACAGAACATCACAATTAGAGTCTGTCAGATCCACTCTGACTGAACACCCGTTAATACGTTGCACTGTGTTCTGCGCCAGTGGCCCAGTGCATCCGATTTCAGCCAGCATTTTTTCAGGTTTGCTTTCCTTAGCCTTTGATTGTCCCCAATCTTCCTGCAAGGCAGCAGTTGATCTTTTCTGTCGGGGGATTCTGCCCTTAGATGGTCGGCCTTCCCAGGTTTACGAGCACCATCTGCCCGAGTCACTAGAGGTGACTAACACATACATGCGACTTGTAATATGAGGAAACTGCAACAAGGAACACATTTCATGCATAGCCTCCATTTGTTCCCGCCGCCTATCCCCATATACCGGTAAGTCACGTCCTCCCGAAAATGATGATCATCGTAGCACTTGATGTGTTAGGCCATCGTTGATGACTCCAATTCCGAACATATAGACACACAGTCAGTCGTCAATTTATTCTTGTTGCACATCAAACAGCAGACCGTAAGATTTGCGCACGGCCGGTTTAGGGAACCAATACGATGACGTAGGACACAATGTCGCCAAACTCATAATCTCGATACCTTTAGACTTATGTCTGATTACTCAAGTGTAAACAGTCTACGACGAACAATACACGAAGCAACTTCCCCAAAGAGACAAAACTGCGACTGACGAAGTAGTTTACATTAATGTGTAACGTGGAAATAACTTGCGTCAAAGAATCCCAATAACGGTCTTGAACAGCACTAATGTGACGTAAAGCACAGATGAAGTCTGGACGGTGGAATGTCTCACTCACAACACTTGATTTGAGGATAAAATGATACAAAGATAACATTTATTTGAGGATAAATTGATATAAAGATAACATTTATTTGTGAATAAATTGATATAAAGATAACATTTATTTGTGGATAAATTGCTTGTGCTTGCCTAAAGAGAAACTTTGACTAAACTGCGCTCTGTAGTTAGAAAAAAAAGCTCTAATTTCAGCCACCTGTAACGACCAGTATCTATCTATCTATCTATCTATCTATCTATCTATCTATCTATCTATCTATCTATCTATATATCTATCTATCTATCTATCTATCTATCTATCTATCTATCTATCTATCTATCTATCTATCTATCTATCTATCTATCTATCTATCTATCTATCTATCTATCTATCTATCTATCTATCTATCTATCTATCTATCTATCTATCTATCTACTATCTACCTACCTACTATCTATCTATCTATCTATCTATCTATCTATCTATCTATCTATCTATCTATCTATCTATCTATCTATCTATCTATCTATCTATCTATCTATCCATCCATCCATTCATCTATCTATCTATCTATATATCTATATATCTATATATCTATATATCCTGCCTGCCAGCCTGCCTGTCTGTCTATAAATCGATCTATCTGTCTGTCTATTTATCTATCTCTCTATCTGTTTATCTGTCGTTTATCTGTATTTCTGTCTGATGTGGTACTGTGTCTGTCCGTCCGTCCGTCCGCCCGGCTGCTTTCTTCTATCTATCTCTTTGATTTTGTGACACTAAAAAAAGGTAATCTGTCAAAAGATACACACCAGAAAAGAGAATAAATGACAAGAGAAACAATAATGGAAGATATAAACAATAAGTAAAGGTAGAAACAACAAAGAAAAATGGAAATAACAAAACAAAAAAGAAACAAATTAAAATAATGATGAGTTCAAGTAATCAAATATATCTAAAAAAAAAATTTTTTTAAAGTAGAAAGTGCATATCAAGAAGAGATAGACAGACAGACAAACAGAAGGTCGAAAAGAAAAAAAAACAATAATAGAAAAGATAGACTATAAAAGATAGTATGCAGGGAAGGATGCAGTGGGTTAAAGGAGGTGCCAGAAAAAGAAAGATATTGAAGGAGTCCACAAGTGGAGAAAATTTTGTAGACAGGGAAGTATATAAAAATGTCAGAGACAAAAAATAACCAAACATCCAAGAGTAGGCAAAGAAGAAATTGAATAGATAGAAAGAAAAGTAGTGGTAGTGAGTTATAAAAGAAATATAAAAATATGATAGACCGAGACGCAAGAATAGAATGACGACGAGATATAGAAAAACAATCATGGGAAGGGGTGTGTAAAGAAAAACAAACATGGAAAATAAGAATATAACGTAAACATAGAAAAATGAGATATAGGAAAACAAACATATACAAATGAGAATATAAGGAAACAAACATACAAAAATGAGAATATAGGAAAACAACCACATTAAAAAGGTGTATAAAGAAAAAACAACATGGAATATAAGAATATAGGAAAGCAAACAGAAAAATAAGAGTCTATGAAAACAAACATAGAAAGATGGGTGGGTATAATAGGTAAACAGATAGAGACCTGGGTATTTCTAGAAAAAAAAAAGAAATATAGAAATATGAGAATACAGGAGAACAAGCTTGCAAGGAAAGGTGTAGAAGAAAACAAACGTCGATAGAAGGATATATAGAAAAACAAACGTACAAAGCTGGAAACAGAGGAAAAGAAACACAAAAGGATGGAGTGTATAAAGTATTAAACAAAGAATGGTATTTAGGAGAACAAACATAGAAATATGAGGATATAGGAAACTAAAAATAGAAATAAAGATATACAATGATTCTAGAAAAAAAAATAATAGAAACTGTTAAACAAGCATACGGAGAGAAAGAATACAAGAAAATAAAACATGGAAAGCGGGAGAGAGGAATAGTGTAAGGAATAATTAAACATAAAACAGATAAAGGGAAAATATATAAAAATCCGAAAGGGGAGAGAATATTAGATGTTCCGGAAATGAAAACTTAGTGCCTGAACAAGGTTATATCATTGCCAGGTGACCTGCTGGCCCGGTTAACGCAATCACGTGACCCTGGTTGTCTAGCAACACACAGCGGACTGACCAATTACAGCCACAAATGCGTTTCCGTTGTTGAAAATTGAAATGATGACGTTCAACAGGTGTAAATGTGTTCTCTAGCAAAATGTTACCCCTACAGCGGGACATGGGTGATAAAGCATTATAATCGGCTGTCCCAGATTGATGTAACATATTGATAACACATTAATTGATAATTAATTCATTTTCGCACTAGATATAAATTACATTTTGCATACAGCGATGTTTCAAATGAAACACACACAAAAATAATATCTCCCTATTAAGTAGAGCCATTCCTGTAGGTTGGATGTGAATCCTGTACAATATGACAACAGACAAGAATATTCACTGGAAGCAAGAGACGTGATTTTATAGAAGAATTTTGAGTAAACCAGGGACAGCTACAAGAAGTAATGAAGACCTTCAAAAAGAGGACAAAACAACAAGAAAGTTAATTACCTATATCAGGTGACAACAGTCTTCATCTTTTGACCTTGTAAAAGAATATATTGTGACAACTGGAAAAATAGATGGAAGAGAAGGGAAAAAGAGAAAATGATTAAAGACAGTTTAAAAAGAATTGTTTGGTCGGACATTAACAACAGGATTGATAAATTACTGTAAAGATAGAAAGTTGTGGAGAAACATGATCACCTACGCCTACATTCATGGTACTTGATGATGACGATGGTGATAATAATAGTGATGTGGCGAACAAACTAGGTAGTTCGAGTTCATATTACCAGCGACATGATTTTGATAAGTAGGGCGACCTGGCGTGATGCCTACCATAATATCAAGTATGATGATGAAGATGAAGACATTGTTCGGTTGTCTCCCAGTCCTGTTCTTCCCTGACGCACTGCGCTGCTGGCCTCATTGAGTTTAGTCTGCACAAAGTACTTGCTGTTTTGGCAGCATCGTACTTTGGATTCCCCCCCCCCCCCCTTTTTCACTTATTGTCTGTGAACCATGCCCTGGAGCCTCGGTGACCAGAAGGATCCGAGTTAGATCCCCAGCAATGGTGGAATTTTTTTTGTCTGACTGACAAGGCTCCGGTGTTAACCCAGCCTCTAAAACTGGGTAACACAGATTTTTCTGGGCAGTAAATGCGGCCTGGAGTGATACCAACCACATCACCCAAAAATGTGCCGTGGCCATAGAAAAATATGGTCACTAACACAATATTCCCCAAACGCCTAACAAGGCAGGGTAGGTAACCAACCTTTAGTTTATACCCTAAATTACTGTTATTTTAACGTCATTGTGAGGTTTTATATTGCTAAAATAAGCATGTTTCCATTTCTGAATCAAACTGACCAGTCCGATTATGTCCAAGCTAAGTTCTTTTAACGTCATTATAAGGTTTTATATTGCCAAAATAAGCATGTTTCCATTTCTGAATCAAACTGACTAGCCCGATTATGTCCAAGCTAAGTTCTTTTAAGATACTTTTGATTGTGTTCTATCTGTCTTTCCTGATATCCAAGCTCCACGGATCAGATGACGGATCTAAGACTACATCATCTACAAGAACTAGTATGACTGTGAATCCGACTTTTTTTGAGTTCTTCCATCCATTATTTCTCTTCCTTATTCAGCTGTAAAAGGATAGACTCCATACAATGTTTCCTTCAAAACATCTGACTATCTACATTTCATCTCATATAATAGAACCCTGATCATAGACCGATCAAGATCCATCCATCCTTTTTCTAGAGAGCATTGACCACGAACAAGGTCTTTTTATCCTTATTCCTAATAACATAGATAACAAACAAGGTCTCTCTATTCATTCCCTTTGGGGGGGAGGAGGCTGGTTGGTCTCGAGGCAAGATGCTGGCCTCAAGACAGAGATGTGGGTTCAAATCCCGGCTGAACCAGTTGGGATTTTCATCTACGATTTCTCTTTGCGGCAACCACCCCTGGTCTCAGCAGCGAAGCCCGGTTTCAAACGTCAATTACTCATCGACGGAAAAAAATATGAGTACCTCTGAAGTCGGAGTTATCTGCCTGTGCGGAGAGGGACCCCTGTGCACACGGCTGCCAGGGAACAATGGATTAACACGCAAAATTCAGTTCCTAGTCTCTAGGGACTTCGTCAGAACGTTCAGCTGGCGAACGAAAAAATTTTTTTTTTTTAAACCAAAAAAAATTCATTCCTGAGATATATACCACGAACAATGTCTTTCCGTTCATACTTATTCCTGAGAACATAGACAAAGAACAAGGTCTGACTCAACCTTCCTTATTCCTGAGAACATAGACAAAGAACAAGGTCTCACTCAACGTTCCTTATTCCTGAGAACATAGACAAAGAACAAGGTCTCACTCGACCTTCCTTATTCCTGAGAACATAGACAAAGAACAAGGTCTCACTCGACCTTCCTTATTCCTGAGAACATAGACAAAGAACAAGGTCTCACTCGACCTTCCTTATTCCTGAGAACATAGACAAAGAACAAGGTCTCACTCAACCTTCCTTATTCCTGAGAACATAGACAAAGAACAAGGTCTCACTCAACCTTCCTTATTCCTGAGAACATAGACAAAGAACAAGGTCTCACTCAACCTTATTATTCATGATAACATTGACCGACAAACAAGATCTCTCCATACATCCATATTCCTCAGAACATAGATCACGATGAAAGTCTCTCCGTGCATCATTCTTCCTGGACACTATCTCTATGTCTTTCAAGTCATGGTTGATGTTCTTTAATATTTAATTATTTATCTGTTTCGTGATTTCATTGTCCTTCCTTATTTTCTCTTCCCTGTGGGTTCCATTACAATTCTGCCTTACTAAGCTAACATAAAGTTTCCTTAGTGTGTTTAAAGAAAATACTCAAAATTCACAAGTGAATATCAAAATAGAAGGAATAGACCTGGAGACAGTTCAGAACTACAACTACCTTGGACATGCTATAACCAGTGATGGAAAATGTAAAACTGAAATAAACAAAAGAATAGGAATGGCAAAAAGTAATTGTAATGTCATGAAGAACATACTAAAATCAAAGCAAATAATACCAGGGCTAAAACTAAGAATAGCAAAATGTTATGTCTTCTCAACATTCCTATATGGTGCAGCAACATGGACATTAGACAAGAAAACAGAACAGAGAATTGAAGCCTTTGAAATGTGGATATATAGAAGAATATGTAGAATTGGATGGAAGGAAAAGAAAACAAACGATGAAGTCTTAAAAAAACTAAAATGAGAAGAGAGCTACTAAACACAATTAAAACAAGACAAATGCGATTTTTGGGCCATGTTAAAAGACACAACAGCCTACTAAAAGTAATCCTGGAGGGGAAAATACAAGGTAAAAGAGGCAGAGGCAGAACAAGACTAACATGGACGAGTAACATCAAAAGATGGACAAACCAGCCTATGACAACCTGCACCATCGATGTAAGAGGCAGAGCAGAATGCCGCTCCGTGGTAGCCAACCTTCGTTGCGGAGATGGCACTCGATGATGATGAGTGTGTTCAATCCATTCTTAGCCGTTCATAATCTTTTATTCGACTTGTCTTTACCCCTGTTATTTTCTAGAGATCTACATTTCTAGTCTGGTCGTACCATATCTCATGCTCAGAGTTTCCCTCATGCAGTTATTCATAAATGCATTTGTCCTTTGTTTTGCATAGACCCCATTTTAAATTAAATACAAGGGACTACAAATAAAATTGATTGCGGACCTGGAGAGAATGTATGGTGATGCCATACCATCCAAGGCATTAAAATAAAAAGGTAAAGTACGAGACTTGAACCGGCGTCTTAGCACACGAGTTTACACTCATATGTGCTCGGCCGCCTATCCAGAAATGTTCGGAAATTCCTGGATAGTGTCGCCTCAAGCATCGAAACTCAGATGCGAAGCAACATTCCTCACCTTCCCAGGGTATACCCTGGTACCCATTTCTGCCAACGGCTGGGTCGGCTGGTATCAAGCAAAAACATCCAGTCGGGTGGTTTTCCCAACTCGGCTACCGAGGCCCCCAAGGCATTAAAATAATAAATAGAAAGAGGAGCTAAAATAAATGCTATCTAATTTGTAGTCAAAACATCATAGAAACTCTACAACAGCATCAAATGGCAATGCAGAGGTTGCCAGAAGACCAAGAGCTAAAAATCGTATCTGCATCGACACCTGAAACAGTAAAAAAAAAAAAATGTAAAGAGCCGCCATCACGCTAAGCGGCGTATAGGGAATATGGTGTTAGTGACCATACATTTTACAGACTTTCAGCACATGATTTTTGGGGTAATGTGCTCGGTATTACTCCCGTGCCGCTTTACTTTCCCAGAAAAAATCCGGTACCCATTTAAGGCTGGGTGAACCCTGAAGCCGTCGGTTGGGATCAAACCCGACCTCTTGTCCTTTGTGGTCCAGTTGTACTAACCACTGAGCTATCGCGGCTCCCACCCGAAGCAGTAAACGAGGGAGAAAAGTAGTAGAAGATGACGACGAAGAAGAAGATACAGTCTTTGGTTGTATCATCCAGCATCCGTGTCGCTGAGCCAATATCTCTATCCTCATTGTGTTGTCACTTTCTGTTTGTGATGTCCCTGGTTTCTGAAGAAGGCTGCGTGTAGGCCGGAACGACAAACATTTTGTATTGTACTTTTTTGTCAATTGTCACCATACTTTGTAGGAGTGTATGTTACACCTCACCACATGTTCTCTGCTACCAGCTTTACCGCAGCATTGCATTTATTTGCTTTATGAGTCAGTCCAGGACTGTATTTCATGGAGATCAGAATTTCTATATTATTGCCTATCCATCTAATTGTGGATTTCCTGGAGTTATGAATCCACAGATTGTCAGAAACTGTAAACAGGCAGTTGTAATTGCTCCATTCTGATGAGATCGGCAAAATACATTACTTACATCATTCTACCAGTTGACAATTTCTTCTTCTTCTTCCCTTCCTCATTTGACTTTCAGCGTCGAGGGAGATATAATTTGTGGTCCTTTGCTCTTCTTTTGTCTCTGCTACTGTTATGTTTCCTTGTGTTTCTAATATTGCATCAATCCATATTTTTTTCCTGGCTGGCCCTTGGGTTTGGTGTTCTCGTCACATTTATTGAAGGTTCGTTGTGTTGTATTTTGATTTTTCTGACTTATTACATGGCTAAACCATTTTATCTGTTGTTTCTTTATATATTCTATGGCGAGCGCTATTCCTAGCTTGTTACAAACTCAAGAGATGAGTCGAATCACACGACCGTTAGCCGACCGCACAGATATCATGTCAAGATGGGAGATGCTAGACCGTAACGCTTCGCAAGGAGCTAAAGAAAGCTTCATCTTCTTTCCTTCCACATTTGCCTTTCAGCGTCGAGGGGAGATATAATTTGCGGCCTTTTGCTTTTCTGTTCGCCTCTGCTGCTGTTATGTTTCCTTGTGTTTCTAATATTCCATCGATCCATATTTTTCATGGTCGACCCTTGGGTCTCGTGTTCTCACAACCTTAGCTGAAGGCTCGTTGTGTTGTGTTTTGGTCTTTCTGCCTTGTCACGTGGCCAAACCATTTTATCTGTTGTTTCTTTATATATTCTATGGCGGGGACTATTCCTAGCTTTTTTCTCAGTTCATGTCTGATCTTATCTCTCAGTCTGTTTCCTGTCATTCGTCTAACACATTTCATCTCTGTAGAGGTTTTTTCTTATTGTTCTTGCATCTATGGTCCAGGTCTGGCATTTGTAGGACAACGTTGAGATGAAGATTGTATTGTAGATTCCCCGTTTTGCCTCCTCTAGAGTTATTTCCTTGTTGGACAATAGATGTCTTATCAAGCAACAACATACAGGTTACGTTAGTCTGCTACACGTTGAGGGATATACTTCAGAAGATACATAAGTCCTTGGGATGCCCTGTCGACTAAACTAAACTAAAGAAAGCAAAACTAAACATTCTAACTGTTGACGTAACGTATCCTTCCAATAATTTACTGGTAAGGGGTTAAGGCAAAGAAATGCAAATGAATGCATAAAAATGCGAAGCTGCAGTAAAGCTGAATTCGAGGAAAAATTGAAAAAAAAAATTTTAAAAATGGTATGTTAGAAGCTTTACGTGATTAGTAGACATATTTCGATTATTTTGTTTTTGATGTTTCATTACTAGTTAGCTATGTAGGATTAGTTTTATTTATTCACATATCTGTGTGTGTATGTTGTTTGTTTGTTCCTGCTGAAGGCCTATTGAGCCGAAACGTCGTTCGAATCTGTGTCGTCTACTAATCACGTAAAGCTTCTAACATACCATTTTTTATTTTTTTTCAATTTTTCCAATAATTTACTGCTAGTGCGATCCCAATTTCTAACAACAAAGTACACCATTAACAACGTAATATCACCTTTGTTATATACATAGCTTTGTTTCTCACGTCTTTGATCCCTAAATTAACACCACACCTGCAGTATAAACTCCCCTTTACAGCAGTGCACATGTTAATTGTAACCTCCCTTTGTCTAACCTGCTCATTCATCTTTTACTAATATACTTTTCTTTTCATTTTTGTTTTTTTTTTACAAAAATGTCTCAAATTCCCGCAGATTACATTTATCGGAAAGTAAAATCTCCAGTGAAAGGTAAATTGGCTACTGGCCATATCGGATGTTCGTCCTAATGACAGTCGAAGGACCATTGCATTCAGGCTGATAGAATTCTCTGCTGTGCCGTTCTCAATTCCCAAACGAATTGAGCTATTATGTAATCATATTTACTTTGGTTACGGTTAAGTTGATGTATTTTTTTTTTACCCCTTTTAATTCAATTCTCTCTGATTTTCCATGCGAAATCCTGATGATGCAGTATTTCCGGTGGTGTCCCAGAATGCTATGTGCAGATTATAGCATTTACAAGTATTGTAACCTGGTAAATGAGCGGGAACATGTAAGGTATATAACAATTGACAAATTCATATATCTAGTTATATATATTGTCCATTGGAGCCAAAGACCGTATTTCTAGACTCCCAATATGTGATGATCTTTGCAGTCAACCTTCCACAGGATCCGCACTTTAACTTATAGCATGTCCATGTTCCTAGCGAGCCTAAAAACCTCGACAATGGTGCTGATGTCTGCTTTTGTTCCGCTTACGTCAGTGTTTTTCCTTAAGTTTCTCTAGGTCGACCACTCTTTCTGATACCCTCTAGGTCGACCACTCTTTCTGACACCCTCTAGGTCGACCACCCCCTTCTGGTACCCTCTAGGTCGACCACTCTTTCTGGTACCCTCTAGGTCGACCACTCTTTCTGACACCCTCTAGGTCGACCACCCCCTTCTGGTACCCTCTAGGTCGACCACTCTTTCTGGTACCCTCTAGGTCGACCACTCTTTCTGATACCCTCTAGGTCGACCACTCTTTCTGATACCCTCTAGGTCGACCACTCTTTCTGGTACCCACTAGGTCGACCACTCTTTCTGATACCCTCTAGGTCGACCACTCTTTCTGGTACCCACTAGGTCGACCACTCTTTCTGGTACCCACTAGGTCGACCACTCTTTCTGGTACCCTCTAGGTCGACCACTCTTTCTGGTACCCTCTAGATCGACCACTCTTTCTGGTACCCTCTAGGTCGACCACTCTTTCTGATACCCTCTAGGTCGACCACTCTTTCTGATACCGTCTAGTTAGAGCTCAGATTCAGAGTGTGTCGTTTAATCAGTGAGTTACAGAAGTTGTCTTGTGATGGCGACACCTCTAGAGACATAAATGATAGTTGTTGTTGTAGTTCGTCGAAGGCCACAGCATCACCGCAAACGAATTAAAATCCATAATTGCTCAACCGCCCATGTCAGTGGGATCATCCAAATTAACATCTCATCTCATTGAAGGATTCAAACAAACAAGGTAGCTGCAGCCCTCATTATAGTAGCCACAGCACACGCCAAAAACATAAGGCGCTGCCGCACTGAAAGTATAAGCAGTCAAACTCTCCTTCGTTATACGATATCATCACTCATCGTAAGCAATCAGAATATCAAAACACGATGTTTGTATCGAAAATCATATTTGAGGCCGATATCACGCCAGACCGAATTTAACTTCATCAAAAAGTCTCAGGTACCCATTTTTAGAAGCAGGGTGAAAAGCTGCCCACCTCAAATCTTTTCATTACGAAAAATAACTTACTACACCTGGGGATCAGATAGCCGCGATAGCTCAGTGGTTAGTGAACTGAACTACAAAGGACAAGGGGTAGGGTTCGTTCCCAACCGTCGGCTTCCGGGTTCACCCAGCCTTAAATGGGTACCGGATTTTTTTTCTGGGAAAGTAAAGCGGCACGGGCGTAATACCGACACTATTACCCCAAAAATCATGTGCCGAAGGTCTGTAAAATTTATGGTCACTAACACCGTATTCCCTATACGCCGCCACTTGGCGTGACTGGGGTACTTTACTTTTTATTTTTTTATACACCTGGTAATCGAACTCAATCCTTTCCGATCAGTCTCTTACTATTTTACCACGCGGCAACCGAACCTTCTAGTAAATGATTGCCTTATATGTAGAAACAAATGTCACATATAATTCAATTGTGTGCACTTTCTAGTAGGGATAATTTCATCTCAAGCAACACAAATTATCTACATTTTGTGGATATCGTTGTTAATCAACTTGAATGTATCAAAGAATAACCATAGATAAAGGTCTAGTTTAGCGTCCCAAATTATTTCAGCTAAACAAGTGATCTCCCCTCACTGACCGGACACGCTTGAATTATCAACTGTTTCTTGTTTTTGTACATTTAATTATATATTTTCTTCAAAAAGGTTTAGGGTTAGGGTTAGCTTTAGTTGTAGGGTTAGGGTTAGTTGTAGGCTATTCCAAGCCCTAAACCCAACCCAGGGCTCTTCTAATGACAGATTCGAGAGTCACCGATTAAAGTGAAAGGGTACGTTACTCCCAGAAGAAATCATTTGAAGCATTAAACTAGACCTTTACCGAACAATAGTAGGTTATTATACTAAAAGAGGGATTGGAACTAATATAGCCGTGGTAAACGCCCGTGTTGTTTATGTTTCCATTGTTACAAAGGCGACGCAATTAGATAAGCCGCGCCCATTAGTCTCTAACTCAATACACAGTTTTATATTTGAAAGTGACAGTCAGTCAAGATATAGGCCACTCCCACCTTTACAAAAATGACAGATTCGTGTTCAATACTTTACATTACTAATTACCGTCCTTGCTGGCATGGGTGATCATGTCACTTCACAAGATCCCAAAAGTTAGTTATCGATCATATTGTTGAGTTTTCCTAACCAAACCTTTCTCTTTAACTGTCATACTTCTCTCCATTATCCTTTATCTATTTCTTCAGTTTTTTTTTTTTTCCAGTTATCTGATTCCGTTTGATATCCTCTCATAACGTGCTCACACAAATTATTATCGTTTCTTTCTGATGTTGGAACTAAATTGTATTTGTTTTTTTTTTTGCTTTAACTTCTTTTGATCGTCCCTGCTACTGTTTTTGTTTATTTTGCTGGTATTCTTAACATTCATTTGTAAACCCGCATTTCTTTGGCCTTCAACAAAGTTTTTGCCAGTTGTCTATGATTCACTTTCATATATTAAAACAGTTCCCATGAAACGCGGAAAACCACTTTCTCTTCTTTTTTCTTCACTTCCCTGTATACCCGTTTTGGTGTCGAGGGAGATACAAAGTTCTGGTTCTCGCCATTATGACGCCTTCGACACATGTCCCTTGTTATAGCGTTTCTATAATGTTGTCAATATTAAAACAGGTAAATGAATTTAAATATTTGGGAACTTTGTTAACCTCAGACGGAAGATGTACAAAAGAGGTGAGATTCAGAATGGCTCAGGCAAAAGCAGCTTTCCAAAAAATGAGGAAGTTACTATGCAATCCATTTTTGACAATAGAAACAAGAAAAAGAGTTCTTAAATGTTACATAGAGCCAGTCTTAACATATGGATGTGAATCATGGACAATAGGACAACAGACAAGAAAATCACTGGCGTCTGTAGAAATGTGGTTTTACAGAAGAATGTTGAGAGTACGATGGACAGCTAAGAAGAGAGCTGAAGATGTTCTGAGAGAGGTCAAAGCAAAAAGATAGCTAATTTCCAATGTTAGGAAGAAACAATCATCATTTTTTGTCCATGTAATGAGAAGAGAACAACTGGAATATATTGTAACAACTGGGAAAATTGAGGGACGAAGAGATAGAGGGAATCAAAGAGAGAAAATAACAGACAGCTTAAGAGAATGGCTTGGCAGAAGGTCAATTCCAGAGATGATAAATAGCTGCCGAAATCGAAAGTTGTGGAGAGACATGATCACCTACGCCAGTAGGCCCTGTACTTGATGATGATGATGTTGTCGGTGCATCTTAATCTGGGTCAGCCTCTTGCTCTTCTCCCTTCTCATCTTTTATTGTATACTTTAAGTGGTAAAAAATCGCGCGACATTCTTTCTAGATAGGCAAATAAGTTTATGTCTTGTTTATGTACATAGCTGTACATTCTATAAAACTTAAACTTTAAACAAGAACTGGCTTATAAACACCATAATACAGAGGGAATTAAAATAGTATGGTCACGTCGAAAATCACAGCGTGTTGGAAAGGACAATAATGGAAGGTGTGGTTCCTGTGCGATGCTTTAAGAGCAGACCAAGAATAAGGTGGTTTCAGGACAGAAAGGAGACCTGGAACATGAACAATAGAAGAAGTGGGAGATCTGGCTATAGACATAGATTCTTCAAGACGGGATGTGGTGATTGCAACGTTCTGTGGGGGAATCTGGCTAGAGACAGAGATTATTTCAGACGGGCTGTGGTGAATGTAACGTTCTGTGGGAGATCTAGCTAGAAACGGAGAATTTTTTTCAGACGGGATGTGGTGAATGCTAAGTTCTGTAGGAGATCTGGCTAGAGACAGAGATTATTGCAGACGAGTTGTAGTGAATCCTTCTGCATAGGATATGCGACCTTGTGACTGATGATGATGTTGATGATGTTGATTAATGATACATCTATGTAGCTTATGATTGGTTCAATGCGTATTCTTTCCCACATGTCACTTTTGATTCTGTATTTTCTGGTTGCCCCTAGAGGTTTGCACTGACATTTGATCTCTGTGGTGATAAACTCCGTTAATTATCTTCATTTACAGATTTGGGCCACCTATCTTTTTCTAACTTCTGAACTCAGCCTTTATTTGAGCTATTCTACGTCTCCCCTAAACGTTGGACATCGGCCATTGGTAGTTAACAGGTTAACATCGCTACAATGTAATTTGAGTTCTTTGACCTGTTTTACTACTGCCCCATATACCTTAATTCTGCATTTACAACTTCATTTACTTCACTAGCCGGCCTAATAATCACGGTTGCTTGTTTTATTGGGAAAAGTGGTATTTTAGTTACTTCTCTGCACGGTTTACGATGTGGGAAGGGTACAGAGCTTCCACAGCCATGAGTCCAGATCAGTCCTTTGGCTGAAAGATAAGGGAGTTAAAATGGGTACAGCCAGAAACGAGAAACTTAGTGGGAGTTTAAGAAGATATATCGACCAACACAGAACTGGAGTCGTCAGTCGCTGGACACTGCGGGACTTGCTGAGGAGGGGATCTAAGCACCTTTGGACATGTTCAGAGTGCAATGATGATGACTCGCTAATAGCTCAATAACTCAATAACAATAACGATTCGCTACAGACATAACGTTGTCTCCTTTTGCTGCATTCTACTTGTGATGAATCATCATCATCATCATCGAGTGCCATGCTTTGATGATGCATATTGTCATAGGCTGGTTTGTCCATCTTTTGATGTTACTCGTCCATGTTAGACTCGGCCTGCTCTGCCTCTTTTACTTTGTATTTTCCCCTCCAGGATTACTTTTAGTAGACTGATGTGTCTTTTAACATGGCCTAAAAATAGCATTTATCTTGTTTGAATTGTGTTTAGTAGTTCTCTTTTCATTTTTAGTTGTTTTAAGACTTCATCGTTTGTTTTATTTTCCTTCCATCCAATTCTATCAATTCTTCTATATATCCGCATTTCAAAGGCTTCAATTCTCTGTTCTGTTTTCTTGTCTAATGTCCATGTTTCTGCACCATATAGGAATATTGAGAAGATGTAACATTTTGCTATTCTTAGTTTTAGCCCTGGTGTTATCTGTTTTGATGTTAGTATGTTCTTCATGACATTAAAATTGCTTTTTGCCATTCCTATTCTTTTGTTTATTTCAGTTGTACATTTTCCATCACTGGTTATAGTATAAAAAAGAAGTAAAGTTGTAAATGTTTAATTTTCTAGTATGAAATATTCCACTGTCCACCTCAAATGTTTTTTAAATGAAATCTATTACCATTAATCATTAAATGTGTTTGCACCAAAATCAGGTATAGTTTATATTATAGGAAATAAAAATATATTAAATGTAATGCCATGAAAAATATACTAACATCATATGCCATGAAAAATATACTAACATCAAATGCCATGAAAAATATACTAACATCAAATGCCATGAAAAATATACTAACATCAAATGCCATGAAAAATGTACTAACATCAAAGCAAATAACATCAGGGTTAAAACTAAGAATAGCAAAATATTATATCTTCTCAACATTCTTGTATGATGCAGAAACATGGACATTAGACAAGAAAATATAACAGAATATTGAAGCCTTCGAAATGTGGAATTATAGAAGAATAGGAAGAATTAGATGGAAAGAAAGGAAAACAAATGAGGAAGTCTTAAAACAACTAAAAATTAAAAGAGATCTGCTAAACAAAATTCACACAATACAAATGAGATTTTTGGGGCATGTTAAGAGACACAGCAACCTATTAAAAGTAATCTTAGAAGGGAAAAAAACAAGATAAAAGAGGCAGAGGCAGACCAAGGCTAACATGGACGAGTAACATGAAAAGATGGTCAGCTTATGAAAACCTATACTATTAAAGCAAGAGACAGAGCGGAATGGCGCTGCATGGTAGCCAACCTTCGACGTGGAAACGGCACTCAGTGATGATGATGATGACGATGATGATGATGAAGCATATAAGCAAACCTACTAAAATATCAGTGACAAAATGTTGTGAACAGTGTCATGAATATATCTTTAACATGTGTTTTAATCAGAACAATTCCAAACGCTCTTCTCTACACTATACACCGCATATATGTTTAATTCGTTAATCTGCTTAAATTGAGTGTAAAGGGGCGTAACTCGATTGGGCTTTGTACTGCTCCTTATAGCCCCTTGGGGAAGAGAACTCAATTTCAGTATAGCGCACTATATTTGTCTCCCCTGCTGAAACACTCACAGGGAGAGTAACTTCCCCGCAGTACACAATTACACGAACGGATAGCCCTGCAATATGTGTAACTGGAATGCAAAATCCCATTATTTATTTCCTGTTTACATAGGAACCCACGGGGAAAAAGTCATTTAAAATCGCTTCATATTTCTGCTGAAATCGTTTTGTCCATCTTCAAGCCACATTTCACTCCAGATATTGCCAAATAAGCGCACGGCATTTTCAGTAACATCAAACTTGGCCTGATAATGTACGAATTTCCGGTTATGGCTTCAGTGATATGTTATGTCTAAAGACAATCATTACTCATATTTGTTGGTTGTGATTGTTTAACAATTCCTTCAATTTACTAGCTTTGGTATCAACATAATGGTACACCCAAGTTCAAATAGTACTTTTGGTATTGTTTGCCTGGCCATTTGCCTTGTTTAACCCTTGACCTTATCGGTTGTTTGGTAGCTTTAACTCTTGCACTCCGGGCCCAACATTTTATATTCTGTTTCTGGGATATACCGAAAGCCTTCTATGCGCCTGCAGAATAAAGACCGCATGACCAGATTAGACGCAGAAGGGAGTTCTGGTCAGAATTTGTGCTTTAACTACGACAGTCCAAACCATTACTCTGACTCGAGCTCATTACAACTGTTTTAATTTTTTTTATTTTAGTTATTTATATTCTGTTGTTTGTTTCCGACTATCATCATCATCATGTGCCATACCCGTTGGCGTAGGCGATCATGTCCTTCCACAATCTTCTATCTACCGTGCATCGTATCAGTTCTGTTGTTGACTGTTTACCATGCCATGACACCAAGCTATCTAGTATTTTATCTTTTTGTCGTCCGCGACCTTTCTTGCCTTCTATTTTTTTTCAGTTGTAACAACATATTCCAACTTTCCTCTTCTCATGATGAGCACAAAAAATGTTGATTGCTTCTTTCTGATGTTTTTTTTATGAGCTCCCTTTTTGTGTTGGCCTCTTTGAAAATTGCCTTGGTCTTCTTAGCTGTCCAGGGAACTCTCAACATTCTTCTGAGAAATCCCATCTCTGTTGCCTCTAATCGTCTTTTCATTTGTTTTTCAATGTCAATTATTCGCTTCTATAGGTAATAATTGGCTCTATACAGCACCGATAAACTCTCTTTCTCACTTCTATTGACATAGATGTGTTGCATACGACGTTTTCCATTTTCTGAAATGCTATTTTGGCCTGAGCTATTCTGCTTTTTATTTCAGTGGTCATCTTCCGTCTGATGTAGGGCATGTAATGAGAAGGGAGCAGCTGGAATATATTGTAACAACTGGAAAAATCGAGGGTCTAAGAGATAGAGGGAAGCAAAGAGAAAAAATAACAGACAGCTTAAGAGAATGTCTTGACGGAGGGTCAACAACGGAAATGATAACTAGCTGTCGAGATCGAAAGTTGTGTAGAGACATGATCACCTACGCCAGCAGGCACGGTATTTGATGATGATGGTGCAGTTCATTGTGCGCTTGCTAGGTCAAGATCTGTACATTCTTTTATGTTGTCTTTTGCTATCTTTCTTGGTATGTTTTCCAAAACCCGACGGTGCACAAATAATAATCGTCCTTCTATTGTGGGAAATGAATCGACACGTCATTGTAGAACGCTGAAGAGTGAACATATCATTTATTATGGCTTCTTCGTCTTCCTCTTCTTTCCTTCCTCATCTGCCTTTCAGCGTCGGTAGCCCAGTTGGGTGAAGGCAGTTGTCTGTCCCTAGCTGGCATGAACGTAATGGCTGTCGCTAGCCTGTCTGTGGCTGTCTATTTAATTTCAGAAAGTAGTTCTATAGCAGAGGTAAGGGGACAGAGTAGCTCAGACAAAGACTGCGTTCCAAAGAATTATATTAATATTTTACAATCCTCTTTGTCAACAGAAAACATAAAATGCATTTTAAGTGTTTTGTGACACCAGACACTTGATGTATGGATGCGAATCCTGGATAATTGAAAAAAAAAATGAAAATCGTTGGAGGTCATTGCAGAAAAATGTTGAGAATACCATAAACAGGTAAATGAGTAAGGAAGGAGTTCTACAATATGTCAGTGCAAAACAATTCAGTTTATTTTCAACTGGGAGAAATAATCATAATTATTTGGCGATGATAAGAGAAGGGAACAACTGAAATATAGTGTGATAGTATGAAAAATCGAGGGAACAAAAGTTAGAGGGAACAAAAGTTAGAGGGAACAAAAGTTAGAAGGAACAAAAGTTAGAGGGAACAAAAGTTAGACGGAACAAAAGTTAAAGGGAGCAAAAGTTAGAGGGAGCAAAAGTTAGAGGGAACAAAAGTTAGAGGGAGCAAAAGTTAGAGGGAACAAAAGTTAGAGGGAGCAAAAGTTAGAGGGAGCAAAAGTTGGAGGGAACAAAATTTAGAGGGAGCAAAAGTTAGAGGGAACAAAAGTTAGAGGGAGCAAAAGTTAGAGGGAACAAAAGTTAGAGGGAGCAAAAGTTAGAGGGAACAAAAGTTAGACGGGAGCAAAAGTTAGAGGGAGCAAAAGTTAGACGGGAGCAAAAGTTAGAGGGAGCAAAAGTTAGAGGGAACAAAAGTTAGAGGGAGCAAAAGTTAGAGGGAGCAAAAGTTAGACGGGAGCAGAAGTAAAATATGCAAGGACAGTTAGGTTGGTGATTTGGGGTTGGAGCAACAGAAGTGATAAACAAGTAGAGAGCTTGAAAGTTGAGGAGA
Organism: Megaustenia siamemsis; assembly: GCA_032433765.1. NCBI lineage: Eukaryota > Metazoa > Mollusca > Gastropoda > Stylommatophora > Ariophantidae > Megaustenia > Megaustenia siamemsis. The sequence goes on from JAVIAB010000108.1 coordinate 15,031,997, forward strand.
GGGATGATCGCCTGCGTCATCACACGCGGTATTTGATGATGACTTCAAGTTGGTCTACTTCAGACGCTCCGTAGACGAATGGTCGTAAATAGCGATGACCTCTAGCTTCTATCTTTCACGCCAAGTACAATTCCATCAAACTTTTTGACGTCATCTCACTAGTCTTGTTTCGTGACATCATCAATGGTATTTCTCAAGAATCTGAACTCACATGTTGTGATATTTCGTTCTTGCACCACAAATAAACACCCTCTGTTATTAATAGCAGAGAAATAAAAACTATATAGTGCTGTCTCCATTTTTATGTTTGTATATTTAAATAACGACAACAGAACTTATAAATTTATATATTTAGTCTCGTTACTTAACCCACTACTTTCAAGGCAAATATCCCAAAAGTAACTATTTCCGATAATACGCTATTTCATCACAGTTTGCGTATTCCATTATATGTAACCGACTTCCTTTTTTGGGGCGGTCATGTCTCTAGAGTAACCTTTACGCATTAAGTTACTGTATTCCAATGTTCGATACTTGAACCGTAATGATATAGTTCGGTAAATCAATCCGGGAATTAGCAGCTGTGGTATCGTAAATACTTGAGACAGCTGCATCAGCTATGTGCTGTCGTTATCTACCATACCACGTCTTTTTAAAATCTGAAATAGCTCACGAAATTACAGTGTTGTTATCTTCCCACTACGGATATTTCAAATAGCTCTGGCTCACTCTGAGAATGAGATTGCCAACCTTGAAGACATCACGTGACAAACAAATATTGCCTCTTCATAGTTACAGGTTTGTTTGTTTTGTGCATTTGTGTTTGCGAAATTTTAAATTCTTTTTATAACAAAATACTGAAATAGTAAAAGTAGGTACAGTTTCCCGTAATTGTTATTTATTTACGATTATTTATTTCGTAATTTTAATTTGTGTGTAAATTGTAAGAAAAGAAAAAAAATGTGTTCGACTTTTTCTTATATTTTCAAATGTCATCTTGTTTATATGGTAAGGTCGCAGTCAAAAGCTGGCGTTACAAAATATGATTGCTAAAAATCATTACTTTGGCCAGTCATTCTTAACTCTTTCCATACGGAAGCTTTTTATCAATGCGACGGAAGAGATTTTAGAAGCAGCATTTTTTCATTGTTATAAGAATCAATCTACATATTTATATTTATCTAACATATAATATGTTATTTATGAAATTTTAGAAAATCAAACAAGGTATTAGATTTCACCAATGCCAAGATGATACAAGACATGTAAAAAGAATATGGTTTGATGACAGTTTACACTAATCAATTTTAGAGTGACGCACTGTGCGGCGAAACGTACGCGGCTCTGAAATTGGCATGACGGACAGTGCGCTGAAACGTTCGGAAAGAGTTAATATTTATTTTCAGAGGGTACAGTCTCCACATGGAATGTTGGCTACCATAGAGTGCCATTTTACTCTCTCTCTCTCTCTCTCTCTCTCTCTCTCTCTCTCTGCTTTAATAGTACAGCCTGTCAAAGGTTCATATGTCCACATTTTTTATGGTATCAGTCCATTTTAGTCGTTGTCTGCCTCTTTGTCGCCTTCCTTTAACTTTCCCATCCAAGAAGACTTTTACTAGGGTTTTGTGTCTCTTCGCGTGCTCTAAAAATGTTAGTTGTCTTCTTCTAATTCTCTTAAGTAGTTCTTTTTTTTCGTGGTCACCTGATTCAGAACTTCCCTATTTGTCTTCTTGTTCATTCACCCAGTTCTTCCCGGCTTTTTCTGCAAATTTACATTTCAAAGACTTTGAGATTTTGTTTTGTTAATAATATCATCATCACATCATCGTCATCAACAACATCATCAACGTCATCATCATCATCATCATTATAATCTAACCAGATATCCCACATAACGTTGCGTTCACCACAGTCGGTCTGAAAGAATTTCTTGTCTCTAGCCAGATCTCTCACAGATAATCACAATGCAACCACATCCGGTCTGAAAGAATCTCTTTCTCTAGCCAGATCTCTCACAGATCATTGTATTCACCACAGCCCGTCTGAAAGAATCTCTTTCTCTAGCCAGATCTCTCACAGATCATTGCATTCACCACAGCCCGTCTGAAAGAATCTCTTTCTCTAGCCAGATCTCCCACAGATCATTGCATTCACCACAGCCCGTCTGAAAGAATCTCTTTCTCTAGCCAGATCTCCCACAGATCATTGCATTCACCACAGCCCGTCTGAAAGAATCTCTTTCTCTAGCCAGATCTCTCACAGATCATTGCATTCACCACAGCCCGTCTGAAAGAATCTCTTTCTCTAGCCAGATCTCCCACAGATCATTGCATTCACCACATCTCGCCTGAAAGAATCTCTTTCTCTAGCCAGATCTCCCACAGATCATTGCATTCACCACATCTCGCCTGAAAGAATCTCTTTCTCTAGCCAGATCTCCCACAGATCATTGCATTCACATCTCGCCTGAAAGAATCTCTTTCTCTAGCCAGATCTCCCACAGATCATTGCATTCACCACATCTCGCCTGAAAGAATCTCTTTCTCTAGCCAGATCTCCCACAGATCATTGCATTCACCACATCTCGTCTGAAAGAATCTCTGTCTCTAGTCGGTTATCCCACTTCTTCTGTTGTCATGTTCAAGATCTCCTTGATGTCTTGAAATTACCTTCTTCTTGAGCTACCCTTGATGCGACGCCCAGTAACCATGCTTCCCATTATTGTTCTTTCCAGCCCGCTGTGTCTTTTGAAGTGACCATCTATTTTAACTTCTGTAGAATAGTTTTTATAAGCCAGTTCTTTTCAATGTTAAAACCTATTAATATGTCTTCGTTACTCGTTTTCATTATTTAAGGTATCTTAATGATTTTTCTGTAGAATTGTGTTTCGAATGAATCAATTGTCCTCTTTGCATTTTGCGAGATTATCCATGATTCATAACCGTATGCTGCTATCTGAAAGATGCATGTCCTCGGTAATTTTAATTTTCCTGCCTTGTTGGTAGTGTGCCATATGATCTTCATGGCGCTTAATTTTCGTGTTGCAAAAACACAATACTCAGATATTCATATTTTGTTACAATTTCAAGTTCTTCACTCTTGATGATATTTTTTGTTGTTTCTTTTTTTGTTTTGTTTTGTCAGTGGGCATTATCTTAGTGTTCTGTATGTTTAAATAGAAGTTTTGCTCCTCGATATGGTTTTTAACTGAGTTGTCTCGTTTAATCCTTCTGCACAGTTTGAGAGGAGGACTGTGTCATCAGCGTATCTGAATTCTGGAATTATGTTGTTATTTATTGTGAAAGGGTCGAACTTCACAAATCTGTCATCACTTCCGAAATTTCTCATAATGTCCTCATCATAGATGTTTGAACAGGTATGGAAAGAGTTTGCATGCCTGCCTCACACCGTTTTGTACTTTCAAACAATTTGATGTTTCGCCAGCTGTCCTTATAGCTTCTTGCTGGTCGTTATATAGTGACAACATAAGTTGTATTAGGTGTGTAGAGAAGCTCATAACTTTATTGATGTTCTACAGGTTCTGATGTTGTACACATTCCAAGGCCTTACTGTAATCTATGAAGCATGTATTCAGTTTTATGTTGTATTCCCTACACTTCTCAAAGATGTTTCTCATGTTAAAGATATGGTCCCGGGTACCTCTACTATGTTGTATTCCCCACACTTCTCAAGGATATTTCTCATATTAAAGATGTGGTCCGGGTACCTCTACTATGTTGTATTCCCTACACTTCTCAAGGATGTTTCTCATATTAAAGATGTGGTCCAGGTACCTCTACTATGTTGTATTCCCCACACTTCTCAAGGATGTTTCTCATATTAAAGATGTGGTCCGGGTACCTCTACTATGTTGTATTCCCTACACTTCTCAAGGATATTTCTCATATTAAAGATGTGGTCCAGGTACCTCTACTATGTTGTATTCCCACACTTCTCAAGGATGTTTCTCATATTAAAGATGTGGTCCGGGTACCTCTACTATGTTGTATTCCCTACACTTCTCAAGATGTTTCTCATGTTAAAGATGTGGCCCTGGGGACTTCTACTATGTTGTATTCCCCACACTTCTCAAGGATGTTTCTCATATTAAAGATGTGGTCCGGGTACCTCTACTATGTCTGAAACCTGCTTGAACTACATGAAGTTTCTGTTCTAACTTTCTTGCTATCCTATTCTTGATGATCCGCAATAGCATTTTCCTGGCATGGCTTATATTCCATGGCTTATATATAGGGCAATGGTTCTGTAAAGGGGGGGGGGGAGACACATCTTCAGATTTCTATTCTTTAGAATAGGGACGCACACTGATCTTTTCCAAGCTTTGCCCAGTCTGCATTTTTTTTAGATTTTGTTAATATATTTTGTATACCAGATACTTTGTTGAATTTAAGTTTAAATTTGTTCCTTGACATATATGTTATTGTTCATTATTGGTGTTTTTTCATACCATTTGTGCTCTAGATAGTTTGAGTTTAACGGGGCGTGAACTAGTCGTAAGGTCCGTTGTGTTGAGACTTACAGCATGTCCAGAACCTGTGTCATCTGTTCCCACACATACTAATGAGAGAACAAAATTGTAGCGATGGAATGATCTTTTACTTATTAATCTCAACTACCTTACACAGACTAGGGAGCCGCGATAGCTCAGTGGTTAGTGAACTGGACTACAAAGGACAAGAGGTAGGGTTCGATCTCAACCGACAGCTTCCGGGTTCACGTAGCCTTTAATGGGTACCGGATTTTTTTCTGGGAAAGTAAAGCGGCATGGGCGTAATGCCGACCACATTACCCCAAAAGTCATGTGCTGAAGGTCTGTAAAATTTATGGTCACTAACACCATATTCCCTATACGCCACTTGGCGTGACGGGGGTACTTTACTTTACTTTTTACCTTAGTCAGACTTTTTTTTTTTTCGTTACCCCACCGTGAGTGGTGTGCTGATCACTTTATTCAATGTCAACAGTCAGCTATGAGTCGGTAAACTTTTTAAAGAAAAAATCCCACGCCCGTCACCATTTATAATCACAGCCTCACACATCAAAATTGTCAATACAATAACTCACAGTCTGTCATAACAACCACCAACTTCACAATTATAAATAAAATAATTGATCATATATCACCACCACTTTGCACTTCGTAATTATGAGTACAGTAGCTCACCATCCATTATCAAAATCATTCCCAATCATAAATACAATAACTCAACATTCATCAACACAACGACACATCTCCCAATCATAAATACAACAACTCAACATTCATCAACACAACGACACCCCCCCCCCCCCCCAAATCATAAATACAATACCTCAACATTCATCAACACAACGACACACCTCCCAATCATAAATACAATAACTCAACATTCATCAACACAACGACACACCTCCCAATCATAAATACAATAACTCAACATTCATCAACACAACCACACACCTCCCAATCATAAATACAATAACTCAACATTCATCACAACCCTCTTACACCTCTCAATCATAAACACAATAACTCAACATTCACCACCACAAACACACACTTCCCATTTATAAACACAATATCTCAACATCCGTCACGCCCACCAACAGACTAATCAACCACTTCAACTCTGCTAACCTGACCTGAAACGTCTTCACAAGTTCACATAACACGCCTGCCAAGAAAGAGCGCTAACTCAGACATGAGTGTCTTTGACACAGTTCTCTTCCCACTTAAAATGATTTACATTCCTTTCTCTATATCAAGTCCTTGCTACGTAAGACACGATTTAATTGCTCTTTGGCACACATCTTAAGTACTTAAGAGCTAGGAAGTCTATTACCTTAAACAGAACAGAGGGAGAGCTCTTACACAGAGATCGTTGGTGAGCAAATATGGGCATCTAGTTACAGGGATATTGCCAGGGATATTTGCATCCACGGACTGACCAATCAAGAACCATGAGACATGTTAAATTAGTTATATTGTTATACAACTTTCATAGGAATTATTCTTTATATGTGTATGTATGTATGCATATATATATATATATATATATATATATATATATATATATATATATATATATATATAAACAGAAGTCATGAATGTCGCTAAAAATAAACAGAACATGAACATAACTATAGAAGGCAGACAACTAAAACAAGTAGAGGAATTCAAATACCTAGGAAGTCTAATAACAAACGATAATTCTCAAACGGCAGAGATAGAATCAAGATGCAACAAAGCTTGTCAAATCATTGGACAGTTATTACCACTATTATCCAACAAGGAAATAATTCTGGAGGCAAAACGAGCACTATACAATACAATCTTCATCCCAACGTTGTGCTACCAATGCCAGACCTGGACCCTAGATGCAAGAACAATAAGTAAAATAACCTCTACAGAGATTAAATGTATTAGACGAATGACAGGAAACAGTCTGAGAGATAAGATCAGAAATGAAGAACTGAGAAAAAAGCTAGGAATAGCCCCCGCTATAGAATATATAAGGAAACAACAGATAAAATGGTTTGGCCACGTGACAAGGCAGAAAGAACAAAACACAACACAACGAGCCTCCAACAAACGTTGTGAGAACACGAGACCCAAGGGTTGACCGCGAAAAAGATGGGTCGATGGTATATTAGAAGCACCAGGAAACATAACAGCAGCAGAGGCGAACAGAAGAGCAAAAGACCGCAAATTATATCTCCCCTCGACGCTGAAGGGCAGTCGAGGAAGGAAAGAAGAAGAAGAAGATATATATATATATATATCATCACTTTGATCAAGTACTGTACTTTGATGTGTTTAGTAATATTTAGTTGTTAGCGGGGTAGAGTTCTGCCCTACCAAAAGAAGAGTAAGATGTCTCATTTCCTCCGCTAGTCTTCGGGACACCCTTAGGCAAGGTGGAGCTCCCGTTTAGCCCCCCTATCAGGGTTACGTGAAATCATTGGAGCAGGTGGTGGATGGTGTTGTGGGAGCAGCCGACATGTAGTGCCGGTTATAGTCCCAACACCGAGATGGCAAGCAAGAGGATCTCATGTATAGAGACAATGGCTGCGATCTCCGACTAGTACAGTCACTGCCAAGAAGGAAAGGAACGGCAAACTACCTTCTTATATTGCCTAGTATAATTATGCCAAAACACTTATAAAGAAACAATCAACACTTTTAGGGCACATCATGAGAAGAGGAAAGTTGGAATACTTTGTTACAATAGGCAAAACACAAGGAAAGAGAGATCGCGGACGACAAAGAGAGAAAATACTAGATAGCTTGGTGTCATGGCATGGAAAACAGTCAGCAACAGAACTGATACGATGCACTGTAGATAGAAGATTGTGGAGGAACATGATCGCCTACACCAACCGGTATGGCACTTGATGATGATGATAATGACTGTGCCTGCTGGCGTAGGTGATCATATCTCTCCACAACTTTCGATCTCGACAGTCATTTATCATTTCTGTTGTTGATCTTCTGCCTAGGCATTCTCTTAAGCTGCCTGGTATTTTTTCTCGCTGCTTCCCTCTATCTCTTTGCGTCTCAATTTCTCCAATTGTCACAATATATTCCACTTGTTCTCTTATCATTACATGGCCCAAAAATGATGCTTGTTTCCTCCTAATATTGGATAGTAGCTCTCACTCTTTGCTTTGGCCTCTTTCTAAACGTTTTCATTACTCATCTAGCTGACCATGGTATTCTAAACATTCTTCTGTAAAACCACATTTTTTCTGCCTCAGTGATTTTATTATCTGTTGTTCTATTGTCCATGATTCATATACATATGTTAAGATTGGCTCTACATAATATTTAAGAACTCTTTTTTATGATTCTATTGTCAAAAATGGATTGTGCAGGATCTTCCTATTTTTTTATATTTAAATCCACTTTATTCTACATCTCACCTTTGTTGTACATCTACCACCTCACCTTTGTTGTACATCTACCATCTCACCTTTGTTGTACATCTACCATCTCACCTTTGTTGTACATCTACTATCTCACCTTTGTTGTACATCTACCATCTCACCTTTGTTGTACATCTACCATCTCACCTTTGTTGTACATCTACCATCTCACCTTTGTTGTACATCTACCATCTCATCTTTGTTATACATTTACCATCTCATCTTTATTGTACATCTACCATCTCATCTTTGTTGTACATCTACTCATCATCACTTTGTTGTACATCTACCATCTCATCTTTATTATACATCTACCATCTCACCTTTGTTGTACATCTATCATCTCACCTTTGTTGTACATCTACCATCTCACTTGTATTATAAATCTACCATCTCATCTTTGTTGTACATCTACCCATCATCACTTTGTTGTACATCTACCATCTCATCTTTATTATACATCTACCATCTCACCTTTGTTATACATCTACCATCTCACTTGTATTATAAATCTACCATCTCACCTTTGTTGTACATCTACCATCTCATCTTTATTATACATCTACCATCTCACCTTTGTTGTACATCTACTATCTCACCTTTGTTGTACATCTACCATCTCACTTGTATTATAAATCTACCATCTCATCTTTGTTGAACATCTACCATCTCACCTTTGTTGTACATCTACCCATCATCACTTTGTTGTACATTTACCATCTCATCTTTATTATACATCTACCATCTCACCTATGTTGTACATCTACCATCTCATCTTTGTTGTACATCTACCATCTCATCTTTGTTGTACATCTACCATCTCATCTTTGTTGTACATCTACCATCTCATCTTTGTTGTACATCTACCATCTCATCTTTGTTGTACATCTACCATCTCATCTTTGTTGTACATCTACCATCTCACCTTTGTTGTACATCTACCATCTCATCTTTGTTGTACATCTACCATCTCATCTTTGTTGTACATCTACCATCTCACCTTTGTTGTACATCTACCATCTCACCTTTGTTGTACATCTACCATCTCATCTTTGTTGTACATCTACCATCTCACCTTTGTTGTACATCTACCATCTCACCTTTGTTGTACATCTACCATCTCATCTTTGTTGTACATCTACCATCTCATCTTTGTTGTACATCTACCATCTCATCTTTGTTGTACATCTACCATCTCACCTTTGTTGTACATCTACCATCTCACCTTTGTTGTACATCTACCATTTCACCTTTGTTGTACATCTACCATCTCACCTTTGTTGTACATCTACCATTTCACCTTTGTTATACATCTACCATTTCACCTTTGTTATACATCTACCATCTTCACTTTGTTGTACATCTACCATCTCACCTTTGTTGTACATCTACCACTCTACTGTGTTGTACATCTACCTTCTCACCTTTGTTGTACATCTACCATTTCACCTTTGTTATACATCTACCATCTTCACTTTGTTGTACATCTTCCATCTCACCTTTGTTGTACATCTACCATCTCACCTTTGTTTTACATCTACCAACTCATCTTTGTTGTACATCTACCATCTCACCTTTGTTGTACATCTACCATCTTCACTTTGTTGTACATCTACCATCTCACCTTTGTTGTACATCTTCCATCTCACCTTTGTTGTACATCTACCATTTCACCTTTGTTGTACATCTACCATCTTTACTTTGTTGTACATCTACCTTCTCCCCTTTGTTGTACATCTTCCATCTCACCTTTGTTGTACATCTTCCATCTCACCTTTGTTGTACATCTTCCATCTCACCTTTGTTGTACATCTACCATTTCACCTTTGTTGTACATCTACCATCTGAGAGATATATATAAAGAAGCCATGAATAACATGTGGTACACTACAAACAAAGCAGCACATTTAAAACTTATGAGACCAGATATATTCCTCTTGGCAACACATTGTTTTGAATCATGGACAATTTCGCCAATAAAAATAAAGAAAATTGGCTCTTTCTAAACGAAGTGCTTCAGAAAACCTCCGTTGGATACCCTGGCCAATGAAAAAGAGCAATGAAGATATATTATATTTAAAAAGTTAAACATTAAAAATAACCAGCCTACAAGGGAAAATCTTACAGAGGAAATTAAAATATACTGGCATCATCAACAGACACGGGAGTGTGGAAAGAGCAATAATGGAAGGCAAGGTTTCAGGAGACAGGGGCTGACCAAGAAGACGGTGCGTTCAAGACATTAAAGTGATCGTGAATATGTCAACAGAAGAAGTGGGAGATCTGGCTAGAGACTGAGATTTGTTGTACAGTATGTGATGAGTGTGACGTTTTGCAAAGTACACGCAACCCGAAGATGATATGCATCATTATCAAGTATCATGCCTGCTGTCGTAGGTGATCATGTGTCTCCACAGCTTTTGATCTCGACAGTTATTTATCATTTCTGTTGTTGGCATTCTGCCAAGCCATTCTCTTAAGCCGTCTGGTGTTGTCTCTTTTTGTTTCCCTCTATCTCTTCGTCCCTCAATTTTCCCAGTTGTTACAATATATTCCAGCTGTTCCCATCTCATTACATGGCCAAAAAATGATGATTGTTTCTTCCTAAATTTACAAATTAGCCATCATTTTTGCTTTGGCCTCTTTCAAAACGTTTTCATTACTTTTCCTAGCTGCCCATGGTATTCTCAACATTCTTCTGTAAAACCACATTTCTACAACCTCTAATAATTGTCTTGCCTGCTGTCCTATTGTGCATAATTCACAATTTATCACACCAGTTTGTCACTATTTATCCTTTCATCTAACTATCCTTCTGTCACTCAAACGTGCTTCTATTTGTCCACCAACAACTGAAAATCTTCATTCCTTCAACTTGCTACTCTACTTATCTGTCCCCTCGCTAATACATCGATCAATATGTTCTTTAGTTCCTTATATACTTCAAACTCAATCTGTTCTTTATTTCCTTCGATACATCAATCAATCTGTTTTAGTTCATTCTATATATTAATCAATCTGTTCTTTAGTTCATTCTACAAATTAATCAATGTTCTTTAGTTCATTCTATGAATTAATCAATATGTTCTTTAGTTCATTCTATACATTAATCAATATGTTCTTTAGTTTATTTTATACATTAATCAATATGTTCTTTAGTTCATTCTATACATTATTCAATATGTTCTTTAGTTCATTCTATACATTAACAAATATGTTCTTTAGTTCATTCTATACTTTAATCAATATGTTCTTTAGTTCATTATATACATTAATCAATGTGTTCTTTACTTTAGTTCTTTCTATGCATTGAACAATATGTTTGTTCTTTAGTTCGTGCTATACATTAATCAAAATGTTCTTTAGTTCTTTCTAAACAATAATCAATATGTTCTTTAGTTGATTCTATACATTATTAATTATGTTCTTTAGTTCATTATATACATTATTCAATATGTTCTTTAGTTTATTCTATAAATTAATCAATATGTTCTTTAGTTCATTCTATACATTAATAAATATGTTCTTTAGTTCATTCTATACATTAATTAATATTTTCTTTAGTTCATTCTATACAACAATGAATTTGTTCTTAATTCTATCTATGCGCAATGAATTTGTTCTTTAGTTCATTCTATACATTAATCAATATGTTCTTTAGTTCATTCTATAAATTAATCAATATGTTCTTTAGTTCATTCTATACATTAATCATTATGTTCTTTACTTCATTATATACATTAATCAATGTGTTCTTTAGTTCTTTCTATGCATTGAACAATATGTTTGTTCTTTAGTTCGTGCTATACATTAATCAAAAAGTTCTTTAGTTCTTTCTAAACAATAATCTATATGTTCTTTACTTCATTCTATACATTATTAAATATGTTCTTTCGTTTATTCTATACATTAATCAGTCTGTTCTTTAGTTCATTATATACATTAATCAATCTGTTCTTTAATTCATTCTATACTTTACTCAATATGTTCTTTAGTTCATTCTATACATTATTCAATATGTTCTTTAGTTCATTCTATACTTTAATCAATATGTTCTTTAGTTCATTCTATACATCAATGAATGTGTTCTTAATTCTTTCTATGTGTCAATGCATTTGTCCTTTTGTTCATTCTATACATCAATGAATGTGTTCTTAATTCTTTCTATGTGTCAATGCATTTGTTCTTTAGTTCATTCTTTACATTAATCAATATGTTCTTTAGTTCATTCTATACATTAATCAATATGTTTTTTTAGCTCCTTATATAAATTAATCAATAGGTTCTTTAGTTCTTTGTATACATTATTCAATATGTTCTTTCGTTCATTGTATACATTAATCAAAATGTTCTTTGGTTCATTCTATATATTAATCAATATGTTCTTTAGTTCATTCTATACTTTAGTCAATATGCTCTTTATTTCCTTTTGTACATCAAACAATCTGTTCTTTTGTTCCATCTATGCATCAATAAATTTGTTGTTTAGTTCCATCTATGCATCAATAAATTTGTTCTTTAGTTCCTTCTATGCATCAATAAATTTGTTCTTTAGTTCCTTCTATGCATCAATAAATTTGTTCTTTAGTTCCTTCTATGCATCAATAAATTTGTTCTTTAGTTCCTTCTATGCATCAATAAATTTGTTCTTTAGTTCCTTCTATACATCAACAAATTTGTTCTTTAGTTCCTTCTATGCATCAATAAATTTGTTCTTTTGTTCCTTCTATGCATCAATAAATTTGTTCTTTAGTTCCTTCTATGCATCAATAAATTTGTTCTTTAGTTCCTTCTATGCATCAACAAATTTGTTCTTTAGTTCCTTCTATGCATCAATAAATTTGTTGTTTAGTTCCTTCTATGCATCAATAAATTTGTTCTTTAGTTCCTTCTATGCCTCAATAAATTTGTTCTTTAGTTCCTTCTATGCATCAATAAATTTGTTCTTTAGTTCCTTCTATGCATCAATAAATTTGTTCCTTAGTTTCTTCTATACATAAATCAATATGCCCATTAGTTATCTTTATACATATGCCCATTAGTTATCTTTATACATATGCCCATTAGTTATCTTTATACATATGCCCATTAGTTATCTTTATACATATGCCCATTAGTTATCTTTATACATATGCCCATTAGTTATCTTTATACATATGCCCATTAGTTATCTTTATACATATGCCCATTATTCGAAGCTTTCAATCTCACATATCCATTAATCCACATGTCCAACTGCAATCCATCAACACATCCCTCTGCTCAAATACTCAAATACTCTGATCAATTACTCAAATATCCATCTATCCATCATCAATAATCCATTTGTTCTATTTATTTATATATCCACCCGCTATCCATCAATTCATTCATCGGTTTATGAACTCATATTTACATTCTATTAACGTAATGCGAATGTTACAAGTCGTTACCTCGGGGCATCCACTCAACAACTTTTCTGTTTACGTTCTTCTTTACGTGCAGTTTCGATCATCTGGCCAGCGCAGGTAATGCAATTACGCAAAAGGAGCATCTTCGACTCTCCATTTGTTTGCCTCCTTCTGTATAACTTGACCTCTGATTCTCTCGGAATGTTTTCTGTACTCCAAAGTCCTCGAATATAATTTTTATCTCTTCCTTAATCACTTAGTTGATTTTCGTTGCGTCTCTCCACTATCGTGCATGGAATTTCTGCATTTTGTCCGAATTAAGTCATTTATATTTTTGAAACAATTACATGCCAGATGTGTGTCTGTTGCATTACAATTGGTGGTTTCTTTTGAAAATGGTTAACAGTTTAAGATACCTAAGGTTGAATTTAGCCAAAAGTTGATGATCGTGAAATTGTGATATTAAGGGGGAAAAAAAGACAGAGATAATAAAAAGTTATTTAGAAGCAAAATCTGAAGTTGATCATGCTAAACATTTCAATAAACCTAAAAATTTAAGTTGATCATACCCAAAATTTAAATAAGCCGAAAAACCGAAAGCCGAAAAAAAAATGGTGGAACATACCCAAAATTTAACTGAGCGAAAAATCGAAAGCCAAAAAAAGTTGAATATACCCAAAATTTAAATAAAGCGAACCCAAAAAATTGAATTTGAACATATCCAAAATTATTTTTTTTTTTAAATAAAGATGAGTATACACGCAATTAAATAAACTCCAAAACTGAAGTGAATTCGCAAAAATATACTCACGGGTTGTATAAGGAAAAAAACTGGGAAGCAAAGAATTGAAGATACCAAAGAAGTGCTTGCAGGGAGAACTGATGTACCAGAGAGTTGTAGATTGACGGCACTTGATCCGGGCATGTCTGACATCATAGTTCGCCTGGGAGGCAACATGCTCGCCATATGGTACGAATATATGTTGTTTATGTTCATTCTATTCATTCCCTTTGTGTGTCAGCTCCTGACCATTCATTCATGGTCCGTACAAAGAGAAGTTGGATAACATATCCCTCTAAAACCTTCGATCTTGTGCGCTGTGCAATGGTTCTACTGTTTATTTTTGTCCAGTGCCAGAATGTCAAACCACCCAGGGTCTTTTCCGATTGTTTACCCATATCCGACTTCTGCTGTTCCTGCAACAGCTGGGAAAATTGAGGGACGAAGAGATGGAGGGAAGCAAAGAGAAAATATATCAGAAATTGAGGGACGAAGAGATGGAGGAAAGCAAAGAGAAAATATATCAGAAATTGAGGGACGAAGAGATGGTGGAAAGCAAAGAGAAAATATATCAGAAATTGGGGGACGAAGAGATGGAGGAAAGCAAAGAGAAAATATATCAGAAATTGAGGGACGAAGAGATGGAGGAAAGCAAAGAGAAAATATATCAGAAATTGAGGGACGAAGAGATGGAGGAAAGCAAAGAGAAAATATATCAGAAATTGAGGGACGAAGAGATGGAGGGAAGCAAAGAGAAAATATATCAGAAATTGAGGGACGAAGAGATAGAGGGAAGCAAAGAGAAAATATATCAGAAATTGAGGGAGCAAGAGATAGAGGGAAGCAAAGAGAAAATATATCAGAAATTGAGGGACGAAGAGATAGAGGGAAGCAAAGAGAAAATATATCAGAAATTGAGGGACGAAGAGATAGAGGGAAGCAAAGAGAAAATATATCAGAAATTGAGGAATATACTGTACAATCCATTTTTGACAATAGAAACAAGACAAAAATTTCTTTAAAGTTATGTAGAGCCAATATTAACATCTGGGTGTGAATCATGGACAATAGGACAAAAGATACGACAATCACTTAAAGCTGTAGAAATATGGTTTTACAGAAGAATGTTGAGAATACCACGGACAGCTAAGAAAAGTAATGAACACGTTCTGAAAGAGGTCAAAACACAGATTAAACTAATTTCCAATATTAGGAAGAAGCAATAATCATTTTTTGGTCATGTAATGAGAAGAGAACAGCTGGAATATATTGTAACAACTGGGAAAATTGAGGGACGAAGAGATAGAGGGAAAGAAAGAGAAAAACAATAACAGACAGCTTAAGAGAATGGCTTGGCAGAAGGTCAACAACAGAAATGATAAATAATTATCGAGATCGAAAGTTGTGGAGAGACATGATCACCTACGCCAGCAGGCGTGGTACTTGATGGTGATGAAAAAGAAACATCTCAATCGCTTGTATTCGACATTTCATCTCTTTCTTTAGTTTCCATGACTCACAACCATAAAGTAGCATTGGTTCGATGAAACACTGAAGAACTCTTTATTGCTAACTCTAGATAAAGAGACATAAAAACTGAATAGTACTGGCCTATAAACAAACATCTTTCAGAGACAATTAGGGAAACACTAGGGATATGAATAACATAACAACAGGGAAATATTGTCACAATTACGACGCAGAAATCCAAGCAATAAAGTTGGCAATAGAAAAACTGCTGAACAGTAATCTTAGCCCACAGCCCGTAGTGTTTTTGACAGATGCAAGATCAGTACTCCAGACACTACAATCCAGACAATTGCCACATCTGCAGACCTTATTGACTGAAGTCTGCAAGCACCACAAGGTTGCCCTGCAGTGGATCCCATCTTACTGTGGAATACCAGCAAATGAGAAAGCAGATCAGTTGGCAAAGGAAGGTGCAACAGGCACACAACTAGATACACCGGTTACATACCATCATAAGAAGCAGATAATCAAATCAATCAGAGGACCACAAGTCCAAATCAGGATGACTTTCATAATATGAATAGATATGAGCAAGTTATCATTATACGCCTCAGAACAGGACACAACCGACTCCATAGTCACATGTATACAAAATTCAATATCGGCATCTCAACTACTTGTACATGTGGACAGGCACCCCAGACTGCTGAACACATACTTCAAGACTGCACTGAATATAGTAGACTGAGGAAAATCCATTGGCCCATAGATACAACACTACAGACAAAACTATATTGGCCACTGCAAGAATTTCAAAAGACAGTAAAATTTATACAGGAAACGACATTGCAGATATAGACAATATTTCAGGCGAACGAAAGATAGAAAGACAGACAGACAGATATACAGACAGACAGAGAGATAGATAGATAGATAGATAGATAGATAGATAGATAGATAGATAGATAGATAGATAGATAGATAGATAGATAGATAGATAGATAGATAGATAGATAGATAGATAGATAGATAGATAGATAGATAGATAGATAGATAGATAGATAGATAGATAGATAGATAGATAGATAGATAGACAGACAGACAGACAGACAGACAGACGGAAGGACGGACAGATGGATGGATGGATGGATGGATGGATGGATGGATGGATGGATGGATGGATGGATGGATGGATGGATGGGTGGGTGGTATGGTGGATGGATGGATGGATGGATGGATGGATGGATGGATGTATGGATGGATGGATTGATGGATGGATGGATGGATGGCAACAATTAAACTTCCCCGGCCTCGCCATAAGATACGAATCGTGTCAGGGGAAGAGTTATGTTTATAACACTCGCAAACAATTCACAAATAATCAACAGTAAAAAAATGCCAGCTAAACAAGAAATAATAAATAGCATTTACATACCAACTTTGTGCTATGAAAGTCAAACATGGACCCTTTCTAAATCCCATTTAAGAAAGATCAATACATGTGAGAAGCGTTGCTTGAGAAAAGTAACAAGCAACACAAGAAGAGATAGAATACCAAATGAAACCATAAGAAAAATGGTAGGAACAAAACCCTGCCAAGAATATATAGAACAACAACTTAAATTGTTTGGCCATCTAGTCAGAATGAATCCTTACCAATCACCATCATGGTTTAATGTTTCACCTTCTACTACATGGTTTAATGCTTCACTTTCTACTACACCTACACAGTTTAATAACTTCACTTTCTGCTACACCTACACAGTTTAATAACTTCACTTTCTGCTACACCTACACAGTTTAATAACTTTACTTTCTGCTACACCTACACAGTTTAATAACTTCACTTTCTGCTACACCTACACAGTTTAATAACTTCACTTTCTGCTACACCTACACAGTTTAATAACTTCACTTTCTGCTACACCTACACAGTTTAATAATTTCACTTTCTACTACACCTACACAGTTTAATAACTTCACTTTCTGCTACACCTACACAGTTTAATAACTTCACTTTCTACTACACCTACACAGTTTAATGCTTCACTTTCTGCTACACCTACACAGTTTAATAACTTCACTTTCTGCTACACCTACACAGTTTAATAACTTCACTTTCTGCTACACCTACACAGTTTAATAACTTCACTTTCTACTACACAGTTTAATACTTCACTTTCTACAATACAATTTAATACTTCACTTTCTACAACACAATTTAATACTTCACTTTCTGCTACACCTACACAGTTTAATAACTTCACTTTCTGCTACACCTACACAGTTTAATAATTTCACTTTCTACTAAACCTACACAGTTTAATAACTTCACTTTCTGCTACACCTACACAGTTTAATAACTTCACTTTCTACTACACAGTTTAATAACTTCACTTTCTGCTACACCTACACAGTTTAATAATTTCACTTTCTACTACACCTACACAGTTTAATAACTTCACTTTCTGCTACACCTACACAGTTTAATAACTTCACTTTCTACTACACAGTTTAATAACTTCACTTTCTACTACACCTACACAGTTTAATACTTCACTTTCTACACAACAATGTATGTTACAGGTTATCGATTACCTCCCCCTTCTGGTGATCCAAAGCTGAGCTTGGCTAAAACAAAAGGTTAACTCATTATATTTTCACAATTAATGGTATTCGTTATTATTAACTCCCTAATTCCGGACTAACGATCTAAAGATTTCGCAGCTTGCTGCAACACACAAAACCTGCATTTTAACCACTTAACGCTTTTTGTTTTAGACTAGCGAGCAAATTAAGTAATCGTTGGGCTAACGCAGAAGAAGATGAAGAGGAGAAAAGAAACAGAAGAGGATGCTTAGTCGTAATTGACCATGTTTGGCAATGATAGCACAATATATTCTGTATAAAACGTGTCTTGGTGGTAATAGGTGATACTTTGTGTTGCAGTATAGGGGATATCCGACTCAATATTTTGTTTTCAAGATTTTAAAAAGTTAAATAAAGGACAACAAGAAAACAACATACAGGATCATCTGTTGTCCTATAATAAAGAATGCAAAATAAATAACTGAAAAAGTACTGGAAAAAATACAAAAGTTATATCGATAGGAAGACAAAAGAAGACATTAAACATAGCTATAGAACATAAAGACCAATGCGGAAGTTCTCAAAGAGGCCAACACAAAAAGGGAGCTCTTAAAAAACATCAGAAAGCAAGCAATCAACATTTTTTGGGCACATCATGAGAAGAGGAAAGTTGGAATACTTGGTTACAACTGGCAAAATAAAAGGAAAGAGAGATCGCGGACGACAAATAGAGAAAATACTGGATAGCATGGTGTCATGGCATGGAAAACAGTCAACAATAGAACTGATACGATGCACAGTAGATAGAAGATTGTGGAGGGACATGATCGCCTACGCCAACCGGCAGGGTACATGATGATGATGATGATGATAGAACATCAAGTTATAAACAAGTAACAAACTTTAAATATCTGGGAACAACATTCTCTGAAGATGGTGAAATCTATAAGCAAATAGACATTCAATACAAAAATGCAAACCATATAATGCGACAGCTATCCCCTATACTTCAACACAAAGCAACACCTATTGCCATCAAGAAAAATGTTATGCAGAGAATATTCATTCCAACATTCTGGTATCGTTACCAAACATGGTCACTTACGACTAATCTTAAATGAAAACTTGTTCCCAAAGAGATGCGATATCCGAGCACTTAGTGTGTCCAGAAAAGACAGAATCATTAATGATGTTATAAGAGAAAGAGTGGGCACTGAGCCAATTCTAAGCTTCACGCAGAAACAACAAATAAACTGGTTTGTCCATCTAGAAATAATGCCGTGTGATTCTTTACCATACAAAGCATTTTTAAAAGAGTAGAAAGGAGAAGAGCAAAGGATAGACCCAGAGTAAGATGGACAGACAACATCAAAGAAATGTTACAACATCAAAGAAATGTTACAACATTAAAGAAATGTTACAACATCAAAGACATGTTACAACATCAAAGAAATGTTACAACATCAAAGAAATGTTACAACATCAAAGAAATGTTACAACATCAAAGAAATGTTACAACATCAAAGAAATGTTACAACATCAAAGAAATGTTACAACATTAAAGAAATGTTACAACATCAAAGAAATGTTACAACATCAAAGACATGTTACAACATCAAAGAAATGTTACAACACCAAAGACATGTTACAACATCAAAGAAATGTTACAGCATTAAAGAAATGTTACAACATCAAAGACATGTTACAACATCAAAGAAATGTTACAACATCAAAGAAATGTTACAACATCAAAGAAATGTTACAACATCAAAGAAATGTTACAACATCAAAGAAATGTTACAACATTAATTAAGAATGATTGAAGCCGTTACAAGGGCGAAAACTAGAACTTTGCATCTCCCTTAACACTCAAACGTGTACAAGAAGAGGTGAAGGACAGAAGCAAGGAATAAAGAAAGAAAGAAAGAAAGAAAGAAAGAAAGAAAGAAAGAAAGAAAGAAAGAAAGAAAGAAAGAAAGAAAGAAAGAAAGAAAGAAAGAAAGAAAGAAAGAAAGAAAGAAAGAAAGAAAGAAAGCTTGGAACAAGACACTCAAACGAATGTATAATTTTTAACAAAAAAGAATAACATCATTATCAAAATGTTATAAAACTGTCGACAAATACAAAAAAATATGAACAGTTTTAGCCTGAACACCAATAAAATGGAAAATAGAACGAATATATATTCTGTATCAAAAACAAAAGGAGCATATTAAAAGCTTTTGGCAAAGGGCGATAAGCAGACTAAATCGGAATTACAAATGAAATTCTTGTCAAGTCGATGTTTAATAAACGTAAATATTTCAAATCTCCAAATATTTTGTTTTCAAATCTCTAGTTCTAAAATTGGCAATCGATGTCAACTCAAATATTAGATTTTCATTTTTTGAGTCTTTGATAGATCTTCCATTCTGCTGACTTTTGAATTTGGATATTTTTTTACCTTCATATGTATACGCTCTCTCTCTCTCTCTCTCTCTCTCTCTCTCTCTCTCTCATTTTATCTCTCTATATCTCTCTTGCAAGCTCTCGCTCTCTCTCTCTCTCTCGCTTTATCTCTCTCACTCGCTGTGTCCCTCTCTCTCTCTCTCTCTCTCGCGCGCTTTCGTTCCCTCTCCGGCTTTATTTCTCTTTCTCGTCCTCTCACTTTTTCTCCCTCCCGCTTTATCTCTCTTTCTCGCTCTAACTCTCTCGCTCTTTCTACCTCTCGTTTTATCTCTCTTTCTCGCTCTAAATGTCTCTCCCTCCCGCTTATCTCTCTTTCTCGCTCTAACTCTCTCGCTCTTTCTCCCTCCCGCTTTATCTCTCTTTCTCACTCTAACTCTCTCTCCCTCCCGGTTTATCTCTCTTTCTCGCTCTAACTCTCTCGCTATCTCTCCCTCCCGCTTTATCTCTCTTTCTCTCTCGCTCTCTCTCCCTCCCGCTTTATCTATCTTTCTCGCTCTAACTCTCTCGCTCTCTCTCTCCCTCCCGCTTTATCTCTTTCTCGCTCTAACTCTCTCGCTCTCTCTCCCTCCCGCTTTATCTCTCTTTCTCGCTCTAACTCTTTCGCTATCTCTCCCTCCCGCTTTATCTCTCTTTCTCTCTCGCTCTCTATCCCTCCCGCTTTATCTATCTTTCTCGCTCTAACTCTCTCGCTCTCTCTCCCTCCCGCTTTATCTCTTTCTCGCTCTAACTCTCTCGCTCTCTCTCCCTCCCGCTTTATCTCTTTTTCTCGCTCTAACTCTCTCACTCTCTCCCTCCCGCTTTATCTCTCTTTCTCGCTCTAACTCTTTCGCTATCTCTCCCTCCCGCTTTATCTCTCTTTCTCTCTCGCTCTCTATCCCTCCCGCTTTATCTATCTTTCTCGTTCTAACTCTCTCGCTCTCTCTCCCTCCCGCTTTATCTCTCTTTCTCGCTCTAACTCTCTCGCTCTCTCTCCCTCCCGCTTATCTCTCTTTCTCGCTCTAACTCTCTCGCTCTCTCCCTCCCGCTTTATCTATCTTTCTCGCTCTAACTCTCTCGCTCTCTCTCCCTCCCGCTTTATCTCTCTTTCTCGCTCTAAGTCTCTCTCCCTCCCGCTTTATCTCTCTTTCTCGCTCTATCTCACTCACTCTGTTAGTTTCATGTCGCTATAGTATGTCATGTTAGGATCATCATCACTGCACACCGGACTTACCCATGGGTGCTTAGACTTTCCCCACATCGAGAATCTCGGAAAAAACCCTGATCCACGAACTCTGTAACACGGCCTGGGATCCATCGATGCGAGGAGATTTTTGCTGATAATTTTACCATTTCCCCTCCACCCATTTTTTTTGGGGTAGATTTTTAACCGCAAGATATTCTTTAGAGTGCGCGAATGCACACGGGACAACTTGTTTTTGGCCACTATCCGTGACAGCTGGAAATCTATCCCACTACTAAAATAACAAAAGAATGTAAAGACAGAAATAACCCATGGATTCAATTTTTTTTTTTTTTTTTTTTTTTTTTTTTTTACAAATATTCCCACTGGTGGAATTGAACGCGGAACCTTCCAATCCAGTGGTCGACGATTTACCTCTAGACCACCCACGATTCTTAATTTGATTTTAAAATAATCAAATATAACAATTACGGCATAAATACGACGATACATTGATACAGACTTAGAACACAGTGCACATTGAAAATGGAAATTAAAACAAAATATTTAACGAAATTGGCGGCTCGGTAATCTAGTTGGGAAAACCACTCGACTGGGCTACCGACGTTCCGACAACCCGTGTTCGATTCCCGCTGAAAGCAGTGTGAGTTGTACTCGTGGTTGGGGAAAAAATACCCCCGCGGTCGAACCAGCCGCTGGCAGAAATGGGTAGTACTCTGGGAAGGTGAGGAATGCCGCCTCGCATCGTGAGTTTCGCGGCTTGAAGCGACACTATCCAGAAGTCGCCGAGAATTTCTGGATAGGTGGTCGAACATATGGGTGCAAACTGGCGTGCTAAGACTCCGATTCAAGTCTCGTACTTTATTTTAATTAACGAATGTAAACAAAATATTCACTCGGTTATGATGTTGTGCAATACATGAACTGAAGGCAGTTGGCGACTCAAAGCTGGCTGTCGGCTAGTGAACTCAATTTCATTCTTCTTCTCTAGTCCAGCTGCTTGTTTAGTGAGATGTTACACACAGGAAATATGTGGAACTGCTTTGACATCGCTAGTTGTCCATCTTGAATTTTTCTTTTGCGTTTCTTCAATGTTTGCATTAACATCTATTCTGCTTGTCCTTGATCGTCATTTCACCTGTTAGCCTGGTGCTTCCATTAACATTTTCTTATTGTATTGTGGTTGTTTCAGTCTAGTCATAAGCTCATACCACGTCGTCAAGATCAACAAACTAGAACTAGTTAAATACATCTCCACCCATTTCTTTCATGAGACGAGTAGTAAAGAAAGAAAGAAAGAAAAGAAAAGAAAGGAAAAGGAAAGATAAAACTAAAGAAAGAAAGAAAGAGAATGAAAGAAAGAAATAGGCAACCAACAATAAAAGAGTTAGCAATAATTGATACCAGTACCAGTATATTTTCTATCTGTAATATATTTCAGAACCTAGCGGTCGTAGCAACCTGTCAGTCTGAAAGTAGCGTCTGTAGCATTCTTCATGAAGAAAGGGCAGAGAAATCTGCCAAACTTCAGCAGGTTTGTTCGTGTACAGGGGAGAGAATTTGCCCTAGATCTGTCACCAACGAGAATATGGCCATCCATGTAGAAGGACAGTGGTGAGTTTTGTTTTTTTCTTAACCATTAAGAGATTCCTAACACCTGTCTGTGTCTCTGTTTATCATTTTGTGTCTTTTCTGACATTTTCATATTTGTCTTTTTATCTGACTCACAATTTTCTGTTTGATCGGATCTATCTATCTATCTATCTATCTATCTATCTATCTATCTATCTATCTATCTATCTATCTATCTATCTATCTATCTATCTATCTATCTATCTATCTATCTATCTATCTATCTATCTATCTATCTATCTATCTATCTATCTATCTATATATCTATCTATCTATCTATCTATCTGTCTGTCTGTCTGTCTGTCTGTCTTTCTGTCTGTCTGCCTGATTGCCTGCCTGTCCGTCTGTATGTATGTCGGTCTATCCGTCCTTCCGTCTATCTGTCTGTCTGTATGTCGGTCTTTCTGTCTTTCCGTCTATCTGTATGTCTGTCTGTTCTGCCTGCCTACCTCCCTGTCTATCTGTCAGTCTGTCTGCCTGCCTAAGTGCCTAATTTTTTTCTTAATTTAGATAACTCCTTGTAAATATACAATTACACACAATAATACAAATATACAGAAATAAACATATATTTATGCGGGTATACGTATATATGCCCTCATATGGGAAACAACAAGTAAGAGAAAAAGAGGAAGACCCAGGGAGACACTGAGAAGAACATTGATGAGAGAGGCAAGAGCAGCAGGATTCGGCTCCCGCAATGAGATAGAGCTGCTTGCACAGAACAGAGACAGATGGCGAGATTTGATAAAATATCTTTAAAAGAAAACTGCTAGAACAAAAATTCAGATAGGAGAACGTGTATCTTGGTCTACGCCCTATGGGCCGGCTACGGCTCGAAAAGTCAATAGATAGATAGATAGATAGATAGATAGATAGATATGTATATATAATATTGAGATCTGATTCCTATATCTTTCTGAACCTACTTAACTATTACTGCATTTCGTTGTATGCTCATTATACGCCGTTACATGTACACACGTGCAAGCTATGTTAATGCTTTTGGCTTAATGCTACCGATTTCAGCTCAGCGTTTTAGACAAATGGGGGAATAAATACCATTATATATAGCTTTATAAGATCTTGTCAAACTATTTCAAATCTAATCGCTTTCAATTACCTAATGTAATGATGCAATCCATTTTTGACAACATAAACAAGAAAA
Source organism: Megaustenia siamemsis (assembly GCA_032433765.1). Classification (NCBI taxonomy): domain Eukaryota; kingdom Metazoa; phylum Mollusca; class Gastropoda; order Stylommatophora; family Ariophantidae; genus Megaustenia; species Megaustenia siamemsis. The sequence goes on from JAVIAB010000108.1 coordinate 15,056,581, forward strand.
AGAGTTCTTAAATGTTACGTAGAGCCAGTCTTAACATACGGATGCGAATCATGGACAATAGGACAACAGACAAGAAAATCACTGGAGTCTGTAGAAATGTGGTTTTACAGAAGAATGTTGAGAATACCATGGACAGCTAAGAAGAGTAATGAAGAGGTTCTGAGAGAGGCCAAAGCAAAAAGAGAGCTAATTTCCAATGTTAGGAAGAGACAATCATCATTTTTGGCCATGTAATGAGAAGAGAACAACTTGAATATATTGTAACAACTGGAAAAATTGAGGGACGAAGAGATAGAGGGAAGCAAAGAGAAAAAATAACAGACAGCTTAAGAGAATGGCTTGGTAGGAAGTCAACAACAGAAATGATAAATAGCTGCCGAAATCGAAAGTTGTGGAGAGACATGGTCACCTACGCCACTAGGCCCGGTACTTGATGATGATGATGATGAATGATGTAATCTAAATAAATGTTATAGATTAATTATACTTAATTTATTAGTGTGCCTTTATATATATATATCCAAGCTATAATTTACCTGTATAATGTCTTGTTAAAATTGCTTTTTGCAATTTTAATAACATGAAAGATATACTGACATCACAGCAAATAACATCAGAATTATTACAAGGGATTGCAAAATGCCATATATACTCAACATTCCTGTATGTTGAAGAAATATGGATATTGCATTTTTTTAAAAAAACAGCACACAATTGAAGCCTTTGAAATATGCTTCTATAGGAAAATGGGGAGAAATAGGTGGACGGAGAAGAAGACAAACAAGGAAGTTCAGAATGTACTGAGATTGAAAAAAAGAACTACTTAACACAATTAGAAAACAACAAATGAAATTTTTTGGGCATGTGAAAAGACTTAATTGATAATGCCCTTCTAAACGTCATCTTGGAAGGAAAAGTACAAGGTAGAAATGGTAGAGACAGACCAAGACTAAAGTGGACTGATAACAGCAAAAGGAGACAGTACCCAGAGGTAGCCAACATTCGATGTGGAGACAGCGCCCAGAGGTAGCCAACCTTCGATGTGGAGACAGCACCTGTGGTAGCCAACCTTCGATGTGGAGACAGCACCCAGTGGTAGCCAACCTTAGATGTGGAGACAGCACCTGTGGTAGCCAACCTTCGATGTGGAGACAGCATCCGGTGGTAGCCAACCTTCGATGTGGAGACAGCGCCCAGTGGTAGCCAACCTTCGATGTGGAGACAGCGCACAGTGGTAGCCAACCTTCGATGTGGAGACAGCAGCTGTGGTAGCCAACCTTCGATGTGGAGACAGCACCCAGTGGTAGCCAACCTTAGATGTGGAGACAGCACCTGTGGTAGCCAACCTTCGATGTGGAGACAGCATCCGGTGGTAGCCAACCTTCAATGTGGAGACAGCGCCCAGTGGTAGCCAACCTTCGATGTGGAGACAGCGCACAGTGGTAGCCAACCTTCGATGTGGAGACAGCGCCCAGTGGTAGCCAACCTTCGATGTGGAGACAGCGCACAGTGGTAGCCAACCTTCGATGTGGAGACAGCGCCCAGTGGTAGCCAACCTTCGATGTGGAGACAGCACCTGTGGTAGCCAACCTTCGATGTGGAGACAGCGCCCAGTGGTAGCCAACCTTCGATGTGGAGACAGCGCAAAGTGGTAGCCAACCTTCGAAGTGGAGACAGCGCCCAGTGGTAGCCAACCTTCGATGTGGAGACAGCGCCCAGTGGTAGCCAACCTTCGATGTGGAGACAGCACCCAGTGGTAGCCAACCTTCGATGTGGAGACAGCATCCGGTGGTAGCCAACCTTCGATGTGGAGACAGCACACAGTGGTAGCCAACCTTCGATGTGGAGACAGCACCCAGTGGTAGCCAAACTTCGATGTGGAGACAGCGCCCAGTGGTAACCAACCTTCGATGTGGAGACAGCGCCCAGTGGTAGCCAACCTTCGATGTAGAGACAGCGCCCAGTGGTAGCCAACCTTCGATGTGGAGACAGCGCCCAGTGGTAGCCAACCTTCGATGTGGAGACAGCGCCCAGTGGTAGCCAACATTCGATGTGGAGACAGCGCCCAGTGGTAGCCAACCTTCGATGTGGAGACAGCGCCCAGTGGTAGCCAACCTTCGATGTGGAGACAGCGCCCAGTGGTAGCCAAGCTTCGATGTGGAGACAGCGCTCAGTGGTAGCCAACCTTCGATGTGGAGACAGCACCCAGTGGTAGCCAACCTTCGATGTGGAGACAGCACCCAGTGGTAGCCAACCTTCGATGTGGAGACAGCGCCCAGTGGTAGCCAACCTTCGATGTGGAGACAGCGCCCAGTGGTAGCCAACCTTCGATGTGGAGACAGCACCCAGTGGTAGCCAACCTTCGATGTGGAGACAGCGCCCAGTGGTAGCCAACCTTCGATGTGGAGACAGCGCCCAGTGGTAGTCAACCTTCGATGTGGAGACAGCGCCCAGTGGTAGCCAACCTTCGATGTGGAGACCCAATGAATAAAATGTCTTACCTTTTCTGCTTGTGAAAAAAAAAATCAGAAAGATTTTTAATATTTATTATTGATCTATGGAAGCGAATTGTGGACAGTAGACAAACAAATAAAAAGACGATTAAAGGCCACAGAGATGTGATTTCTCAGTAAAATGGAGAATGTTCCCTGGACAGCTAAAAAGACCTACGAGGAAATTCTCAAAGAGGTCAAACACAAAAAGGGAGCTCCTAAAAAAAATCAGAAAGAAACAATCAAAATTTATCGGGCACATCATGAGAAGAGGAAAATTGGAATACTTGGGTACATCTGGAAAAAAATACAAGGAAAGAGAGATCGCGGACGACAAAGAGAGAAAATATTGGATAACTTGGTGTCATGGTATGTAAAACAGTCAACAACAGAATTGATGCGATGTGCGATGGATATGAGATTGTTGAAGGACATGATCGCCGTACGCCAGCCGGTATGGCTCATGGTGATGATGATCTGCTTGTGATGTCCGCCATGTAACATTTCAACATTATAGAATCCACTGTTACATATTTGTTATTGTTTCATCATCCAATGGGAAAACACTAAACTAAAGAAAAATTGACAACACGTGGTGTAAATTAAATGAATTGATTGGACAATTGATTCCAATATTACGAAACAAACTTATGCTTTGTATTATTTTGCGAAAAACAGCTTTATATCTCTAGCGAAGTCCATAGGGACTGAATTTTATTTGTAACGAATATCACCATTTTCCCATATGTTTTCACACCGGTAAACATGTTGTCATGTGTCCTTGTTTACAGCAAATATCCTACGACTTTAGAGGTACTCTAATTTTCTTTTATAATGATGAAAATGATGTGGAAACTAGCTGTTAGGTGAAACTAGCATGTTAGGAAGAGGTTCACGTTTATTTAGAGCAGCTGAAATGATAATGTCTTCATGTCAGAACATGTTTAAATTCAATGAAATTATATGAAAGCTGGGGGACTGGTTGGTCGGTCTCGAGGCAAGACGCCGACCTCGAGACAGAGAGGTTGTGGGTTCAAATCCCACCTGCACCGGTTGGGATTTTTATTTTTGATTTCTCTCTGCGGCAACCACCGCTGGTCTCAGCAGCGGGGCCCAGCTTGAAACGTCTGTTACTCATCGACGGTAAAAATGTGAGTACCTCCGAAGTCGGAGTTATCTGCCTGTGTGGCGAGGGACCCCTGTGCACACGGCTGCCAGGGAAAAATGGATTAACGCGCAAAATCCAGTTCCTAGTCTCTAGGGACTTCGTCAGAGGTAAAAGCTGGCGAAAGAACAAAAAATGTTCTTTCGTTGAAAGTTTTGATAATGTGATACAGTATTACTAGCAGAAAATCCTAAATATCTACAACAATTACTTAATGAAATAAACATAGCAAGCAAAACATATGGATTAGATATGAATATCAAAAAGGATATAAAACGATGATCACAAGTAAAGAAAATTCTCAAAACCTACAAATAAATATCAAAGTTGAAGGAAAACTCCTGGAGACAGTTCAGAGCTACAACTACCTGGGACATACTATAACCAGTGATGGAAAATGTAAATGTGAAATAAACAAAGGAATAGGTATGGCAAAAAGTAATTTTAATGCCATGAAAATTATACTAACATCAAAATAAATAACACCAGGGCTAAAACTAAGAATACCAAAATATTACACCTTCTCAATATTCCTGTATGGCGCAGAAACTTAGACATTACACAAGAAAACAGAACAGAAAATTGCAGCGTTTGAAATGTGGATATATAGAAGAATAGGTAGAATTGGATGGAAGGAAAAGAACACAAACGATGAAGTCTTAAAACAACTAAAAATGAAAAGAGAATTACTAAATACAATTCTAACAAGACAAATGAGATTTGAGGGGAGGGGGTGGGGGTTTCTTAAAAGACACAGCAGCCTACTAAAAGTAATCTTGGAAAGGAAAATGCACGATGAAAAAGACAGAGACAGACTATGACTAACATGGACGAGTAACACCAAAAGATGGGCAAGTCAGCCTATGACAACCTGTACTATTAAAGCAAGAAACAGAGCGGAATGGCTCTCTATGGTAGCCAACCTTCGATGCGGAGATGGCACTAAATGATGATGAGAAGTTTAAGCACGAGTTTATTATGAGTGGAGTGGGGAACAAGGCTGGTTGTAATGAACTACTGTTAGTTCACTCGCGCATAGAACCGTTTTTCCTGGTTAGAGGCGCGGAAACATAAATTACTGAGCTAATAAAAAAAAAAAAGAGAGAATGAGAACTGAAACAAACCTCAATAGAGTACGGACATGGAGATCAAGGCATAAAGGGGTTTTGAAAGACCCAATAAAAACAGTGCATAAAATCGACAAATAACTACGAGTACAACTGTCATAAATTATAGAACAATTAAAATATGTATGATTTATCATCAGGAGCGGTCGGTCCAAATTCGAGATCAATACTAGGACATCATAGAAAACAACTGCACTAATAAGGCTGGATGTGATTTAACAGGACAAGTCAATCAATATAAAAATTCTACTGCTGTACACTCTGTTAATTTCGTTATTCCTGCAAGACATAAACTTCATGTACAGAACTTGGGGGGAAAAGAACAAGTTGTAGAAATTATATGTTACCGATAGATTCTGGCATTTCAAGCAGTGCTTATGTCACATGCCAGAAAGTTTGTGAAATCATGGCCAATAATATTGGTTAGCATGAAGTCCTGCTTCACCGGTAAAGAAGGGAATTGGGTAAGACGTCGGTCTCTAGACTAGAAGGTCACAGGTTCAAATCCTACCACAGGTGGGGGAATTTTTTCCTTCGATGCAGTAGTTTCTTCGTGCATTTGCTCTCCCACGTTGTGTGGGTAGTGAGATCCGATGTCTAGCCCTGTCTGGGTAGTGAGCTCCGATGTCTAGTCCTGTCTGGGTAGTGAGATCAGATGTCTAGTCCTGTCTTGGTAGTGAGATCAGATGTCTAGCCCTGTCTTGGTAGTGAGATCAGATGTCTAGTCCTGTCTTGGTAGTGAGATCCGATGTCTAGTCCTGTCTGGGTAATGAGATCCGATGTCAATCCCTCTCTGGGTAGTGAGATTCGATGTCAATCCCTCTCTGGGTAGTGAGATCCAATATCAATCCCTTTCTGGGTAGTGAGATCCGATGTCTAGTACTGTCTGGGTAGTGAGATCCGATGTCTAGTCCTGTCTGGGTAGTGAGATCCGATGTCTAGTCCTGTCTGGGTAGTGAGATCCGATGTCTAGTCCTGTCTGGGTAGTGAGATCCGATGTCTAGTCCTGTCTGGGTAGTGAGATCCGATGTCTAGTCCTGTCTGGGTAGTGAGATCCGATGTCAATCCCTCTCTGGGTAGTGAGATCCAATATCAATCCCTCTCTGGGTAGTGAGATTCGATGTCAATCCCTCTCTGGGTAGTGAGATTCGATGTCAATCCCTCTCTGGGTAGTGAGATTCGATGTCAATCCCTCTCTGGGTAGTGAGATTCGATGTCAATCCCTCTCTGGGTAGTGAGATCCGATGTCTATCTCTCTCTGGGTAGTGAGATCCGATGTCTATCTCTCTCTGGGTAGTGAGATCCGATGTCAATCCCTCTCTGGGTAGTGAGATCCGATGTCTATCCCTCTCTGGGGAGTGAGATCCAATGTCTATCCCTCTCTGGGTAGTGAGATCCGATGTCTATCCCTCTCTGGGTAGTGAGATCCGATGTCTATCCCTCTCTGGGTAGTGAGATCCGATGTCAATCCCTCTCTGGGTAGTGAGATTCGATGTCAATCCCTCTCTGGGTAGTGAGATTCGATGTCAATCCCTCTCTGGGTAGTGAGATCCGATGTCAATCCCTCTCTGGGTAGTGAGATCCGATGTCTAGCCCTCTCTGGTTAGTGAGATACGATGTCTATCCCTCTCTGGGTAGTGAGATCCGATGTCAATCCCTCTCTGGGTAGTGAGATTCGACGTCAATCCCTCTCTGGGTAGTGAGATCCGATGTCGAGCCCTCACGGATAACAGGGAAAAACAGAGGATTCCCGTACACATTCTGCGAAGGTTCAAGACCATTAGTAGTTGGAAAGCGAAAAAGGTAGACTAACGTGGCCGGTGCTCGAGAAACATTTATTGGGAAAATCTCAAAAATTTGAAACTCTCGGTGATGAAAAAAAAATTAGAGTCTCTGAAGTCGAAGAATATCTACCTGTATGGCGAGGTATACCTGAACACACGATTGCTGGTGTGGAAAATAGGAAAAAAGTATTCGCACAAAATTAAATCCCTCATTATTTCGTAGGAGGTACAAGCTGGTGAACGCTAACAACATCGGTAAGGTAAAATGATATGCTTTTATGGCAAGTCACAAGATTTAACGGCCTGACCAAATGTTCCTTACAGGTTAATAGTGAAAGGAGAAAGATAAAGGTATAGACAAGAGGGCAAATCCTCTTTTCTGCTGTCCTTCCTCGTTTGCCTTTCAACGTCAGTGGGTGATACATTTCGCAGACTTTTGCGCTTTTATTTGTCTCAGCTGCTATTATGTTTCCTAGTATTTCTAATATTCGACCAATCCATCTTTTTATGGAGGTCGACCTATGAGTCTGTTATTCTCGTAACGTTTGTTAGAGGCTCGTTGTTTTATGACTTACCACGAGGCCAAACCATTTTATCTGTTGTTTCTTTATGTATTAAATAGAATTATTCTTAGCTTTTTTCCCTCAGATCTTCATTTCTGATCGTATCTCTCAACCTATTTCCTGTCATTCGACTAACACATTTAGTCTCGGTGGGAGTTATTTTTCTTGAGTCTTGAGTCTAGAGTCTAGGTCTTGCACTAATAGCACAATGTTTGAATAAAAACAGTAGATGAATTGTTGGTACTGAAAACTTTATAGGAAAAGCCTTCTACAAAATTTAAAAAAAAAAAACTGACACAAAACGTAGAAGAATAGAGAGGGCTCATGAATTACACATTGTATTGACGCCCTAAACGCTCCCGTGGGAGTAGCGGAATCGATCATTTGTTGCAGACTCTGAGCTGTAACTCAGGAATTGTCTATGATTGTCATTATTTGAACCCTAGTGAGGTGTCGCAGAAAGAGACGATTGAGTGGGAGTGGCTTGGACCCAAACAATATGTTAACAATGTTAGACGACACAGATTGAACGACGTTTCGGCCCAATAGGCCTTCAGCAGGAACAAACAAACAAAACACACACACAGATATGTAAGTAAATAAAACTAATCCTACATAGCTAACCAGTAACGAAACATCCAAAACAAAATAATCGAAACTGGTTAAAGAAAATAAAAGCAAATAAAAGTCTTTAACCAATTTCGATTATTTTTGTTTTGGATGTTTCGTTACTGGTTAGCTATTTAGGATTAGTTTTATTTACTTACATATCTGTGTGTGTGTTTTTTGTTTGTTCCTGCTGAAGGCCTATTGTGCCGAAACGTCGTTCAATCTGTGTCGTCTACTAATCACGTAAAGCTTCTAACATACCATTTTTTTCTATTTTTTTGGACAATTTTCCCCTCACATTCAGCTTTACTGCAGCTTCGCAATTTTATGCATTCATTTGCATTTCTTTGCCTTAACCCCTTGTTAACAATGTTACTGTGTTGTTAATGTTAACTGATGCAAGTTTTGTTGAATGTCGTTGATTCCCACGACTCACGAGTTAGAAGCGGATGTTAGTTGCCGCAAAAATGACGTACTTCCTGCAAATGGATGAAATGGTTAGAAGAGAGAAAAATAAGAAATTAGACCATCAGAGACCCAATAGACATAGACCCAACTGACTTAGATCAGGTAGACATCACATATACAATAGACATTGACACGATAGGCATAGACCCGGTAAACGGAGAATGAAAAGACATAGTCTCAATAAACATAGACTCGATAGACATACATGCAATAGACACCCAATACCATACCAAATAGTCATAGAACAAATAGACAAATCTCAAATAGATTTAGACCCAACAAACATAGATCCAATAGACATATACACAACAGACTTACACCTGATAAACATAGACTCGACATACATAGACACGACAAACATAGACTCGATAGACGTAAAACAATTAACACAGACCCGATAGGCAAAGACTCGATTAACATAGAGCCGAGAGAAATAGACAAATAGACAAATCCCCAAATAGGCATAGACCTAATAGATATAAATCCTAGGACATAGATTTCACAAGCATCAACCCAACAGACATAGACCCAAAAGACACATACCCAAAAGACATAGACCCGTTAAAATAGACCCGAAGGACAGATTCGATAGATAAAGACCAAAAAGGCAGAGCCAATAGACTATAGATCGAGTAGACAGAGACCGAATAGACATAGACCCAAAAGACATAAACCAAATAGCATCAAGTACCATGCCTGCTGGCGTAGGTGATCATGTCTCTCTACAACTTGCGATCTCGACAGTTATTTATAAGTTTTGTTGTTGACCTTCTGCTAAGCCGTTCTCTTAAGCTGTCTGGTATCTTATCACTTTGCTTCCTTCTATCTCTTCATCCCCCAATTTCCCTGTTTTTACAATATATTCCAGCTGTTCCCTTCTCATTACATGGCCAAAAAATGATAATTGTCTCTCCCTAATATTGGATATTAGCTCTCTTTTTGCTTTGGCCTCTTTCAGAACGTTTTCATTACTCTGTTTAGCTGTCCATTGTTTTTCTCAACATATACTTCTGCAAAACCACATTTCTACAGCTTCCAGTGGTTTTCTTGTCTGTTGTCCTATGGGCGTCCATAATTCACAAACCAAATATACGTTGACCTAATAGACATAGACACAATAGACATGGACACAAGAGACATGGACACAATAGACATTGACACAATAGACATAGACACAATAGACATAGACACAATGGGCATAGACACAATGGACATAGACACAATGGACATAGACACAATAGACATGGACACAATAGACATAGACACAATAGACATAGACACAATAGACATAGACACAATGGACATAGACACAATAGACATAGACACAATGGACATAGACACAATAGACATAGACACAATGGACATAGACACAATAGACATAGACACAATAGGCATAGACACAATAGACATAGACACAATAGACATAGACACAACAGGCATAGACACAATGGACATAGACACAATAGACATAGACACAATAGACATAGACACAATAGACATGGACACAATAGACAGACACAATAGACATAGACACAATGGACATAGACACAATGGACATAGACACAATGGACATAGACACAATAGACATAGACACAATAGACATAGACACAATGGACATAGACACAATGGACATAGACACAATGGACATAGACCCAATAGACATAGACACAATAGACATAGACACAATAGACATAGACACAATGGACATAGACACAATGGACATAGACACAATAGACATAGACACAATGGACATAGACCCAATCTCGGGGAAAACGCGCAGATATCGAGGTAGATGTAAGGTTACAGCGGAGGAATAAAATAACAAAAAATTACAAAATCCATTTCAAACAAAAATTGTTTAAGTAGCCTGGAGAACGGAAGCTACAATTTTTGCATCTCCAGCGATCCCGAAAAGTCGTGAGAATAAGCTAATGAGGAAGAAGATGAATACCTCAAGGTCAAACACATAATGATAATTCCAAAATCTATTTCTCGGATACGGTTGTGCAACAGATAATAGCCACTATTTCACCACATTGCCACTGATATGCATCCTTCTTTAATTGAAATATTAGATACATTATCTATTGCAGGCTGTTGATGTGCAGCCCTGTTGCCTCCCTGTCAGTGTGTGGACCCGGGCAAATTAGTTTGCAATCAATGTCTGACGGCGTCGAGGAAAAAGCAAATTTTAAGGTAATTTTTTCACAAAACATAATTGCTTATAAAATTGCTCGTATTTTGAAACCATATCATCCGTGCTTAAAATAGGGGCTAAGCTAGAAAATCTCATTGAACATTTTTGGAGACGAGGCGTTATAAAACGGGCCATAACTATAGCTCGTTTCATAAGTCGTGCCCAACTTTTAAAATCAATATCTTTTAAACCGCTTTTTGTATTTTTTTCAAAATTTACATGTAAAGTTATAATGATTAGAACCCAACAGGGAATTAATTTCATTAAAAACAAACATTTGGTTATTATTATTGCTTATTTGATTTATATAAATTTATAACGACCCATTGATGTAGTCAAAACTTAGTGTTTACAGTATTTAAGTTAAAAATAGCGATTACAAATCTATACACGGTCAAATTTACGATTTTTCACGCTTTAAACGTGAGTTTCTGACACAATTAGACACTTGTAGAAAACACGAGGCATTGTGTGTTCCATTTCCGTTCATTCATAGGTGTAGACGTGGAACGCTAACATTTATCTTGAGTCTTAAAATGAAATTCTGCAGTTTACAAAACATCGCAATAAAAATGTATGACTATTTTTGCAAAGAGGCTAAACGAGGAAGATTATTTCATTCTTTAGAAAACCCTGAGAATAGGACAAGACACATTTTGGATTTATCTAAACGGTCATTTAATCGCTGGATTCAAGCACGTGACCGTCAATGTTCCAAATATACAAAATCACAAGGAAGAGCAAAAATGTTGGATAATTTCGACAGTGAACTTATTAGAAGTGAAATTCGCAAAATGTTGGGTATGAATGAAACTGTTACAATAAGAAAATTAAAAGTATCGCTGAAAAAGAACAACAGTATTGAAATATCAAAGTCTACATTATGGAGGAATGTGAGAGCTGCAGGCTTTACATTCAGAAAGTATTCCAATGGACGAAACATCATCTGTGAGAAGCCACATATAGTAGTCATGAGAAGCAAGTACTTACGTGAAGTAAAAGAGGTGCGCAAGCAAGGTTATGATATTGTGTACTTGGATGAAACATGGATCAATGCTCACCACACTAACCAAAGGGAATGGGATTCATCAGATGGAAAGATTAAGAGATTAATACCTAGCAGCAAAGGACAGCGCTTGATAATTGCTCATGCAGGTAGTCGACAACATGGACTAATACAGAATGCAGAGCTCATTTTTCTTTCAAAATCCATAGACAATCGGGATTATCACTCTGAGATGAATGGTCACATATTTAGACATTGGATTGAAAATTATGTTCTCCCATCACTAGATCGATCATCTTGTCTAATAATGGACAATGCAGCGTACCACAACATTATTGCACTTGAAGATAAAGTCCCGACGTCATCCAGTACAAAAGATGCTATTAAGATATGGCTCACAAAGGAGCACATACAATTTAATAACATGTACTTAAAACCTGAATTACTATCTCTAGTAAAGCAAAAACAGAGGACAAAGATTTTTCAAATAGATAAGATTATCCAAGAGCACGGTCATATAAGTTTGAGGCTGCCACCTTACCATGCTCATTTAAATCCAATAGAACTAATCTGGGCAAAATTAAAAGGACAAGTGACAGATGAAAATACAACATTCAAAATATGCGATGTAAAGACTCTTGCTAATCTCGCTTTATTAAATATAGACAAAGATTATTGGGCTAAATGTGAAGACCACGTCTTAAAACAGGAAGAGGAATATTGGAAAAATGATGGTTTGTGGAATGTTCAACCCCAAACAGTTATTAATCTTTTAGACTCGTCTGATTCAGAATGAAAGTATATAGCCCCCACAATGTTGGCCCCTATATTACCTTAAATTATTTCAACAAACGGTCCTTTTCAGGACCACACAACTATGAAAATTGGACATACAGGTATACCTTGATATTATCGTCCGTCCTCGAACTGAGCAGACAATGATTATCCTGGTGTTTTGTTTTATCCAGTTATTTCCCCATTACGGCCACGCCTTTACCTAGTGAAAATTAATCGTAGACCAGCAACTACGGTAATTTCTATTCTTTAGGGCTTCACAATGTACAATTTTGACAAACATCAAAGAAATATCGCCGCTTTAAGAAAACTGCAGCTGCAAGATATTTGTTAAATATACATTTAAAGGGTATTTTGCATTCTAATAACATTTGGAAAATTTCAAAAGTATTTAAAAACGGTTAGAGAGTAATAGCGTTTTGAAGTTGGGCATATGTTTTGAAACGAGCTATAGGGGGGAATCTGTAAGTAATGACGGAAGTCAATAATGTATTAAATCCGGTACATAAACACAGTCAAATACTTTCAATGGATGGAAAAAAAGTTATGTATTTTGCGTTATGGTAAAATATACAGTGATTATGTTGTGTTGTGTACATTAAGAATGAAAATAGGAGGTAATCTGTCACGCCTTAAGCGAAACGTGAAGTATTTAGAATATGGTGATCTATCTATCTATCTATCTATCTATCTATCTATCTATCTATCTATCTATCTATCTATCTATCTATCTATCTATCTATCTATCTATCTATCTATCTATCTCTCTATCTATCTATATATCTATCTATCTGTCTGTCTGTCTGTCTTTCTGAGTTGCTGTCTGGCTGTCTGTCTGTATATCTGTCAGTCCGTCTGTCAGTCTGTCCGTCCGCCCGCCCGTCCGTCTGTCCGTCTGTCTGTCTATCTATCTATCTATCTATCTATCTATCTATCTATCTATCTATCTATCTATCTATCTATCTATCTATCTATCTATCTATCTATCTATCTATCGATGTGTCTGTCTGGTTGTCTGTCTGTCTGTCTGTCCTTCCGTCTGTCAGTCCGTCCATCTGTCTGTCCGTTCGCCCGCCCGCCCGCCCGTCCGTCCGTCCGTCCGTCCGTCCGTCCGTCCGTCCGTCCGTCTGTCTGTCTGTCTGTCTGTCTGTCTGTCTGTCTGTCTGTCTGTCTGTCTGTCTGTCTGTCTGTCTGTCTGTCTATCTATCTATCTATCTATCTATCTATCTATCTATCTATCTATCGATCTATATATATATATATATATCGATCTATCTATCTATCTATCTATCGATATATATATATATATCGATCTATCTATCTATCTGATTATTGTCTGTTCGAGCTGAGGGCGCCACCTAGTGTAGAAATTGAAGCCTCCCCATCTCCACGATCTGTACAACGACTCAATGCTCCTCGCCACACGCCCCTGTTCAGAAATAGCCTCTTGACGTCCTCAGCAAGGGAATCACGGCGTTCGTGCTCATATTATTTTTAACCGTCATTGCATTTTTGGTGTCAATGTGGCCAGCACAAAGTAAAGCCGACTTTCGTTCCCACAAAAGAAATACATTCCAGACACCGATTTAATTAAATGAAGGTTGAGGGAGATTGGAGCCTCTGTGGCTGAATATTTAGGGCTCTCGCTTCTTCGTCAGAAAGACCTTGGTTCGATCCCCAAAAGTGGCTGATTTTTTTTTTCGGAACGACACGTTTCCAGAGTTCACCCAACATTTAAAAACGGGTATCAGGGTATTTTTTGGGGAAGTAAAGGCGGTATGGGGATGTAGAACAAAATCAATAACATAGAATTATGGAAAAGTACCAGTCAAATACCAGAGGATAAAGAGATACAGCGAAGACAATGGCGCTGGATAAGACATACACTGCGGAAGCCAACTGAAAGTAGCACACAACAGGCCCTTTTCTGGAATCCCCAAAGAAAAATACAAAGAGGAAGACCGAAATATTCTTGGAGAAGACAGATGAAAGCAGAGATGAAGATGAAAGGGGAGACATGGAATGATCTTAAAAGAATGTCAAGAAACAGAACGGATTGGATCGTGTTTGTTGAAGACCTATACTCCACAGGGAGCTGAAATGTAGAAGATGAAATATGGCCTGGCGTGATACCGACCACCTCACCCAAAATGTTGCCGTCTTCGTAGAAAAATATGGTCACTAACACTATATTCCCCATACACCTAGCAATGCAGGGCAGGGAACATTTGCTTCTTTTTTAGTGAGACTAGAGGTTGGTCGGTGAAGGAAACAAACCCAATCATCTGTCCTTATTAGGCGAGTACACTTGTTGTGTTCTGCTGTAGCTACTACCTTAGTGTTTCTAACATCTATCTATCTATCTATCTATTGACCTTTCGAGCCGTAACCGGCCCATAGGGCGTAGACCAAGATACACCTTCTCCTATATGAATTTTTGTTCTAGCAGTTTTCTTTTAAAGATATTTTATCAAATCTCGCCATCTGTCTCTGTTCTGTGCAAGCAGTTCTATCTCATTGAGGGAGCCGATTCCTGCTGCTCTTGCCTCTCTCATCAATGTTCTTCTCAGTGTCTCCCTGGGTCTTCCTCTTTTTCTTTTACCTGTTGTTTCCCATATGAGGGCTTGCTTTGCTATTCGATTATTATCTCTTCTCATCACATGTCCAACGTATGACCATCGTCTTTTCTTTATTACTGAAGATATTAGTGGTTGATTGGCGATTTCTCTAATTTCCTCGTTTGTTTTGAATTCGTTCCATTCTATACCAAGTATTTTCCTTAGACATTTATTTTCGAATGCGTTCAACTTTGTTTCTATATCTCTTGTTGTTTTCCAGCTTTCACACGCATACGTAAGGGTTGATAGTACGTTTACAGAGAAATAATAGCCATGTTTCTAACATCACAGGACGTAAATGTTTATGTATAAAACTTTGGTGTATTAAAGTCAGGATAGATTGTCTCTGAACTCTTATTAAGATTGATAAATATGACTAGTGATAATAAAATATGACAAGTGATAGATAAAATAATATAACTAGTGGCAGATAAAATAATACGACTAGTGGTAGATAAAATATGGCAAGTGATAGATAAAATAATATGACTAGTGGTAGATAAAATAATATGACTAGTGGTAGATACAATAATATGACAAGTGATAGATAAAATAATATGACTAGTGGTAGATAAAATAATGTGACTAGTGTTAGATGAAATAATATGACTAGTGGTAGATAAAATAATATGACTAGTGGTAGATAAAATATGATAAGTGTTAGATAAAATATGATAAGTGGTAGATAAAATATGGCAAGTGATCAATCATGAAAAGACTAAAGCCATGAAAAGTTTAATTCCAACAGATGACAAAATATACGTGGAAAACAAACCAGTAGAAGAGATCGATCACTTTATCTATCTAAGAATTCACATTGATCGAGAAGGGGATACAAGTAAAGAAATTAGAATCAGAATAGCTAAAGCAGCAATGTCTTTCAGAAGCCTTGAAAAGTTGTGGAAATCAAAACTCATCAGCACAAACACAAAACTTAGGCTATTCAAATCAAATGTACTATCAACCCTTACGTATGCGCGTGAAAGCTGGAAAACAACAAGAGATATAGAAACAAAGTTGAACGCATTCGAAAATAAATGTCTAAGGAAAATGCTTGGTATAGCGTGGAACGAATTCAAAACAAACGAAGAAATTAGAGAAATGGCCAATCAACCACTGATATCTACAAGAGCAGCAGGATTCGGCTCCCTCAATGAGATAGAGCTTCTTGCGCAGAACAGAGACAAATGGCGAGATTTGATAAAATATCTTTACAAGAAAACTGCTAGAACAAAAATTCAGATAGGAGAAGGTGTATCTTGGTCTACACCCTATGGGCCGGCTACGGCTCGAAAGGTCAATAGATAGATAGATAGAAGTTATAGATATAATATTATGACTCATCATCATCACCAAGTACCGGGTCTGCTGGCGTAGGTGACATGTCTCTCCACAACTTTCGATCTCGGCAGCTATTTATCATTTCTGTTGTTGACCTTCATTCTCTTAAGCTGTCTATTATGATCGTCTATTAAGCTGTATATTATGACCAGTGATAATATAATAAGACAAGTGATCGATGAAATAGTATGACTAGGGATAATAACATATTACAAGTGAATGATGAAATAGTATGACTAGGGATAATAAAATATTACAAGTGATGGATGAAATAGTATGACTAGGGACAATAAAATATTACAAGTGATCGATGAAATAGTATGACTAGGGATAATAAAATATTACAAGTGAGCAATGAAATATTATGACTAGTGATAATAAAATATTACAAGTGAATCATGAAATAGTATGACTAGGGATAATAAAATATTACAAGTGAGCAATGAAATACTATGACTAGTGATAATATAATATGACAAGTGACAGATAAAATAATATGACTAGTGACAGACAAAATATGACAAGTGATTGATGAAATATTATGACTTGTGGCAAATAAAATATGACTATTGACAGATAAAATATTATGACTAGAGACTGGCAAAATATGACAAGTGATTTATGAAATATTACAACTAGTGACAAATAAAATATGACTAGTGGCAGATAAAATATGACTAGAAGCAGATAAACTATGACTAGTTGTGCGCTGCAGCATGAGAGCCGTTATCTTCTCGAACTAATTCTGAGGTTCCCTTACTTGCCACAGCAGTGCCAATGGCATACAAGAACAGCTCAAGGTCACCGATTCCACATGCTAGACACACAATACTATCGGTCGTTCACGCAATTTCTGAAACAACTGATCATCTTTCCTACTAAATGACACTTGTGTATATGTTCGTGTGTGTGCGCAGTTTATGTAGTGTAGAGAGAGAGAGAGAGAGAGAGAGAGAGAGAGAGAGAGAGAAAGTGTGTGTGTGTGTGTGTGTGTGTGTGTGTGTGTGTGTGTGTGTGTGTGTGTGAATGCACTTATAAAAAGGGGGGACAAAAAAGAATCTATTCAAGTGGACAATACATGACAAGGATAAAAAACAAAACTAAAAGGTCAGGAAATACACTTCGCTGAATTATCAAAAGAGAAAACCCAATATGAGATCTGGAAGATTATTGAAGATAAATAACAACGCTTTCTTTTTATGCTTCATATGTCTCTGGGAGAAAAAATGTTACATAAAATAAACATACATACAAAAAGGGATGCATTTATTGTATCCGCTTTGCAATATGGACTGTAATCACGCAGTGGTAACCCACGCGATAATATATTATTTATAAGCTACCGCGAGATCAAGTTGAAAGATGTAATTACATCAATCAACCCACGAGTACACCTACCGTCCCAGTTCATTAATTTCGATTAATATTTCATATGTATTATATCCTTTAATCGGTTTATTTTCATTCCAATTATTTCTTCTATCTCAGTTTGTTTATTTAGTGTTTAGCCAACGGCTGGTATTATTGAGCACGCCTCGTTTTCATTTGTTTGTATATTTTTTAATTCTCCTTGCGTAGAAAGAGAGTATTGGATGTGTCACCGTATCATTTATAGTCCGTTTCAAAACTCAATCCTGCCCTTCAAAGCTGTATAAGTTAATAACCGCTTGGTTTTAATTGTTCACATTTGTATGTATATAAAAGCATGTATATGACGAAATCAAGCTTATTACTCAGTAGTCCCTTTAGCCGTTCCCCCCAAAGTTTTGATGATGAACCTATTTCTTTCTTATCAAAAGGCTCATCATCATCATTGAGTGCCGTCTTCGCATCGAAGGTTGGCTACCATGGAGCGCCATTCCACTCTGTCTCTTGCTTTGATGGTGCAGATTGTCATAGGCTGACTTGTCCATCTTTTGATGTTACTCGTCAATGTTAGTCTTGATCTGCCTCTGCCTATTTTACCTTGTATTTTCCCATCCAATATTACTTTTATTAGGCCGTTATGTCTTTTAACATGCCCCAAAGATTTCATTTGTCTTGTTCTAATTGTGTTTACTAGTTCTCTTTTCATTTTTAGTTGTTTTAAAACGCAATCGTTTATTTTCTTTTCTTTCCATCCAGTTCTACCTATATCAAAAGGTTACAAGTGTTCAATTCAGTCGTAATATCTATTATGGTTGTGGTAGGCCCCAGTATCACTACATATCTGTTATAGTTATGGTTGTGGTAGGCCCCGGTATCACTACATATCTGTTATAGTTATGGTTGTGGTAGGCCCCGGTATCACTACATATCTGTTATAGTTATGGTTGTGGTAGGCCCCGGTATCACTACATATCTGTTATAGTTATGGTTGTGGTAGGCCCCGGTATCACTACATATCTGTTATAGTTATGGTTGTGGTAGGCCCCGGTATCACTACATATCTGTTATAGTTATGGTTGTGGTAGGCCACGGTATCACTACATATCTGTTATAGTTATGGTTGTGGTAGGCCGCGATATCACTACATATCTGTTATAGTTATGGTTGTGGTAGGCCCCGGTATCACTATATATCTGCTATAATTATGGTTGTGGTAGGCCGCGGTATCACTACATATCTGTTATAATTATGGTTGTGGTAGGTCCCGGTATCACTACATATCTGCTATAATTATGGTTGTGGTAGGTCCCGGTATCACTACATATCTGTTATAATTATGGTTGTGGTAGGTCCCGGTATCACTACATATCTGCTATAATTATGGTTGTGGTAGGCCCAGGTATCACTACATACCTGTTATAGTTATGGTTGTGTTAGGCCCAGGTATCACTACATATCTGTTATAGTTATGGTTGTGGTAGGCCGCGGTATCACTACCTATCTATCATAGTTATGGTTATGGTAGACTCCGGTATCACTGATTAAAATCTATAACTGCTCAACCGCCCGTGCCAGTGGAATCATCCGAATTAATATCTTATCTCCCGAACAAAGAAAGGTAGCTGCAGTCCCCATCATAGCAGTCTCAGCACACGCCGAAAGACATATGGCAAAACCGCACAGAAAGTGAACACAGCCATCTGTTCACCGTCATACGATATCATAATCTATTTTTTTCTAATCAATTTCTATTTTTAGGGACATTATAATTACTAATCCGACAAAGATTAATGAAAGATGCTGCTTTAAGGAAGCCGTATTACCTGCCTTGTTTTATATTCTGACGTCACAACGTCCTGTTAAATTTAAGAGCCACATTCAAGAAAATGGATGTAAAACCCTATGAATCAGTGGGCCTGACTTGTTCATTCTGTGGCCGAGTGTGTTTGTCAAACATTGGTAGGATCAGTTACGAGAGAAGCTGTTCGACAAAAGCAAAGCCTAAAAAAAATACACAATAGCCTCAACTAAACCGTCTGACAAGACGAAAAGGGCCGTATACATTCAAGAATTATGGTAATCGGTGCATTGGTTTAAAGATAAGGCTTGAGGCTGTGAGTTTTCAAGCTTGAGGTGTGAGTTTTCAGGCTTGAGGCTGTGAGTTTTCAGGCTTGAGGGTGTGAGTTTTCATGCTTGAGGCTGTGAGTTTTCAGGCTTGAGGGTGTGAGTTTTCACGCTTGAGGCTGTGAGTTTTCAGGCTTGAGGCTGTGAGTTTTCAGGCTTGCGGCTGTGAGTTTTCAGGCTTGAGACTATGAGTTTTCAGGCTTGAGGCTGTGAGCTTTCAGGCTTGAAGCTGTGAGTTTTCAGGCTTGAGGGTGTGCGCTTTCAGGCTTGAGGCTGTGAGCTTTCAGGCTTGAGGCTGTGAGCTTTCAGGCTTGAGGCTGTGAGCTTTCAGGCTTGAGGCTGTGAGTTTTCAGGCTTGAGGGTGTGAGTTTTCAGATACACATTAGTTGGTCTGAAGGGGCGATTGACAATCGTGTTCACGGGATTACAGAACATTCATCGTTTAAATATCACTTGGAAATAACGAACTGCGTCGCAGATAAGACAATCTTCGTGCGAACAGTGACGAAACTTTTAAAGCGATTCTTTAAGACTGAGCAAAGAAGAAAATAGAACATTAAGATAGCATACAAAATAGCTAATAATGAAAAGTTAGAAAACGGCGTGATAGCATGAAAAAAATGGCAAAAGAAATTGATGAAAACTGAAAGATGCGTGGGACAACATGATACAGATGGTATGGGAGGCAGAGAATTGTCAGATTCCTTTTCTCACACCTAATGCCAGTGATATTTCACCTTATTAGTGCGCTTATATTTCTGATAACAAATGTGGGGAGTTTATTTTCTGTACTCATTTCTTATTTTATTGTTTCCTAGTATTGATCACTCAATCTTGTGATTAGCATGCAAAATTAGGTAAACACATTATTATATGTTCTTTTTCATTCATTCATTCTTTTTTCTTCTTTCTATCTTCGGTCACTTCCTCTTATGCTCATCAGGTTCTCGAGGGCGATATTTCTAGTTATCGTCCCTTTGGTGGCTTTAGCTATTGTTAGTTGATATCATCCGAATGGGATATTGATTAAAGATAATCAATAACCTGAGATATGCTGATGATACTGTTCTACTAGCAGAAAATCCTAAATACCTACAACAATTGCTTAATGTGATAAACACAACAAGCAAACAATATGGACTAGAAATGAATATCAAAAAGACTAAAACTATGATCATAAACAAAGAAAATTCTCAAGACCTACAATTAAATATCACAGTTGAGGGAACACATCTGGAGACAGTGCAGACTTACAACTACCTAGGACATACTATAACCAATGACGGAAAATGCAAAACTGAAATAAACAAAAGAATAGGTATGGTAAAAATTAATTTTAATGCCATGAAAAATATACTAACAACAAAACAAATATCAGCAGGGCTGAAACTAAGAATGACAAAATGTTACATCGTCTCAATATTCCTGTATGGTGCAGAAACATGGACATTAGACAAGAAAACAGAACAGAAAATTGAAGCCTTTGAAATGTGGATTTATAGAAGAATAGGTAGAATTGGATGGAAACAAAAGATAACAAACGATGAAGTTTTAAAACAACTGAAAATAAAAAGAGAACTGCTGAACACAATTAAGACAAGACAAATTAAATTTTTGGGGCATGTTAAAAGACACAACAGTCTACTAAAAGTAATATTGGAAGGAAAAATACAAGGCAAAAGAGGCAGAGGCAGACCAAGACTAACATGGACGAGTAACATCAAAAGATGGACAAGTCAATCTATGACAGCCTGCACCATCAAAGCAAGAAACAGAGTAGAATGGCGATCCATGGTAGCCAACCTTCGTTGCGGAGAGGGCACACGATGATGATGAGTTGATATCGTTACATTACTTTGATGTTATCTGTCCATCATACTCTGTGTCTTTCTCTTGCTCTTCTCCCTTCTCCTCTTTTAATATATGCTTTGTATGTAAGAAATGATGGAGCCGCGATAGCTCAGTGGTTAGTGAAATGGACTACAAAGGACAAGAGGTAGGGTTCGATCCCAACCGACGGCTTCCGGGTTCATCTAGCCTTAAATGGGTACCGGATTTTTTTCAGGGAAAGTAAAGCATCACGGACGTAATACCGACCACATTACCCCAAAAATCATGTGCCGAAGGTCTATAAAAATTATGGTAACTAACACCATATTCTCTATACGCCACTTGGAGTGACGGAGCACTTTACTTTACTTTACTTATGTAAGAAATGGCATTCTTTCTAGATGAGCAAACTATTATATTTGTTATTTCTGGATGTAGTTTAGGATTGATTCAACACCCACTTTTTCTCTTACGACCTTGTTTCTAATTCTGTCTCTTCTGGTCACTATTACATGCGCTTTTTTTCTGACATTTCATCTCTGCGGTGACAAACTTCCCTTATGTTTAGCCGTAAACGACCATGTTTGCACTGATAGCACAACGTAGGAATTAATATTTTGTTATTAATTAATAATTGTTGCTAAAGCAATGATGGTTTTACAGAAGAATGTTGAAAATACCATGGACAGCTAAGAAGAGTAATGAAAACGTTCTGAAAGAGTTCAAAGCAAAAAGAAAGCTAATTTTCAATATTAGGAAGAAACAATCATCATTTTTTGGCCATGTAATGAGAAGAGAATAACTGGAATATATTGTAACAACTGGACAAATTGAGGGACGAAGAGATAGAGGGAAGCAAAGAGAAAAAATACCAGACAGCTTAAGAGATGGTTAGCTACGCCAGCAGGTCCGGTACTTGATGATGATGATAGCAATGACAATGCAGGGGAAACTGATGAAAAAAAAAATCAAAATAAGAATAACAATTCATATCAACAGCCATGAGAGAGTAAAGAACAAACGAATGTTTCTTTTAAACTTAAAAGTATATTGCCCGAATATGACATCACAATCATCCTGTGGCATGTACTTTGCAGAAGATTTCTTTACTCATCACAGCCGGTCTGAAAAACATATCGCGTGTCTCTAGCTAGATCTCTCACTTCCTCTTTTGACACGTTCAACTCTTTCCATTTTAAAATCCTCTTTTTTTTTACTTCTATCTTGTCTTCCACGGACCATGCCTTCCATTATTGTTCTTTACAGATCACTGCTTCTTTTAATGCAACCTTAATATCTAAATTGCTTCTGTAAGATGACGTGTATAAGACAGTTATCTGCAATATCAGGATTGTTAATATGTTTACATTTCTATTTCTCATTAACCAAGCTATTCTAAGTATTTTTCTGTAGCATTTTGTTCAGGAAAAAAAACAAATGTATTCTTTCTTTTTTATTTGTTTGCGAGATTGTCCATGATGTGAGCTGTATATGTTTGCGAGTTTGTCCATGATGTGAGCTGTATATGTTTACGAGATTGTCCATGATGTGAGCTGTATATGTTTGCGAGATTGTCCATGATGTGAGCTGTATATGTTTGCGAGATTGTCCATGATGTGAGCTGTATATGTTTGCGAGTTTGTCCATGATGTGAGCATTATATGTTTGCGAGATTGTCCATGATGTGAGATGTATATGTTTGCGAGTTTGTCCATGATGTGAGCTGTATATGTTTGCGAGATTGTCCATGATGTGAGCTGTATATGTTTGCGAGATTGTCCATGATGTGAGCTGTATATGTTTGCGAGATTGTCCATGATGTGAGCTGTATATGTTTGCGAGATTGTCCATGATGTGAGCTGTATATGTTTGCGAGTTTGTCCATGATGTGAGATGTATATGTTTGCGAGTTTGTCCATGATGTGAGCTGTATATGTTTGCGAGATTGTCCATGATGTGAGCTGTATATGTTTGCGAGATTGTCCATGATGTGAGCTGTATATGTTTGAACATGTAGACCATGCCATATAGTGTGTAGAGTGTGTACAGTCATCAGACCGATGTTTTATTTTGTCTTTCTTTGCTTCCTTTCAACCTCGACATTTCAGCTCAATGCTCTAGGATGCGTATTATCCATGATGCTCATCGTTTAGTTTAGTTTAGTTTAGTTTAGTTTAGTTTAGTTTAGTTTAGTTTAGTTTAAGTTTAAGTTTAGTTTAAGTTTAGTTTAGTTTAAGTTTAAGTTTATGTTTAAGTTTATGTTTAAGTTTAAGTTTATATTTATGTTTATGTTTAAGTTTAATTTTATGTTTATGTTTAAGTTTAAGTTTAAGTTTAAGTTTATGTTTTTAAGTTTATGTTTAAGTTTAAGTTTAAGTTTAAGTTTAAGTTTATGTTTATGTTTATGTTTAAGTTTATGTTTATGTTTAAGTTTAAGTTTATGTTTAAGTTTATGTTTAATTTTATGTTTATGTTTATGTTTATGTTTAAGTTTAAGTTTAAGTTTATGTTTAAGTTTTAGTTTTAGTTTAGTTTAGCTTAGCTTAGCTTAGTTTATCTTAGCTTAGCTTATCTTAAGCTTAGCTTAAGCTTTAGGTTAGCTTTAGCTTTGTTTTAGTTCATTTCAGTTTAGTTTAGTTTAGTTTAGTTTAGTTTAGTTTAGTTTAGTTTAGTTTAGTTTAGTTTAGTTTAGTTTAGTTTTTTAGTTTTAATTTTAGTTTAGTTTGTTTAGTTTTGTTTAGTTCAGTTTAGTTTAGTTTAGTTTAGTTTTAGTTTAGTTTTAGTTTAGTTTTAGTTTAGTTTTAGTTTAGTTTAGTTTAGCTTAGCTTAGCTTAGCTTAGCTAAGCTTAGCTTAGTTTAGTTTAGTTTAGTTTAGTTTAGTTTCGCTTAGTTTAGTTTAGTTTAGTTTAGCTTAGTTTAGTTTAGTTTAGTTTAATTAAGCTTAGTTTAGTTTAGTTTAGTTTAGTTTAGTTTAGTTTAGTTTAGTTTAGTTTAGTTTAGTTTTAGTTTTAATTTTAGTTTAGTTCTGTTCAGTTCAGTTTCGTTTATTTTAGTTTAGTTTAGTTTAGTTTTAGTTTTAATTTTAGTTTAGTTCTATTCAGTTTAGTTTAGTTTAGTTTTGTTTAGTTTAGTTTAGTTTAGTTTAGTTTAGTTTAGTTTAGTTTAGTTTAGTTTAGTTTAGTTTAGTTTAGTTTAGTTTAGTTTAGTTTAGTCAACAGGCCATCCTCATTGCACATCAGACAAGTCAATATGATCTCAGATCTACTCTAGAAGTACATCCCTCAACGTGTAGCGACTAACGACACAGTCGTTGTTGTGTTGGTTGATTAAGTCTTATTTATACTCATATGTGGCGCTCTCGCCTGGTGTCTCGCACCTTGACATGTTATTTGTGAAGTTATCTATATACTAATCTTTTACCTTCTAGTTTCTTCCTTTTCCCTTTTGGTTATCAGTGTTAATACTCTATTAAAGATGAAATCTACTGTTGATTTGATTTGCTGTTTAATGATATGATCCAGCACTGGTGTAACCCCAACCCCCTATCGTCCTGTCTGTTTGTCTCCCCTTGCCACGTCCAGTATCTCCTAGCCACGACTAATCCAAAGACAAAATCAATTACTTCTCAAATGGACATTATCGATCAATAATATTACAGCTTCCTAACCAACATACGTCAATTAATATGGTCAAAGTCCAAGGCTAGGTATGGCAAAAAGTAATTTCAATGCCATGAAAAATATACTAACATCAAAACAAATAACAACAGGGCTAAAACTAAGAATAGCAAAATGTTACATCTTCTCAATATTCCTGTATGGTGCAGAAACATGGACATTAAACCAGAAAACAGAACAGAAATTGAGGCCTTTGAAATGTGGATTTACAGAAGAATAGGTAGATTTGGATGGAAAGAAAAGAAAACAAACGAGGAAGTTTTAGGACGACTAAGGGTGAAAAAAGAACTACTAAACACAATTAGAGCAAGACAAATGACATTTTTTGGTCATGTTAAAAGACACAACAGTCTAATAAAAGTAATATTAGAAGGGAAAATACAAGGTAGAAGAGGCAGAGGCAGACCAAGACTAACATGGACGAGTAACATCAAAAGATGCCAAGTCAGCCTATGACAATCTGCATCATCAAAGCAAGAGACAGAGTGGAATGGCGCTTCATGGTAGCCAACCTTCGATGCGGAGAAGGCACTCAATGATGATGATGATAATATATACATGTTATGTTAGTGTCCAGGGAGCCGCGATAGCTCAGTGGTTAATGAGCTGGTCTACAAAGGACAAAAGGTAGGGGTTCGATCCTGATCAACAGCTTCCGAGTTCTCCCACTTTTAAATGTTTACCGGATTGGTTATTGGTTATTGGTTATGGAAGGCCTCGGTTTCACAGCAAACGAATTAAAATCCATAATTGCTCAACCGCCCGTGCCAGTGGAATCATCCGAATTACTAACTCATCTCCCAAACAAAGAAAGGTAACTGTAGTCCCCATCGTAGCAGTCTCAGCACACGCCAAAAGACATAAGGCGAAACCGCGCAGAAAGCGAACACAGCCAACTGTTCCCTGTCATACGATATCATCATTCATCGTAAACAAGCGGGATATCGAAGCAGGATCAAAACGGATGAGACACACAGCTCACGGTGTGCACAGAGCACTTAACTCAGTAGCTTCTGCAACAAGCCGGACTTGGAATATGAGGAAACTGCAAGAAGGAACACTTTTCAGACATAGCCTTCAATGGTTCCTGCCGCCTATCCACCATATACCATGGGAGTTCACGTCCTCCCGAAAATGATGATCGTCATAGCACTTGATGATGTTAGGCCGTCATTGATGACTCCAATTCCAAACATATAGACACACAGTGGTGGTAAGTTATCATTTCCAATCCAACAGAAGCCACATGACCTGTAGTTAGTAAAACCACAGAGAGAATATGATTTTGTGACCTTCACTGATTCACTCTTAGATGTGAATGTGTAGTTTACACAAGAGGAGAAGTTTTCAACTACAGTGATCCCAATTAAGGCAATTCTGGGATAGCAAGGCAAGTCTCCTTTATAGCAGCAGAACTTGATGTTCTCCGCTCCCTTCTTGTAGCTGCCGCCACACGATTCTGATGTCTCATTAACTTGGATATCATTCAAGAACAATGTCAGATTAACATTACATAGATCTGGCTCTGCTGATGAAGTGCTTGGTGCAACAGTGTACCGGATTTTTTCTTGGAAAGTAAATCGGCAGGGGCATAATAATGACCACATTACCCCAAAAATAATGTGCCGAAGGTCTGTAAAAATAATTATCACTAACACCATATTCCCTATACGCCACGTGGTGTGACGGGGCTCTTTACTTTTTGCTGATGGTATTCTGGTATATCGACAGGGAAGAGACAGGCGGGGAATCGCCTCCACAATGCAAGACGAACTCGATCGCATTTCTTGCTGGTGTGGGGTTTCAGGTGCCTTGGTTAATCCTAATAAAGCGTCAGTTTCATGGTTCTCCCTTAACAATCATATCGTTAATACAACCACATCGGTAGTACGAATGGGAGCTGATGAGGTGACCAGGGACAAGTTGATGACATATCTCGGAGTTAAGTTTGATCGCAGTCTGTGTTTTCGGGACCACATCGACCATGTGATAACAAAATCCCGCAAAGGATTAGCCGCCTTGAAGGTCATGGCAGCTGCCAACATCGAGCAGAGGCTACTTACTCTTCTGTTCCAGGGATTAGTCCTCGCACCAATCGAGTATGCCCAGGCAATTCTTACTGTCAGTACGACTCCAATTGATAGGATGGAAAAAATACAAAATGAAGCCATGCGCATTATCCTGGGATGTACGAGGG
Organism: Megaustenia siamemsis; assembly: GCA_032433765.1. Lineage (NCBI taxonomy): Eukaryota > Metazoa > Mollusca > Gastropoda > Stylommatophora > Ariophantidae > Megaustenia > Megaustenia siamemsis. The sequence continues at coordinate 15,083,942 of JAVIAB010000108.1, forward strand.
ACACTCCCTGTGTAGCAATGAGGTATCTTCTTGACTTTCCAACCATGGATGACAGAATCAAGATCTTGAGAGCACGAGCATACCTGAAGATTAGTACAGATACAGAGCATCCATTGCACCATGTGCTCAACACAGAGAAAGGTGCCAGGCTAAAAAGAGGCAAATCATGGGTGGGCCGAACAGAAGAAATCATCAAACGGGTCTGTGGGCTTACCAATACCAGCGTTGGCAAGGAGTGGATATCGGTGCCTACGTCATTCAAGGGGACTTGCTCGTGTATTGTCACACTCGACAGGAAAAGAACAGAACCCGGTCGTGGTTACTGCTGAGGTCAACGGTCTCATCTTCGATAACACTGATGAGAAAGATGCAGTCATCTATACAGACGGATCTGTAAGACGACACCAAGAAGTGCATGGGCATTTACAGCACGCTCGGCAGGCAGAATAGCCAGAGAAGACAGTGGTGCATACGTCATGACCACGAGTAGCATGACAATGGAGGTGATGGCAGTGACCAAGGCATTCAAATGGTTAGAGTCACAAGACTACACCCACGCATGTATACTGAGTGATTCGATGAGCATGATAAAAAAGTGGAGGCGGGCTTTGTACGCATGCAATGGGTAGAGTCGTTGCAGAAATCCAAAATACGTAAGGTCACCTTTGTCTATGTCCCTGGACATGCGGGATTACGGGGAAATGAAAGAGCGGACAGGTTGGCTAGCTGCGCTGTCGTTGAGGACGGGCAACCAATGGATCGGGCGGACATCATCAATGCCCTCTGAGATGTGGGAAGAGCACAGGACTTCGACAAACAGAGATCCATGTCACTTCTTCGGATGAAAGAGATGGGAGTTAAGATGGGCACAACCAGAAATGAGAAACTTAGTGGCCGTGTGAGAAGACTTATCAACCAACATAGAACTGGAGTCGTCAGTCGCTGGACACAGAGGGAATTGCTGAGGAGGGGATCTGAGCACCTATGGACATGTTCGGAGTGCAATGATGATGACCCGCAAATAACTCAATAACTGAGGAGGGGATCTGAGCACCTATGGACATGTTTGGAGTGCAATGATGATGACCCGCAAATAACTCAATAACTGAGGAGGGGATCTGAGCACCTCTGGACATGTTCGGAGTGCAATGATGATGACCCGCAAATAACTCAATAACTCAATAACTCAATAACTCTTTACTTTTTACTTATGTTATTGTCAGTGTTAGTTTAAAAGAAATTAAATATTATATAGTAGAAGTGTTTGCGAAAAGACCAATTTGGTCTTAGATATATATACACATATATAATATATTTACAGTCAGAAAGTGACAGATTGGACATGATTTAGAATGTTTCTCTTCTAGTTAGAAACCAATAACAAATTATTACAACCGGTAAAAGTGACTTCAATTGTATGTCTGATTGATTGAGAAAATTGGAGCTTTGTGAGACAATGGCGTCGTTAGGGGGAGGTAGAAGGAATCTGAGGGGCGCCCCTGGAGCGGGAAAAGAAAGAAAGAAACAAACAAACAAACAAAGAAACAAACAAACAAACAAACAAAGAACGAAAGAAAGAAAGAAAAAAGAAAGAAAGAAAGAAAAAGAAAAAAAAAGAAAGAAAAGAAAGAAAGAAAGAAAGAAAGAAAGAAAGAAAGAAAAAGAAAGAAAGAAAGAAAGAAAGAAAGAAAGAAAGAAAGAAAGAAAAAGAAAGAAAGAAAGAAAGAACACCATCACGTTATAATGAGACGTATATGGAAAGAATCGACATCACACCTTCGGCTGAAATTACTCCATGAGTAAAGATGGATACTTCCAAGAAACGATGGGGCTTAGGGGGCGCATAAGAGGACTTATTAACCAACACAGAACTGGAGCCGTCAGTCGCTGAACGGTGCGGGACATGCAGGGGAAAGGGGTCTTAGCACTTATGGACGAGTTTGGTGTGCAGTGATGAAAACCCACAAATAGGGTTTCTTTCAGGGCTTAGTAAAGAGGGACGGGGTGGTAATCATCATCATCATCAAGTACCGGGCCTGCTGGCGTAGGGGATCATGTCTGTCCACAACTTTCGATCTCGACAGTTATTTATCATTTCTGTTGTTGACCTTCTGTCAAGCCATTCTCTTAAGCTGTCTGGTATTTTTCTCTTTGCTTCCCTCTATCACTTCGTCCCTCAATTTTTCCAGTTGTTACAATATATTCCAGTTGTTCTCTTCTCATTACATGGCCAAAAAATGATGATTGTTTCTTCCTAATATTGGAAATTAGATCTCTTTTTGCTTTGACCTCTCTCAGAACATCTTCATTACTCTTCTTAGCTGTTCATGGCATTCTCAATATTCTTCTGTAAAACCACATTTCTACAGACTCCAGTGATTTTCTTGTCTATTCAAGATTGTACAAAGAAATTACGACGGTGGTTTTCCCATTGCCTTCTGTCGGTTTGTTTACGCTTGACTTCGCTAGCCTTTCACTAAAAAGTCTCACCCACAAGGCAGTGGGGTTGTTTTACTTCGGGGTACCCTCCCTTAGCCTTTTACTCTCCCGAGCTTACCTGCAAAGCAGCAGAGCAGCCAGAGGTTGTACTGTTTACTGCATACAGTAGCAGGTAAAATTACCCGACCACCGAGGGGTGGTAATAGTGCCAGAAATTTAGAAAATACACCCCTCCCCCCTCTCCCCGGCGGAAAATGAGAAGAATCCTAACCCAGCCAGGATATAGCTCACTGCATGAGGATTTCTATTGAATTATATTATTTAAGACTTGAGAATTTGTTGATCTCGAGGCAAGACGCCGGTCTCGAGACAGAGAGGATGTGAGTTCAAATCCAGGCTGAACCAGTTGAAATTTTTATTTATGATTTCTCTCTGCAGCAATCACTCCTGGTCTCAGCAGCCAGGCCCGACTTGAAACGTGGATTATTCGTGGACGGAAAAAAAATATGAGTACCTCCGAAGACGGAGTTATGTGCCTGTGCGGCGAGGGACCCCATGTGCACATAGCTGCCAGCAAAAAAAACGGATTAACACGCGAAATTCAGTTCCTAGTCTTTAGGGACTTCGCTAGAGGTGACAGCTGGAGAAACCAAAATAAAATTAAGACTTCAAATTGTCATTCCGCGCAGAAATAACTCAATAACAGCGCAGGGAATATGGTCTTAGTGTTCTTCTTATATTGACCATCAGCACTTAATTAATAATGCAGTCAGCACTACACCAAGCTTGTTCCTGCTTAAGACGTTGAAGATTTCATTTGGAAGCCCATGTTTTGCAGGCATATAATTTTATTGATATTAGCTTTTTATTTATTGACTCATTCGAAACAAAATGCTACAGAAATCTTCTTAAGTATTACTAAAGTAGCACTAATAATATATATATATATATTTTTTTTAATGAAGACAGTACTATAACCAAATTTATTTAACTTAAAAAATACGCGATGAAACCTAATTGGACTTTGATAATATATCTTTGATAGTATCACTTGTGTGATAACCATGATAACATATGAATATGAGATAAGATGATGATGATTATGATGTTGATGATGTTAATGATAATGACGATGAGCATAATTTTTTTTTTTTTTCGTTTTCCGTTATTTGTTATTAGATACGAATTTTAGCCTATACTTTGTCATGTGACACTCTATAGCCTTTGTAACAGAAAACAATCTGATTGTTAGAAACAAATCAAGAGTACGTGTTTCCGCCCACTAACTTATTGACATTGCTAGAATGAGACCGTGACTCCCGGACCGTGACTCCCGAATGTCTTCTTTTTAGTTTGTAAAACGTCTTCATCTGCTGCATTGTTATTATTGTTATTGTGTTATTTGCGGGTCATCATCATTGCACTCCGAACATGTCCATAGGTGTTCAGATCCCCTCCTCAGCAATTCCCTCAGTGTCCAGCGACTGACGACTCCAGTTCTATGTTGGTTGATAAGTCTTCTTACACGGCCACCAAGTTTCTCATTTCTGGCTGTGCCCATCTTAACTCCCATTTCCATCATCGAAGAAGTGACGTTGATCTGTGTTTGCCGAAGTCCTGTGCTCTTCCCACATCTCTTATGCTGAGCATAAGAAGCTGAACGAAGAAGAAGAAGAAGAAGAAGATGTTGATAAAGTTGACTATTTATTCTATCAGTCTACATTTACAATCATCTATGTGGCTTTGTGTGGCCGTGCGGAGAAATCCACAGAATTGGGTGGAAGGAAAAGAAGACAAACAATGAAGTTTGGAATCAGTTGAAAATGAAAAAAGAAATACTTGATTCGAAAAAGAGCAACTGAAATTTTGTGGACATGTGAAGAGATATAACACCCTTCTAAAAGTCATCTGGGAAGGGAAGGTACAAGGTAGACGAGGCAGAGGCAGACCAAGACTAAAATGGGCATCAAAAGGTGGACAGGTGACCCTATGACAACGTGCACCATCAAGACAAGGGACAGAGTAAAATGGCGCTTCATGATAGCCAACCTTCGATGTCGAGACGGCATTCAACGAATGAATGAATTATGAACGAAAGACATGAAGCAATTCCAGAAGTAATGGTCATTATTATGAACGAAAGAGATGAAGCAATTCCAGAAGTAAAGGTCATCATTATGAACGAAAGAGAAGAAGCAATTCCAGAAGTAAAGGTCATTATTATGAACGAAAGAGATGAAGCAATTCCAGAAGTAAAGGTCATCATTATGAACGAAATAGATGAGGCAATTCCAGAAGTAAAGGTCATCATTATGAACGAAAGAGATGAAGCAATTCCAGAAGTAAAGGTCATCATTATGAACGAAATAGATGAGGCAATTCCAGAAGTAAAGGTCATCATTATGAACGAAAGAGATGAAGCAATTCCAGAAGTAAAGGTCATCATTATGAACGAAAGAGATGAGGCAATTCCAGAAGTAAAGGTCATCATTATGAACGAAAGAGATGAAGCAATTCCAGAAGTAAAGGTCATCATTATGAACGAAATAGATGAGGCAATTCCAGAAGTAAAGGTCATCATTATGAACGAAAGAGATGAAGCAATTCCAGAAGTAAAGGTCATCATTATGAACGAAAGAGATGTAGCAATTCCAGAAGTAAAGGTCATCATTATGAATGAAAGCGAGGAAGCAATTCCAGAAGTAAAGGTCATCATTATGAACAAGGCAGACAGTAGATGCGTTGCAAGTCCTAAAAGAGTTTTCCGAGTATTTTTCTCTCATTTTAAACTGAAACAGTACATTTTATCTAAAACTATCTTCATCGTCATCAGACACCATGCCTGCTGGCGTAGATGATCATGTCTCGCCACAACTTTCGATCTCGACAGTTGTTTATCATTTTTGTTGTTGACCTTCTGCCAACCCGTTCTCACAAGCTGTCTGGTATCTTTTCTCTTTGCTTCCCTCTATCTCTTCGTCCCTCAGTTTTCCCAGTTGATATAATATATTCCAGTTGTTCCCTCCTCTGTTGCTGCTGCTGCATGCCTTCGCCCGATGACTGCAGTAATACACCTCCTCATCATCAGCTCTTTACGGGACGTTAATTGGGCGTGTCTACGTTGTGTTGTGGTTTGCAGTAAAACCGTGATATTTGCACTGTTCGGCCCAGCACATCCGACTTCAGCATGACTGCCTTCTCTAAAATAAGCAACATTAAATAAGGACACACCTCAAAGACCAGATATGTGCATACAATCTCATCAAAATGTGGGAAAGTATATCGCAATCTCAATATCATTGTTGCTTCATAGTGAACTCCAGTGATTCATTTTGGAATAAATGTTATTTTCTTTTATCTATCTGCAACAAAGCCAGTTGATCTCCCGAAGTGAGAATTAACAATTAACAAATATTTGCATAAACCAGTAAATAATAAGGCACACCGACGTACAAGCTGTGAATCAATAAATGCGTAAAAAAATAAAACTATATATTGCGTCTGTGTTTATTGTTTGTTTGTTTATTTTAGGGATGCTTGGTGGGGGATCTACCAAATTATTTCGGTTAAATGTTTATTGTGGGGGCTAGACATCACCATTACATGCCATATGCTGTCGCAATACAGTGTGTATATTAGGGGGTCTTTTAATCCATGCTGCTGAGGTTACGATTTCAGTTCCTCGTACCCAAAGTTTAAATTGTTTATTTCCCCTATCTAAAGTCGGTTTGTTTGTTTTTTATTGGGGGGGGGGGAAGAGAGAGAGAGAGAGGTGGGGGTACTCCCCCTATTCAAATTTTGGGAGCTTTTACTAATCCTATACAATTTTGTTTGAGTCTCTTCCTATCTAATTGTTTGGAACTTTACTCCTCCTATCCCATTTATTTGTTCTTTACTCCGATCCAATTTTATTTGGCTTTTGCTCATCCTATGCAAATTTTACTTTATTTATTTATTTTTTTTTTGGGGGGGGGGTACTCAACCTATCCAAAACTAGGGGTTTTAGCGTCTCCTCCCCAAGATTTTTGTTTTTCCTTCATCCACACCAAAGCCTGCACAAGATGATGAAACTGATATTATTTGTGCCCGGTATCGTTCATTGTAAAATTCACGTTATAATTCTCTGTATCGCTTCACTCTATATCAGCTCTTTCCCTACCCAGTAACGCTCAATCCGCTGCACTTCCGGGTCTTCAGATCTCCAACATACGCTCTCACCGTCCACAGCGAAATGACTAAATAATTCTTCCGTATTTCTTTCTCGAAGTGTTACCATACCTGTTTCACGCTTGACTGCTTCATACCTCTTTCCACTTCTTGGTATCTCGTCTGACCTCAGGTGCAATCACGTGACTGGTTGTCCTACAGGCCCTCCCACTTACATTTGACATGTCACTGTGAGCGGTCGGGTCTTGCCAATAAGTTAAGACATATTTTTTCGGATCTTGCCAATAAGTTAAGACATATTTTTTCGGATCTTGCCAATAGGTTACGTCTTATTCTCTAACATATATTTTAACTTTCATATTTTCACATATTATCTATCCTCTAACATGTAGTACTCATCATTTCATCACCTTCCCTCTGGTTACTTCTTAACGTACCTGTCCCAATCATCCTAGATGTAGTAGAATTTATCTGCTTCATTGTTTGTTGATATTCTCGTTTTCTAAAGAAGGCCGCATGTTGGTTGAAACATCAGTATTTTGTTGTGTTCCTTTTTTGTAAAGCTATCACCATATCTTGTAGGAATTATACGTTACACCCAACCACTGGCCCCTTTTGCCGTACATTAATTGTATAATAGAGTGTTTTCCCTTTCTATATATGTCCACAAGATCAGCAGGATTCGGATAAATTACTGAGATAGGGTTGATTACATAGAATAGAGACAAGTGGCGAGATTTTATTAAAACTTCTTTACAAGGATTGAAAACTGCTAGAATAAAAATTTAGATAAGAGAAAGAGTATCTGGGTCTATGCCTTATGGGCCGGCTACGGCTCGAAAGGTTGATAGATAGATAGATAGATAGATAGATAGATAGATAGATAGATAGATAGATAGATAGATAGATAGACAGACAGACAGTAGACAGACAGACAGTAGACAGACAGACAGTAGATAGATAGATAGATAGATAGATAGATAGATAGATAGATAGATAGATAGATAGATAGATAGATAGATAGATAGATAGATAGACAGACAGACAGACAGACAGACAGACAGACAGACAGACAGACAGACAGACAGACAGACAGACAGACAGACAGACAGACAGACAGACAGACAGACAGACAGACAGACAGACAGACAGATAGATAGATAGACAGACAGACAGACAGACAGACAGACAGACAGACAGACAGACAGACAGACAGACAGACAGACAGACAGACAGACAGACAGACAGACAGACAGACAGACAGACAGTCAGTCAGACAGACAGACAGACAGACAGACAGACAGACAGACAGACAGACAGACAGATAGATAGATAGATAGATAGATAGATAGATAGATAGATAGATAGATAGATAGATAGATAGATAGATAGATAGATAGATAGATAGATAGATAGATAGATAGATAGATAGATAGATAGATAGATAGATAGATAGATAGATAGATAGATAGATAGATAGATAGATAGATAGATAGATAGATAGATAGATAGATAGATATAGGGTGTCTCTTTAATGACTGTGCATTTTTTGTTGTTGAAATAATTACGCACCTAAATTGTATCTATGTATGACGTAATAGTTCAAGCACCATTTACGTGTTCATTTAAACATCACGGCTACATGATAGATCTGGCTTACAATGGTGTTAACGATTGAAGAAAGAGTATTTATAGTGGAGCGTAACGGCGGCAAGTATTCGAATGGGGTTGTTGAACAATTTGTGAATAGATTTCCTGATACACCAGTGCCTCATCGAAATACTGTGAGTAATTTAATAATCAAATTTCAAAACACCGGTAGTGTACATGATGTTAGCCGTCCTGGTAGACCATCTGTTCTTGAAGTAGCATTCTAATGAGTCCTGGCAAATCAATAAGAAAGCTGGCTCAACAAGTACACAAATCAAGCAGTACTGTTCATAGAGTTCTGAAAAAAAAAATTAAAGTTACATCCGTACAAATGTTCCGTCGTTCCTCAATTAAAAGAATTAGATCACCAATCCAGAATTAATTATTGTATGTGGTTTGAGAATTTTCTAGCCCAAGAAGGTGAGGAAATCCTTGATTTCACTTTCTTCACAGATGAAGCATGGTTCCATTTGTCTGGGTACGTGAATAGGCAGAATGATCGTCTTTGGAGTGATGAAAATCCACATGCATTGCACCCAGTGCCTCTCCACGATCAGAAAGTAGAAGTGTGGTGTGCAATGAGTCGTCAGCGGATAATCGGCCCAATTTTCTTCTATGACACAATAAATTCAGAAAGATACAGGATTAACATACTGGAGCGATTCGTAACCCAACTTTCTGAGCCAGAAATTGAAAAAGCTTGGTTTCAACAAGATGGCGCAACTGCTCACACTGCTGTAAAATCACTGGAATTTTTATATGAAATTTTTGCTAATCGTATAATCTCTCGCGGAATTTGGCCTGCACGGTCTCCTGATCTTACTCCCATGGACTACTATCTCTGGGGTGAACTGAAAGGAAAAGTGTACGAAAACAATCCCCACACACTCGATGAGCTGCAGGTTTCAATCGCCAACAACATTAATAATGTTACACAGCCCATACTGCGTAAGGTTTTTGACAATATGGAAAAAAGTATCAACATTTGCCAACTAAAACATGGTGGATATTTCGAATACCTTTTGTGAATAGTGATGTTAAATGTTTAACTTTACCGAAAAAGGAACAAGCTACAGCAGTACATGATGCGTGATTTACATAAATAAATTGGAACAACTAGATTTTCAAATAATGCACAGTCATTAAAGAAACACCCACCGATCTGGAAGACCTTCAATTTCACAAGACCAAATTATGGAACTCCAAGACAGAATTACAATGAGTCCAAATGCATCTTTAAACCACTTGTCTCAACAGGTGCAAATATCTAAGAGTTCTGTTCACAAGGTTTTAAGAAGTGAACTACACTATCGTCCATACAAATTAACTGAAGTGTCTCAACTCCAAGAAAGAGATTATGAATCCCGTTTAAACTACTGCATGTGGTTTCAGAATTTTATTTATGAACATGGCGCTGCCATCCTTGACGTCACTTTTTTCACTGATGAGGCCTGGTTTCATTTATCCGGTTATGTGAACAGTCAGAACAATCGGCTGTGGAGCAGTGAAAACCCCCATGAATTTCATCAAGTGCCGCTTTACGATCAAAAAGTCGGAGTGTGGTGCGCTATAAGTCGTATGCGGATAATAGGACCTATATTTTTTAATGAAGCAATAAATGCAGAACGTTACCGTACTTTAATTCTGGAACCGTTCATAGCACACCTTACAGAACGGGAAATTATGGAATCCTGGTTTCAGCAGGATGGGACAACAGCACACACAGCCACAACAACACTCAATTATTTAGAAAGCATATTTGCAAATCGCATTATTTCACGTGGAATCTGGCCTGCTCGTTCACCAGATCTAACACCCCCAGATTATTATCTGTGGGGGGCATTGAAGGGGAAAGTTTATGAAAATAATCCGCAGACAATTAATGACCTAAAGACTGAAATAGTAGACAAGATTAAACAAATATCACCAGACATTATTCTGAAGGTTTTCGCAAATATGGAAAGACGAATCACGACATGTCTTGAGGCCCGTGGTGGACATTTTCAACATATGCTTTAGGCACTTTATTGTGTTAATACCAATATTACCCATTATAAGCTCGCCGATAGCAGTCAAGTATATTTGAATATTTTACAATTTGTGTGACGCATTAGTTAACCGCATTTCTGGTGACGTTTTTCTTCCGAGAGTAGAAATTCACTGCACTGCGACTTTAGAAACACCCTGTAGATAGATAGATAGATAGATAGATAGATAGATAGATAGATAGATAGATAGATAGATAGATAGATAGATAGATAGATAGATAGATAGATAGATAGATAGATAGATAGATAGATAGATAGATAGATAGATAGATAGATAGATAGATAGATAGATAGATAGATAGATAGATAGATAGATAGATAGATAGATAGATAGATAGATAGATAGATAGATAGATAGATAGATAGATAGATAGATAGATAGATAGATAGATAGATAGATAGATAGATAGATAGATAGATAGATAGATAGATAGATAGATAGATAGATAGACAAACAGACAGGCAGGCAGACAGACAGACAGATCCACTTCCGAAACCTATAACTAACCACGTGTTGGGTGAATACCCTTAGATTTTGACATATTGCCCCAGTGTGTGCATGTGTTTGTGTGCTTACGTCCTATTATCATGACTTCTAATGGAAAACGAGTAAAACTCCCTACTTACCCATGCATTATTTCAAATACTACAACAGTTGTGAAATGTAAGTAACATTAATTTTCATGAGAAATAGTAATATTATTTTTATTTTCGTTCTTTTGTGTTCGAGGGGTCATTCAATTTTTTTTTTCAACATCCTTTCCTCTTTCTTCAAATTTGTAATATTTACCAACATGATTTTATGTCAAACAAAATTTTTTTTTTCCATTTTGTGCTATATCCCATCTTTAATTTAATGTATTATTTCATATGCTTCATTTTAAAACAGAATTATAACAGAATTTTTACATTGGTAACATCGGTTTTCACAAATCTAAGTATCAATCTATCTTTCGTTCGTTTGAAGTGTTGTCTGTATCTGTAATACATATCTAAGTCAGATAATTCAGCTCAAACCAGCAAAATAATCCGGAAAGGAAAGAGTTTTAAAAAAAAACAGTACAATTTATACACAAAAACATCTGCATTATCTACGTTATCTTATAGATAATACTTCAGTTGAATGATAAGTTGACAGATTCACTGTATCATTTAACATATTATTTATTGTAAAATTCATGGTATCATTCACTGTATCATTGAATGTATTATTTATTGTAAAATTCATGGTATCATTCACTATATCATTGAATGTATTATTTATTGTAAAATTCACGGTATCATTCACTTTATGTAAACATGTATTTTTTCATGGTCATTATGTCTAAAAAGAATATTTCTTTTCAAATTTACATCACAGGTGTCGTGTGCATGTCCAAATGGTTATGACACAGATGGCGCTAGGAAATCGGTCGATGACGGGAAGGTCAAAGTTGACGTCTACTGCACAGGTAATAAATAGCACTAGAATAAAAATGCCGATACTGAGGTCTTCATGAATGGAAATCTATCTTTTCTTCGCCTGAAGTATTGTCTTGTCTGCGGTGTCTCTTCTTATTGAAATGTTACTGTTAAAGGTCAAGTACGAGACTTGAATAGGGAGCCGCGATAGCTCAGTGGTTAGTGAACTGGACTACAAAGGACAAGAGGTAGGGTTCGATCCCAAACGACGGCTTCCGGGTTCACCCAGCCTTTAATGGGTACCGGATTTTTTTCAGGGAAAGTAAAGTGGCAAGTGGATTACCCCAAAAATCATGGGCCGAAGGTCTGTAAAATTTATGGTCACTAACACCATATTCCCTATACGCCGCTTGGCGTGACGGGGGTACTTTACTTTTTTATTTTTTTTTTTACGAGACTTGAATCGGCATTTTAGCACGCAAGTCTCCACCCATATGTGCTCGGCCGCTTATTCAGAAATGTTCGGAGACTTCTGGAAAGTTTCACTTCAAGCATCGAAACTCACGATGCGAGGCGGTATTCCTCACCTTCCCAGAGTACTATCCTGGTACCCATTTCTGCCAACGGCTGGGTCGACCGTGGAGGTATTTGTTTTCCTTCAACCACGAGTACAATTCACACTGCTTCCAGCTGGAATCGAACACTAGATGTCCGAACGCCGAAACCCCAGTCGAGTAGTTTTCCCAACTAGACTACCGTGCGGGCTCTTTTTTTTTTTTTTTTTACATTTTACGTATTTTTTCTTGGTAGTTCTAACAGAGGTTCATATAGCTTTGCCTATATATGGGTCAATGGGTTTTCCTTATTGTAGTATATACAATCATCATCATCATTATTAAGTGCCATCTCCGCATCGAAGGTTGGCTACCATGGAGCGCCACTCCACTCTGTCTCTTGCTTTGATGGTGCAGATTGTCATAGGTTGACTTGTCCATCTTTTGATGTTACTCGTCCATGTTAGTCTTGGTCTGCCTCTGCCTCTTTTACCTTGTATTTTCCCTTCCAATATTTCTTTTATTATGCTCTTGTGTCTTTTAACATGCCCCAAAAATTTCATTTGCCTTGATCTAATTGTGTTTAGTAGTTCTCTTTTCATTTTTAGTTGTTTTAAAACTTCATTGTTTGATTTCCTTGCTTTCAATCCAATTCTACCTATTCTTCTATAAATCCACATTTCAAAGGCTTCAATTTTATGTTCTATTTTCTTGTCTAATGTCCATGTTTCTGCACCATACACGAATATTGAGAAGATGTAACATTTTGCTATTCTTAGTTTTAGCCCTGGTGTTATTTGCTTTGATGTTAGTATATTTTTCATGGCATTAAAATTACTTTTTGTCATACCTATTCTTTTGTTTATTTCATTTGTACATTTTCCATCACTGGTTATAGTATGTCCCAGGTAGTTGTAGCTCTGAACTGTCTCCAGATGTATTTCTTCAACTTTGATATTTAATTGCAGATCTTGAGAATTTTCTTTGTTTATGATCATAGTCTTAGTCTTGTTGATATTCACATCTAGTCCATTTATTTTGCTTGTCATGTTTATTACATTAAGTAATTGTTGTAGATCTTTAGGATTTTCTGCTAGTAGAACAGTATCATGAGCATATCTTAGGTTATTGATTATCTTTCCATTAATGTTTAGGCCTGGCATCTCTGTGATGTTTTTAAAGATTAGTGTAATTAATGCAGTTGTTAAGTATGTGGTCATTAGCCTGGGCAGACTTTTTTCAGTAGTTGTTGCTGAGGTGCCAATCTTGAATTTTGTATTCATGTGACTGTGGAGTTGATTGTGTCCTGTTCTGAGGTGTGTAATGATAACTTGTTCCCATCTATTCATATTATGGTAGGCGTCTTGATTTGGGTCTTGTGGTCTTCTGATTGATTTTATTATCTGTTTCTTCTGATGGTATGTAGATGGTGCATCTGGTTGTTTGCCTTTTCGAATTCTTTTGCCAGCTGATTTGCTCTGTCGCTTCCTGGTATTCCGTGGTGAGATGTGATCCACTGCAGGGCGACGTTGTGATGGTTGTAGAGTTCAGTCAATTAGGTCTGCTGATGTGGTGATTTTCTAGATTGTAGTGCCTGGGGTACTGATTTTGCATCTGTCAGAGCAATTAAAGGCTGTGGGGTAAGATTTCTGTTCAGCGGTTTTTCTTTTGCCACCTTTATTGCTTGGATTTCTGCAATGTATTTATGACAGTATTTCCCCGTAGCTACTGTGTTCATATCCCTAGTGTTATTTGCGTACACTACGTATTGTCGTGCTCACCCATTCTCTACCTAATTCTGTGCTGATCCATCTGTGTATGCACGAACCCAGAGACCTTGTGGGTATTCTTCATTTAAGAAACTGAAAGTGATTGTTGTTTTTTTTTCATTACTGTGTGCAATTATGTTCCCCCTCGTCAAGTATTCCTTTCAGTTCTGGCCGTATAACTATGTAAGTTATCACACATGTCTATTATCAAACGTAACCGATAATGGAGTTAGTTGAATTGTAATAGTCTTGTTGTCAATTTCACATCATCATCATCATGTGCCAAACCAGTTGGCGTAGGCGATCATGTCCTTCCACAATCTTCTATGCACAGTGCATCGGATCAGTTCTGTTGTTGACTGTTTTCAATGCCATGACACCAAGCTATCCAGTATTTTCTTTCTTTGTCATTGGCAATCTCTCTTTTATTTTATTTTGCCAGTTGCAATTAAGTATTCTAACTTTCCTCTTCTTATGATGTGCCCACAAAATGTCGATTGTTTCTTTCTGATGTTCTTTGGAGTTCCCTTTTTGCGTCGGCCTCTTTGAGAAATTCTTCATTGGTCTTTTTAGCTGTCCAGGGAACTTTCAACATTCTTCTGAGAAATCCCATCTCTGTGGCTTCTAATCGTCTTTTCATTTGTTTGTCTACTGTCCATGATTCGCTTCCATCGGTCAGAATTGGTTCCATATCGCACAGATGAACTCTCTCACTTCTATTGACATAGACTTGTTGCATAAGATATTTTTTTCATTTTCTGAAATGCTATTTTGGCCTGAGCTATTCTGTTTTTGTTATTTTTTTTTTTTTTTTTTGGTGCATATTCCACTTTGAAACTCTGTGTATTAAACAATGGACGATAATTTATCCTCACTCACACTTTGCTTGGACGTTAAATATCCTTGAACCAAACTCGATTCTTTTGGTAGATCGTAACATGTTTTATCTGCTTCTTGCTCTGTTCTTTCTCTCTCTTTTTTTCATATATACGCTTATACATACACATAAAGAAACACATACATAAATTTATTTCTCCGTCTTTATATCTACCTTTCTACTATTCTGGCAACATATATATATAATGAGCGTCGGTAAATCTGTGTACCAAAAACAGGAAGTCGGGTTAGTATCCAATCGACGGCTTCTAGATTTACCCAGCCGTAAATGGGTATCAAATATGTAAACAAATATTTTAAAGTGAAAATAGAACAGCATTGGCACTAAGCTGATAACTCTCCTCTTCTTCCACCTCTCAGCTCCCTGTGGAGCATAGATCTTCAACAAACACTTTCCAAGTCGTTCTGTTTCTTGCCATTCTTTTGAATAGCATTCAATGTCTTCCCCATAATCTCCATCTCTGCTTCTATCTGTCTTCTTCAAAAAATATTTGGTCTTCCTCTTTGTCTTTTCTCCTGGGGATTCCAAAAAAGTGGCAAGTTGATAACATTACATGCCGAGAAATAAGGACAATAACACTATCATCTCGTGTGCATCTCCCTCGAGCCTTTTATTTATTGACTGTATATCTTCTTCTTCTTCTACCTTTTTAGCTCCCAGTAGAGCATAGGTCTTCAACAAACACTTTCCAAGTCGTTCTGTTTTTTTGCCATTCTTTTAAGATCATTCCATGTCCGGAAGTGAAGGCGCGCCTCCCAGAACCAGAGCTGGAAGTTGTCAGCGACCCACAGCTGATGGCTTGCGCCAGGATCGGTGAACCAAAACCATCCAGACCCTGCTCCACCTCTCCGTGGTGCCTCCAGTAAGAGACTAACTTGTCTAATCTGGCCAAGCGTGCAGGGATCGAAGAGGAAAGACAACCCAGTACTCAAAAACGTCGTGCTGAAGTCGGATGTGTTGGGCCGAAAGGCGCAAATATCACAGTTATACTGAAAACCACAACACAACGCAAACACGTCCACTTAACGTCCTTTTAAGGGCGGATGACGAAGAGGAAGTCTACAATCTACGAATACTCTAGAATACTTTAGTCATCGGGCGAACGTAAGCATTCCATGTCTTCCTAATCACCTTCATCTCTGCTTCTATCTGTCTTCTCCAAGAATTCCTTGGTCTTCCTCTTTGTCTTTTCCCCTGGGGATTCCAAAAAAAGGGCCTGTTGTGTAATACTCTCAGTTGGCTTCCCTAGTGTGTGTCCTATCCAGCGCCATCGTCTTCGCTGTATCTCTTTATCCACTGGTATTTGGCTGGTACATTTCCATAATTCTATGTTAGTGATTTTGTCCTGCTATTTCCATCCTTTTATTCTGCGCAAGCATCCATTAATGAAAGTCTGCATCTTCGTGATTGTCAATTTTGTTGTTCTCCATGTTTCACAGCCATATAATAGGACCGACTTAACATTTGAGTTGAACATTTTTATTTTTGTATTTAACCTAATTTCTTTCGATTTCCATATGTTAAAATAAAATTACACATTATCCAATGCTATGCACCAGCCAACGATAAGGATGATTTAGTTAAAGATGAATTCGATAAACAGCTACAATGTCAGATGGATGCAAGACGAGCCAAGGATATTATAATCTTGATGGGAGACCTAAATGCTAAAGTAGAATCAGACAACAGAGGCTTCGAAGAGATTATGGGAAAACATGGACTTGGACATATAAACGAGAATGGAGAGATATTTGTGAATTTCTGTGCCATTAATCAAGTGAGCCTAGGAGGAACAATATTCCAACATAAAAGAATACATAAAGCTACATGGGTGTCACCAGATCATAGAAAGAGAAAATCAAATTGATCACATATGTATTAATAATAAGTTTAAGTCATCCTTACAGGATGTAAAAGTACATAGAGGGGCAGATGTAGCTTCTGATCATCATCTTCTGATAGCCAAACTTAAAATTAAACTAAAAAGGTATACTACAACGAATAAGGGTAGAAAGTATTTCAATGTAGGGTTTCTTAAAAAACAAGGAATTAAAGATAAATTCGCAGTCACAATATCAAACAAATACCAAGTCCTTGACTGTACATAAGAACAGTTATTGTATAGTAAACACAGGTTCAGAATGAGGCCAAAAGGCAGGTCAATGCTGAGATATAAAGATGTTTGCAGATCTCCATGGAGCGTGAGTTTTCAACCAACGAAAGATGTTGGGAAAGTCTGGCAAGAAATCCTCGCACACAGAACAAGAAGAAAAAGTAGCGCAGCAACAGTTAAGAAGTGTTGATGCCAAAGAAACAAGGCAAAAGGATCAGAAGAGAATGCATTTTGTTCATTCTATGGTAGGATCTGTCTGTCCAAAATCTGCTGATTTAGTCACGAGAAAAGCTGTTTAGTAAAACATCCTCCAGCAATAGACACTAATACATTACCAAACTCGATATTCTGATTGCTTACGATGAATGATGATATTGTATGACAAGGAACAGCTGTGCTCACTTTCTGTGCGGTTGAGTAATTATGGATTTTAATTCGTTTGCAGTGATACCGGGGCTTTCCATAACAATAACATTACCAAACTACTCACAAATCATGGCTTGCTACTAACCGTCTGTGAAGACACTAAAGGCCATATCAAATATTGAAATATATCCCTCATAGATTACAACTACTATTTTGGATTTGTTAACAAATGTCGTAATAAATTAATGTCATTCTCAATACTTTTTTCTCCCGCAGTTTTAATAATCATGTTACATGTTAGTTTATTTTGTTGTTTTCTGTTTCTTTCTTACGTCTATTTCTGTTTCTTGCATTCAATCAGGCAAGCATTCAAAAATAAATAAATACAAATATGTGCATTCAATTTTGTTTTTATCTTTTCTGTAGGAAATCCAAATACTTCAGTCGAGCTTGTCCCTAACAACAAAGACGCGTCCGCCATAGAGCTACCTAGCTATGCTGAAGATGATGACGAGTATGTTGAAGAAGTAAAGAGACGACCAGGTGACAGCGCATTCTACAAGAGACTAGACGGCTTTCGAAATATGAACGCGTTCTATAAACGTGGACGGGATGATCTTTCAGCGTTCTATAAACGTGGACGGGGTGATCTTTCAGCGTTCTATAAACGTGGACGGGATGATCTTTCAGCGTTCTATAAACGTGGACGGGATGATCTTTCAGCTATAAGAGAGGCATGGACGGCCAAAGTTCGTTCTACAAACGTGCAGCTTTCTATAAAAGAGCTCCGTTTTACAAGAGAGATGCGACAATTTCCAAAAGAGAGGTCCCAATGTCAAACGACTTAAACAAGCATTCCGACGATGAATGTCGCAATGGAATCTGTTCTGAAAGAAATGAGAACAATGACATTGACTTCGACAAGAAAGACTTTGGTCCAAGTTCTTTCTACAAACGTGGCAGAGATCTTAGTTCTTTCTACAAACGTGGCAGAGATCTTAGTTCTTTCTACAAACGTGGCAGAGATCTTAGTTCTTTCTATAAACGCGGCAGGGATCTTAGTTCTTTCTATAAACGTGGCAAAGATCTTAGTTCTTTCTATAAACGTGGAACTGGCAAAGATTTTAGTTCTTTCTATAAACGCGGTCACGATTTCAGCTCTTTCTATAAACGTGGTCTGGACAACGATGCTAGTTCTTTCTACAAACGTGCCCTGGGAAAGGATTTCAGCTCTTTCTACAAACGTGGACATGATGGACTGTCTTCGTTTTACAAGCGATCTCCTGAAAATTCTGACTTAAATATTTATGATGATGATGATGATGATGATGATGATGATGGTGATGATGGTGACAGATCTGGCAACGTGCAGAATATTGAACAAGATTCTATTGATAAAATGACGCTAGACAAGAAATGGACTCAAAGTGGATTAAGCTCATTTTACAAGCGATCACTACCTGGAAGTAGTCAAAACGACATTGATGATATTTCCTTTGATAAGAAGAGTGGTAACAGAGCTTTCTATAAGAGATATCCAAATAGCGGTCTGAGTTCATTCTACAAGAGAGGCAGGTACGGTTCTCAGTTATCCAATTTTTATAAACGAAACGTGGATGAGGATACATATGGATTGTCCAGGTTTTATAAACGAGGTCGACGGGATTTGGGGTCAATGTTTTATGAAGGAAGGCAGGAATTTGCGAGTGGGACAAATTCTGAAGATCAGCATAGCCTAGAGCATGGAAATGGACGTAAAAAAAGGAATGTGTCGCTGAATAATAACATCCGGAATATCTCTAAACGAAGTACTGGCAACATAAGCAGTTTCTATAAGCGTGGTTATAATGGTGTGAGCAGTTTCTACAAAAGAGGTCCCTACGATAACTCAGTCAGCAGTTTCTACAAGAGAGATCCATTTGATAACTCAGTCAGTGGTTTTTACAAAAGGGATCCCTATGATAGTTCAATCAGCAGTTTCTACAAAAGGGATCCATATGATAACTCAGTCAGCAGTTTCTACAAAAGGGATCCCTATGATAGTTCAGTCAGCAGTTTCTACAAGAGAGATCCCTACGATAACTCAGTCAGTAGCTTTTACAAAAGGGATCCATATGACGGCTCAGTCAGTAGTTTTTATAAGAGAAATCCCAACGACGGTTCAATTAGCAGTTTCTACAAAAGATATCCCTACGATGGCTCTGTCAGTAGTTTTTACAAGAGAGATCCTTACGAATCCTCAGTCAGCAGTTTCTATAAAAGAGATCCTTATGAAAATTCAATAAGCAATTTCTATAAAAGAGACAATTACGGAATGAACTCTTTTTACAAACGAAGAAATGATCTTAACTCGTTCTATAAAAGAAGAGAAAATGATCAAAGCTCATTCAATAAAAGAGGAGAAAATGATCAAAGCTCATTCTATAAAAGAGGAGAAAATGATCAAAGCTCATTCTATAAAAGAGGAGAAAATGATCAAAGCTCATTCTATAAAAGAGGAGAAAATGATCAAAGCTCATTCTATAAAAGAGGAGAAGATGATCAAAGCTCATTCTATAAAAGGGGAGAAGATGATCAAAGCTCATTCTATAAAAGAGGAGAAGATGATCAAAGCTCATTCTATAAAAGAGGGACGGGAAATCTGAGCTCATTTTACAAAAGAGAAAATGATCTAAACTCTTTCTATAAAAGAGAGACAAGAGATCTCAGCTCATTCTATAAGAGAGGAAATGATCTGAGTTCTTTCTACAAAAGGGGACGTGATCTAAACTCTTTTTATAAAAGAAATTCTGATGATATGAGCTCTTTCTATAAACGCGGAAATGATCTCAATTCTTTCTATAAACGAGGAAATGATTATGATTCATTTTATAAACGAGGACAAGATCTCAGTTCTTTCTATAAAAGAGAAAATGATTTGAGCTCTTTCTACAAACGAGGAAGTGATCTAAACTCTTTTTATAAAAGAGGAACACATGACCTCAGTTCCTTCTATAAAAGAGAAGCAGATGGTCTTAGCTCTTTCTACAAACGATCGCCTTTAAGTGATGATCTCAGTTTTTATACAAAATCGGGAGAATATCCCGAAGACTTTTCAAAAACACAACTCGAAAACAGTCTCAGCAGATTACTCGAAACAAACAAAGATGACGAACTTTATTTACAGAATTCTATACCACAGAAAGATGACCACATCGTAAATTAATGACAGAAATTCTTGAAATCACTGGAAAAGAGAAAGTGATATGTTTTCAAATAGTAGGTTTGAGACTGAATGTTCATTTAAATAAAATTCATGAACTTCTATGGCAGTTTTTCTCCTCTCCCGTGGTAACTTGTTTGATTTTTGTATTAGATCGGTATGCTCATTTTATGCTGTGATAATAAAGTCAACCAATCAAAAAAATGAATATAGGCAGGTCACGTGGGTGTCTATTTTTATTTCATGTACTTCATATTGGACCATCGCTATATATAGAAGTAAACATGAGGGCTGAAAGGGAAATCCCAAAACAACAAATCTGGAGTGACGTTTTCATATGTAGCAGCTACAATCGCCACCTCAATCTCTTTCAAGCCGAAGGGCTGAGGATTTTTCCAAAAAAACACCCCAGTGCTTGTGACGTCTTGAGCTATGCGAAATGACTGTTGACGTCATTTTACCCAGAACCGCCCCTGCGCGCACTGCTGAAAACGTCACATGGCTCGGGTGATCCCTCTCAGCGGGCAGGTTTGAGAGCGGCTTTGATTAGCTATGGACGGCTGACGTCATTCTACTTTCAACCGCCCCTGCTCGCAACGCTGTAAACGTCACGCTGGTTGGGGTTTTTCCTGGGTTTCCCTTTCAACCCTCAGGCTTACTTCTATAGATGGCGAGGACTGGATTGCGTGTACAACCTGAAAGAGCTTTTAGATTGCTATCATGCTAATCACAAAAATAACATTGGTTTTGATTAATGAAATGTAATGACTTAACTAGCGCATCAAAGGTATTACTCTTCTTATATGTTAAATATACATTGTAGACATGGGAACTATACAGAATCAAACGAAAGCGAAATCAGACTCACCAGACATGAGCAGACCAAGATATTCAGTTTGAAAACAGGTCACTGTGACCTCAGACCATATCTACCAAAAGATATAATAAATAAATCGTTGACCTGTAATCCACGGGGAGACTACTCAGTAATGCGGCTATCATTCTCTAGCAGCCAGGTAAGCCTTACGGCAGGCCCCCCAGAAACTGGATATATACCACAAAGAAAATGTCTTCCTTCTTAGTCTCAGTACGTTACATGTCCTTTGCAGAACGTTACATTCATCACAGCCCGTCTGAAAGAATGTCTGTGTCTAGCCAGATCTCCCACAGAACGTTACATTCATCACAGCCCGTCTGAAAGAATGTCTGTGTCTAGCCAGATCTCCCACAGAACGTTGCATTCACCACAGTCCGTCTGAAAGAATGTCTGTCTTTAGCCAGATCTCCCACAGAACGTTGCATTCACCACAGCCCGTCTGAAAGAATCTCTGTGTCTAGCCAGATCTCCCACAGAACGTTGCATTCACCACAGTCCGTCTGAAAGAATCTCTGTCTCTAGCCAGATCTCCCACAGAACGTTGCATTCACCACAGTCCGTCTGAAAGAATCTCTGTGTCTAGCCAGATCTCCCTTAAAAATTGCATTTACCACAGCCCGTTTGAAAGAATCTCTGTGTCTAGCCAGATCTCCCACAGAACGTTGCATTCACCACAGTCCGTCTGAAAGAATCTCTGTGTCTAGCCAGATCTCCCATAAAAATTGCATTTACCACAGCCCGTTTGAAAGAATCTCTGTGTCTAGCCAGATCTCCCACAGAACGTTGCATTCACCACAGCCCGTCTGAAAGAATCAGTCTGTTGCTAGATCTCCCACTTCTTCTGTTCTCATGTTCAGCGTCTCCTTGATGTATGAAACCACCTTCTTCTTGGTTTGCCCCTGAAGCTTCGCCCAGGAACCATGTCTTCCATTATTATTCTTTCCAGCCCACTGTGTCTTTTGACGTGGCCATAGTATTTTAATTGCCTCTTTAGAATGGTGTTAAATAGTCAGTTCTTTTTATGTTTAAATCTTTTAATATTTCTTCATTGCTCTTTTTCATTATCTAAGATATCTTAAGGATTTTGTCTCTATTTTTGTCCCCAGTGACTAGATTGTCCTCCTTGCTGTTTGCAAGATTATCCATGATTCGCAGCCATAAGTTCCTATCGAAAAGATACATGTCCCTGGTAATTTTAATGTTATTGCCTTGCTGGTTTTGCCCCACATGAACATGTGAATCGCGTTTAATTTTTCTGTTGCAATTTCTAACATCTTCATCTCTTTCTGACTGTCTCTAATTTTAGCTACTTCAAATCCCAGAGATGCATAGTTTGTTGCAATTTCAAATTCTCCATTGTTGATGATGATTTTCGGTTCGTTTCTTGTTTTGTCAATGAACGCTGTCTTAGTTCTCTTTAAGTTTAGATATATGTTTTGCTCTTTGCCTCATTTTCAGTACACAAACCTCAAACACAAAATCTTCGAAGTAACTGCAGGAAGAGGGCCAATCAAAGCGATCGTTACTTAACAGATGGGTCCAAGTTTAAATCCAACACCTGTCAAATTTTCTTCAAGCACCGACATGGCTTCTGTGTTCACCTAGCCACTGAAAGTGGGTGCAGACATTATTTCTGCCTAAAGAATGGAGACCTGGCGTGATACTGACCATACCACTCATACACATGTTTCCGTAGTCATTGAAGAGAAAAAAAATGGGCGCAGTCGGTAAATATTCCATGAACCTTAACCCTTACTTTAGCTTTTTAACTAAATAATCTTCTTTATTTCTGTTATGTCTACACATATCTATGCTTTATTGTGTATCTTTCTTTCTGTCTGCCTTTCTTACTTTCTTTCTTTCTCTCTTTCTCTCTTTCTCTCTTTCTTTTTCCATTTTGAACGGGTGTCCGGGTGTCGAGGGAGATGCAAAGATGAGTCCAAGCCAATAAATGCACATAAATCCATAAAAGTACGAAGCTGCATAAAACTAATAAGGAGAAATGACAAATATATAGAGAAAAAAAAATAGAAACAGCGATATGGTTACAGCATTACGTAATAAGTGGCTGACATAAATTAGAGCAACGTTTCCGCTCTTGAGGACCAATTGACCGTTTTTTCGGGTTTCTATATATTACTTTCATTTCTCAAGTTACAAAGTTCTGGTTCAGAACTGGAGTTATGGTTCATGTTATCTGCCTATCCTACTCTGGGCCTGCCTCTTGCCTTTCTGCGTTCTCCTCTTTTAATATTTACTTTGTATAGTAAGGAATCACACGGCATTCTTTCTAGACGAGCAAATCAGTTTATTTGTTGGTTCTGTATGTAGATCTTTCAAGTCTACCGAAATGAAATTTCTTTAACTTATCACAAGAAATAGCACAAAATATATGATCAGAAATGAAGAACTGAGAAGAAAGTTAGCAGTAATCTCTACCATTGAAAATGTAAAAAAAAAAAATAAAAAATAAAAAAAAAAAAGATAAAGCAATTTGACCACGTGATGAGACAGAAAGATCAAAACACAAAGAACATACAGTAAACGATGTGAGAACACCAGACTTAAGAGCGAACCACGTAAAAAGATACCAGACTGTAGGAATATTAGAAACACTATGGAATACGTATATCAGCGGGAGAGACCAACAGAAGAGCAAAATTCCAAAAATGGGCAAATTCTATCTTCCCTCGACGCTAAAAGGAAAATGAGGAAGAAGACGAGGAGGAGGGAGAAGAAGAAATACAGTAAAGATAATTTTTATTAATGAAAATAATAATATCCAGAACAGGTATTCCTAACTGAAGAAAGCAACGATTTCTGTTATAAAATAACAACTAATTCATTTATTGTTCGGATTATATTAATATTATTTTTCAACAATGTTGTTAGTTTATAGTTTTCCTTTGCAGCTTAGGAGTGATTGGAGACCATTGTACCAGAAAACAATCTGGTCTTCAGAAATAGTCCCCCGTGGAGTTAGTGTTTTGATATTTTAAGTTATAAAGATTATACAAGATTATAAAACGATATAATAATTTAAGACACGACTAAAGAGATTATTACTGGAAATTACAAAATGAAAATTGTTTAAAATTATATGATTATGAAACGAATCAAACTAATCGGATTCAATATCTCGCAATCGTTTTCTGATGGCAAGGTTATCCTATGACCATATTTTAACGAGAAGATGCCGAACGATTATTTAGTTTTAGTTACCAAACAATTGTTTGTATGTTTAGCCGGAGTTATGTTCCTTTGAAAGACGTTAAAAATAGACCTCTGCAATTTCGTCATTTTAGAGTAACTATTTTTGTTTAACAGATATGAATTAGTCATTTTCAGCTATATAACTTCAATAGATTTAGATGAAATAACTATGAAGGATAATTCATCATCATCATCATTACGTGTCATGTCGGTTGGCAATAGCGACCATGTCTTTCCACTATTCTCTATCCACAGTAAAAAAAAAAAAAGGAAAGTACCCCCGTCACGCCAAGTGGCGTATAGGGAATATGGTGTTAGTGACCATAAATTTTACAGACCTTCGGCACATGATTTTTGGGGTAATGTGGTCGGTATTACGCCCGTGCTGCTTTACTTTCCCAGAAAAAAATCCGGTACCCATTAAAGGCTGGGTGAACCCGGAAGCCGTCGGTTGAGATCGAACCCTTCCTCTTGTCCTTTGTAGTCCAGTTCACATAGCTATCGCGGTTCCCTCTATCCACAGTACATCGGATAAATTTTGTTGTTGACTTTTTTTCCGTGCCATGCGCCAAACTATCCAGTGTCTTCTCTTTGTCGTCCGCGATCTCTCTTTCCCTTTATTTTGCCAGTTGTAACCGAGTATTCTAACTTCCCTCTTTTCATGATGTGCCCAAAAACATTGATTGTTTCATTCTCGTGTTTCTTAAGAGCTCCCTTTGTTTTTTGTTCGCCTCTTTGAGAATTTCCTCATTGGTCTTTTTAACTGTCCTGGAATCTTTCAACATTCTTCTGAGAAATCCGAATCCTGTGGCCTCTTTTCATTTGTTTACCTACTGTCCATGATTAACTTCCATATTTCAGATTTGGTAAGGATAATTAGCATATTGTTAACTCAGTTACTTCATGATCAAATTATTGTTTGTTCTTTCCTGACATATGTTCTCCAGTCAAACCAACTGGAAGAATAATTCATCACTTGTTATGATGACTAGATTCTTTCACATCAAAACACATTAAATCGCTACATGACACATTAAATCGCTACATGACACATTAATCGCTACATGACACATTAAATCGCTACATGACACATTAAATCGCTATATGACACATTAAATCGCTACATGACACATTAAATCGCTATATGACACATTAAATCGCTACATGACACATTAAATCGCTACATGACACATTAAATCGCTACATGACACATTAAATCGCTACATGACACATTAAATCGCTACATGACACATTAAATCGCTATATGACACATTAAATCGCTACATGACACATCAAATCACTACATGGTACATTAAATCGCTACATGACACATTAAATCGCTACATGACACATTAAATCGCTACATGGCACATTAAATCGCTACATGGCACATTAAATCGCTACATGACACATTAAATAGCTACATGGCACATTAAATCACTACATGACACGTTAAATCGCTACATGACACGTTAAATCGCTACATGACACGTTAAATCGCTACATGACACGTTAAATCGCTACATGACACGTTAAATCGCTACATGACACGTTAAATCGCTACATGACACGTTAAATCGCTACATGACACGTTAAATAGCTACATGACACGTTAAATCGCTACATGACACATTAAATAGCTACACGGCACATTAAATCACTACATGACACGTTAAATCGCTACATGACACGTTAAATCGCTACATGACACGTTAAATCGCTACATGACACGTTAAATCGCTACATGGCACATTAAATCGCTACATGGCACATTAAATCGCTACATGACACATTAAATAGCTACATGGCACATTAAATCACTACATGGTACATTAAATCGCTACATGACACATTAAATCGCTACATGACACGTTAAATCGCTACATGACACGTTAAATCGCTACATGACACGTTAAATCGCTACATGACATATGGAACTAATTTTACCTTTCATGATAGAACAAAATAACTAGCAAGGACAAGTCTTCTTCTTCTATCCTTCCTCCATTGCCGTTGGCGTCGAGGGGAGATACAATCTGCGATTCTTTGCTCTTCTGTTGGCCTCTTCTGATGTTATCCCACCTAGTGACTCTAGTATCCCTTTATCCATTTCTTTCTCGGTCTTCCTCTTACTCTGGCGCTTTCATAGCGTTTGTTTATGGCTCTTTGAATCATTGTTAGTTTTTTCTGTCTTGTTATGTGACCGAACCATTTTATCTGTTGTTTCTTTATGTATTCGATGTTCAATTTCGAGTTTCTTCCTCAGGTCAGTGTTTCTTACTCTGTCCCTTAAGCTGTTTCCTGTCATTCTTCTGCCACATTTCATTACTGTGGTCGTTATCTTTCTTATTGCTCTAGAGTCCAGCGTCCATAATTGCCTTTTTTGCAACAACAATCAAAAGTGAAATATAATTTATTTCCTTGCATATTTTGACGCTTCTATCATTTATAATATCTTCCACAAAGACTATTTTAAAATATCAAATTAGCAATTTTCCATACACATTACTACATATATTATATATAGTAGGGAGCCGCGATAGCTTAGTGGTTAGTGAACTGGACTACAAAGAACAAGAGGTAGGGTTCGATCCCAACCGACGGCT
The DNA here is from genome assembly GCA_032433765.1 of Megaustenia siamemsis. Lineage (NCBI taxonomy): Eukaryota > Metazoa > Mollusca > Gastropoda > Stylommatophora > Ariophantidae > Megaustenia > Megaustenia siamemsis. Next base: position 15,111,245 of record JAVIAB010000108.1, read on the forward strand.
TCCGGGTTCACCCAGCCTTTAATGGGTACCTGATTTTTTTCAGGGAAAGTAAAGAGGCACGGGCGTAATACCGACCACATTACCCCAAAAATCATGTGCCGAAGGTCTGTAAAATATATGGTCACTAACACCATATTCCCTTTTCGCCACTTGGCGTGACGGCGGTACTTTACTTTTTACTACTATTATATATAATATTAAATTATTACATATAAAAACTAGATCTTAAATTTCATATGTGCAGCATAGCCTTTAATCTTGAATTATTTCTGAATTTTATATATATATACAGTAATCCCTCAGTTATCGCGGTTAATAGGGACCAGAACCGGCCGCGATAAGTTTAAAACCGCGAAGTAGTGTCACCCTCTCATTTTTAACATACGTACATTGTTTGTGTATGTAAAATATCAATAAGTGTATATGAAACCATATAAGTGCATATGTTAGCATTAGAAAATTAAAGAATAGTTTCAAACATGTAAATAAAATATTAATAGTATAAATAACATACATAAAATAATGGGGGGTTTTTTTTTAATAATTCCTCAATTTTGAATGTTTGAACAATCCGCGATGTACTGAGGCCGTGATAAATGAGCCGCGAAGTAGCGAGGGATGGCTGTATATATAATTCACAGTCAATTCTTTGTGAAAAAGAGGAAAGACAAAAAAATCTTCATTCCAACGTTGAGCTTAGCTACCAATGCCAGTTCTTGGAGCTAGACTTCAAACCATAAGAGATATGGTTTACCGCTGAATTGAAAATTGTTAGACGCATGACAAGATACAGCCTGAGAGATAAGACTCGGATATGAGGAAATGAGCAACGAAGCTAGGAATAATTCCCGCTTTAAAATACATAAACAAGGAACAGATAAAAATGCCTTGACCACGTGATAAGACAGAAATATGAAAAAGGGGGGGGGGGGGGGGAACAAGTCAAGAAACTATCTTTACGGAATTTTCCCATTGTTGAGGTCTGCCGGAAAGGGGAGGAGGAGGGGGGGGGGGGGGAGAGAAGGGGGGAATTGTAGGACCGGAAAATAAAGGTCGCTTGTCCAGTGCAGTCCCCGCGAGGAGTTCGGCTCTGAATTTTCATTACATCCCCCGATAGGAAATTTGTTTAATTCTACCTGAATTCAACCCCGTGTTCTTCTGATTTGGAGCCTGACAAGCTATCGATTCGACCACCCGCTCCACATAAACGCTGGGAGAAATCAGGCTCAAAAGTCGCCACGAAAGAAATGGATTGATGGAACATTACAATAGTTAGAAACAACAATGGCAGAAAAAGGCCAACAGGAAAGTATGCGGTCGCAAACTATATCACTACTAGAATGTCCAATGAGGAAGGAAAGAATAAGAGAAAGCGGAAGTGGTAGACGCAAGAGAAAGAAGATCCATTCTGATTGAGTACGTGTTAGAACGTTGCTGTTAGAACTATGTTCTGCGCCAATGGCCTAGTGCATCCGATTTTTGCCACAATTTTATTCGGGTTTGCTTGCCTTAACTTTTGATTGTCCCTCAATTTTCCTGCAAGGCTCCAGATTGTCTTTTCTGTAGGGGATTTTGCCCGTAGATGGTCGGTCCTTCCTGGTTTACGAGATACCATCTGCCTGAGCCTTGTGTAGAGTTTTCTCTCTCATAGGTGGTCTGGTCTTCGGAGCTCTTCAGCACCATCCGTCTGTTTGATAGAGGACAGAAAGAGGAGAATAGACAGAGAAGCATTTAACCCATGAAGTGGCGATGGATTAGTTCAGACCAGAGCGTGTACCACTCCTCGATGGGTTCTGCGACTTTACTTAAAGGATTAGAGAGTAATACATAAGTGTTCATCTTCTTATTATAATTCTTCTTCTTCTTTCCTTCCTCATTTGCCTTTCAGCGTTGAGGGGAGATATAATTTGCGGTCTTTTGCTCTTCTGTTCGCCTCAGCTGCTGTTATGTTTCCTAGTGCTTCTAATATTCCATCGATCCATCTTTTTCGTGGTTGACCCTTGGGTCTGGTATTCCCACAACGTTTATTGAAGGCTCGTTATGTTGTGTTTTTATTACTCTGCCTTGTCACGTGGCCAAACCATTTTATCTGTTGTTTCTTTATATGTTCTATGGTGGGGGCTATTCCTAGCTTTTTTCACACTTTCTCATTTCTCTTTCTTTTCTCTCAGACTGTTTCCTGTCATTCGTCTCACTCATTTCATCTCAGTAGAGGTTATTTTTCTTATTGTTTTTGCATCTAGGGTCCAGGTCTGGCTTTGATAGCACGTGTTCATCCTGCAGTCGATATGCCGGTCAGATAATGGCAGAATCAGTCATGAGAAAGTGCTGCTATGTAAAACTGCGTCCAACCTATGACACTAATATTCTACCAAATTATTGACAAATGATGATTGCTTGTTACCAACCGTCTGTAAAGATACCAAAGGCCACACACATTCATCGTGATGGCCCGTGCCAGAAGGCGTTCAACACCGTGTCTATCCAGAACACTTGATTTTGTGCGCTGTGCAATAATTCCACCGTCGTTCTTTTCTCGTTCTACGCCATCAAACAATCCAACATCTTTACTTTTGTCTTGCTGGTATCTCTCCACCATTTTATTTTTCCTGTTGTTAAATATATATATATATATATATATATATATATATATATATATATATATATATATATATAGTTATGCCTATGGTTAGTCGAATGCACCAGAATCATTGCAAATGAATTAAAATCCATAAATGTTCAACCGCCAACTAAAAGAATCATCCGAATTAACATCTCATTTCATTGAAGGATTTAAACAAAGAAAGGTAGCTGCAGTCCCGATCATAACAGCTACAGCATTCGCCAAATGACATAAGCCAAGCAGCACCGAAAATGAACGCAGCTGAATTGTCCTTCTTCGTACGATATCATCATTCATAGTAAACAATCGGAATATCGAAACAATCCGGATGAAACACACAGCTCGCGGTATGCACAGAGCACTAAACTCAGTAGCTCCGGCAGCAACCCTGACTTGATATATGAGGAAACTGCAACCAAAAACGCTTTTCAGACTGAGCCTCAATTGTTCTTGCCGACTACCTGCCATATTGACTCGTATTCCCATATATATATTCACTCATTTTCCTATTAGTCCGAAGAATGCATATAGGGCGGAAGTCATACTTCTCCATGATTGACGATTTCCTGCTGGTTCTTATAAAATCTTTGTTGTTTCTTAGCCTCATCGTTGAACCTTCCCTAGTTCATGTTGTGCGTAGCTATTCTCTTGGTCTACTTTGTTTTCTCTTACCACATGGTTTCCAAATGAATGCCTGATGGGGAAATCGTTCTTCATACATTCTCAGCACATGACGGTTGTGTTTCCAGTGTCTTCTTATATATATATATTGTATCATTAAATGTGATGATAATACTTTGTCAAAAGTTGTCCTAGTCTTCAAATCTTTTACTTATATAAATCAAATCTTTAACCTACTTACATAAATCAAATCTTTAACCAACTTACATAAATCAAATCTTTAACTTACATAAATCAAATCTTTGACGTACATAAATCAAATCTTTAACTTACATAAACCAAATCTTTAACTTACATAAATCAAATCTTTAACTTACATAAATCAAATCTTTAACTTACAAGTTACATAAATCAAATCTTTTTTACTTACATAAATCAAATGTTTTTTACTTACATAATTCAAATCTTTTTTACTTACATAAATCAAATCTTTAACCAACTTATATAAATTAAATCTTTAACCAACTTACATAAATCAAATCTTTAACCAACTTACATAAATCAAATCTTTAACCAACTTAAATAAATCAAATCTTTAACTTACATAAATGAAATCTTTAACTTGCATAAATCAAATCTTTTTTACTTACATAAATCAAATCTTTTTTACATAGATAAATCAAATATTTAACTTACATAAATCAAATCTTTAACTTACATAAATCAAATCTTTAACTTACATAAATCAAATCTTTAACTTATATAAATCAAATCTTTTTTACTTACGTAAATCAAATCTTTTTTACTTACATAAATCAAATCTTTAACTTACATAAATCAAATCTTTAACCATAAATCAGATCGTTTACTTACATAAATCAAATCTTTAACTTACATAAATCAAATCTTTAACTTACATATATCAAATCTTTAACTTATATAAATCAAATCTATTTTACTTACATAAATCAAATCTTTTTACTTATATAAATCAAATCTTTAACTTACATAAATCAAATCTTTAACTTACATAAGTCAAATCTTTAACCATAAATCAGATCTTTAACTTACATAAATCAAATCTTTAACTTACATAAATCAAATCTTTAACTTACATAAATCAAATCTTTAATTTACATAAATCAAATCTTTAACTTATATAATCAAATCTTTTTTACTTACATAAATCAAATCTTTAACTTACATAAATAAAATCTTTAACTTACATAAATCAAATCTTTAACCATAAATCAAATCTTTTACTTACATAAATCAAATCTTTAACTTACATAAATCAAATCTTTAACTTACATATATCAAATCTTTAACTTACATAAATCAAATCTTTAACTTATATAAATCAAATCTTTTTTACTTACGTAAATCAAATCTTTTTTACTTACATAAATCAAATCTTTAACTTACATAAATCAAATCTTTAACCATAAATCAGATCGTTTACTTACATAAATCAAATCTTTAACTTACATAAATCAAATCTTTAACTTATATAAATCAAATCTATTTTACTTACATAAATCAAATCTTTTTTACTTATATAAATCAAATCTTTAACTTACATAAATCAAATCTTTAACTTACATAAGTCAAATCTTTAACCATAAATCAGATCTTTAACTTACATAAATCAAATCTTTAACTTACATAAATCAAATCTTTAACTTACATAAATCAAATCATTAACTTACATAAATCAAATCTTTAACTTATATAAATCAAATCTTTTTTACTTACATAAATCAAATCTTTAACTTACATAAATAAAATCTTTAACTTACATAAATCAAATCTTTAACCATAAATCAAATCTTTTACTTACATAAATCAAATCTTTAACTTACATAAATCAAATCTTTAACTTACATATATCAAATCTTTAATTTACATAAATCAAATCTTTAACTTATATAAATCAAATTTTTTTTACTTACATAAATCAAATCTTTTTTACTTACATAAATCAAATCTTTAACTTACATATATCAAATCTTTAACTTACATAAATCAAAACTTTTCTCAAATGGACGAAATTTAGTCAACGTTCTTACTGTATGAAAAAGGAATCAAGTCAACACACTTCTCCTATCAGAGAATTCAGACACACAATTCAGAGTTGCTCCTCTTCTTTCCAAACAAAAACTCCAGAATGATAAAATGCCAGTGTTTATTTGCTTCATTGGTCATTGGTTATCTACGTGCACCAAATTCCATGAATATTTGGTGAACCACTGATCCTCTTTTAAGGCTCTTTACATGTATAATCCAAACCGAGAATGATAATTACGTTGTGCATTAGATCTATCCAAGCGGTTCTTAAACTGGAGGTTTAACACCTCCAACTTTTCCTTTCTTTATTCTTTCTAGTGTTGATTACAACACCACTTTAAAAAAAAAAAAAAGAAGTAATTCCTTTTGATGGAGCCTATTTGCCAAGCAAATCAGAACGTGAAAACTACAAGCCAAGAAGCAAAATGGTGGGGTGGGGTGGGGGGGGGTTAAAAGAGGAAGAGCAGGAATTGAACAATCAAAAGCTACCTTCAGAAAACAAAATTAAAATAATTAAATAAACTGCTTTGCCCATGTAGAAGCAATGTCGTGAGATTCCTTACCATTAAGTTAAGTTCCCCGACACGCCAAGTGGCGTATAGGGAATATGGTGTTAGTGACCATATATTTTACAGACCTTCGGCACATAATTTTTGGGGTAATGTGGTCGGTATTACGCCCGTGCCGCTTTACTTTCCCTGAAAAAAAATCCGGTACCCATTTAAGGCTGGGTGAACCCGGAAGCCGTCGGTTGGATCAAACCCTACCTCTTGTCCTTTGTAGTCTAGTTCACTAACCACTGAGCTATCACGGCTGATTCCTTACCATACACAACATATATTAAAAGAGGAGAAGAGCAAGAGGCAAACCCAGAGTAAGATGGACAGACAACATCAAAAAAGCGTTACAACAACATCAACTGACAATGAGTGGAGCTGCCAAAAGAGCGAGAACCAGATCTTTCTATTTCCCTAACCACTTGAAATGGAGCAAGAGAAAGACATCATATAAGATGAGTATTATTGTTATGATTGTCACCGAGCTTATGACTCTGAACGCATACTCTAGGTTGATGACTCAAGTGACTTTCATCATCATCTCTCTATTTTTGATTTTAATGGTGAATGGGGAAGATAAGATATAGGTTTTAAATATCATTTCCTGTCACAGTGACAAACATGACGGTGACATTGCTGATCTGTCTTTTCTTATGAAAACTTTTTCTAGGGAACTCCGTGGAAGATAAACTAGAGTCTTTATCAGCTTAAGCTGGTGCAGATTCTGTCATTTGAACCACAAAATCATAGCAATGATCATGAAACAAATACACCGTAGAATCGATCTAATTGTCTTTACTTGTAATGAAGTTATCCTTAAAGTTCGCAATAAAAGCAATAAAGGATATCAGAGTTTGAGACTGTTTATTTGTTTGTTTGCTTTTATCCCATCAATGATCAGCTTATACGTTGTTTTGGTCCTTTCTAGTCCGAAGCAATGCAATGTATCGCATGGGAGTCTGTGGATTTCACGCATATCCATGTTTCTTTCCCAATCACATATAATTGGAGAGACTGTTAATAGGCACTATTCTAACAAAAGAAATAATTATTGTTCTTGATTTTGCTTTATTTGTTTCAATATTTGACAAATACTTCGCTTATTTTATCTTTGTTACTTTGTCAGTTAAGTCACACAGCAGTTCCGTCTTAACATATGAATGTGAATCATGGACAATATGACAACAGACAAGAAAATCAACGGAGACTGTGGAAATGTGGTTTTACAGAAGAATGTTGAGAGTACCTTGGGAAGCTACGAAGAGTAATAAAAACATTCTGAAAGAGGCCAAAGCGAAAAAAAGAGCTAATTGCCAATATTAGGAAGAAACAATCATTTTTTTTGGGTTATGCAATGAGAAGGAAACAGCTGCAATATATTGTAACAACTGGGAAAATTGAGGGACGAAGAGATAGAGGGAAGCAAAGAAAAAAGATACAAGACAGCTTAAGAGAATGGCTTGGCAGATGGTCAACAACAGAAATGATAAATAACTGTCGAGATCGAAAGTTGTGGAGAGACATTATCACCTACACCAGCAGGCAATGTGCTTGATGATGATGGATATTGTCAGACTATATCCCTTTGTTAACTTGATACAACAAACATCAACTCATGAAATATTAAGGAATGGTTAATGTGAGTATCAAACAATTAAAGGGCTTATGGCAGAATTATCTTTCCCTGCGTTTTACCTGTAATTGTCCTTTCTAATATTCTGTCTGTCTGTCTGTATGCCTGCCTGCCTGTCTGTCTGTCTATCTGTTGTCATTTCGAGCCGAATACGGCACATAGGGCAGAACCACAATCTCAAAAACAGAAACCTTGCGTGCCAAAATGGCACATATTGCAGAGATCACTGCTTCTAAAATCTATGGCTCTGTTTCCATAACAATACTTTTTACAATGACAGCTTTTTACAAAAACACAGAAATAAAAAGCAGAATAGCTCAAACCAAAATAGCTTTTCAGAAAATGAAAAATATCTTATGCAACAAATCTATGTCAATAGAAATGAGAAAGAGAGTTCATCGATGCTTTACTTTCCCAGAAAAAACTACGGTACCCATTTAAGGTTGGGTGAACCCGGAAATCGTCGATCAGAATCGAATCTGACCTCTTGTCCTTTGTAGTCCTGTTCACTAACCACTAAGCTATCCCGGTTCCCAGTTAGTTGATTACTGAATATTTAAAGAATATATCGCTCGCTAAAATTCATTGTATATTATAGTATGATGTCATACAAATTGATAGTATTCAAATATAATAGCTCATTGCTTGATATTGTTAACATATTTCTTCGCATGCGTTGATGGTATTAAAAGATGAATCGACAGAAATGATGGTATTAAAAGATGAATGGACAGAAATGATGGTATTAAAAGATGAATCGACAGAAATGATGGTATTAAAAGATGAATCGACAGAAAATGATGGTATTAAAAGATGAATCGACAGAAATGATGGTATTAAAAGATGAATCGACAGAAATGATGGTATTAAAAGATGAATGGACAGAAATGATGGTATTAAAAGATGAATCGACTAAAAATGATGGTATTAAAAGATGAATCGACAGAAAATGATGGTATTAAAAATTATGTTACAGAAGTTGAAAGTATGAAAAGATGAATCTTCAGAAGTTAATGGTATCAAATGATAAATCTACAGAAGTTAATGGTATCAAATAATAAATCTACAGAAGTTGATGGTATCAAATGATAAATCTACAGAAGTTAATGGTATCAAATGATAAATCTACAGAAGTTAATGGTATCAAATGATAAATCTACAGAAGTTAATGGTATCAAATGATAAATCTACAGAAGTTAATGGTATCAAATGATAAATCTACAGAAGTTAATGGTATTAAATGATAAATCTACAGAAGTTAATGGTATCAAATGATACATCTACAGAAGTTAATGGTATCAAATAATAAATCTACAGAAGTTAATGGTATCAAATGATAAATCTACAGAAGTTGATGGCTTTAAAATATTAATCTACAGAAGTTAATGGTATCAAATGATAAATCTACAGAAGCTGATGATATTCTTTTTTCTTCTTCTTTCCTTCCTCATTTGCTTTTTAGCGTCGAGGGGAGATATAATTTGCGGTCTTTTACTCTTCTGTTCGCCTCTGCTGCTGTTATGCTTCCTAGTGCTTCTAATATACCATCGATCCATCTTTTTCGTGGTCGACCTTTGGGTCTGGTATTCACGCAACGTTTATTGAGGGTTCGTTGTATTGTGTTTTGATTACCCTGCCTTGTCATGTGGCTAAACCATTGTATCTGTTGTTTCTTTCAATATTCTATGGTGGTGGCTATTCCTAGCTGTTTCTCAGTTCTTCATTTCTGATGTTATCTCTCAGGCTGTTTCCTGTCATTCGTCTGACACACTTCATCTCTGTAGATGTTATTTTTCTTATTTTTCTTGCATCTAGGGTCAAGGACTGGCATTGGTAGCACAACGTAGGGATGAAAATTGTATTGTACAGTGCCCGTTTTGCCACTAGAGTTATTTCCTTACTGGACAATAGTGGAGATAGTTGTCCAATGATTTGACAAGCGTTACTGCGTCTTAAGTCTATTTCCTCTGTTTGTGAATTATCGTTTGTCATTAGACTTCCTAGGTATTTAAATTTCTCTACTTGTTTTAGTTGCCTGCCTTCTATAGTGTTGTTGTTGTTCTGCTTATTTTTTGGCGACATTCATGACTTCTGTTTTGTTGATGTTGATTTCCATGTTGTATTTTTTGCCTGAGATGTTGAGTTTGTTTAAGTGTTCTTGTAGGTCTTCTATTGTTTCATATATTAGTGCCTGATCGTCTGCAAATAAAAGCTCATTGATCTCCTCTGTCCCTGATGGGTTGGCTAGCTTGCATATATGCTCCATGTATGTAATAAACAGTAGGGGGGGGGGGGGATAGTACGCACCCATGTTTACACCTGATTTAACTTCGAAGTGGTCTGTGTAGCCAGCTGCAGTTCTGACTGTGCAGCTACTGTTGATGTAGAGACTTTATTTAGGCTGGCTGACTCCGTATGCTGTTAGTGTATTCCACAGTTGTTCTCTATTTACTCTGTCGAATGTTTTTATTCCTGATCAATGAAAACTATGTACAAATTTTGATTGTGTTCTGTCGTTTTTTCTGCAAGCTGTTTCAAGAGAAACCCATTTCAGAATCACTTAACTGTAGTTCTATTATTAGTCTCAACCTTTTTTCCACGATTTTGGTCTGTAGCTTTCCTACATGGCTGAGAAGAGATATACCTTATATTGATTGCAGTCTATTTTGTTGCTTTTCTTTTTTCCATATTCGTACAATGATTGCCTATTGCCTATTGCCTTCTGGGTCTTTTTGCTGATGTCATGTTGTATTGAATATTCTGTGGCAGCCATGTCAATCCTGTTTCTCCTGCATTTGCTATTATTTCTGTTGGTATGTTATCTATCCCCGGTGCTTTATTTCTTGGTGCCTATTTAATTACTTCTTCGATTTCCTCTTTCAAGATGTTGGGTTCAGTATTTGTGCGATCTTGCATGGTTTTTGTTGTCTTATTGGTAGTTGTTGTCATGTTTAATAGGTCTTCAAAATATTATTTCCATCTTTGTTCCATATGTTGGTTACTTGATATTGGCTGTCCGTCTTTGTCATTTATCAGCTCAGTAGGATCATGGTTTTCTTTTCTCGCTCTTGTGGCTTTTACTGCTTTGTAGAAATCTCTTGTGGCTGTCTTGAAGTCCCTGCTCATGTTTTGTCTGAATTCTGTCCAAATCTTTTGCTTAGCTTCTTTGATCCAAATTTTAACTATTTTTTCGAACAAAGGCATATTTTTCATATTTTGCTTGGTTCTTATTCTTCCTCCGATTTTTTAACAGTGTTTTTCTTTTCTTTAATTGCTTTTCTGATTGCTTCGTTCCAATACGGGGTGCTCATTTTAGCTTAATTTACTCTTTGATATTATTGCAGAAGTTGTTGACATTAAACGGCAAAGTTATAGAAGTTGATGACATTAAACGGCAAAACTACAGAAGTTGATGACATTAAACGGCAAAGCTACAAAAGTTGATGGTGTTATAAAGTGAATCTACAAAAGTTGATTGTACTTAAAATGATCTTGCAAAATTTGGAAGTATAAGAAGATGAATCTAAAGAACTTGGAGGCATAAAAGATGATTCTACAGAATTTGAAGTATAAAAATATTAATCTACAGTACCATCATCATCATCATCAAGTACCGAGCCTGCTGGCGTAGGTGATCATGTCTCTCCACAACTTTCGATCTCGGCAGCTATTTATCATTTCTGTTGTTGACCTTCTGCCAAGCCATTCTCTTAAGCTGTCTGTTACTTTTCCTCTTTCCTTCCCTCTATCTCGTCTTTTCGTCCCTCAATTTGTCCAGTTGTTACAATATGTTCCAGTTGTTCTCTTCTCATTACATGGCCAAAAAAATGATGGTTGTTTCTTCCTAATATTGGAAATTAGCTCTCTTTTGCTTTGACATCTTTCAGAACATCTTCATTACTCTTCTTAGCTGTCCATGGTACTCTCAACATTCTTCTGTAAAACCACATTTCTACAGACTCCAGTGATTTTCTTGCCTGTTGTCCTATTGTCCATGATTCGCATCTATATGTTAAGACTGTCTCTGCGTAACATTCAAGAACTCTTTTTTCTAGCTTCTATTGTCAAAAATGGATTGCATAGTATCTGCATCATTTTTTGGAAAGCTGCTTTTGCCTTAGCCATTCTGCATCTCACCTCTTTTGTACATCTTCCGTCTGAGGTTAACAAAGTTCCCAAATATTTAAATTCATTTACCTGTTTTAATATTGTTCCACTTGTCTTTATTTTGCACTGAGGTGATGTCTTTTTCTTTGTTGTTACCATTACTTCTGTCGTTTTGCTATTAAGGCTGAGTCCTTTATTTTTGCTTTCTTTCACTATAATGTCCAACATTTATTGTAACTCATTTTCACTCTTAGCGATTAAGACTGTGTCATCCGCATACCTTACATTATTTATGTTATGACCTACAACTGTTATTCCAGGCATGCCCCTTATGGATCTTAAAATAATCTCACTATAAATATTAAACAAATCTGGTGACAGTGCACAACCTTGTCTAACACCCTGTTTTACTTGTTGAAACATTCCCAATTGGTTTCCAGTTCTTATGGCCGCTGTTTGTTGCCAGTACATGTTCTTTATTATTCTTAGATCTTTGCTGTCTACGTTTATGCTTTCTAAAATGTTGATTATTTCTTGGTGCTTTACTTTGTCAAATGCCTTGGTGTAATCTATGAAACATAGGTATAGATCTGTTTTCACCGCTATGGCTCTTTCTACTAAAGATCTTATGATATAAATGGCATTGCTTGTTCCTTTATCTCTAACAAAATCACACTGTTCATCGCTAATTTCTGGATTGATTTTGTTTTGCACTCTTCGCATGATGATTCTTAGTAATATCTTAGTCATATGACTCATAAGGCTTAACATGCGATGATCATCGCATTCAATTGCACCAGATTTCTTTTGTAGGGCTATGAATATTGATTTGAGCATGTCGTCTGGTATATATCCGCTGTTGTAGATATCATTCAATATTTTTGTTATTATGTCTATTCCAAAATCACCCATGGCTTCAATCTTTTCTTTAGTTATATTATCTGGTCCAGGAGCTTTGCCTGCTTTCATATTGCGCAAGGCGTCTTCCACTTCTTCTCTGAGTATTTCTGGTCCTTCTCCATTATCCTTAATATTTACTTCCGTTCGTTCATCATTATAAAGATCTTTAATGTATTCTGTCCATCGTTCCCTTATGTTTTCTTGATCAATCAACAGTTCTCCTTCCTTTGATCTTAAACATCCAGTTTTTTATTGCGTTTTTTCTTCCTGTTCACTCCTCATTTTGTTTGTAAATAGCTTTAGCATCTCCTTTTTGTTGCATTTCAATCTCTTTGCATCTCTCTTTTAGCCATGCTTCTTTTGCTTCATTGCATTTTACTACAATATCTTTATTTAATCTCATATACTCATCTTTATTTTCTTTATTTCTTCTTCTTGTATCCATTAGCTGCAAAATGTCATCTGTCATCCATTTATTTTTTGAAATTGTCCTCACTGGTGGTATGAACTCTTTTGATGTTTGTTGCATTGATTCTTTTAGCATTTCCCACTGTTCATCAATGCTTTGTATCTTCTCTACTGCATTGTACAGGTTCTGAATTGTAATTTTATATTTGTCTTGCAGCTTCTTGTCTGATTTGAGTAAATCTAAATTTAACTTGATGTTAACTGAGGCTCGTTTTGTTGTTATCTACAGTATATGGGAGTATAAAAAGATGAATCCACAGAATATGGAAGTATGAAATGATTAATCTACATAATTTGGAAGTATGAAATGATTAATCTACATAATTTGGAAGTATGAAATGATTAATCTACATAATTTGGAAGTATAACAAGATTAATATACAGATGTTGATTGTTTATTTTTTTTTAAATGTTACAGAAGATCATGACAAGGTGAGTCAACAGCAGTTGATGCTGTTACAAGATAAACCTACGGATGTTGATGGCTTTATACTATGATAGCACAGACGTCGATGACATTAAAAACATAATGCTGCAGGGGCTAGTGGTATTAGAAGGTGAATCTGTAAAAGTTTATGGTATTAAAATATGATATTACAGAGGTTGGCGGCATTAGCTATGAATGAGGAATGACGCATGCCCTGTGACATACTACAATGTCGTAGGCGAGTGAAATATTAAACACTACCGTGATAGGCCACGATATTTGGTAGCGAGGGAGCCAGTGCTCTTTCTTACTCGGTGCCATTTGTCTAGTACCTCATTAACCTGTACTTATTGGAATGACTAAAACCGCAGCCAAACCTACGTTTTCATTATTGCTAAGTAGAGAGAAAATAACGGTAAAAGTGGATATCACTGAAAGTGTTATGTTATGTTATGTTATGTTATGTTATGTTATGTTATGTTATGTTATGTTATGTTATGCTATGCTATGTTATGTTATGTTATGCTATGTTATGTTTTTGTTATGTTATGTTATGTTATGTTTTGTTATGTTATGTTATGTTATGTTTTGTTATGTTATGTTATGTTTGTTATGTTATGTTATGTTATGCTATGTTATGTTATGTTATGTTATGTTATGTTATGTTCATCATCACTACACACCGGATGTATCCATGAGTGCTTCGATTTTCCACCGAAATATCGAGAATCTCTTAGAAGAACCCTGACCCTCATGTACGAACTCCGTAGCACGGCATGGGACCCATAAATGTGTGTAGGTTTTGGCAGACAATTTCGCCCAGGCAGCGTCCATTTCTTTTTACCTACTCTTTTCTTACTTTCAACTGCTAAGGGCTCTTTAACATGCGCAAGTGCAAACGGGACCTCCGTTCTCCTCCTTCATCCGACTGGGCCAGACATTGGATCTCACCCCCCCCCCCCCCACCTCGAGAATGCAAAAGTAAGTCAGAGAAGTTGACGGTATTAAATATGAGGTCACAGAAGTCGGTGCTATTAAAATAGTACACACACACACACAGAGGTTAATAGTATTAAAAATGTCGACACAAACCCTGGTGTTGAGTATAATGCCACAGACGTTGATCATAATAAATATTAAAGCATACAATTTTCTTCTTCCTCTTCTTCCTCTTCTTCCTCTTCTTCTTCTTCTTCCTCTTCTTCCTCTTCTTCCTCTTCTTCTTCTTCTTCCTCTTCTTCTTCTTCTTCTTCTTCCTCTTCTTCTTCTTCTTCCTCTTCTTCTTCTTCTTCTTCTTCCTCTTCTTCTTCTTCTTCTTCTTCTTCTTCTTCTTCTTCTCTTCTTCTTCTTCTTCCTCTTCTTCTTCTTCTTCCTCTTCTTCTTCTTCTTCCTCTTCTTCTTCTTCTTCCTCTTCTTCTTCTTCTTCCTCTTCTTCTTCTTCTTCTCCTTCGGCGTACATGTATTTTATTACGCGAACTTATCGAGAAAGTCGTCTGGTATATATCCGCTGTTGTAGATATCATTCAATATTTTTGTTATTATTTCTATTCCAAAATCACCCATGGCTTCAATCTCTTTTTTAGTTATATTATCTGGTCCAGGAGCTTTTCCTGCTTTCATATTTACTCTCTGAGTATTTCTGGTCCTTCTCCATTATCCTTAATATTTACTTCTGTTCGTTTATCATTATAAAGATCTTTGATGTATTCTGTCCATAGTTCCCTTATGCTTTCTTGTTCAATCAACAAGACAGCTAAGAAGAGTCATTTAAATGTTCTGAAAGAGATTAAAGCAAAAAGAGAGCTAATTTCCAATATTAGGAAGAAACAGTCACCATCGTTTTGGCCATGTAATGAGAAGAGAACAGCTGGAATATATTGTAACAACTGGGAAAATTTAGTGACGAAGAGATAGAGGGACGCAAAGAGAAAAAATACCAGACAGCTCAAGAAAATGGCTTGGCAGAAGGACAACAACAGAAATGATAAATAACTGTCGAGATCGAAAGTTGTGGAGAGACATGATCCCCTACGCCAGAAGGCTCGGTACTTGATGATGATGATAGAAAAAGTGCCTTGTATCATGATGGTGGGGTAGGAACAACATCATGAAGCAAAATGAGTTGTTTGTATGGTCGGTACTCGAATATGCGTGTATGTTCTGATTCTGCCCCCAACCCTGCGCCGTGGCTGACACACTCCGTCTTCGACAGGACACATATGTTTATTTTATCAAAAGATTATATTAAAAACCTGGAAGGACAATGTGATAAAACGTGGAGGTCCTCACTCGCACAACTGACGGAGGCTATTAGCCAACTATGACTGACGGAGGCTACTAGTCAACTATGACTGACCGAGGCTACTAGTCAACTATGACTGAAGGAGGCTACTAGTCGACTATGACTGAAGGAGACTGCTAGTCAGTTATGACTAACAGAGGCTACTAGTCGACTTTGACTAATAGAGGCTACTAGTCAGCTATGACTAACAGAGGCTAAGTGTCAACTATAACTAACAGAGGCTACTAGTCAACTATGACTAACAGAGGCTAAGTGTCAACTATAACTAACAGAGGCTACTAGTCAACTATGACTAACAGAAACTACTAGTCGACTTTGACTAATAGAGGCTACTAGTCAGCTATGACTAACAGAGGCTACTAGTCAACTATGACTGACGGAGGCTACTAGCCAACTATAACTGAAGGAGGCTACTAGCCAACTATGACTGACGGAGGCTACTAGCCAACTATGACTGACGGAGGCTACTAGTCGACTATGATTAACAGAGGCTACTAGCCAACTATGACTGACGGAGGCTACTAGTCGACTATGACTAACAGAGGCTACTAGTCAACTATGACTGAAGGAGGCTACTAGTCAACTATGACTGAAGGAGGCTACTAGTCAACTATGACTGAAGGAGGCTACTAGTCAACTATGACTAAAGGTGGCTACTAGTCAACTATGACTAACAGAGGCTACTAGCCAACTATGACTGAAGGAGACTACTAGTCAACAATGACTAACAGAGGCTACTAGCTAACTATGACTGAAGAAGGCTACTAGTCAACTATAAATAACAGAGGCTACTAGTCAACTATAACTAATAGAGGCTACTAGTCAACTATGACTAACGGAGGCTACTAGTCAACTATGACTAACGGAGGCCTACTAGCCAACTATGACAGAAGGAGGCTACTAGTCAACTATAACTAAAAGAGGCTACTAGTCAACTATGACTGAAGGAGGCTAATAGTCAACTATGACTGAAGGAGGCTACTAGTCAACTATGACTGAAGGAGGCTACTAGTCAACTATGACTAAAGGAGGCTACTAGTCAACTATGACTAACAGAGGCTACTAGCCAACTATGACTGAAGGAGGCTACTAGTCAACTATGACTAACAGAGGTTACTATAGTCAACTATGACTAAAAGAGGCTACTAGTCAACTATGACTAACGGAGGCTACTAGTCAACTATGACTAACGGAGGCCTACTTGCCAACTATGACTGAAGGAGGCTACTGGTCAACTATAACTAACAGAGGCTACTAGTCAACTATGACTAACGGAGGCTACTAATCAACTATAACTAACGGAGGCCTACTAGCCAACTATGACAGAAGGAGGCTACTAGTCAACTATAACTAACAGAGGCTACTAGTCAACTATGACTGAAGGAGGCTAATAGTCAACTATGACTGAAGGAGGCTACTAGTCAACTATGACTGAAGGAGGCTACTAGTCAACTATGACTAAAGGAGGCTACTAGTCAACTATGACTAACAGAGGCTACTAGCCAACTATGACTGAATGAGGCTACTAGTCAACTATGACTAACAGAGGTTACTATAGTCAACTATGACTAACAGAGGCTACTAGTCAACTATGACTAACGGAGGCTACTAGTCAACTATGACTGACGGAGGCTACTAGCCAACTATAACTGAAGGAGGCTACTAGCCAACTATGACTGACGGAGGCTACTAGCCACTATGACTGACGGAGGCTACTAGTCGACTATGATTAACAGAGGCTACTAGCCAACTATGACTGACGGAGGCTATTAGTCGACTATGACTAACAGAGGCTACTAGTCAACTATGACTGAAGGAGGCTACTAGTCAACTATGACTGAAGGAGGCTACTAGTCAACTATGACTGAAGGAGGCTACTAGTCAACTATGACTAAAGGTGGCTACTAGTCAACTATGACTAACAGAGGCTACTAGCCAACTATGACTGAAGGAGACTACTAGTCAACAATGACTAACAGAGGCTACTAGCTAACTATGACTGAAGAAGGCTACTAGTCAACTATAAATAACAGAGGCTACTAGTGAACTATAACTAATAGAGGCTACTAGTCAACTATGACTAACGGAGGCTACTAGTCAACTATGACTAACGGAGGCCTACTTGCCAACTATGACTGAAGGAGGCTACTGGTCAACTATAACTAACAGAGGCTACTAGTCAACTATGACTAACGGAGGCTACTAATCAACTATAACTAACGGAGGCTACTAGTCAACTTTCACTAACGGAGGCTACTAATCAACTATAACTAACGGAGGCTACTAGTGAACTATGACTAACGGAGGCCACTAATCAACTATAACTAACGGAGGCTACTAATTAACTATATCTAACAGAGGCTACTAGTCAACTTTGACTAACAGAAGCTATTAGTCAACTATGACTAACGGAGGCTACTAGTCAACTATAACTGAGACTACTAATCAACTATGAAACAGAGGCTACTAGTCAACTATGACTAACAGAGGCTACTAGTCAACTCTGACTAAAAGAGGCTACTATATAACAAACTTTGTTAACCCTAAATATGAACGCATGGAAGCTGGAAACATGTCTAAAATTGATACCACGTACGCTGATATACAAAAGATGATAAGAAACACAAACATGCGTCATAGCTGCCAACATTTGATGTAGAGATCGCACAACATATAGTTGATTACCTAACTTGAAAAGTTGATCAAATATAAAAATGGTTGGGATTTTTATTTATGATTTCTCTCTGCGGCAACCACCCCTGGTCTCAGCAGCGAGGCCCGGCTTGAAACGTCAGTTACTCATCGACGGAAAAAAAAACATGAGTACCTCCGAAGTCGGAGTTATCTGCCTGTGCGGCGAGGGACCCTTGTGCCCACGGCAGCCAGGGAAAAATGGATTAACACGCAAAGTTCAGTTCCTAGTCTCTAGGGACTTCGTCAGAGTTGAAAGCTAGCGAATGCAACAACAAATATAAAAATTAACATACTTTTATGCTTTGGTAATTAACATATTGATTATACTCTTGAAATTAAATAAAGGAACGAGACAACTAAAGTCTCGTCGACAAATGTGATATCTTTATTGTATCAAATAGGCAAATAAAATTAGAATATACCTGTACATGAAGCAGCAGTACACACAGTTATCGGAATCTTGTAAATAATGGCCCGCGTGATAAACGTTTATTGCAAAATAGAATTAAATGATGATAATGATGGTGATGATGATGTTAATGATGACGATGATAGAAATGATAATCATTTTGATTATGATAACTATTGTCGTTCTTTAAATCAGATGGACGCGATTTTAAATCCGATTAGATTAAGATTTTAAAATGATGATTTCAGCAGTTTGGATGAGTAAGAGAAAAGGCAAGGGAAATCCAACAACTAAATAACAACAAAAACGAGACTCTTTTTTTTTACATCCGGTCTGGTTGTTCATCAGGAGAAAATAAATGATAATTTGATTGTGACGTAATGAGTTATTAATACGCTAATCTCCGACATAGTTCATTCAAATTTGATACACAGATCATCAGAAGAAAAATAAAGGGGGTAAGAAGATGATGACGATGATGAATGTGATGATAATATTGTTGGTAATAATCGTGGAGGGTTATAATATTTCTATCTATCTATTGACCTTTCGAGCCGTAGCCAGCCCATGCGGCATAGACCCTGATACTTTTTCTCTTATCTAAATTTTTATTCTAGCAGTTTTCAATACTTGTAAAAATATTTTCTCAAATCGCGCCATTTGTCTATGATCTGTGCAAGTAACTCTATCTCATTGAGGGAATCGATTCCTGCTGCTCTTGCCTCTCTCATCAATGTTCTTCTCAGGTCTCTCTGGGTCGGCCTTTTTTTCACTGACCTGTTGTTTCCCACATGAGAGCTTGCTTAAATATTCGGTTATTATCTCAGCTCATCACATGTCCAACAGATGACCATCGTCTTTTCTTGATTACTATATCATCATCATCATCAAGTACCGGGCCTGCAGGCATAGGTGATCATGTCTCTCCACAACTTTCGATCACGACAGTTATTTATCATTTCTGTTGTTGACCTTCTGCCAAGCCATTCTCTTAAGCTGTCTGGCATTTTTTTCTCTTTGCTTCCCTCTATCTCTTCGTCCCTCAATTTTCCCAGTTGTTACAATATAGTCCAGCTGTTCCCTTCTCATTACATGACCAAAAAATGATGATTGTTTCCTCCTAATATTGGAAATTAGCTCTCTTTTTGCTTTGGCCTCTTTCAGAACGTGTTCATTACTCTTCTTAGCTGTCCACGGTATTCTCAACATTCTTCTGTAAAGCCACATTTCTACAGACTCCAGTGATTTTCTTGTCTGTTGTCCTATTGTCCATGATTCACATCCATATGTTAAGACTGGCTCTACATAACATTTAAGAACTCTTTTTCTGAATACGATATAGATTAGAATATTTTCACGGGATAAATGCCCAGTATTTCTTTCAAACGTTTTTTTTTTTTAAAGGGATTGTAAGCTAGAATGACCACAATGCATAATAAAGGCAAGTGGAACAATATTCAAACAGGTCAACGAATGGGAACAACATTAACCTTGGATGGTAGATGTATAACAGAGGAGAGTTGCAAAATGGCTCTGAGAAAAGCAGGTTTCCAAACAAATGAGGAAGATACTGTGCAATCCATTTTTGACAATAGAAACAAGAAAAAAAGAATTTTCCTGACTGGGATGTATGTGTTTCCTTTGGGATGTATGTGTTTAAATTATTTAGTTTGTTTGCTATACCTGAAAAAAAAGAATTTTGCAGAAATGTTGTAGTTAGTTCTGTCTTTCTATTAGTTTAGCTGCTCCATCTTCTTCTACTTTTCTCTTTTCACTGATACCTAAAAGGTGTCGTGTTTTATATCATTTGCCGTTCTTGAGCTGCTCGAACTGTCTGAATTAGTGATTTTCCTTTGTTGTTACATGTCTCTGTCACTGCATCTATCCATCTTCTTCTGGGTCTTTCTCTTGGTCTTTTTCCTTTCATTCTTGAGAAGAACGCCCTTGATGGTGATTGGTAAGGATTTATTCTGACCAGGTGGCCAAACCATTTAAGTTGTTGTTCTATATATTCTTGGCAGGGTTTTGTTCCTACCATTTTTCTTTGGTTTCATTTGGTATTCTATCTCTTCTTGTGTTTGTTACTTTTCTCAAGCATCGCATCTCAAATGTATTGATCTTTCTTAAATGTGATTTAGACAGGGTCCACGTTTGACTTTCATAGCACAAACTTGGTATGAAAATGCTATTTATCATTTGTTGTTTAGCTGGCATAGAAATGTTTGGATGTCTTAGCAATGGTGAAAGCTGGTATGTGACAGCATTTGCTTTTTGTATTCTCATGTCAATTTCTCTGTCTAGTTTTCCATCTTCTGTGAACATTGTGCTCAAATAATGAATTCTTCTACTTGTTTTGTTTCTTTATCTTTGATCTTAATGTTTAATGGGTGTCTTAATTTGCTTATTCTCATGGTCTCTGTTTATGCTGTGTTAATTTTCATAGATGCTCCATATCATTGTTTATTTATTTTACCAGATCTCCCACTTCATCTGTTGCCAAGTTCAAGGTCTCTCTGGTGTCTTGAAACCATTCTCCTTTTACCTGACCGTGCCCCGTCCTTCTAGAACCTTCCATTATTATTCTTTACAAACAAGAATACTTCATCACATTTTAAGCAACTTTTAATTTTCACAATTTCTGTTTAAAATTTTCCTTCGAGACCTATTCATCATCATCATTATCATCATCAAGTGCCATGCCTGCTGGCGTAGGTGATCATATCCCTCCACAACCTTCGATCTCGACTGTTATTTATCATTTCTGTTGTTGTCCTTCTGCCAAACGATTCTCTTAAGCTGTCTGGTATCTTTTCTCCTTGTTTTCCTCTATCTCTTCGTCCCCCAATATTCCCAGTTGTCACAAAATATTCCAGCTCTTTCCTTCTCATTACATGACAAAAAATGCAGATTGTTTCTAAAATTGGAAATTAGCTCTCCTTTAGCTTTGGATTCTTTCAGAACGTTTTCATTACTCTTCTTAGCTGCCCATGGTATACTCAGCATTCTTCTGTAAAATCACATTTCTTCAGCCTCCAGTGATTTTCTTGTCTGTTGTCCTATTGTCCATGATTAACAATCATATGTTAAGAGTGGCTTTACATAACATTTAAAAACTTGTTTTCTTGTTTCTGTTGTCAAAAATGGATTGCACAGTACCTTCCTCATTTTTTTGGGAAGCTGCTTGCTGAGCTATTCTACGTCTTACCTCTGTTGTACATCTACCATCTGAGGTTAACATTTTTTCGAGTTATCGTTATG
This sequence comes from Megaustenia siamemsis, assembly GCA_032433765.1. Taxonomy (NCBI): domain Eukaryota; kingdom Metazoa; phylum Mollusca; class Gastropoda; order Stylommatophora; family Ariophantidae; genus Megaustenia; species Megaustenia siamemsis. The sequence goes on from JAVIAB010000108.1 coordinate 15,133,311, forward strand.
GTTATGGAAGACCTCGGTATCGCTGCAAACGAATTAAAATCCATAATTGCTCAACCGCCCGTGCCAGTGGAATCATCCGAATTAATATCTTATCTCAATGAAGGGTCCAAACAGAGAAAGGTAGCTGCGGTCCTCATCATAGTATTCCCAGCATACGCACAAAAGACATAAAGCGAAACCGCACGAAAGTGAACACAGACATCTGTTCCCCGTCACATTATATCGTCATTCATCGTAAGCAATTGGAATATCGAAACACGATCTGGATGAAAAACACAGCTCACGGTGTGCAGAGAACACTTACTTAACTCAGTAGCTCTGGCAGCAAGCCGGACTTGGAATACGAGGAAACTGCAACAAGGAACACTTTTCACATACAACCTTTAACGTTCTAGCCGCCTATTCGTCACATTGACTGAAAGTCCTCTGTTCGAGTCTATAATCGTAACATATTTTATCAACGATACTATCTAAATTAGATAGATCTCTAACAAATCAGCTCTTCGAGATCGATTTCTCTATTTAAAAACGATACATAGAATTTGACAGTGGGCAGTCTTAACGACGATGCCTTCACAATTAAAAAGAATTCTAAGGATAGAATTCTCTGCAGACGTTAATTTGTAACCTCTTGCCTGGAAGTAATTGTTTATTTACAGAGCTACGTTAACGATCTTTTAGACGGAGGGCGGAAGCATCTTTTGGCGAACTGAAATTCATCCCGTTAAGAGATTTGTTTTAATTTGAGCTGCTAATCAATATGGCTGCCTTTGGCCATCAAACGACGTTCAAGTAAGGGAGATCATCATTGTAACATTCAGAGTTAACTCTTCAACTGCGAGAATATTTTGCCAACATGAAAGAATTTTCTTATTCTTCATCTTCTCCATTTTTTTACTTTTCTCTTTTCTTTACTTTTTTTCTCCTCTTAAGTCAACCTCTACTACTATTACTTTTTCTTTTACTATTTCTACTTCACCTACTTCACCTACCTCTACAACTGCAACTACTAGTACTACTACTACAACTACTACTACTACTACAACTACTACTACTACTACTACTACTACAACTACAACTACTACTACTACTACTACAACTACAGCTACAACTACTACTACTACTACTACAACTACAACTACTACTACTACTACTACTACAACTACAACTACAACTACAACTACTACTACTACTACAACTACTACTACTACTACTACAACTACAACTACAACTACTACTACTACTACTACTACAACTACAACTACAACTACAACTACAACTACAACTACTACTACTACAACTACAACTACAACTACTACTACTACTACTACAACTACAACTACTACTACTACTACTACTACTACAACTACAACTACAACTACTACTACTACTACTACTACAACTACAACTACTACTACTACTACTACAACTACAACTGCTACTACTACTACAACTACTAGTACTACTACTACAACTACTACTACAACTACTACTACAATTACTACTGCTACTACTACAACTACTACAACTACTACTACAATTACTACTACAATTACTACTGCTACTACTACAACTACAACAACTACTACTACAACTACTACTACAACAACTACTACTACAACTACAACTACAACAGCTAATACTACTACTACTACAACAACTACTACTACAACAACTACTACTACAACAACTACTACTACAACTACAACTACAACAACTACTACTACAACTACTACTACTACAACTACAACTACAACAACTACTACTACTACAACAACTACAACTACAACTACAACAACTACTACTACAACTACTACAACAACAACTACAACTACAACAACTACTACTACAACTACTACAACAACTACTACTACAACTACAACAACAACTACTACTACTACAACTACTACAACAACAACTACAACAACTACTACTACAACAACTACAACAACTACTACTACAACTACAACAACTACTACTACAACTACAACAACTACTACTACAACTACTACTACTACAACTACAACTACAACAACTACTACAACTACAACAACTACTACTACAACTACAACAACTACTACTACAACTACTACTACTACAACTACAACTACAACAACTACTACAACTACAACAACTACAACTACAACTACAACAACTACTACTACAACAACTACAACTACAACTACAACAACTACTACTACAACTACTACAACAACTACTACTACAACTACAACAACTACTACTACAACTACTAGTACTACAGCTAAACTACTTATTCTTATTTTAAGATATAAACAGTGAATCAAATATTTCTCTGTCTCTGTTATTGAAACAGAGTCACTCAAATATAACAGATTGATTAAGTTGTGACCGCTGACTTCAAATCGTTTTTGATGTCTACTACTGACCTCATAATATCTTCACTTTAATGGATTTTACAGCGCCCCTAGAAAATGTTATTTTTTTTCTCTACTTTCGCCATGTATACACTTTTTCTATGAATCTGTCTGCTTCTTGCTTGAGTTGGAGCTTTAGAGTGTGTTTCCACAGATTGCGGTCTGCAGCTATGTCTTCCCAGACTGCAGTGTTTATGTTCAGAGTCTTCATGTTAAGTTTACTTACGTATATAAATCAGAGTTTTTGGCGCTCACTATATATTTTGCCATCTGCTAGTTGTTCATGAAGTATATCTAAGTTTTCTTGTCTGTTGTCCTATAATCCATGATTTACATTCATATGTTAAGACTGACTCTACATAACATTTAAGAACTCTTTTTCTTGTTTCTATTTGTCAAAATGGATTGCATAGTATCTTCCTCATCTTTTGGAAAGCTGCTTTTGCCTGAGCCATTCTGCATCTCACCTCTGTTGTACATCTTAATGAATCATACTAAAAATAATAATAATAAATGGACATAATACTTTCCAAACGTCAAGATCTTTTGGCCGGAGTTAAAGGGTTAAACGTCCCCTGGATTCTGTACCCCTTTAGCCGCTTTCTATTCCACGCAAAGAAACGTAAATTATGCATAACGAGGTAACCGAAAGAGTGGATTTAAATTTTTAGTTTGGAGAATTTTAATCAACACAAAAAAAAAACATAGCCTGAACAGTAACAAAATTCACAAATAACTTTTTATTTTATAACCAGTTCCCATTCTTGTCCTAAAATGCTATTAGTTTGTTTTTTCTCCCGCCATACGCGCAACTGGACACAAATATAACGGAAAGCTAAGGGCAGAAACATCAAGGTCATTGACCCCAATCTGCACAATTTTGGAAGCAAAATAAATTCGCCTTTTTAGTTCAATTATTGACTTTAGTTAACTAACATTTAAACAGATAATCTCATGAGTTGAAACAAGTGAAACATCTGAAATATTTAAGACGTTTCATGTAAACAAAATTAAAACTAGAGATTGAAACAATAAATAGGTGCTACAAGACGGATCACATTGTTTACTGTTTATTGTTAATGGAGTTGGTATCTCAGCACTTTCGGTAAACTCATAGACGCTCACTCGTTTTCCCCAGATCATGAAATGTGTACACACATTAATAATACATCATTACTGATAGTTTCAGTAGCTCGCTGTGTACTACCACACCAAGTAGCACTGATCGGTTGTCATTTCTCCTTATTCAACTTTGTAATGCATTATCTCTGTTCATACTTTGTAATGCATTCTCTTTGTTTGACTTTGCAATGCATTCTCTTTCTTAGATTTCGTAATACATTCCCTTTGTTAAACCTTGTAATGCATCCTCTTTTTATACTTTATAACCCATTCTTTTTATTCGACTTTAAAATGCATTCTCTCTGAGCTGAAGTCACCTTCAATGCTTTCGCTGGTGTTTGGCAGCTCAACTTCAAATTAAGGAACGTGCTGACGAGGGGATCTGAGCAATCTGGAGTTGTCAGCTGTACAGTGAAGACGATAATAATTTTAGCTTACATTTAAGTTTAGCTTAATTTTCCAATTAAGCTAAACTAAACTAAACTTAACTAACTAAACTAAACTAAACTAAACTAAACTAAACTAAACTAAACTAAACTAAACTAAACAACTAAAATAAACTCACACTAAACTAAACTAAACTAAACACACTAAATTAATAAAACACACTAAACTAAACTGACACTAAACTAAACTCACACAAAAATAAACTAAGTAAAAAAAAAGTAAAGTACCCCCGTCACGCCAAGTGGCGTATAGGGAAATATGGTGTTAGTGACCCTATATTTTACAGACCTTCAGCACATGATTTTTGGTATAATGTGGTCGGTATTACGCCCGTGCCGCTTTACTTTCCCAGAAAAAAATCCGGTACCCATTAAAGGCTGGGTGAACCGGAAGCCGTCGGTTGGGATCGAACCCTACCTCTTGTCCTTTGTAGTCCAGTTAACTAACCACTGAGCTATCGCGGCTCGGCTCCCAAACTAAACTAAACTAAACTATAAACAAACTAAACTCAAACTCACCTCAGACTAAACTCAAACTGAACTCAAACTAAATTAAGCAAAATTCTAACTCAACTAAACTCAAACTGAACTCAAACTAAACTAAACTAAACTCAAACTAAACTCAAACTGAACTCAAACTAAATTAAACTAAACTCAAACTAAACTAAACTCAAACCGAACTCAAACTAAACTAAACTCACCTCAAACTAAACTCAAACTGAACTCAAACTAAATTAAACTAAACTCAAACTAAACTAAACTCAAACTGAACTCAAACTAAATTAAACTAAACTCAAACTAAACTAAACTCAAACTAAACTAAACTCAAACTAAACTAAACTAAACTAAACTAAACTCGGCGCAGCATACGAGCATCCCTGAAGGGCCGGTGAGTTCATAACTTGAGAAGGCCAGGAAATGAGAACTAAATTTATGCTGTAAACAAATATTTCCTTCAAATATTTCCCTAAACAAAAATTATTATTATAACTACATTTTATCTTAGTATGAATAAAACATGGTTTTGCTATTTATTAATATCTATTACAGTTTTGTTCAGTTTTTTTTTTTTTTAATAAAGACGCAGCGCAGTGATTCTAAGTAGGCACCAGAAAGGGTTGCCTCATACTGGCACTACTTCTATATGCTTTGATAAAGAGATAGAAGGCAATCTTATTAGTTGCTCGTCTGTTGCCATAGTAAAGAGGAGCCAATTATGAAATAGCCAACCTAGTTTATGTACACATTGCAAGGTCGATAGATGCCGTTGTACGGTTGTAGTAGGTTTGACCTCTATAGACATTGCAGCCTAATTGTTAGCAACGGCTCGGGTTATTTAAATTATATCACGGCTAAACTAGGGAATACCGTGGCTGGTTGTGCATCAAGGTTTAAATCATTGAGCCGAAATGTGCTTAATGTTATGTATTCCGTTAAAATATTATAGGAATCGTGAACTCAGTTATTTTCTCTGAATACCCACCGCTGTGTCTAAACTAATATTATCGCCTCTGCCGGCATTGGGGCTCTTTCGTTATTACGAACATCATTCCGCACCATCTCCTCATCACTAAACAAACAGTAAACAGCAGCACATCCATAAGAATCTTATTTTTAGAAAGTGTTAAGCTTCTACGAACGTTTTTATGAGATCTACTCAAGTCGGAGAAATAGGTCTTCAACCTTTCAAAGACTGGACTGAGAATCTATTATTACACTAATTGACCTATTGAACTGAATATTTGAAAGCCGCTGGAGAGAAGTACGGACTGTGGCAATTGAAATAAATATTTGAAAACCTCTTGAGTGAAGCACTTTGGTAATTGAAATAAATCTTTGAAAACCTCTTGAGTGAAGCACTTTGGTAATTTAAATAAATCTTTGAAAACCTCTTGAGTGAAGCACTTTGGTAATTTAAATAGATCTTTGAAAACCTCTTGAGTGAAGCACTGTGGTAATTTAAATAAATCTTTGAAAACCTCTTGAGTGAAGCACTAACTGCTGCAGCCCTCTTATTCTCATACCTGAGATTTGGAGGCTGACGCATCCACCAGCAAGTAGACAGAAAGCGGTCAGCGACTCATAGCTGACTGTCTACGTCAGGTTTGACGAACGATGAAGCTGATAAATATCCTACTCCACATACAAGCTATTGTGAGTTCTATCTATCTATCTATCTATCTATCTATCTATCTATCTATCTATCTATCTATCTATCTATCTATCTATCTATCTATCTATCTATCTATCTATCTATCTATCTATCTATCTATCTATCTATCTATCTATCTATCTATCTATATCTATCTATATATATGTATATCTAGCTACTACCTATCTATCTACCTACCTACCTATCTACCTACCTGCCTGCCTGCCTGCCTGCCTGTCTGCCTATCTATCTATCTATCTATCTATCTATCTATCTATCTATCTATCTATCTATCTATCTATCTATCTATCTATCTATCTATCTATTATCTATCTATCTATCTATCTGCCTGCCTGCCTGCCTGCCTGTATGCCTATCTATCTATCTATCTATCTATCTATCTATCTATCTATCTATCTATCTATCTATCTATCTATCTATCTATCTATCTATCTATCTATCTATCTATCTATCTATCTATCTTTTATCTATCTATCTATCTATCTGCCTGCCTGCCTGCCTGTATGCCTATCTATCTATCTATCTATCTATCTATCTATCTATCTATCTATCTATCTATCTATCTATCTATCTATCTATCTATCTATCTATCTATCTATCTATCTATCTATCTATCTATCTATCTGTCTGTCTGTCTGTCTGTCTGTCTGTCTGTCTGTCTATCTATTGACCTTTCGATCCGTAGCCAGCCCATAGGGCGTAGACCAAGATACTCCTTCTCTTATCTGAATTTTTGTTCTAGCAGTTTTCAATTCTTTTAAAGATATTTTATAAAATCTCGCCGTTTGTCTCTGCTCTGTGCAAGCAGCTCTATCTCATTGAGGGAGCCGATTCCTGCTGCTCTTGCCTCTCTCATCAATGTTCTTCTCAGTGTCTCTCAGTGTCTTCCTCTTTTCCTCTTACCTGTTGTTTCCCACATGAGGGCTTGCTTTGCTATTCGGTTTTGTGAGTTACTTGATATTAAATATACAGAGAACTAAAAACACAAATCTAGCAACATGACCACGCGTGGAACATATAGAAGAGATGAAAACGGGAATGTGTAGAAGAGATACTAGATGGAAAGTATAGACGAGGTGTAACGTGGAGTGTATATAAAATTTAATAATTTTTATTTAATTTAAATAAAAACTAATTCGTTTCGAAAAAAAATATATATACAAATAAAATAAAGAATATATTGTCGGAAGAAACATGTAGAAAAAAATAAGAAGAAACGTAGGAATGAGATAAATAAAGAACATTTATTAGAGATAATGTTGAAACGTAGATGCTAGGAAACTGACTTATATTGTAGAAGTTCTGATTGTCATATAATATTTCAGAAATATTGGCTACAAGAGAATATAGAAAGAAGGAAAATAAATTATTTTTTTAAAGAGGTAGAACGGCATAATGGAGTCTCTATGGAGGGCATGATACCAGGTAGAGAGAAAGCGGAAGACAAAGAAGAAGAATGTTGTTAGTTATCACTGAGAGGCTGGGATTGACTGTTGAAGGCGCAGGACATCTCGCAAAGAGGTCAGAGAAAGCTACAGAGAAACTGTCATTGGGAGTCAAGATTAAACAGGGACAATGTAGACGATGAAGTTAATGATGATGATGATAATGATGATAATGTTGATAATATTCATTGTGATGGTAATTATAATTATGATAATGATGGTATTGACGATGATAACGAACAATAATGGTGATGATGATGATGATGATGGCGATAACGATGATGATGCTCATTATGACGATGATGAAGACGCTGAAAATGATGATGATGTTCATGATTTTGATGATAGTGATAAGGCTGATATTGATTATAACGATGATGATGTTAATGACAGTGGTGATGATAATGATGATGATAATGATGATGATAATAACTATGATAATAACTATGATAATGAGAATGACGATGATAATGATGTTGATGATCTAGCACCACAAATTTAAATTATAAAATGTGAAAAAAAGCCTGCACAAATTAAAGTAAGATTGTCTTGATGAATAGAGCAAGTGGCCCACAATCAATATTCGTCTATCCTGTTCGTGACTCCACCATTTACAGATGATAACAAAAGTTGATATTTTGATTCAAATTATTAACTGATATTTATGTACGTATGTAAAGCCAGTTGTAACATATGGATGTGAATCATGGAAAATATGACAACTGACAAGAAAATCACTGGAATCTATAGAAATGTGGTTTTACAGAAGAATGTTGAGAACACCATGGACAGTTAAGAAGAGTAATGAAAACGTTCTGAAAAAGGCCAATGCAAAAAGAGAGCTCATTTCCAATATTAGGAAGAAACAATCATCATTTTTGGTCATGTAATGAGAATATAACAGCTGGAATATATTGTAACAACTGGAAAAATTGAGGGACGAAGATATAGAGGGAAGCAAAGAGAAAAGATACCAGACAGCTTAAGAGAATGGCTTGGCAGAAGGTCAACAACAGAAATGATAAATAACTGTCGTGATCGAAAGTTGTGGAGAGCATGACACCTACGCCAGCAGGCCGGTAATTGATGACGATGATGATTTATGAACGAGGTAGGAGCTAGGGAACATACATATTTTAGCCGAGTGTTTGTAAATGTCCAAATGCCACCCTGAATGTACGTTACTGTTAACCTCCGTATCGTCACGACATTAAGAAGTCAACAAACTAATCAAACTGACTTGAAGCTAATGTAGATCAAAACCTTCATGATACAAGTTTAAAAAATAACCTAATTTCAGTAATTCTTTATTTTTAAATATTTATTCTTTCCTTATTTTCTAGGGGAAAAAAAATTATTCTGTTGAATTATTCAAAGAAATTCGGAGTCGAATTTGAGCGGGAATTTTTCGTTTGTTCTAGGAAAGTTCACACTGTTCTCAATAATTGATTCGTAGCATGATGATTATCATTTTAGTGTGAATCAGTGTGGCGTTATCCGTTCACAAAAAGAAAAAAAAGTTTGTTGTTCAGTTTGCACAAGCAACAAAGATTTGACACCAATTATTCACATTTACTTGAACTTTTCCCTTTCAGATTTGTTGTTTTTGTTTTGTAAATTATGTCGCGTGTTTACAAATAAGTACTTAGTTTCTATTTCTTTTCTTATTTATTTATTTATTTATTTATTTTTGCAATTATCGTCTTGTTTTACTGTAATAATTAGTCAATTTAAAAAAAAAAACAAAAAAACTTATTTGTGACATTTACGAAGTATGTTGATGAAATCCACACGAAATGTGCAAGTTGAGAGTAATTGACATTGAGTTATTGATTTATCTGCGAGCTATCATCATTGCACTCCGAACATGTTCATGGGTGCTCAGATCCCCTCCTCGGCAAGTTCCACAGCGTCCAACGACAGACGATTCCAGTTCTGTGTTCGTAGAAAAGTCTTCTTATGCGCCCTCTAAGTTTCTCATTTCTGGCTGTGCCCATCTTAGCTCTTTCATCCGAAGAGAGACAAGGATCTCAGGATTGTCTAAGTCCTGTGCCCTTCCCACATCTCAATCGCAAAGCAACAGCTGATCGATCTAAAAGAAGAGGATAAAGATGAAAAGAGGAAGATGAAGAAGAAGAGGATGAACACGAATAAAAAGAAGTAGATAACGGATAGAAGAAGAAAAGAAGAAAATGATAGTTATGAAGAAAAAAAGAAGAAGAAGAGGATGAGAAAAGAGGTTGAAGAAGAAGAAGATGCAGCAGAAGAAGAGAATGAAGAAAGAAGATGAAAAGAGGATGAAGAAAGACGATGAAGAGGATGAAGAAAGAAGAAGAGGATGATGATGAAAAGGAAGAAAAACAAGAGGATTAAGAAGAAGAACTACTGAATATCAATCATAAATATTCTCTTGAACTTTTAAAAAAAATTAATAAACATTTTTTATTTTTTTTTATATGACGTCACAATATAAACCACTTTCGTGAAATATCACTTTTAATAATGAGGGGAATGTACTAGACTCGGTACTTCTTCTAATAATGAGGGGAATGTACTAGACTCGGTACTTCTTCTAATAATGAGGGAAATGTACTAGACTCGGTACTTCTAATAATGAGGGGAATGTACTCGACTCGGTACTTCTTCTAATAATGAGGGGAATGTACTAGACTCGGTACTTCTTCGTTCATAAAAGATGATAAATTTCAAAGGTTAGAACTAAAACACCACTTTAGGATGGAAACAAGCAGCTGTGTTTAGTCGTTATGTGAAAACCAGTCTAAATTCTCAAAGAGGCCAGCACAAAAAGAGAACTCCTAAACATCAGAAAGAAACATTCAACATTTTTCGGACACATCATGAGAAGAGGAAAGTTGGAATACTTGGTTACAACTGGCAAAATACAAGGAAAGAGAGATCGCGGACGACAAAGAGAGAAAATACTGGATAGCTTGGTGTCATGGCATGGCAAACAGTCAACAACAGAACTGATACGATGCACTGTAGATAGAAGGTTCTGGAAGGACATGATCGCATACGCCAATCGGTATGGCGCATGATGATAAAGTAAGTCTTGATATGCTAATGTGATTCCTAAACAATCTGACAAGGGAATCGTGGGAGGTTACAGAAGAGTGACTTTTACAGAGCAATGTTAAGAATACCACGGACATTAAAAAGATGAGTAACGAGGTCGGTCTTTAAAGAAGCCAAAGATTAAGAAAGTAAATTTGATAGAGGAAACATAAAGAGAAGATATGAGACAGTTTAAGAGAATGGTTTGGTTGGAATAAAAACATGAGAAGTGACAAATAAATGTAGAGAGTAAAAATTGTCGGAGAGACATGATCACGAACGACAGCAGACACGCTTTTTGATGATCATATCAACCCTTTACTACCCCACTGGTGCTATTCTAGAGCTCCGGGGAAGGAACCCTAGTTGAGAAGCTTAGATATATAGAGCGACTACCGGTTGTCTCCCTTGATCATCACAACATTGATGTTGCTCAATGTGCGTATTGATAGGTCCTCGTAATTACCACATCGCGACACGCCCCAACTCTCTCTCTCTCTCTCTCTCTCTCTCTCTCTCTCTCACTCTCTCTCTCCCCCCCCCCCCTTTCAATATACAGATTATTATAAAATATGAAATGCCTGTGAAAATAAATGCCCACATAAGATCTCAAACAAAAGCATTTCAACGAATGCATGAAAGACGAGGGGGTCTTTGGGGCCTCTGTAGTCTATTTGGGAAAACTACCTGACTAGGCTACCGAAGTTCGGACAACCCGTGTTCGATTCCCGCTCAAAGCAGTGTGAGTTGTACTCGTGGTTGGAAAAAAAATACCACCGTGGTCGACCTAGCCGCTGGCAGAAACGGCTACCAGTGTTGTACTCTGGAAGGTGAGGAATGCCGCCTCGCATCGTGAGTTTCGAAGTGTTCGGAGACTTCTGGATAGGCGGTCGAGCACATAAGGGTGAAAACTCGCGTGCTAAGACGCCGATTCAAGTCTCGTACTTTACCTTACCTTTGAGGGCCTCGGTTGCCTAGTTGGGAAAACCACCCGATTGGACTACCGACGTTCGGACAACCCGTGTTCGATTCCCGCTGGGAGCAGTGTGAGTTGTACTCGTGGTTGGACACACAAAAAATACCCCCACGGTCGACCAGCCGTTGGCAGAAATGGGTAATAGGGTATTACCCTTGGAAGGTGAGGAACGTCGCTTCGCATCTGAGTTTCGATGCTTGAGGCGACACTATCCATAAATCTCCGAACATTTCTGGATAGGCGGCCGAGCACATATGGGTGTAAACTCGCGTGCTATGACGGTGGGTCAAGTCTCGTACTTGACCTTAACCTTTACGATAAGAGACGCATTTAAACAAGTATACATGACGAACATTATAAGACGGCACATCAGGCATTAATATGGAAACCATCTGCCAAAGAAAACAAGGAAGACAAGAGAAACGTGAAACACTACGCAGACCAATTACTAGGATGGCTCATTACGAAAACAGAAATATCTACAAGAAGTAGTAGGAAATCGCAGTCATGGAGAACTGTGACTTTCGACCTATTTGCCATCTTCGGTCCGAAGAGAATAAGTGAATGAAGGAATATGATTTGAAAACGTATACGTGCTTGGATGATGTAAGCGAGTTGAAATAATATAGGCGGGAACCAGTTCTTCAATATGATGGTGTGTGCTCCAGACAAGAACCAGTTCTTCAATATGATGGTTGTGATCCAGACAAGAACAGTTCTTCGGTATGATGGTGCTTGATCCAGGCAAGAACCAGTTTTCTTCAATTGATGGTGTGTGATCCAGGCAAGAACCAGTTCTCCAGTAAGATGTTTTGTGATCCGCCGCCAAACTTGATGTTAACCCTCAGAAACATTGACTTGCATATTGGAAACAAATGAATTTCAGTAGTTTTTTTTTAAAGTCTCCTCAGTTACGTTAGAGGCATTATCACTGCACTCCAGACACACCCATAGGTGCTCTAAGCTTCTCCTCTAAGTTTTCATCATCACGCAACTAACAGATTACTATTTCCGACGTTTTAACTGCCAATATTTCTTTAACGTGCGTGAGTGCACACGGAATCTTCTTTTTTCGCAGGTATCATAGAGGGCTAGGCATCGTAAAAAAAAAAAGTAAAGTATCCCCGTCACGCCAAGTGGCGTATGGGAATATGGTGTTAGTGACCATAAATTTTACAGACCTTCGGCACATGATTTTTGGGGTAATGTGGTCGGTATTACGCCCGTGCCGCTTTACTTTCCCAGAAAAAAAATCTGGTACCCATTAAAGGCTGGGTGAACCGGAAGCCGTCGGTTGGGATCGAACCCTACCTCTTGTCCTTTGTAGTCCAGTTCACTAACCACTAAGCTGGCTAGGCATCGTATCTCATTATAAAGAGATCAGGAGAGGGTAAAGCCACGAATAAAGCCACGAGTAAACCATGAATAAAGCCACGAGTAAACCACGAATAAAGCCACGAGTAAACCATGAATAAAGCCACGAGTAAACCATGAATAAAGCCACGAGTAAACCATGAATAAAGCCACGAGTAAATCATGAATAAAGCCACGAGTAAACCATGAATAAAGCCACGAGTAAAGCCACGAGTAAACCATGCATAAAGCCACGAGTAAACCACGAATAAAGCCACGAGTAAACCATGAATAAAGCCACGAGGAAACCACGAATAAAGCCACGATAACCATGAATAAGCCACGAGTAAACCATGAATAAAGCCACGAGTAAACCATGAATAAAGCCACGAGTAAACCATGAATAAAGCCACGAGTAAACCATGAATAAAACCACGAGTAAACCATGAATAAAGCCACTAGTAAACCACGAATAAAGCCACGAGTAAACCACGAATAAAGCCACAAAAAGCCACGAATAAAGAAACGAGTAAACCACAAATAACCACGAAAGCTACGACTAAATCCACGAATAAACCACGAATAAAGCTACGACTAAAGCCACGAGTAAACCACGAATAAAGAAACGAGTAAACCACAAATAAAGCCACGAATAAAGCCACGACTAAATCCACGAATAAAGCCACGAATAAAGTCACAAATAAAGCCACCTAAATCCACGAATAAACCACGAATAAAGCACGAATAAAGCCACAAATAAAGCCACGAATAAACCACGAATAAAGCCACGAATAAAGCCACGAATAAAGCCACAAATAAAGCCACGAATAAACCACGAATAAAGCCACGAATAAACCACGAAAAAGAAAAGCCACGAATTGGATGTGAAATATTATATCCAATGCGTCTATTAAACAATATTTTGTTTAAAATAGTGTTTTTTACTTCAACAATAATGTGGAACAATATTAAAACAAGTAAATGAATTTAAATATCTGGGAACAATGTTAACCTCGGATGCTAGATGTACAACAGAGGCAAGACGCAGAATGGCTCGGGCAAAAACAACTTTCCAAAAAAGTTAGGAAGATACTGTGCAATCCAGTTTTGACAATAGAAAAAAAAAAAAGTGTTCTTAAATGTTATGTAGAGCCAGTCTTAACATATAGATGTGAATCATGGACAAGGACAACAGACAAGAAAATCACTGGAGGCTGTAGAAATGTGGTTTTACAGAAGAATGTTGAGATACCATGGACAGCTAAGAAGAATAATGAAAATGTTCTGAAAGAGGTCAAAGCAAAAAGAGAGCTAATATCCAATATTAGGAAGAAACAATCATAACTTTTTGGCCATTTAATGAGAAGGCAACAACTGGAATATATTGCAACAACTGGGAAAATTGAGGGACGAAGAGATAGAGGGAAGCAAAGAGAAACGATACCAGACAGCTTAAGATAATTGCATGGGAGGTCTACAACAGAGATAATAAATAACTGTGGAGATCGAAAGTTGTGGACTGACATGATCACCTACGCCAGCAGGCCCGGTACTTGATGATGATGATTTTAAACAAAGTATTTTTCAATTTTCTCTATCTATTTACCCCAAACTTTTTCCAGCCAAATTCCTATTTAATAGTACACAGTGTATTTGCATCTAGAAACTGTTTACAAATATGCATATTTGTCGTTCTGTATGTAACCACATTCATTCCATCTTGTCTCTTTATATGGCTAAAATATCTATGTTTAATCGTTCTGCTTCTAAATAAGATTTTCCAGTTTCCTTCTTGGTCTTCTTTTCTCTTTTCACTGATACCTAAAAGGTGTCATAGTTTATATCATTTGCCGTTCTTGAGCTGCTCGAACTGTCTGAATTAGTGATTTTATTGGTTGTTACATGTCTCTGTAACAGCATCTATCCATCTTCTTCTAGGTCTTCCTCTTGGTCTTTTTCCATGCATTCTCGAGAACAACGCCCTTGTTGGTGAATGGTGAGGATTCATTCTGACCAGGTGGCCCAATCATTTCTTATTGCTAAAGAGTCTTAACATGCCATTTGCATATTCGTAGGATCTTTCCTCTGACATAAGTTAAAATTTCTCTCCATGGCTTTCTTTGGAATAGTACGTGATGAGGCTGCAATCTCTTTCACGGTGGGCAGCTATATTCGTCGTTCGTGACTCGAATAAGCTTCTTTAAATAATTAAAAATGAAAGAGAACTACTAAACACAATACAAACAAGACAAATGAGATTGTTGGGGCATGATAAAAGACACAGCATCCTATACTAAAAAGTAACCTTGGAAGGTAAAATACAAGATAAACGAGGCAAAGACAATGTTATGTAAAGTAAAGTAAAGTCAGTCCTATTATATGGCTGTGAAACATGGAGAACAACCAAATTTACATTTATGAAGATACAGACTTTCTTTAATGGATGCTTACGCAGAATAAAAGGATGGAAATGCAAGCACAAATTCACTAACATAGAACTATGGAAATGTACCAGTCAAATACCAGTGGATAAAGAGATACAGCGAAGACGATGGCGCTGGATAGGACACACGCTGCTGAAGCCAACTGAGAGTATTACACAACAAACCCTTTTTTGGAATCCCCAGGGGAAAAGACAAAGAGGAAGACCAAGAAATTCTTGGAGAAGACAGACAGAAGCAGAAATTAAGATGATGGGGAACACATGGAATGATCTTAAAAGAATGGCAAGAATCAGAACGACTTGGAAAGTGTTTGTTGAAGACCTATGCTCCACATGGAGCTGAAGGTAGAAAAAGAAACAAAAATGCTGAAATAACGTTACAAATAAAATTTTTAAAATATATATTTATATATATAAGTGCACAGAATACGGACCGTATGAATAGTTTATTTTTATGTGGTCTATATAATTTTGGGAAGTAAAGAATAGTGACACTGTGACCTTCCAGGCATGTCGTAAGAGCGACTAAAGAGGTTGATCGATGGCTTGACAAGCTGTCATTGTAAAAAAGTATGGAAACAGCGCCATATATTTTATTTTTTTTATAGAGTAGTGATCTCTGCTATATGTGCCATTTTGGCACGCAGGTTTCTGTTTTTGAGATTGTGGTTCTGTCCTATGTGCCGTCTTCGGCTTGAAATGACAATCTCTCTCTCTCTCTCTCTCTCTCTCTCTCTAGAGAGAGAGAGAGAGAGAGAGAAATGGACAATAGATAGATAGATATAATTTTACATAGGAAGAGAAACTAATATGCGTCAGCACTGGCGGATAGAAATATCACTTTCGCTACATTTTTGCAAAACATATGACTGAACTGGAGACTGGGATTTGCCACCTAAGCCGAACGGCTGAGAGGATTTTCCCGAAAGAACCGCAAGCTTGTGACGTCTTCAATAACTATAAGACGACTGACGTCATTTTACCCACAACCGCCCCTGCTTGCAATGCTGGAAACGTCACAACCTTTGGACGGTTTCCCTCAGCGGGAAGTGCTTTCGTCGGACTGGGACGAAGAAAATATGTTAAAAATAGATTTATGAGTATTAAATTCGAAACTATAATAGTTAATTAACATTGTGTGCAATGTAATGAGACTTTTGTACTTGCAAATGAACAAACATTTTCAAAATGTGTGCTCAACTCCAACCTAATAGTTTACCCATAAGCTACTTAGAGCAGGGTTTTAGGTGAATTGGCTAACACGAAGTCCTACTCTGCACAAGAGGTCAGGTTTGTTTACCCGCCTGCGCGGTTTCTAGGAAAAGATCACCTAGTTACGCATACCTCGTTTTGTATTTTTATTTTTCCTGGAAAAGATTGAGACCGTAGATTCGACCCGAAGTGGTGTAGAAGAAGTGTTATTGTAGTGTGCCGAATATACTGTTAACTTTAGAGGTCAGTACTTTAGGAGATCGACGCCTGGGTGCCATGACCCAGATGAGTACATCTCCCTTGGAGTGTCAAGAAGCTAAATGGCAGAAACACTTGTTTGACAGGGTCCACTTCTGGCGATCTGATCGCCTCCTGCTGCGAAGCTCTGTATAAAGAGTTTCCTATTACTGCTGACGTCATTACCCAAATGCCGTTGGCCGAAAAAATATGGGCACTAACAATCTAACATCATCATGTTCATTCTTGCACGTCGAACTCCAGGCATGACGCAGTTCAATCTTATTTCTTTAATTATTTTATTAATGATTATTATTTTTGTTTACTGTTGTTTTTTGTATGGAAGGAATTGAAAACTCACTCTCGTGGAGGACAAAACCTGAAGGAGATAACAAATAATATTCGTAAGTCTTGCATCGTGACAGATGGATGTGACTTGTTCAAGCAGGGCTACTACTATTGCCACTAATACAATTACTACTTTTGCTACTGCTATTACTACTATTGCCACTAATACAATTACTACTTTTGCTACTGTTATTACTACTATTGCCACTAATACAATTGCTACTTTTGCTACTGCTATTACTACTATTGTCACTAATACAATTACTACTTTTGCTACTGCTATTACTACTATTGCCACTAATACAATTACTTCTTTTGCTACTGCTATTACTACTATTGCCACTAATACAATTACTACTTTTACTACTGCTATTACTACTATTGCCACTAATACAATTACTACTTTTGCTACTGCTATTACTACTATTGCCACTAATACAATTACTACTTTTGCTACTGCTATTACTACTATTGCCACTAATACAATTACTACTTTTGCTACTGCTATTACTACTATTGCCACTAATACAATTACTACTTTTGCTACTGCTATTACTACTATTGCCACTAATACAATTACTACTTTTGCTACTGCTATTACTACTATTGCCGCTAATACAATTACTACTTTTGCTACTGCTATTACTACTATTCATCGCCAGCATGTACCAAATCGGATGGCGTTGGATGATCATGTCATTTTACATTATTCTATCCACAGTAGGTAAAGTAAAGTAAAGTAAAGTAAAGTTATGTTATGTAAAGTAAAGTAAAATAATTAATGTAAAGTAAAGTAAAGTAATGTTATGTAAAGTAAAGTAAAATAAATTAATGTAAAGTAAAGTAAAATAAATTATGTAAAGTAAAGTAAAGTAATGTTATGTAAAGTAAAATAAAGTAAAGTAAAGTAATGTTATGCAACGTAAAGTAAAGTAAAGTAAAGTAAATAAAGTAAAGTAAAGTAAAGTAAAATAAAGTAAAGTAATTTAATGTTATGTAAAGTAAAGTAAAGTAATGTTATGTAAAGTAAAGTAAAATAAATTAATGTAAAGTAAAGTAAAGTAAAGTAATGTTATGTAAAGTAAAATAAAGTAAAGTAAGTAAAGTAATGTTATGTAAAGTAAAGTAAAATAAAGTAAAGTAAAGTAAAATAAAGTAAAGTAAAGTAATGTTGTGTAAAGTAAAGTAAAGTAAAGTAAAGTAAAGTAAAGTAAAGTAAAGTAAAGTAATTCCCCAAAGAGGAAAATTTTCGGTCGACTTGACGAAGCAATCCACATTAATGTGTTTCAGCACGTAAATAACTTGCGTCAAACAAAAACATGAAACTTACTCCTATTTAGCGCCGTTAAGGGCGGACGAAAAAGAAAAGTAATCTTCGGCCAAAATGCAGAAAAGAAAAAGTAAAAAGTTGAAAACCCTCGTAATGATATATCCCAATAAAATAAGAAGGCCTATATCCCTATCTGAAAAAAGCTGCAGCGAAATCACTTTGCTCTTAGGCATACTAGTCACAATAATTAAACACTATCACTTATCTTCGTTGCTTTTCGAACAAACAATGAATGTACTGCCGTTTTTGTTAAATAAATGCAGTACTATATAATTTACATCTCAGAACTCGTGTGAATATTTAGTTCTATACTCTTATAATGTTCATTGTTTTTTTTGCAAAACTAATTCAAGTTAATTCATTTGCTCATATGTACAATTACACTTTATCTGTAGTGTTATTTTGTACGAAGTATTTTCTTTTCTTTTCTTTAAATGTAAAATTTAATTGTGATATAATAAGCTTAAACAAAAAGGGAACTCCTAAAAAACTTCAGAAAGAAAGAATCCACATTTTTCGGGCACATCATGAGAAGAGGAAAGTTGGAATACTTGGTTACAGCTGGCAAAATACAGGGAAAGAGAGATCGCGGACGACAAAGAGAGAAAATACTGGATAGCTTGGTGTCATGGCATGGAAAACAGTCAACAACAGAACTGATACGATGCACTGTAGATAGAAGATTGTGGAAGGACATGATCGCCTACGCCATCCGGTATGGCACATGATGAAGATGATAATAAGCTTAGTTATTCATATACTTTAAAAAAAAATTAAATTACATCTGAGGTGATAATGATAATATAGATGATTTAGATTATAGATAGTAATTCATTTTGCTTGTTTTAATATGAATTTCAATGGAAGCGCAAAGATGATGATGTACACCAGTACCAGAGGATGTTCAGTTTCTTTTTCAGACTGATTCTTTCTTAACTTTCTAATAATAAAAGTGATTATTTATTGTTTAACTTTGTTATCTTTGACAGCAGCTAAAAATATCCGTGCCCTTTCTTAAGGAATTGAATCTATTTTACACCACTTGTTGACGGCTAAAACATGTTTGCTGTTATTCTTTTCGTAAGCATGAATTAAAACAAGTCAACAAAATATCAAATATCATCATCATCATGTGCCATACCGGTTGGCGTGGGCGATCATGTCCTTCCACAATCTTCTATCGACAGTGCATCGTATCAGTTCTGTTGTTGACTGTTTTTCATGCCATGACACCAAACTATCCAGTATTTTCTATCTTTGTCGTCCGCGATCTCTCTTTCCTTTTATTTTGCCAGTTATAACCAAGTATTCCAACTTTCCTCTTCTCATGATGTGCCCGAAAATGTTGATTGTTTCTTTCTGATGTTTTTTAAGAGCTCCCTTTTTGTGTTGGCCTCTTTGAGGACTTCCTCATTGGTCTTTTTAGCTGTCCAGTGAATTTTCAACATTCTTCTTAGAAATCCCATCTCTGTGGCCTCTTTTCATTTGTTTGTCTACTGTCCATGATTCGCTTCCATAGGTTAGAATTGGTAATATATAGCACCAATGAACTCTCTTTCTCATTTTTACTGACATAGATTTGTTGCATAAGATATTTTTCATTTTATGAAATGCTATTTTGGCTTCATCTTGATTTGATAAGATATCTTTGGCCAAGATATCTTATCAAATATAGTTTATTTATAAATGTTTTTAAAAGAGGTACCAATTAATTGTTTCGTGTTCGTTCTAAGCCTCTATATCTGTAAGTATCTTCAAAATCATCATTTTTAATTTACCTACGTCTGCTGTGTGAGAAAAATGGAAACAGCTGTCCAGTCGTCTCGGCTGCTCGAGTCTTATCTCTCAGCTGCAGCGACAGGGATAACTGATACTGTTAACAAATACCTATCATATGAATTAATTTATGTTGCCTATTTTAATATGCACTTTGTTGGAAGGGAAACACACAGTAGATGACGTGCAACAACATTACTACCAAAGGATTTCCAGGTTTCTTTTCCCGGCTGATTCTTTCCAAGTTCTTCACTGAACTTTGTGCAACTTGAGTTGGAGTAAAGAAATCTGTTAGTGACCCCAGGTCCCAGGGGTAAGTAAGGAAAAAAAAGGCAAAACAAATGTACTTTGTTAAAATAGACTGTACAGATTAAATTATTATTATTTTTTTTTTAAATGACCTCACGCAAACAAAATATTTTGTTTGTTTACAGTGCATTTTTTGCATTTCTTTCACTTTTGACTTTTGTTTACACTTTTATATTTTCTTCTGATTAACTTATTAAGATTTAATTGTTTATTTTATTGACATAAATTCGTCACAAAGAGAACAACAAAACAATATTTTCATTAGCATACACTGATAATTGAATTAGTGTATAATTATATTAAATGATATTTTAAAAAAAACGACACAGTGACATTCGAAACAGCTTTGATTCAAATTCAGAAGACAAAAAAAAGGCGCAGGAGAAAGGAGACAACGACTCAGGCACCACGAAGCCGAATACATTGTATAATACATCAATACATATTTTTCATTCAGCAGAGGAATCTGTCTATCCAATTTTGACAGATTCAGCCACAAGAGAAGCTGTTCAGCAAAATAGCATTTAGCACAATAGTTTACCAAACTACGGACTTACCATGATTGCTTCCTACCAAAACCAACCTTCTGTCAAAATACCAAAGGTCATATAAAAAAAAAAAAAGTAAAGTGCCCCCGTCACGCCAAGTGGTGTATAGGGAATATGGTGTTAGTGACCATAAATTTTACAGACCTTCAGCACATGATTTTTTGGGGTAATGTGGTCGGTATTACGCCCGTGCCGCTTTACTTTCCCAGAAAAAAATCCGGTACCCATTAAAGGCTGGAAGCGAACCTGGAAGCCATCGGTTGGGATCGAACCCTACCTCTTGTCCAAAGGCCATATGCTATGTAGTAATTATTTATAATATTGTCACAAGTGTATCACTTGTGTGTAGCTGCAATTTTTGTAATACTTGTTCTAGTAGCATTTATTATTATGAATTACTAGCATCATGATAATTATGATAATCATTTTTACAGTGATTTTTCATATTAACGTATGAGTTATAGGAGCATCAAGATTCTTCTTCATTGTCTTATACATTATACATTTTTCACAACACCAAAATAAGTTATAATTTTAGTCCACTATTGAATATGAACAGCGCCATATGTTTTAGAGCAGTGATCTCAGCAATATGTGCCACTTTGGCACGCAAGGTTTCTGTTTTTGAGATTGTGGTTCTGCCCTATGTGCCGTCTTCGGCTCAAAAGGACAATAGATAGATAGATTGAAAATGCATGTGTTTTGTTTTCTATTTATGTCTTATATTTGTACTATATATTTTAATTTTTTTTTCTGTCACTTATTCTCTCTCTTGTTCCCATTTTTTTTGGTTCTTTATATAGATGTAGATGCATTGGTATGTAAAAATATATTGTCTCATATTATCTCTTCATGCAGTTTTTGTTTATGTATAATTGCTATATATAAATATACATGCAAGGTAAGGTTTTCTTTCTTTTCCATTCATTATTTTCCACATTCCGTAACAAAACAGTAAAATGTGGCTTTAGTAACCGATGTGAAACCCACGAGTTGTTGTTTCTTGCAGTTTTTAATTTACTGGCATTTCCTCAATTATTTCTGCTAAAACCTTGTAATTCTCTTATTAAATCTCTTTTTC
Source organism: Megaustenia siamemsis (assembly GCA_032433765.1). Taxonomy (NCBI): domain Eukaryota; kingdom Metazoa; phylum Mollusca; class Gastropoda; order Stylommatophora; family Ariophantidae; genus Megaustenia; species Megaustenia siamemsis. The sequence continues at coordinate 15,155,581 of JAVIAB010000108.1, forward strand.
AACTTCCTGGATGAATTGTCCAAACAAAGTTTGTTGTTTTAGATCAATTTTTATTTATTTTCTTGCCCTTATTTCAAATTTTAGAAAAATTTTGAAGAAACAGCATGGGCACGGCATATTAATTAAACTCCTTAGTAGCGAATGTGTTAAGTGAGTTTTATTTTGATGGTAATTGTTCCTAATATCTTTCACAATGGATATAACTTTTGCCTATGGTCTTGCCATATAAATGTATAATCACAGTAGTAGTAGTAGTAGTAGTAGTAGTAGTAGTAGTAGTAGTAGTAGATTAGTAGTTAATAGTAAACAATATTGGATTGTAAGTAGTGGTTTATTATTGAGAAAAAAAAGTGTTGAATATCACACAGACAAGGTGTTAAGTAACTTTGTTATTACTGCCAAGGAAAATGCATTGGTTACACTCGACAGGAAAAGTAGGGAACAGAACCTGGTCGTGGTTAATGCTGAGGTCAACGGTCTCATCTGTGATAACACCGATGAGAAGGATGCAGTCATATATACAGACGGATCTGTAAGACGACACCAAAGAAGTGCATGGGCATTTACAGCACGCTCGGCAGGCAGAATAGCCAAGGAAGACAGTGGTGCAAACGTCATGACCACGAGTAGCATGACAATGGAGGCGATGGCAGTGACCAAGGCATTCAAATGGTTAGAGTCACAAGACTACACCCACGCATGTATACTGAGTGATTCGATGAGCATGATAAAAAAAAGATGGGGGCGGGCTCTGTACGCATGCAATGAGTAGAGTCGTTGCAGAAATCCAAAATATGTAAGGTCACCTTTGTCTATGTCCCTGGACATGCGGGAGTACGGGGAAATGAAAGAGTGGACAGGTTTTGGCTAGCTGCGCTGTCGTTGAGGACGGGCAACCAATGGATCGGACGGACATCATCAATGCCCTCCGAGATGTGGGAAGAGCACATGACTTCGACAAACACAAATCCACGTCACTTCTTCAGATGAAAGAGATGGGAGTTAAGATGGGCACAGCCAGAAATGAGAACTTAGTGGGCGTGTAAGAAGACTTATCAACCAACATAGAACTGGAGTCGTCATTCGCTGGACACTGAGGCAATTGCTGAGGAGGGATATGAGCACCTATGGACATGTTCAGAGTGCAATAATAATGACCCGCAAATAACTCTATAACTCAATGCATTTTCAAAAAAAGACTCAACATTGCATTCAGAGCTGTAATGAACTAAAGAGAGAGGAGCTTAAGATAACCATTAAATTCATTACTGTGCACTTATCTAATGATACAAATATCAATCAACATGCAAACTGCAAGAACTATTGTAGATATAGAAATGTATTTGCATTGGTAGTTTCAGCTGATTAAAATCTTGTTTATGCTTTTTATTCTTGCTTGGACGGTCAAACTGGTCAGACCAGAAAAATAAAAAAATTGTTTAGTTCTTTTAATTTTTAAAAGTAGAATAAGACTGTGAGTCCATAACCGGACTCGAGGAACGAAGAGATAGAGGGAAGCAAAGAGAAAAGATACCAGACAGCTTAAGAGAATGGTTTGGCAGAAGGTCAACAGCAGATATAATAAATAACTGTTGAGATCGAAAGTTGTGGAGTGGCATGATCACCTATTAAAAAAATTAAGCAAATAAAAGCTTGTTGATCTCCTTTGTCTCTGATGGATTGGCTAATTTGCATATGTAGTCCATGTATGTAATAAACAAAGTAAGCATCCATGTCTTACTTCTGATCTAACTTCAAAGTGGTCTGTGTAGCCTGCTGCTGTTTCTGACTGTGCAGCTGTTGTTCTGACTGTGCTCTGTGCAGCTACTGTTGATATAGAGACTTTCAATTAGGTTGGTTAGATGTTGGCTTACTCTGTATGTTGTTAATATCTCCTACAGTTTTTCTCTGTTTGCTCGGTCGAATGTTTTTTCCTTGTCAATGAAGGCTACGTATAAATTTTGATTGTGTTCTGTCATACTTTTCTGCTAGCTGTTTTAGGATGAATAGACTGTCAGTACATCCTCTGTTTTTTGGAACCCCATTTGAGAATCACTTAACTGTAGTTCTATTATTGGTCTCAGCCTTTTTTTCTATAATTTTGGCGTATAACTTTCCCACATGACTGAGTAGTGATATACCTCTATATTGATTGCCATGTCTCTTGCTATCTTTCTTTTTTCCATATTGGTACAGTGATTGCCTTTTGCCTGACTTCTGGGGCTTTTTGTTGGTGCCATGCTGCATTGAATATTCTATGCTGCCATGTAACTCCTGCTTTTCCTGTTGCTGCTATTATTTCTACTAGTATGTTATCTATCCCCGGTGCTTTATTTCATGGTTCATATTTGATTACTTTTTCAGTTTCCTCTTTCATAATGTTGGGTTCCGTGTTTGTGTATTCTTGCATAGATTTTGTTGTGTTATCGGTAGTTCTTCTTCTACCTTTTAGCTCCCAGTGGAGCATAGGTCTTCAACAAACACTTTCCAAGTCATTCTGTTTTTTGCGAGTTCTTTTAAGATCATTCCATGTCTTCCCCATCATCTTCATCTCTGCTTCGATCTGTCTTCTCCAAGAATTCCTTGGTCTTCCTCTTTGTCTTTTCCCCTGGGGATTCCAAAAAGGGCCTGTTGTGTAATACTCTCAGTTGGCTTCCGTAGTGTGTGTCCTATCCATCGCCATCGTCTTCGCTGTATCTCTTTATCCACTGGTATTTGACCGGTACATTTCCATAATTCCACGTTAGTGACTTTGTCCTGCCATTTCCATCCCTTTATTCTGCGCAAGCATCCATTAATGAAAGTCTGTACCTTCGTGATTGTCAATTTTGTTATTCTCCATGTTTCACAGCCATATAATAGGACCGACTTAACATTTGAGTTGAAAATTTTTATTTTTGTATTTAGCCTAATTTCTTTGGATTTCCATATGTTTCCCAGTGCAATGAAAGCTCCTCTTGCTTTTGATATCCTTATTTTGGTATCATTTTCTGTTCCTCCCTTTTTATCTATATTACTGCCCAGATATATGTAAGATTGTACGTCTAGTAGAGGTATTTCTCCTAGTTTTATTTGGTTATTGCCAACTGCATTAATTCTCATAATGTTGGTCTTATCTCTATTAATCTTTAGTCCTAGCTGTTGTGATCTCTCATCTAATATACTCATTTTATCCTGCATCTGTTGATGGCTGTGTGATAGGAGAACTATGTCATCAGCAAAGTCTAAATCATCAAGTTGTTTGGTCAGTGACCACTGGATCCCATTTCTGTTGTTTTGAGTTATTTTCATAATCCAATCTATGGCCAGTAGAAAGAGAAATGGAGACAGAAGGCATCCTTGCCTTACTCCTGTTCTTATTTCAAATGCTTCTGTAAGCTGTCCTTCATGCACCACACTACATTTTGTTCCTTCATACATTGTTTTTATCAGGTTAATAAACTTTATGGGGATTCCGTAATGACTCAGCAACTTCCAAAGCATTCTTCTGTCTAAACTATCAAATGCCTTTTCGTAATCTATGAATCTAATATAAAGTGGGGATTTTAGTTCTAAACTTTGTTCAACTATTATACGTAGAGTAGTTATTTGATCAGCACATGATCTGTTCTTCCTAAAACCTGCTTGTTCATCTCTCAAGTGTTTCTCTATAGCCTCTTTTAGTCTCTCCAGAATGATTCTGCCTAATATTTTTCCTGGCACTGATAGTAGCATAATTCCCCTATAATTTGTGCACTCCTGTAAACTTCCTTTCTTTGGTAGTTTGATCATATAACCTTCTCTCCAGTCTTTAGGTATTTCTTCCCTCTCCCAAATTGTATCCAGTAGATCATGTAACATCTTGGTAGAGGTGTTAATATCTGCTTTGATGGCTTCCGAAGGAATTTCATCTGGTCCTGTGGCTTTACCATCTTTTAATAGTTTTATGGCTTTCATTATTTCTTCTTTGCTTGGTTTTCCGCAGTTAACGTGTAACTCTTCTTCTGCTGGTAGTATATCTGGAGGATTATTTGAGCCGGGTCTGTTCAAAAGTTCTTCAAAGTGCTCTTTCCATCTCTCCATTTGTTCCCTTATATTACTAAGCAGATTTCCTTTCTTATCTTTGATAAAGGCGTTGATCTGTTTGTATTTTCCACCTAATTTCTTTGTGCTGTTGTAGAGTTCTTTCATATTCCCTTTATTTGCTGCTTCTTCTGCCTCTTTAGCTAGTTCATCTATATATTTCCTCTTATCCCTTTTAATGCATCTTCTCACTTCTTTGTTCACCTCTGTGTAAGTTTCCTGTGTCTTGGCTTTATTACTTCTTGTTTTGCTTTTATTTATGTCTCCTTTCTTGTTCTTTCTTTCTTTAATTTTATCCAGGGTCTCTGCTGTCATCCATGCTTTATCCTGGCGTTCTCTTTTCCCCAGTGTTTCTTTGCATGTCTCTTTCCATATATTTTTTACCTGTTTCCAATGATCTTCTATATTTATTGTATTTTCTAGTTGTTGGAGGACTTGGTATTTGTTTGATATTGTGACTGCGAATTTATCTTTAATTTCTTGTTCTTTAAGAAACCCTACATTGAAATACTTTCTACCCTTATTCGTTGTAGTATACCTTTTTAATTTAATTTTAAGTTTGGCTAACAGAAGATGATGATCAGAAGTTACATCTGCCCCTCTATATACTTTTACATCCTGTAAGGATGACTTAAACTTATTATTAATACATATGTGATCAATTTGATTTTCCGTTCTATGATCTGGTGACACCCATGTAGCTTTGTGTATTCTTTTATGTTGGAATATTGTTCCTCCTAGACTCATTTGATTAAGGGCGCAGAAATTAACAAATATCTCTCCATTCTCGTTTATATCTCCAAGTCCATGTTTTCCCATAATCTCTTCGAAGCCTCTGTTGTCTGATCCTACTTTAGCATTTAGGTCTCCCATCAAGATTATTGGTAGTTAGTGCCATGTTTAATAGGTCTTCAAAATATTCTTTCCATCTGTTTCATATGTTTATATGGTTATTTGGTATTAGCTGTCTGTCTTTGTCATTTATGAGTTAAGTGGGATCATGGTTTTATTTTCTCGCTCTTGCGGCTTTTCTCTTTTGGCTGTCTTGAGGTCTCTGCTAATTTTTACTCTGAATTCTGTCCATGTGTTTTGCTTAGCCTCTTTCATCAAAATTTTAACTTTTTACCAAACTCAGGCATTTTTTTTCATATTCTGGGTTCTTCTTCTTCCTCTAGTTTTGAAACAGTTTCTTCTTTTCCTTAAGTGTTTCTCAGATTGTAAATTTCCACCGCGGGATGCTCTTCTTCCCTACTTTTGTCCTTAGTTTTGTTCCACATATTGTTGTTGTGATGTTGGCTATTGTTTTCTTAAACTGCTTCCAATCTTCTTTATCTGTGCCTACTTCATTAGGGAGTTTCTTGAATTCCTGTTAGTTTTTCTACTAGAGTTTTCTTTGACTCTTGTATCTTCTCTTTTTTTATCTGCTTGAGTGTAATCATAACCATTTTATTGTCTGTCTCATCTGTGATATTAGGGACAGCTCTGCTTTTGGTTACTCTTTTCTTGTTCTGTTTTCTTGTTAGTATAAAGTTTATCTGGCACCCACATGTTGTGTCACTCCACTATGTTCCAGATGTATATTTGTGACTTTCTGTGTTTGAATCTATTTCAGCTGTCTTATCGCCAAAGGGCCCCAGGATATCTGTTTTTGTTGTTGCGTTTCCCAAGCCTTTCATTAAAACCTCCCATCACTAACATGTCGTTGATTTTATCCATCTTGTTGACAATTTCATTTAGTGTCTCATAGAATTCTTCGCTGTCTGTTTCATTGTTGTTATTTGGTGCATAAATCTGTTTGTAAGTTGTTTTTCAGTTGTCTTCTAATAGGGAACAGGCAAATAATTGCAATGCTGTGTCTTCTAATAGTCTGGTTGTGATTATTCTTTTCCGAGTAGTATTTTATTTATAGTATATAATTTATATGTTCTGGGTGACTGATAAAGCCCACTCCGTGATGATGAAGATTAATCTTCATTATGTTAAATTTGTCTTATTTTAGCTATAATAAACATGAACAACATAAAACATAAATATAATAAAGTTGCAGATATTATCAACATTTGCTTAGGAGGATGCTTCAGATCAGATGACCAGACACAAAAATTATCAGCCAGGACAAAGAACAAAATAACCAACAGTGGAAGAAATTACTAGTACTGCTGATATAATTTCACATTTTGTCTCTTCTGGTGACACTAATGGCTTTTCTTAAACAACTCATTTAATATGATGCAATCTTTCTTACTTGGCATAATACCGGCTACGTTACCCCAAAAATCAAGTGCTGAATGTGTATAAAAATTGTGGTCACTAAAACAATACTCCCTGTACACCGCTTGGCCTGACGGGTCTCTTTTTTTCTTTTTTTTTTTATTAATCTTTTTTTCTTGCACTATAGATAGGAACTTTTGTTCCTGTTTTTGTTTGACATCGATAACGGAGGAGTTGAAAAAATATGCTAGTTCTTGTTTATAATTTTGTTTGCCAATCTGATGTTTGCCAATCTGTATGAGTAATGGTGATGATTGGTATGTCACTTTGTAGGCTTTCTAACAGCTTGTTTAATTTATTTGTCCAGACTTTTAGGTGCTATAATCCTTAAACCTGTGTAAATTATGTTTGGTATCATCTATAATTTCAGATGTCAATCTGATGTTTAATGTTTAGTATTGGTATGCCACTTTGTAGACTTTCTAATATCTTGTTTCAGTTTATTTATCCAGATTTCCAGGTGCTATAATCCTTAAACCTGTGTAAATTATAATTCTTGGTATCATTTCTATCAATCTTTCTATTGACCTTTAGAGCTGTGGCCAGCCCATAGGGCATGGACCCAGATACTCTTTCTCTTTTTCTAAATTTCTGTCTAGCAGTCTCAATCCTTTTGAAGATCTTTTATGAAATCTCACCATTTATCTCTGCTCTGTGCAAGCATCTCAATCTCATTGAGGGAGTTGATTCCTACTGCTTTTGCTTTGGTATCATTTGCATGAACGTTAAGTCTGATCTACCTATGTTAATAATTTGTTGTGTTTAGGGTGTGCTTATTTAAATGTTATATCTTTAACTAAGGTAATTTCCAATGACAAAACAAAAAGCCAACACAAAGTCATCATCAACAGTGAAGAACTTGAAATTGTAACAAACTATGAATATCTGGGATCTGTAGTAACTAACAATGGAGACTGCCAGACAGAGATCAAGAGAAGATTAACAATAGCAACGCAAAAGTAAACACCATGAAAAACAAGTTGCACAATTCATGCCAGGCAGCAAAATTAAAATTGCTGAGAACCTTTATCTTCCCAATAGCAGCATATGGTTGTGAATCATGGACAATCTTGCAAACAGCAGGTAAGAAAATCGATTCATACGAAACAAAATGCTACAGAAAAATCCTTAAGATACCTTGGATAATATAAAAGCGCAATGAATACAAATTAACAGATTTCAACAGTAAAAAGAAATGGCTTATAAACACAATTCTGCAGAGGAAATTAAAATACAATGGTCACACCAAAGACACAGCGGGCTGGAAAGAACAATAACGGAAGACATGATTCCTGGGTGATGCATTAGGGCCAGACCCAGAAGAAGATGGTTTCATGATATCAAGGAGACCTTGAAGATGACAATAGAAGAAATGGGAGATCTGGTTAAAGACAGAGATTCTTTCAGACAGGCTGTGGTGAATCCAACGTTCTGCAACCTAATGATGGTGACACTCAATGAGTCAAAGAGCTCCTGCCCCATATCAATTCATGACATTACGTCAACAACAACAATCCATCCAAGGACATGCGACCTGATGATGACAAATGGATCTATGAGTTTGTTATAGTTCATTATTGCTTTCATATTTAGCTACATACTCACCTAATAATATCTACTTCGTGTTAACAAATTTAGTACATTCTACCTCTAACTGTATCTGTATCATCATTTATTTAACATTTGTAACAAAAAGTTTATTAAAATTAAAACTATGTTTATTTGTGAAAGATAATATGTCTTTTTAAATGTCAAAGATATATTTTTTTTAAAAGTACTATAGGGTCCACACATTAGCAAAAATAAATTCAGAAAGATCATTTTATTATGTTTTAAACCAATTGTAATGTTTCTGTGCATGTAACATTACTACTGCATGTTAAACCATGAACATCTACTTAACCACAGCTTCTATCATCCCAGGTGTGCCTCTGTGTAGCTTATTGTCTAAACAGCTGTTGAACCGTAATTAAGTGTGTAATATTAAAATACACACTGAGCTCAGCTGACTCATATCTCATCACAGTTTACTGTTTATCAATATGTCTAGTATTAAGCCTTATTTTTGTGTGGCGCTACTAGCTATGTACGGGAGTGTATTTATTGTTATAAACGTGATTTTATATCAAGGGTTTAAGAATTGGAGTAGTTGAGCAGCCAGGGGCAACTTTAGTCTGATTCTGCACCAGTAATGGAGTAGGAGTTAGACAGGTAGAATAGTGGAGTCATATGTAGACAAAGTGAGAGTCATGTAGGTAGAATAGGTGGAGTCATATGTAGACAAAGTGAGAGTCATGCAGGTGAATAGGTGGAGTCATATGTAGACAAAGTGAGAGTCAGACCTCAGTCATACAGACAGGTATGAAAAAAGTGACATATAAACTGTATTTAACAGTTTTACGTATAAATGGCAGGACTACAGTTACACAACATTTTTAACTTTTGAAACCAGCTTTTCTGTGGTCCAGCATGACAGTTACACATGTCATGTCTAAACATTAATGTGTGGTACTGCCATTTGTCCATAAAGTTGTAATATACAATTATTATGTGAAATAGTTACAAGAAATGTTGGACATTATAGTGAAAGAAAGCAAAAATAAAGGACTCAGCCTTAATAGCAAAAAGACAGAGTTAATGGTAACAACAAAGAAAAAGACATCACTTCAGTGCAAAATAAAGGCAAGTGGAACAATATTGAAACAGGTAAATGAATTTAAATATTTGGGAACTTTGTTAACCTCAGACGGAAGATGTACAAAAGAGGTCAGATGCAGAATGGCTCATGCAAAAGCAGCTTTCCAAAAAAATGAGGAAGATACTATGCAATCCATTTTTGACAATAGAAACAAGAAAAAGAGTTCTTAAATGTTATGTAGAGCCAGTCTTAACATATGGATGCGAATTATGGACAGTAGGACAACAGACAAGAAAATCACTGGAGTCTGTAGAAATGTGGTTTTACAGAAGAATGTTGAGAGTACCATGGACAGCTAAGAAGAGTAATGAAGATGTTCTGAGAGAGGTCAAAGCAAAAAGAGAGCTAATTTCCAATGTTAGGAAGAAACAATCATCATTTTTTGGCCATGTAATGAGAAGAGAACAGCTGGAATATATTGTAACAACTGGAAAAATTGAGGGACGAAGAGATAGAGGGAAGCAAATAGAAAAAATAACAGACAGCTTAAGAGAATGGCTAGGCAGAAGGTCAACAACAGAAATGATAAATAGCTGCTGAGATCGAAAGTTGTGGAGAGACATGATCACCTACGCCAGTAGGCCCGGTACTTGATGATGATGATGATGTGAATTATTATTTGTTTTACATAGCTTTACAGTGACCTTGCTTGATAATATATATTTTTATTCCATTTGATGCTAATTCTTCCATATAGTCAGACAAACCCGTAAAATAACTATTAAATAATAAATATTAAAGCTTTAACTACATGGCTACATAAACCATGACTCAAACATTTTTTTCTGAGTGGTAACATTAATTTTGACATATTTTTTGTTTTCCTATGTGCTATAAATATGTATTAAACAAAAAAACAGAACAGAATTAAAGCCTTTGAAACGTGGATATATAGAAGAATAGGTAGAATTGGATGGAAGGAAAAGAAAACAAACGATGAAGTCTTAAAAGAACTAAAAATGAAAAGAGAACTACTAAACACAATTCAAACAAAACAAATAAGATTTTTGGGACATGTTAAAAGACACAACAGCCTACTAAAAGTAATCCTGGAGGGGAAAATACAAGGTAAAAGGGGCAGAGGCAGACCAAGACTAACATGGACGAGTAAAATCAATAGATGGACAAACCAGCCTATGACAACCTGCACCATCAAAGCAAGAGACAGAGCAGAATGGCGCTCCATGGTAGCCAACCTTTGCTGCGGAGACGGTACTCGATGATGATGATGATAAATATGTGAATAAAACACAATGCCCGACTAAAAGTCATCTCAGGGATGGGAAGGTACAAGGTAGACAAGGTAGAAGCTGACCAAGGTTAAAGTAGACTGATAACTTCTAAAGATAGACAGATGAACCTATGACAGTGTGCACCATCAGTACAAGAGATTGAGAAAATGGTGCTCCATGGTAACCAACCTTCAATGTGGAGACAGCACCCATGAATGAATTTGTGACATAAGTGTACTCATTTGGAAGTGTGATGTTTTAAAATATAATTTAGTTTAGAATCAATGTCTGCTTCTCAATTCTTTTCTTTACTCTGAGCAACAAAGTGATCAATGAATGAGATGTCATGTGCAATCTACTAGAACAACAACAAAGTAATCAATGAATGAGATGTTATGTGAAATCTACTAGGACAACAACAAAGTAATCAATGAATGAGATGTCATGTGAAATCTACTAGGACAACAACAAAGTAATCAATGAATGAGATGTCATGTGAAATCTACTAGGACAACAACAAAGTAATCAATGAATGAGATGTCATGTGCAATCTACTAGGACAACAACAAAGTAATCAATGAATGAGATGTCATGTGAAATCTACTAGGACAACAACAAAGTAATCAATGAATGAGATGTCATGTGTAATCTATTAGTACAACAACAAAGTAATCAATGAATGAGATGTCATGTGCAATCTACTAGGACAACAACAAAGTAATCAATGAATGAGATGTCATGTGAAATCTACTAGGACAACAACAAAGTAATCAATGAATGAGATGTCATGTGCAATCTACTAGGACAACAACAAAGTAATCAATGAATGAGATGTTATGTGAAATCTACTAGGACAACAACAAAGTAATCAATGAATGAGATGTCATGTGAAATCTACTAGGACAACAACAAAGTAATCAATGAATGAGATGTCATGTGTAATCTATTAGGACAACAACAAAGTAATCAATGAATGAGATGTTTTGTGAAATCTACTAGGACAACAACAAAGTAATCAATGAATGAGATGTCATGTGAAATCTACTAGGACAACAACAAAGTAATCAATGAATGAGATGTCATGTGAAATCTACTAGGACAACAACAAAGTAATCAATGAATGAGATGTCATGTGAAATCTACTAGGACAACAACAAAGTAATCAATGAATGAGATGTCATGTGAAATCTACTAGGACAACAACAAAGTAATCAATGAATGAGATGCCATGTGAAATCTATTAGGACAACAACAAAGTGATCAATGAATGAGATGTCATGTGAAATCTATTAGGACAACAACAAAGTGATCAATGAATGAGATGTCATGTGAAATCTATTAGGACAACAACAAAGTGATCAATGAATGAGATGTCATGTGAAATTTATTAGGACAACAACAAAGTGATCAATGAATGAGATGCCATGTGAAATCTATTAGGACAACAACAAAGTAATCAATGAATGAGATGTCATGTGAAATCTACTAGGACAACAACAAAGTGATCAATGAATGAGATGCCATGTGAAATCTATTAGGACAACAACAAAGTGATCAATGAATGAGATGTCATGTGAAATCTATTAGGACAACAACAAAGTGATCAATGAATGAGATGTCATGTGAAATCTATTAGGACAACAACAAAGTGATCAATGAATAAAATGTCATGTGAAATCTATTAGGACAACAACAAAGTAATCAATGAATGAGATGTTATGTGAAATCTATTAGGACAACAACAAAGTGATCAATGAATGAGATGTCAAGTAAAATCTACTAGGACAACAACAAAGTAATCAATGAATGAGATGTCATGTGAAATCTACTAGGACAACAACAAAGTGATTAATGAATGAGATGTCATGTGCAATCTACTAGTACAACAACAAAGTGATCAAGAGAATGAGATGCCATGTGAAATCTACTAGTACAACAACAAAGTGATCAATGAATGAGATGTCATGTGAAATCTACTAGGTCAACAACAAAGTGATCAGTGAATGAGATGTCATGTGAAATCTACTAGTACAACAACAAAGTGATCAATGAATGAAATGCCATGTGAAATCTACTAGTACAACAACAAAGTGATTAATGAATGAGATGTCATGTGCAATCTACTAGTACAACAACAAAGTGATCAATGAATGAGATGTTATGTGAAATCTATTAGGACAACAACAAAGTGATCAATGAATGAGATGCCATGTGAAATCTACTAGGACAACAACAAAGTGATCAATGAATGAGATGTTATATGAAATCTATTAGGACAGCAACAAAGTGATCAATGAATGAGATGCCATGTGAAATCTATTAGGACAAGAACAAAGGGATCAATGAATGAGATGCCATGTGAAATCTATTAGGACAACGACAAAGTGATCAATGAATGAGATGTCATGTGAAATCTACTAGGACAATAACAAAGTGATCAATGAATGAGATGCCATGTGAAATCTACTAGTACAACAACAAAGTGATCAATGAATGAGATGCCATGTGAAATCTACTAGGACAACAACAAAGTGATCAATGAATGAGATGCCATGTGAAATCTATTAGGACAAGAACAAAGTGATCAATGAATGAGATGCCATGTAAAATCTACTAGTACAACAACAAAGTGATCAAGAGAATGAGATGCCATGTGAAATCTACTAGGACAACAACAAAGTGATCAATGAATGAGATGCCATGTGAAATCTACTAGGACAACAACAAAGTGATCAATGAATGAGATGCCATGTGAAATCTACTAGTACAACAACAAAGTGATCAAGAGAATGAGATGCCATGTGAAATCTACTAGGACAAAACAAAGTGATCAATGAATGAGATGCCATGTGAAATCTACTAGGACAACAACAAAGTAATCAATGAATGAGATGTCATGTGAAATCTATTAGGACAACAACAAAGTGATCAATGAATGAGATGCCATGTGAAATCTACTAGTACAACAACAAAGTGATCAATGAATGAGATGCCATGTGAAATCTACTAGGACAAGAACAAAGTGATCAATGAATGAGATGCCATGTGAAATCTACTAGTACAACAACAAAGTGATCAAGAGAATGAGATGCCATGTGAAATCTACTAGGACAACAACAACGTGATCAATGAATGAGATGCCATGCTAAATCTACTAAGACAAAACAAAGTGATCAATGAATGAGATGCCATGTGAAATCTATTAGGACAACAACAACGTGATCAATGAATGAGATGCCATGCTAAATCTACTAAGACAAAACAAAGTGATCAATGAATGAGATGCCATGTGAAATCTATTAGGACAACAACAACGTGATCAATGAATGAGATGCCATGTGCAGTCTACTACGACAACAACAAAGTGATCAATGAATGAGATGCCATGTGAAATCTACTAGGACAACAACAAAGTGATCAATGAATGAGATGCCATGTGCAGTCTACTACGACAACAACAAAGTGATTAATGAATGAGATGCCATGTGAAATCTACTAGTACAACAACAAAGTGATCAATGAATGAGATGCCATGTGCAGTCTACTAGTACAACAACAAAGTGATCAATGAATGAGATGCCATGTGCAGTCTACTAGTACAACAACAAAGTGATCAAGAGAATGAGATGCCATGTGAAATCTACTAGTACAACAACAAAGTGATAAATGAATGAGATGCCATGTGAAATCTATTAGGACAGCAACAAAGCCCCTTCAAGATCCTTCACAAAGACACATGAAATTTAGTTTATCGTCTCTGTATTCTTGCTTCCACTGTTCTCTGCCAGGTTGTGCTTGGTCTGCCTCTCATACATCCTCCTACTGAACTCCACTGTGTGTAAGTTCTTGTGACAGTATGTTGACCATTTCTTGTTTGTTATGTTTGGTCAAATAAATGGAGACTTTTCCTCCTAAAAGGATGTATGAGTTGATGAAAGTCTTGATGTTATCCTTTCTGTTATTTTTCATCAATAATACCAGTACAAGAGCACTTAGTGCAATGAAAGTACTCATCTCTCAATATCCTTTGTTTAGTTTTCATGTTCTGCTATTTTGATCTGCAAAGATTGTTTAGATTGTCAAAAGCTGCTCTAATCTTATTTATCATTTTGATAGTATTTACTCTGACTGTTCTATTAGTTGTTACAAAAGTAACAATGCTTTTCATCCACAGCTGCCAGCTTTGGTTCTCTGATTTGACCATGTAATAGTTTCTTAAATTTAACTGTCTGATTTATTATTTTTTATGTTCATTTTCAGTCCCTATACATTTGCTATTATTTTTCATTCCTTTATTTACTGTATTATTTGTCATTCTTTTATTTGTTTTTTCTTGAATGTTTTGGTGGAAATAAGTTATTAATATAATGTCATTTATTCTAAGTCTTCCAGTACTGAGACCATTGTCCAACATATTCCTTTAGAAATCTTCTCTACCCACACCTGCATACTTAGTGACTTGATGAACATGATAAGAAAAGTGGAGGCAGGCTCTGTACGCATGCAATGGGTAGAGTCATTGCAGAAATCCAAAATATGAAAAGTCACCTTAGTCTATGTCCCTGGACATGCAGGAGCGCAGTGAAATGAAAGAGTGGACAGGTTGGCTAGCTGTGTTGTCGTTGAAGTCAGTCATCCCATGGATCAGGTGGACGTCTTCAATGCCCTCCAAGATGTGGGAAGGGCACAGGACTTCATTAACCATGAGTCCACGTCACTCCTTCGGATCAAAAAGATAAAGAGTTAAGATGGCCACAGCCAGAAATGAGAAACGTAGTGGGTGTATAAGAAGACTTATCAACCAACACAGAACTGGTATCGTCAATCGCTGGACACTGCAGGACTTGCTGAGGAGGGGATCTGAGCACCTATGGACATGTTCGGAGTGCAATGATGATGACCCCCAAATGACTCATTAACTCAATCTCTTGTATTGTCCACCTTATCGCTTACCCAAAAACAGTAAAAAAAAAAAAAAAAAAAAAGAAAGAGAATGACCTTGTAGCACTTCTTTGTTTTAAATCACTAGATCTAGTATACAGTTGTTTGCATAGGAAACAGAATTGTACTACTCTCATTTTTAAAATATATTTTATTCACATTAATCTGTAGTACATTTTATTCTGTCATTTTGTTTTTCCTACCCTTGTTGTTTATGTATCATTGGTACAAAAATCTAAGAAGCTTCAAATTATTCATTTAAATATCTATTGTACTTCTGTTTTATACCATTATTTAATTTAGGCAGCCCATAACAATGAGTAATAAAGATTGCTGTCAATATCTTCATCACATTCAACCAAGAATAGTTTTTAAGGATAATTAGTAATAATATCATCATCACCATCAAGTACCGGGCCTACTGGCTTATGTGATCATGTCTCTCCACAACTTTCAATCTCGACAGTTATTTATCATTTCTGTTGTTGACCTTCTGCCAAGCATTTCTCTTAAGCTGTCTGGTATTTTTTTCTCTTTGCTTCCCCCTATCTCTTCGTCCCTCAATTTTCCCAGTTGTTACAATATATTCCAGCTGTTCTCTTTTCATTACTTTCTCGTTACATTCCCGTGTGTTACCGGGGCCTCATTATGAAGGAGGTAAAGAATAGTGACACTGTGACCTTCCAGGCATGTCGTAAGAGGCGACTAAGGAGGTTGATTGATGGCTTGACAAGCTGTCATTGTAAAAAGTATTGTTATGGAAACAGCGCCATAGATTTTAGAAGCAGTGATCTCTGCAATATGTGCCATTTTGGCACGCAAGGTTTCTGTTTTTGAGATTGTGGCTCTGCCCTATGTGCCGTCTTCGGCTCGAAAGGACAATAGATAGATAGATAGACTAAATCTTACCTGGAACCAGCTTTTGTTTATGAGCAAAACATGAGAACCCTTCACAATTGTAAGAAATTTGATTCCCAAAGTAATACTAGCAAACAAGTTTGTTTTTTACAAACTTACTACTTCTTTGTGTCTAATATTTCACTTTATTTGAAAAACTTTTTTATCTGATTCATTAAAAAAAAAACACATCTAAAGGGAACTAATTTATTCATGAATATGATAGTGGGTACACATGAGATATATGTGACTACTTGGTTCTAGTATTTCATTAGCTGGTTAATGCTTCAAACAGATTGCCTATTGATTTTGTGATATCATCTCAGTAGGTATATGTTTGACAGTCACCTGACTGCATAATCCTGGACAGAAGACTCAACAGAGGAGCAGATTTGTATAGATTTTCTTCTTGTCAGATTTTAAGACATAAAATATTTTAAGACATAAAACCTCATTTATAGTAAAGCATCTACTGGGTTTGTGAGGTTAGCATGGAACCAGATCAGTGATAGGAGAGACCATCAGAACTGGCTCATACCATTTCTAGCATTGGTTTTCATTGAAACTAACTAGTAAAAAAATGTAAAGTACCCCCTGTCACGCCAAGTGGCGTATAGGGAAATATGGTGTTAGTGACCCTATATTTTACAAACCTTCAGCACATGATTTTTGGGGTAATGTGGTCGGTATTACGCCCGTGCTGCTTTACTTTCCCAGAAAAAAATCCGGTACCCATTTTAAGGCTGGGTGAACCTGGAAGCCATCGGTTGGGATCGAACCCTACCTCTTGTCCAGTTCACTAACCACTGAGCTATCGCGGCTCATTGAAACTAACTACTTAAGATGAAATAATAACATTTTTGTATGACTCCCAAAGGTTGTGCACGAAGTATGATTTTTGTTTTATTCTGTAGCAAGCAGATATTAGTTAGTCCTTCAGTCTGAAGATGACACATATGGTAGAAATTATAACTCTCTATACCTGACAATGCACTGCTAGGTCTTGTAGATTATTGAAGCTTTATTTGAGCCTTGTCTATTGATTGTTATTTGTATTTTAGAGCTTGTTTCTGTCTTCCTTGCTTGTCTTTTATCACCTGGTGTCCACATAAAGAATCATGATGTACACTTTAATTTTTAAAATTGTTAGTGTTTCATTTCACTTGAAATTAAAAGAAGAAAAAAAAACTATACACATCAAATTTATCTGTTATATAATTTTAAAGGCCGGTGCTGTGGTTGCTGGTACCCTGGGCAAGCTGAACTACGGTGGCCCTTTTTCATTTTCACAAGGTAAAAACTAAAAATTTTGGAAGATCCTTGATAGCGCCCCTAAACACATGTCATGCTCTTGGCAACTGCCAGAGTTACTGTTACCTTGAGCCTGCCCTGGGTTCATTTTGGAGTCTTGTGTCTAAGTAGTTAATACATGAACTACTGACTAGAACGTGCCAGGCGAAACACCCAGATGTAGAAAATTTTATTTCAGATTGACATGGATTCAGCATTCACCCAGCTTCTACAGGTACTGATCACATCACTTTAAAATGTATCATTGGTCATTGACTGATATGGGCACCATACTTCTCATATACCTTAAGGTTTCAAGGGTCCATTTATTTTACCTTTTATGTGGATCTTTCTCATACTCATTCAAAAAGTACTTCTCATCATCATCCACCCTTAAATGGCCATTAAGTGGGTGTAGACCCATTTTGTTGTGCTTTGCAGCAAAGCTGCAATATTTATGCCTCTAAACTCAACACATTTGACATCAATACTGCATTTTTTAGTACTGGTTAGTTTGTTTCTAGAGTCACCACAAGGAGTTGTTATAGGGTCTCGATCAGCTATTGTTGCCACTGATCCTGATGCAATTAGTCAGCTATGTATAGCTGACCGCATATAGCTCCGGTACAGCAGAAGTGTTTTGGCCACCATAGGGGAGAACAACTTACAAAGCGAATTTTCAAGAATTCAAACATGTAGTAAAATAAGCTGCAACTTTATTGAATTTATAAATGAATTTATACAATTTTATGAAAATTTCATTACTTAACAAAAACATTAAACTATTTTTTCTTTGCAGGTGGAATACTGATTTTCATTTCATATTGTGATGATCAGAGAAATAAAAACTTGAGGCCTTTTTTGGTTGTACTGATGCATTCACAGTTGAAGTGCCTTTTTAAATCAGGACTTAAATAAACAAACCTAGCCCCATTGACCTCAACACTGAAGTGCCTTACATTATTTTATCAGAATGGATGAATCTCTGCGCCACATAAATCCTAATCCAACATTGACAGCAAATATTATCTCCAGAGGTCTTTTCTGGTGAGTAGTCAAGTGTTTTGGAATTCATTAACATAACTTTCCTACTCTTATTATCACTTTTATCACTGAGATTCAGGGTTGATCTCACCTCTGACTGAATTAAATGAGCCTTCAAATAGTTGTTTGTTTGTTTGCGTTCGCCAGCTTTATATCCCTAACAAAGTCCAGGGGGACTGAATTTTGCTTGAATATCACTGGTTCCTATTTT
Organism: Megaustenia siamemsis; assembly: GCA_032433765.1. Lineage (NCBI taxonomy): Eukaryota > Metazoa > Mollusca > Gastropoda > Stylommatophora > Ariophantidae > Megaustenia > Megaustenia siamemsis. The sequence continues at coordinate 15,174,227 of JAVIAB010000108.1, forward strand.
TCACACTGGCAGCCTAATGCTCAGGTGGACCCAGCCTTACAGGCAGATATTCTTCGACTTCAGAGGTACTCTCATATTTTTATCGTCCAGAGTTTTAATGTTTTGAGTAGATTATTCCTATTAATTTTGCCCATTTTTCTTAGCCTAGTCTTCTCGATTTTCAACTGCCAAGGGTTCTTTAACATGTGCAGAATGCACACGGGACCTCCTGAAATTTGCTGTTTTCCAAGAGGGCTAGACACCGAATCTCACTACTCAGAGACCAGGGGAGGTTAATACCATGGATTACATTTTTTCTATGTATTTTGTTTTTATTTTCCACCATCTGTGGTGGGAATCGAACCTGGAACCTTTTTGTCTAGAGGCCAACATCTTACCCACTAGATCACCCAGTCCCACTTCTATTAGTAAAATTTTAGAAAATGGATAATGCATAAGAGACAAATTGTACACATTGACAAGGAGTAGATAAATAATTGTAGCACAATAATAATTGCTGTAACACATTGGCATCTTACTGTACAATCATCAAGCCAAACCTCAACTATTGACTCCCTCCCAGCCTCTTTCTCACACCACTGTCGTACAATATAAAAATAAACAAGTCAAATCTGAAACAAGTGCAGAGAGTCAAGTATTTGACCACAATAATAACATCAGATGGAAGATGCACCATAGAAATAAAAAGCAGAATAGTTCAGGCCAAAATAGCATTTTAGAAAATGAAAAATGTCTTGTGCAACAAGTCTTTGTCAATAGAAGTGAGGAAGAGAATTCATTGGTGCTATATAAAGCCAATCCTGACCTATGGAAGTGAGAAATGGACAGTAGGCAACCAAATAAAAAGGTGATACTTGCTGAGGAGGGGATCTGAGCACCTATGGACATGTTCGGAGTGCAATGATAATGACCCGCAAATATTTTAATAACTCAATGAAAAGACGATTAGAGGCCACAGAGATGGAATTTCTCAGAAGAATGCTGAAAGTTTCCTTGGCAGCTTAGAAGACCAACAAAGGCATTTTAAAAGGGCCAACACAAAAAGAAAGTTCCTAAAAAACACCAGAAAGAAACAATCAACATTTTGCTGTCACATCATGAGAAGAGGAAGATTGGAATACTTGGTTACAACTAGCAAAATACAGGGAAAGAGAGATCATAAATGAGAAAGGAAGAAGATACTAAATAACTTGGTGTCATGGAGTGGTAAAGAGTTATCAACAGAATTGATGCAATATACTGTGGATAGAAAATTGTGGATTGCCTATGCCAACTGGTTTGGCACATGATGATGATACTAACTTTGACATTTTGAGATGCAAAGGGGAATCACTGCTCTTCCTCACTGTTGTTGCATTCTCAAACTCAGCAAGTCAAGTCTCTTTTCTGATTTTAAAAAATATTTTTTTAGCTGGTTCATCTAAAAAGCACCAAGCTGAAAATGAACAAAGGTCCACTTAGTCCACCCAATGTGCAAGTCACATTGTTACAGACACTGCCAAATTAATTATTCCTTTCCTGGCCGCAGACTAATAAAACTGTCGCTTATCTACATGCCTGTCTCTTCTAGGACAACAACAAATGTCTTCAGTTTTATAGGTTCCCGAAGTGAACTGAGAGCATGGCTGGAATAGTGGTTGGTGTCATTAAAGACTGAAGATTGATTGGGATCTGTTTCATTTTCATTCATGGACTCTTGGGCATGAAAGGAAATGAGTGAACTGAGAGCATGGCTGGAATAGTGGTTGGTGTCATTAAAGACTGAAGATTGATTGGGATCTGTTTCATTTTCATTCATGGACTCTTGGGCATGAAAGGAAATGAGTGAACTGAGAGCATGGCTGGAATAGTGGTTGGTGTCATTAAAGACTGAAGATTGATTGGGATCTGTTTCATTTTCATCCATGGACTCTTGGGCATGAAATGAAATGAGTGAATTGAGAGCGTGGCTGGAATAGTGGTTGGTGTCATTAAAGACTGAAGATTGATTGGGATCTGTTTCATTTTCATCCATGGACTCTTGGGCATGAAAGGAAATGAGTGAACTGAGAGCGTGGCTGGAATAGTGGTTGGTGTCATTAAAGACTGAAGATTGATTGGGATCTGTTTCATTTTCATTCATGGACACTTGGGCATGAAAGGAAATGAGTGAACTGAGAGCATGGCTGGAATAGTGGTTGGTGTCATTAAAGACTGAAGATTGATTGGGATCTGTTTCATTTTCATCCATGGACACTTGGGCATGAAAGGAAATGAGTGAACTGAGAGCGTGGCTGGAAAAACTGCCATTGATGACGAATACGCAATATACTGGAATGACATTCTGAATGCCCTCATGCTTTTTAAAATTTTTTCACATTTGCAAAAGCTGTTCTAAAAATGGGATTTCTCAGTCGAGTGTTGAGAGTTCCCAGGACAGCCAAAAAGACCAATGACAAAAACTTCAATGAGTCCAACACAAAAAAGAGACCTAAAAAAACACCAGAAAGAAACATTAAAACTTTTCGGGAACATCATGAGAAGATGAAAGTTGGAATACTTGGTTACAACTGGCAAAATACAAAGAAAGAGAGATCTCAGATGACAAAGAGAGGAGATTCTAGATAGCTTTTTTTCATAGTAAACAATCAACAACAAAGTTGATACAATGATCTGTGGACAGAGATTTGTGGAAGGACATGATCACCTGTGCCATCCGGTATGGCACACTATGATAAAGCTTTACAAACTTTATTTATCCTTTTGTTGATATCTTCTCTAGCTTACCTTCAAAAGTAGTGGCCATATTAATATGTTGCACTGCAATAGACTGCTGCTTCTGGATTTATATGTTACTGTAAAAAAAAAAAAAGAAAAAGTAAAGAGCCCTGTCATGCCAAATGGCTTATGGGGAATATGGTGTTTATGACCATGATTTTTGGGGTAATGTGGCAGGTATTACACCCATACCACTTTACTTTCTCAGAAAAAATCCAGTACCCATTTAAGCCTGGGTAAACCTGGAAGCCGTAAATCATGGTTGAACACGATCTCTAGTCCATTGTAGTCCAGTTCACTAGCAACTGAGCTATCACAGCTCTGTTATATGTTATTGTGGTAGCACACAATTTGTAATTATTCTTATGTGTAGTAAATGTCAGTGTGACTTCTACCTTTGCAGGTGGTGTAACCCACTGTTAAAGAAGGGCTCTAAAAGACCTTTACAAGAGTCAGATCTTTATAATGTCTGCCCATCAGATTCCTCTGAGTATTTAGGAAAGAAATTGGAACGGTAAGCCCTTCTATTTTTTATTATGTTTAGAATTATAAATAATTTAAATGAACTGAATTTTAAAGCTGATTGCCATTTTGAATAATTAACATTCAGAATTGGAACAGAGGACAGAACAAAAGGGTGAAAAGATATCTGAAGCAGCTTACATTTTAAAATATTGTTTTGTTGTTTATTTTTTATAATTCTTTCATCAGGAATAAATAAGCAGTCTTGATGAGTAGTTTTGTTTGGAGAAATGAAACAAATGTATAGATTTTTTTTTTAAATTGAAAAAACTGTATGGTTAAAGCTTTACATGATAAGTGGACGACATAAATTAGAACAACAGTTCAGCTCAATAGGCCTTCAGCAGGAACAGACATACAATACACATACATATATGTATTTAAAACAAAAAATAATAAATGATAACAAATAATAATTTCAAACTAGAATGAGAAATAAAAATAAGAATAAGGTCTTCCCTGCAAACTGTGCTGTGGCCAGAAGGAAAATGAACGACACGGTACACGCATCAAAGTGAAAATGTGTGCACACAGCATGAATAACCAGAAGTTACCACAAAAGGTCTATTGAGCCAAAACATTCTAATTTGTGACGTCCACCTATTACGTAAAGCTTTAACTATTCTGTGTTTTCTATATTTTTTTTTTCATTTCTCCTAACAATTAGCTTTACTGCAGCTTCGCATTTTTATGTATTTCTTTGCTTTGACCCTACTAATAGGTTTGTTTGAATTATTTACGTTTTAACTGATTGAAAATGTCTTTTTTTTTATAAATATGTAGTCACATGTTTTTTTAATGCTTTATCCTTTAGTCACAATAACACCCATCAATAATAAAAAGGAAATAAACATAAAATGGTATTGAGCAGCTAAACTAACAGAAGGACATGACAAGCTACAATGTTTTGGCAAAAATTTTCATCAGGTTTAACAAAGAATCTATACACATTAAACACAGAATTCAGAGTTTGAAAGTACAACTACATAACTCTAAAACATGGCAGAAATATAATAATAAAAGACATGTGATGGTGCAAACAAAAAGAGTAATGTACTACTTAGTATTTATTATGCCTGTGTCATTCTATAAGTGTCAAAAATGGACATAACAGCAAAGGAAACAAATAAAAATGACAGCTACTGAAATAAGATGATTTCAGCAAATAATTAAGGTGACAATAAGAGACAAATTAAGAAATTAAGAAAAGAAACCTTCCCTTCCTCCAAGAGATAGAGAAGCAAAATGTCTGATGGCACACAAAGCATGATATGTAGTCTCCATCATTTGACTCAAGAACTTAATCAGAACCTGCAGAAAGTTAATTATGTCATCTTTCTTTTTTCCTTTGCTGTTATGGTCCACATTTGACACTGACAGAACTACATTGGTATAATAAATACTGACTTGTATATTGCTTTTTTTGTGACCACGATCATATGTCTTTTCCATTTATAATGAATGTTCAGGTACAATTATAAATTATGAATTGTGACAAAGAGCTAATCATTGCGCAGTGGAATAAATTGTAGCTGAAAGATGGTGTGACTGGATATGGCACACATTTTGAAAGCCAACTACAAACATTACCAGACAAGCTCTCACCTGGAACCCTCAGTGAAAGGGAAAACAGGAAGGACATAATGAACACATGGAGATTTTGTTGTTTGTTCGCCAGCTTTCAGCTCTGGCAAAATCCCTAGAGACTAGGAACTGAATTTTGCGTGTTAATCCATTTTTCCCTGGCAGCCGTGTGCACAGGTGTCACTCGCCACACAAGCAGATAACCCCATCTTTAGAGGTACTCATTTTTACCTCGATGAGTAATTGACATTTCATGCCAGGTTTCGCTGCTGAGACCAGGAGTGGTTGCCATGGAGAGAAATGACAAATAAAAATCCCAACTGGTACTGCCGGGATTTGAACTCACAACCTCTCTGTCTTGCTTCGAGACAAGCTAGTCCCCAAACATATGGAGATGAAACATCACAAAGATAAATTACAACTAGAGAAGATTCAATGAGGAAAAAAGAAACTGAGAAAAAAGCTGGGAATAATTCCCACCTTTGATACATAAAGAAACAACAGATAAAATGTTTTGGCTACATGATAAGACAGTAAGATCTTACTACACAACAAGCCTTTATTAAACTCTGTGAGAACACCAGACCCAAGGGCCGTCAAAAAATAAAAAACAGATGGATTGATGGAATATTATAAACACTAGGAAACAGCAGGAGAGGTCAACTGAAGAGCAAAAAAAAAACAATTACAAACTATATCTCCCCTTGAAACTGAAAAGCAAATGAGGAAAAGAAGAAGACTAGAAAAAACATCAAAGTACAGAAAGAATTGGAGAGCTATTGTTGATGGTCTAAACCCCATTTGATGTTAAAAGATGAAAGAATAGAGAATTAACTAAATCTGCGTTTCATAATTTGATGCGTCATTGTAGAATAGGTGTTATAATTATATTTAATTAATTATAATTACCATGCCCTCATTAGCATCATGAAACATGTTGACAGTGTTACATTTCTGTGGTGGGGTTTCATCTTTCTGGGACACATTCCTAATATCATCGTTATGTGCCATGCTATCTGACATGAGTGATTATTGGATTTTCATAATTTATTATATCCAATATCACCCGTATGACGATTATAATGGGGATTAAGATTTTATACTACAATGTAGAATATATCCTCTAGATTCTATACCCATTCAAGATGGGTATTTTAAGTTAATTATTATAAAGAAGTCAGTGGTCACAACATAAACAATTTGAGATGTGTGGATGACACAGTCTTAATTTCAGAGATAGAGAAAGAACCACGAGAAATTATAGACATAATAGTAAAAGAATGGTCTCAGTCTAAACAGAAAGAAAACATAATTAATGGTCATATCAAAGAAACAATCATCACCATCATGCAGCGTCAAATACTTGGGCACAATAATAGCATCAGATGGAAAATATGTAGAAGGGGGAGGAGTGGAGAGAGTAATTGAATAAACAAAGACGAGAGAACAAGGTCAAGGAGAAAAAGGAAAAAGACATTAAGACGAAGTCACGAGAAAAAAATAAAGAGACTATGGGTCGAAATTCACGTGCAAAACATGAAAGCCATGTCCAGAAGTGAGTGGGCAGACAGACACATAGGAAGTCAATTTTGATTGGCTGATAAGACTGAGATTTAAGAATTAAACACTAAAGATCGACAAGCACTTTGGTACCGACACTTGGAGAAATGTAGTCGGCAGGAGCACATAACGCTCATAGGAGACGGGCGACCATGTTGGTCAGCCCATAGAGAGGCTAACCTTAGCCTAGTATAATTAGAAGCACTTTAGATTAGAAATGAGTTAGAATAGTAGTAAACACTTTCATTCCGACACTTGGAGAGACTGAGTTGGCAGGTAGTGACGATCTAGAATAATGACATCAAGCAAGTGTAATAGAATTTTAGCCGGCAAGGGAACACGAAGCAAGTGTAATAGAATTTTAACCGGCAAGGGAACACGCGATAGTTAGATGATGCAGAGGCTAGTGAAGAACAGTTAGGCGGACAGATTAGTAAGCAGCACTATTAAGAGACAGTTAGTAGCGGTTGCCAAGAGACAGCCGAGCCGGTAGAAGTTAGATAGTATAGGATGGGCCGTTCAATGGGGAACGGTCCACATGTAGTGGAGATGCGAGTATGAATGCGTTAGAGCCCAGAAACACGTGTTAGGGCGATAGACTGAAGAAATTGTAAGAGTGCACGTTAAGTGTGTGACCTGCCATATCCATTGTGTAACGAGAGTCCGATGTGAGAGTATTAAAAGTCAGAACAAATTCTTATAACCATTGTGTTGTTATGTGTTACACAGTTATATTTATCTGGCCTAGCTTCAACCTTCGGAGACGAATCATAACAGCAGCAAAGTTGTCGCGGAAACACAACGTGAAACAGTCATCTTAACAACAAACCAGAAGTACTACGGTGACCAGATAAGGTCAGGGCTGAGACGACGCCCAGTAGAGAAGAAGACGTGATGTCTCGAGAAAAGCAAGAGCAGCACATTCCAGCTGAGGTCAATCAACCCGAGAACTGATAAGTGGCGGGGGAGGCCGTCTATAAAGTAATGATCGATATATCAACGATTATGCGATATCACAAGTATAATGCAATAACAACAATAGCGCTCAGCACAAACAATTAAACAATTAAGAAACTTTATCCTGGGTACAAATACACCACATAAATGAAAAGCAGAATAGCTCAGGCCAAAATAGCATTTCAGAAAATGAAAAACGTTTCATGCAGCAAATCTATATAGAGCCAATTCTGACCTATGGAAGTGAGGCATGGGCAGTAGGCAAACAAATGAAAAGACGATTAGAGCCCACAGAGATGGGATTTCTCAGAAGAATATTGAAAGTTCTCTGGACAGCTAAAAAGACCAATGTGGACATTCTCAAAGAGGCCAACACAAAAAGGTGGCTCCTTAACACATCAGAAAGAAACAATCAACATTTTTCTGTCACATCATGAGAAGAGGAAATTGGACTACTTGGTTACAACTGGTAAAATACAGGGAAAGAGATATTGCGGATGACAAAGAGAGAAGATAGATTGATTTCATTGCATGAAAAACAGTCAACAACAGAATTGATGCGTTGCATTGTGGATAGAAGATTGTGGAAGGCCATGAGCGCCTATATCAACCGGTATGAATCATGATGATTAAAAAAAGCATGTCCCTTTTAGACTTAATTAGTGTGATAAATCAAATCTATCAAATGCAAGATCATAAGGTAGTTCACAAAGACATCAGACAACACTTGAGGGGTCTCCACACTCTTCCACCTCCCCTCTCCCAACAATAGTCTTTTATCTGTTTGATGGAGAGCTTAAAGAGCCATGTGTACTACTTGAACCTGTCTTAGATTTGTTGTTGACTTTCTTCAAAGATACAATGCCATCCATCATTGCAGTGTATCTTTGAAGAAAGTTGATATCATAGTTGTTGATATAGTTGTGACATAGTTGTGACATAGTTGTCATAATCCATTATAAGCTTTGTCTACCCTTCTTGTGTCTAAGAAAGATGATTCTTTCTTTCTCTTCCTCCTTCAATCTATTTTCCTCTTCAGTCTTCCTTTTTTACCCCTTTAGCATTCTCAGTCCTTCCCTCTCTTACTCTCCTGTTTTCCTTCTCTTCTCCTTTCCCACATTCCTTCTCTTCTCCTTTTTTCACTTTCCTTCTCTTCTCCTTTCCTGTTTTCCTTCTCTTCTCCTTTTTTCACTTTCCTTCTCTTCTCCTTTCCTGTTTTCCTTCTCTTCTCCTTTTTTTCACTTTCCTTCTCTTCTCCTTTCCTGTTTTCCTTCTCTTCTCCTTTTTTCACTTTCCTTCTCTTCTCCTTTCCTGTTTTCCTTCTCTTCTCTTTTCCCGCTTTCCTTCTCTTGTTCTTTTTCACTTTCCTTCTCTTCTCCTTTCTTGTTTTCCTTCTCTTCTCTTTCCCACTTTCCTTCTCTTCTCCTTTTTCACTTTCCTTCTCTTCTCCTTTCCTACTTTCCTTCTCTTCTCCTTTCCTGTTTTCCTTCTCTTCTCTTTTCCCACTTTCCTTCTCTTCTCCTTTCCTGTTTTCCTTCTCTTCTCTTTTCCCACTTTCCTTATCTTCTCCTTTCCTTTTTATTCCTTCTCTTCTCTTTTCCCACTTTCCTTCTCTTCTCCCACTTTCCTTCTCTTCTCCTTTCCTTTTTATTCCTTCTCTTCTCTTTTCCCACTTTCCTTCTCTTCTCCTTTCCTGTTTTTCTTCTCTTTTCCCACTTTCCTTCTCTTCTCCTTTCCTGTTTTTCTTCTCTTCTCTTGTTTTTTCTTCTCTTCTCTTGTTTTTTCTTCTCTTCTCCTTTTTCACTATCCTTCTCTACACCTTTCCTGTTTTCCTTCTCTTCTCTTTTCCCGCTTTCCTTCTCTTCTCCTTTTTCACTTTCCTTCTCATCTCCTTTCCCGCTTTCCTTCTCTTCTCCTTTTTCACTTTCCTTCTCTTCTCTTGTTTCACTTTCTTTCTCTTCCCTTTCCCGCTTTCCTTCTCTTCTCCTCTCTGCTCTTCCATTTCTTCCCTTTTCTCAATCTTCCTCAATTCCTTTCCACTATAACCTTCATTTTCACCCTTGCACTTTTTATTTTTTCCTCTCACACTGGTTTTCCTTTCTTGCCCTCAAACCTTTTTCCTCTCTAATTTTCTGCCCTTTCTTATCTCATTCTCCTTCCTTAATTCTCTTCTATCCCGCATCCCCCTCACTATTTTGCCTTCTTTCCATCTCCTATCTTTATTCTTCTCCGTGCACCATTAGACGTCAATCGTAATAGATTGAAAGAAGACACGCTGACACCTCTAAACAGCTTGTCCAGATATGTTACTGGTGATGGCTACCCTTATGTGTTCATCGCTTGTTGGGCATGATTGTAGCAGATTTTGGACATGATCTTGTCTATACCACAGGCACATTCTTTAGAAGACGTAGTGTTGAAGAGATATTTGAGTCTGTTATGGCCTGTTCTGAGTTCAGCAAATTGTCACTTGATCTTTCTATAGAACTGATAGTAAGCATGCATTTTTTTTCTTTTGTTTAATCAGGTAACCCTGTTGTTCTGTGTTTTGTTTGCTTCTGACAAACCTCTTGGACTTCTCATATGTTATACATGTAACTAGCTTGTATAGTTTACCACCATCCTTTGGCAACTTTCTGCCTCATCATTTCTGGGAATCTTTCAGTAAAACGGGAACAATTGCAATTTTTTTTCTTCATCTCAGACACAGATTATAGAGTAAGTGTTCCTGTGACATATTCATATCGTGGTGGTAATAGATGAAATATAAAATGTAATCGTACTAGACCTCAGAAATACGAGGTGAGGAGGCCAGTGCGCTTCCTCACTGTTACTACATTTTCTTCAATACAGTAAGCCAGGTACTCATTCCTGTATTAGCTAAGTGGGTTGGAGATCTCCGAACTGCATTCATGCAATTAGCTGGTATCTCCAAGCCTTTATTACAACTTCACAGCCACAAGTCATAATTGACAGGAATTGACAAACCATAAAGAAACAATGAACACAACGATTATGCGTCTGGGGCATTCTGGGGGTGAACATTTGAAGTTAGAAATTAAAACTTTACAAAAACTACAATTTGGGAATGCCGAGAAAGATAATTGCGTTGACCTCGGGGCATCTGTAACTCGTTGCCGCCAAGTCAATCCCACATTGATATTGTTAATTAGGTGTTATTCTTTTGTTTTTAATTTACCACTAGTAGAGTATAAATAGGCATTTTGACAAAAAAGTACCGTCTCATTTGCTAACGAATTCTCGCCCCGGATTTTCAAAAAGCGAGATATTTTGCAGCTTAAAAACTGGGACAAGTGGGTGTCCCGAAGACATTTTTAGGGACAGCGAATTATTTTATTAAAAGCTGGGACTTTGGGAATGTTCCAAAAAAACCGGGATGTTTGGCAACCCTACCTATCCCCCGCCTCTCTTCCTCTTTTCTTAGGCGACCTAATGGCCAGGCAAGCTGGCAGTCATTAATGGAGAGTTGGTTATCCGCTGATAAGTCACGCAGACAACGAGTGCCATCTGTCGTCGCCATAATTAATATTTGAGTAAACATTGCTTGTCGTAACCATCCCTGCCTTTCTTTTCTGCGTTTACTTTTCATTTATTCTCTTCCTCTTCTTCCCATGTCTTGCTCTTCGTGCTCTCTTCTAATTCATTCTTGCTCTTTTCCTCCTTTCTTCTTATTCTCTCTCGCTTTACCTCCTTTATCTCATTCTTCCTCCTGTCTTCTCATTCTCTCTCGCTCAGATCTTCCCTCTTTTTCCCCTCTTACGCCCCCAACTATTCTAACCCCTTGTCGCTTTTTCTTCTTTCTCTCTCTCACCATCCTTCTCTTCCCCAATCTCGCTTTCCATTCTTTCCCCACTTCCGCCTACCTTTTATACACCTATCGCGCTCTCTCTCATTTCTCTCCTCTTTTTCACCTTCGCTCTCCTTCATTTCTTTCTTTTCCGCATACTTCACGTTCCTACCTCTCATCGCATCCCCTTTCACTTCACCCTGCTTCTCTCATTTACCCCTTCTTTCGTTCTCACATATAAATCTATGTACACATACTATTTACCTCTAAATTAATTGTGTTACAATATAAATATATATCTTAATGTACATATTGTGTGTGAGCTTCTCTTCCTGCGACCTTCTTAACACATTCCACGAACAAGCTAAATCTTATTCTAAATACTTCACTTATACGGCAGTCCCCTACGCAATTAATTATGTCGTTACTTGTAAATGGCCACACGTTTTCACAAGCATGTATATCCAAATATTAATTAATAGCAGGCTTGATGACAACAGATGGTACTCAATGTCTGCGTGACTTATCAGTGGGCTACCAACTCTCCATTATTAGCTGCCAACATTTCTGGCCCAAATATTGGTGTATGTTTGTTTAACCCACATGTATGTTACTTCTGTTTATTTTCCTAATCAATTAATTAACGAACGAAGTTTAACGAACTTGCAATCATTCTTACGTTCTCTCTCTCTCTCAATCTCTCTCTCTTTCTCTCTGCCTGTTTGTCTGCCTGTCTCTCATATATATATATATATATATATATATATATATATATATATATATATATATATATATATATATATATATATATATATTGGCCATGTATCTAAGTAACAAAGGCCATTCCGCAAAGGATTTGTGAAAGGGGCAAGTAGAGGAAGAAATGGAAAGATAACATCAAAGAATGTATAGGCCGCGACTTTGCCGAGTCCAAAGAATAACTGAAAATAGAGAGAGAAGTGGAGAAAGTTAACAAGCCTGTCAGTATGGTGTCACAATGACGCCCAGGGGTATGGGGTTAAGAATATATATATATATATAGCAATATAACTGACTGCGTTTCATGGTTTAACTCTGAGACTGTTGATTTATTTTGTAGAGAACAATGTTTGTGTTGTGTAGGTTACAACCCTGGCCTGTGAATGTGTATACCATAGGTTTTTCTATGTGGAAATGGAAAGCACTAGCCAGGACAAATAAATGTGTATCGATGATCATGAAAAGGTGCGGATATGAACATTGTGTTATCGGTAAGCATGACTAGCGCCCTTTTTACTTTATGTCTATACACAGCATCAAAACCTAGTGATAACTATCAAACCTCAGTAATAGCGATCAAACCTCAGCAATAACTACCAAACCTCAGCAATAACTATCAAACCTCAGTAATAACTATCAAACCTCAGTAATAACTATCAAACCTCAGCAATAACTATCAAACCTCAGCAATAACTATGAAACCGCAGCTATAACTATCAAACCTCAGCAATAACTATCAAACCTCTGCAATAGCTATCAAACCTCAGTAATAACTATGAAACCTCTGTAATAACTATCAAACCTCAGCAATAGCTATCAACCTCAGTAATAACTATCAAACCTCAGCAATAGCTATCAAACCTCAGTAATAACTATCAAACCTCAGCAATAACTGTCAAACCTCAGTAATAGCTATCAAACATCAGCAATAGCTATCAAACGTCAGTAATAGCTATCAAACCTCAGCAATAACTATAAAACCTCAGTAATAACTATCAAACCTCAGTAATAACTATAAAACCTCAGTAATAACTATAAAACCTCAGTAATAACTATCAAACCTCAGCAATAACTATAAAACCTCAGTAATAACTATCAAACCTCAGCAATAGCTATCAACCCCTCCCCCTCCCCCAGCAATAACTATCAAACCCCAATAATAACTATCAAACCCAGCAATAACTATCAAACCTCAGCAATAACTATCAAATCCCAGCAATAACTATCAAACCTCAGCAATAACTATCAAACCCCAGCAATAACTATCAAACCCCAATAATGACTATCAAACACCAGCCATAACTATCAAACCCCAATAGTAACTATCAAACCCCAGCAATAACTATCAAACCCCAATAATGACTATCAAACCCCAGCAATAACTATCAAACCCCAATAATAACTATCAAACCCCAGCAATAACTATGAAACCCCAATAATGACTACCAATCCCAGCAATAACTATCAAACCCCAGCAATAACTATCAAACCCAATAATAACTATCAAACCCCAGCAATAACTATCAACCCCTCCCCCTCCCCCAGAAATAACTATCAAACCCCAGCAATAACTATCAAACCCCAATAATGACTATCAAACCCCAGCAATAACTATCAAACCCAATAATAATTATAAAACCCCAGCAATAACTATCAACCCCTCCCCCTCCCCCAGAAATAACTATCAAACCCCAGCAATAACTATCAAACCCCAATAATGACTATCAAACCCCAGCAATAACTATCAAACCCCAGCAATAACTATCAAACCCCATCAATAACTATCAAACCTCAGCAATAACTGTCAAACCCCAATAATGACTATCAAACCCCAGCAATAACTATCAAACCCCAGCAATAACTATCAAACCCCAATAATGACTATCAAACCCCAGCAATAACTATCAAACCCCAATAATGACTATCAAACCCCAGCAATAACTATCAACCCCTCCCCCTCCCCCAGAAATAACCATCAAACCCCAGCAATAACTATCAACCCCTCCCCTCCCCCAGAAATAACTATCAAACCCCAGCAATAACTATCAAACCCCAATAATGACTATCAAACCCCAGCAATAACTATCAAACCTCAGCAATAGCTATCAACCCCTCCCCCTCCCCCAGCAATAACTATCAAACCCCAATAATGACTATCAAACCCCAGCCATAACTATCAAACCCCAATAATGACTATCAAACCCCAGCCATAACTATCAAACCCCAGCAATAACTATATCCAATCAGCGTACAGATCGTGTTTCTGCCTGCTGTCTCCTGCAGTGTATCTCAAATATCTCCAAAACTGTAATTTATTTTAAACACTTTTGCTAATTTGATCTTGGAACACAAATAATTGTTATCAAGATCGCTGTAAGCATTTATTGTTCCGATACTTAACAGTTTAAATACTTCATTCTGGCTTCCTATTTTCTGTTTTTTGCTTGTCTCTCCCATATCGCAAGTGCATATGTTCCTGCATTATTTATGCTTTATTCTACGAGATCGAATTGTATTTTTCTATTGTCTTATTTCTAATGTCTTGTCTTGTCCCTCCAGCTGCTTTCCAAAGCATCCCATCCAATTCGTTGAATAGATTGAAGACGTTTTTTTTTTTCGTTTGCGTTCCCTAACGACTAAACCAATTCGCAGTTCATCCTTAAAATTACGTTTAATGGCGTAGATGCGTTGTGCTGTGGTGTATAGCAAACAGCGCTATTTGCGCCTCTCCACCCAACATATAACGGAACCTGTCGTTCTCCAAAATAAAGTCACCTCCAGACATTTATTCTCCAGCCTCACAGAAAACCCACGGCCCTGCCCAGCCTAGAAATGGGGGAAAGCCGGAAACGATATGACCTGACATATCCGACTTCAGCAAGGTATATTTGGGTAATGGGTTACCTCCCTTCTTTGATTCCTTCTGGCTTAGCAAGACTGCTTTGATTGTTTCCAGGTCCACCTCGGGAGGTAGTATAGGATCTTCATCAATTTTGGTTCTTTAGTTTGGCGCAAACTGCAGCTATGAGTCACTGAACGCTTTCAGTTCATTAAGCTGTTCGGCGTATTGGGCTTCCTTCTACTCAGTCTTAACTCGTTAGGTCGCCGTGAATGCATTGTGTCGTTAATTTACAACACAGCCGCCATATCTGCACCTTTCGGCCCGACAAATTTGTCTTCGGCATGGACAGATTGTATGCTTAATATTACTCAAGCAATGGCCATTTTGGCCTTGTCTTCTTGACTCTTAATTGCCAAGGGTCCTTAACGCGCGCAAGTGCACACGGGATCTTCTGGTTTTTTTTTTTTTTTTTTCTTTTTACCGCTATTCGAAAGGGTTAGACATCGAATCTCACTACCCAGAGACCAGGAGGGAGCAAAGCCACGAATAAACCCCTGATTCGAACTCGTGACTTTCCTGTCCAGAGGCAACGTCTAACCTCTAGACCACCTTTTTGTAATACAAGGAAGAAAATAAAATGTCGATGAGATCATGGCTTTCCCGGAAATAGGGTGTTACTTCCCCGGAAATGTGGTGTTGCATTCAAACAAATCTTATAACCGTTGGTTCTCCAACCATGTCCTTAACCGCGAGGGTCAAAGTTTAATCTTTGCTGAGAGCTGGAGTGCGCTGACCTGGACTTCGCCGTGGTGTGTTTGCCAAGTACTTGACAAGCGTCAACACTGTGGTGATAGCCATTGCGCTGCTCTTTAATTATCTCACCTCTTTTATCAGCTGGGAAAATTACTGGGGTTTGCAAACTTGTCTGTCTGACTCTATCAGTCATTCTGCCCCTCCATCTGTCTCTCTGTCCGCTCATCTGTCTATCCTCCAGTCAGTATCTCTGTCCATTCACTTACTCATCTTGTCAATATTCATCCTTATTTTATTATTCGAAAACAACGGGAGGAAAGGCGCCTGATCGCAACAGCGATGTTAGCGACTCATGGCTGATGTCTTGCGACAGGGTTGGTGAACCAGAACCTTCCAGACCTTACTCCACCTCTTCGCGGTGCCTCTAGTAATATACTAAATAGTCTAGTCTGGCCAAGCATGTAGGGGTCGAAGAGGTCAGGCAACCCTCTACACAAGAACGCTTTGCTGGAGTCACATGTTTTAGGGCGTAATTCATAAATACAACAACACAACGCATCTACGCCCCCTTAACGTCCTTTTAGGGACGAATGGCGAGGTTGACTGTCAATCCCTTTAGTAGTCACCAGGCAAACACCAGAAAGAGAAATCCTTTAGTAGTCACCAGGCAAACACCAGAAAGAGAAATCCTTTAGTAGTCACCAGGCAAACACCAGAAAGAGAAATCCTTTAGTAGTCACCAGGCAAACACCAGAAAGAGAAATCCTTTAGTAGTCACCAGGCAAACACCAGAAAGAGAAATAAGTAATCATTTCACCAATCAATCGATATATCATCGATCTAGATTTTGATAGTTTTATGTGAAACTAAATTTTATAATTACGATAAAAGTTACAACTCTCGTCTTACACTATTCAACTCTTACTAGAGCTATTTATTTTGTTGGCATCAACTTTACTCATTGATATAATTACTAAACAGAAAATAAAAACTCTGGACTTTCAAATAAAATGCATTATCCATCTTGCATATTTTGTCAATGAAGATGATGACACGCACTCTTGTCTTACTATGGGTGTTACTGCGAAATATTGTTCACATTTTTTTTTCACGTGAACCACTGACTTCGATGCCGAGACAGGTGTTACTTTATTTTCGTTGATAAGGAAGTTATAATTCACCATCTTCTCTTTGTTCTTATTAACAATGTAACATTATCGTTGTACGTTCGTTGTGCGTGCAAAAATAGCATAACACATGGAGTAAGATATTCACGTTAATGCAATCTGTCTTGAACATCACATCATGCAGCTTGGTTTGCTCTGTCTGTCTCCTGTCTTTCTGTCTGCTACCTTGCTTGTCTGTCTCCTGTCTGTCTGCTTGCTTGTCTGTCTCTGTCTGCTTGCTTGCTTGTATGCCTCCTGTCTTTCTGTCTGCTCGCTTGCTTGTCTGTCTCCTGTCTCTCTGTCTGAGTGCTTGCTTGTCTGTCTCCTTTCTCTCTGTCTGCTTGCTTGCTTGTCTGTCTCCTGTCTTTCTGTCTGCTTGCTTGTCTGTCTCTTTGTCTGCTTGCTTGTCTGTCTCCTGTCTCTCTGTCTGCCTGTTTGTGTCTCCTGTCTCTCTGTCTGCTTGCTTGTCTGTTTCCTGTCTCTCTGTCTGCTTGCTTGTCTGTCTCCTGTCTCTCTGTCTGCCTGCTTGTATGTCTCCTGTCTCTCTCTGTCTGCTTGCTTGCTTGTCTGTCTCCTGTCTCTCTGTCTGCTTGCTTGTCTGTCTCCTGTCTCTCTGTCTGCTTGCTTGTCTGTCTCCTGTCTCTCTGTCTGCTTGCTTGTCTGTCTCCTGTCTCTCTGTCTGCTTGCTTGTCTGTCTCCTGTCTCTCTGTCTGCTTGCTTGTCTGTCTCCTGTCTCTCTGTCTGCCTGCTTGTATGTCTCCTGTCTCTCTCTGTCTGCTTGCTTGCTTGTCTGTCTCCTGTCTCTCTGTCTGCTTGCTTGTCTGTCTCCTGTCTCTCTGTCTGCTTGCTTGTCTGTCTCCTGTCTCTCTGTCTGCTTGCTTGCTTGCTTGTTTGTCTCCTGTCTCTCTGTCTGCTTGCTTGCTTGCTTGTCTGTCTCCTGTCTCTCTGTCTGCTTGCTTGTCTGTCTCCTGTCTCTCTGTCTGCTTGCTTGTTTGTCTCCTGTCTCTCTGTCTGCTTGCTTGCTTGTCTGTCTCCTGTCTCTCTGTCTGCTTGCTTGCTTGTCTGTCTCCTGTCTCTCTGTCTGCTTGCTTGCTTGTCTGTCTCCTGTCTCTGTCTGCTTGCTTGCTTGTCTGTCTCCTGTCTCTCTGGCTGCTTGCTTGTCTGTCTCCTGTATCTGTCTGCTTGCTTGCTTGTCTGTCTCCTGTCTCTCTGTCTGCTTGCTTGTCTGTCTCCTGTATCTGTCTGCTTGCTTGCTTGTCTGTCTCCTGTCTCTCTGTCTGCTTGCTTGTCTGTCTCCTGTCTCTCTGGCTGCCTGCTTGCTTGTCTGTCTCCTGTCTCTCTGGCTGCCTGCTTGCTTGTCTGTCCCATGTATCTCTGGCTGCTTGCTTGTCTGTCTCCTGTCTCTCTGTCTGCTTGCTTGTCTGTCTCCTGTCTCTGTCTGCTTGCTTGCTTGTCTGTCTCCTGTCTCTCTGTCTGCTTGCTTGTCTGTCTCCTGTCTCTCTGTCTGCTTGCTTGTCTGTCTCCTGTATCTGTCTGCTTGCTTGCTTGTCTGTCTCCTGTCTCTCTGTCTGCTTGCTTGTCTGTCTCCTGTCTCTGTCTGCTTGCTTGCTTGTCTGTCTCCTGTCTCTCTGTCTGCTTGCTTGTCTGTCTCCTGTCTCTGTCTGCTTGCTTGCTTGTCTGTCTCCTGTCTCTCTGTCTGCTTGCTTGTCTGTCTCCTGTCTCTCTGTCTGCTTGCTTGTCTGTCTCCTGTATCTGTCTGCTTGCTTGCTTGTCTGTCTCCTGTCTCTCTGTCTGCTTGCTTGTCTGTCTCCTGTCTCTGTCTGCTTGCTTGCTTGTCTGTCTCCTGTCTCTCTGTCTGCTTGCTTGTCTGTCTCCTGTCTCTCTGTCTGCTTGCTTGCTTGTCTGTCTCCTGTCTCTCTGTCTGCTTGCTTGTCTGTCTCCTGTCTCTGTCTGCTTGCTTGCTTGTCTGTCTCCTGTCTCTCTGGCTGCCTGCTTGCTTGTCTGTCCCATGTATCTCTGGCTGCTTGCTTGTCTGTCTGTCCCATGTATCTCTGGCTGCCTGCTTGCTTGTCTGTCCCATGTATCTCTGTCTGCCTGCTTGCTTGTCTGTCCCATGTATCTCTGGCTGCCTGCTTGCTTGTCTGTCCCATGTATCTCTGGCTGCCTGCTTGCTTGTCTGTCCCATGTATCTCTGGCTGCCTGCTTGCTTGTCTGCCCATGTATCTCTGGCTGCCTGCTTGCTTGTCTGTCCCATGTACCTCTGGCTGCTTGCTTGTCTGTCTCCTGTCTCTCTGTCTGCTTGCTTGCTTGTCTGTCTCATGTATCTCTGGCTGCCTGCTTGCTTGTCTCCTGTCTCTCTGTCTGCTTGCTTGCTTGTCTGTCTCCTGTCTCTCTGTCTGCTTGCTTGCTTGTCTGTCTCCTATCTCTCTGTCTGCTTGTCTGTCTCCTGTCTCTCTGTCTGCTTGCTTGCTTGTCTGTCTCCTGTCTCTCTGTCTGCTTGCTTGCTTGTCTGTCTCCTATCTCTCTGTCTGCTTGTCTGTCTCCTGTCTCTCTGTCTGCTTGCTTGCTTGTCTGTCTCCTGTCTCTCTGTCTGCTTGCTTGCTTGTCTGTCTCATGTATCTCTAGCGTTTGCTTGCTTGTCTGTCTCCTGTCTCTCTGTCTGCTTGCTTGTCTGTCTCCTGTCTCTGTCTGCTTGCTTGCTTGTCTGTCTCCTGTCTCTCTGTCTGCTTGCTTGTCTGTCTCCTGTCTCTCTGTCTGCTTGCTTGCTTGTCTGTCTCCTGTCTCTCTGTCTGCTTGCTTGTCTGTCTCCTGTCTCTGTCTGCTTGCTTGCTTGTCTGTCTCCTGTCTCTCTGTCTGCTTGCTTGTCTGTCTCCTGTCTCTGGCTGCCTGCTTGCTTGTCTGTCCCATGTATCTCTGGCTGCTTGCTTGTCTGTCTGCCCCATGTATCTCTGGCTGCCTGCTTGCTTGTCTGTCCCATGTATCTCTGTCTGCCTGCTTGCTTGTCTGTCCCATGTATCTCTGGCTGCCTGCTTGCTTGTCTGTCCCATGTATCTCTGGCTGCTTGCTTGTCCGTCTCCTGTCTCTCTGTCTGCTTGCTTGCTTGTCTGTCTCATGTATCTCTGGCTGCCTGCTTGCTTGTCTGTCCCATGTATCTCTGGCTGCCTGCTTGCTTGTCTGTCTCCTGTCTCTCTGTCTGCTTGCTTGTCTGTCTCCTGTCTCTCTGTCTGCTTGCTTGTTTGTCTGTCTCATGTATCTCTAGCGTTTGCTTGCTTGTTTGTCTCATGTATCTCTGACTGCTTGCTTGCTTGTCTGTCTCCTGTCTCTCTGTCTGCTTGCTTGTTTGTCTGTCTCATGTATCTCTAGCGTTTGCTTGCTTGTCTGTCTCATGTATCTCTAGCGTTTGCTTGCTTGTTTGTCTCATGTATCTCTAGCGTTTGCTTGCTTGTCTGTCTCATGTATCTCTAGCGTTTGCTTGCTTGTCTGTCTCATGTATCTCTAGCGTTTGCTTGCTTGTCTGTCTCATGTATCTCTAGCGTTTGCTTGCTTGTCTGTCTCATGTATCTCTAGCGTTTGCTTGCTTGTCTGTCTCATGTATCTCTGACTGCTTGCTTGCTTTGCGTGCCCGAATTCTTCAACCAATCAATCAAAGCCCGTTAGACCCCATTTTGGAGATAGGTCATGGGATTGGTCTCTACATCCATACCTATTCTTAGACATTTTTTTTCTACTTTTCTCCAGTCTAGGCTAATATTCGTAGACGTTTCTATGACTTCTCTTCTCCGTGTATTCCTGGGCCTTCCTGGCTTTCTCTTCCTTTGAGAGTTCCAGTGCCTGTCTTGCTATGTTGGCATCATGTTTTCTTAGTTTGTGTCCAATCCATCTACATTTTCAAGTCATGATCTGTTACCCGTTGTTTTGTCCCTTGTTTTGTTCTGTCCCAGATAACGTCATTTCTGATCCTACCATTCCATCTAGTATTCACAATTTTCCACAGAAAGTTCTTTACAAATGTATGCTCTTTTTGTCCGCCTGAATGCTTGCCTTTTTAAACATCCGTTGGGATCAACACATCACAAAGAAGTAGCCCGAAGATCAGGCATTGAGAGCATCAATCAAGAAGTTAAAAGAAGACGTTGGAAATGGCAAGGACATGTTCTATGACTTGCACGAACCATGCATCTGCACCTAACATTAACATGGACACTACCTGGCAAACAAAGAAGAGGAGGCAGACCATACATGATGAAATGAAAGAGGCTGGCAAGTCCTGGTGTGAGTTGTCCTTGCTTGCTCCAGACCGGATTGGATCTCTTGTTGGTGCCCTATGCTCCGACAGGAGTTCAGAGGAATAAAAAGAAGAATCAATATTTGATATCTGTGCTTTGTCTTTCTGTTAGTTTAGCTGCTAAATACCATGTTATGTTTATTTTATGTTTTCTGCAGCTATACTCGTGGCCTTGGATAGTATTTTATATATTTGAACTTTGTGTTTAACTTAAGAAGAATCATTGCCAGTCTTCTATATCTTTTTAAATGTATTTTTATCCAGTGAATTGTTTCTCTCTACCCCCTCCCACATTACACATTCTAGCATCACCCTTTGACCCACCAATTATATCTTCTTGTTTACTTCTATTTATATTTGTCGAGAAAACGCGGGGAAAACATTCTATATAAAAAAGTCTTGCCCACCTTTTAAAATCAATATCTTTTAAACCGCTTTTTGTAATTTTTTCAAAATTTGCATGTAAGGTTATAATGAGTAGAACCCAATAGGGAATTAATTTCATTAAAAACAAACATTTGGTTATTATTATTGCTTATTTGATTTATATAAATTTATAACGACCCATTGATGTAGTCAAAACTTAGTGTTTACGGTATTTAAGTTAAAAATAGCGATTACAAATCCAAACACGGTCCAATTTACGATTTTTCACGCTTTAAACGTGAGCTATCTGACACAATTAGACACTTGTAGAAAACACGAGGCATTGTGTGTTCCATTTCCGTTCATTCATAGGTGTAGACGTGGAACGCTAACATTTATCATGAGTCTTAAAATGAAATTCTGCAGTTTACAAAACATCGCAGTAAAAATGTATGACTATTTTTGCAAAGAGGCTAAACGAGGAAGATTATTTCATTCTTTAGAAAACCCTGAGAATAGGACAAGACACATTTTGGATTTATCTAAACGGTCATTTAATCGCTGGATTCAAGCACGTGACCGCCAATGTTCCAAATATACAAAATCACAAGTAAGAGCAAAATTGTTGGATAATTTCGACAGTGAACTTATTAGAAGTGAAATTCGCAAAATGTTGGGTATGAATGAAACTGTTACAATAAGAAAATTAAAAGTATCGCTGAAAAACAACAGTATTGAAATATCAAAGTCTACATTATGGAGGAATGTGAGAGCTGCAGGCTTTACATTCAGAAAGTATTCCAATGGACGAAACATCATCTGTGAGAAGCCACATATAGTAGTCATGAGAAGCAAGTACTTACGTGAAGTTAAAGAGATGCGCAAGCAAGGTTATGATATTGTGTACTTGGATGAAACATGGATCAATGCTCACCACACTAACCAAAGGGAATGGCAGTCATCAGATGGAAAGATTAAGAGATTAATACCTAGCAGCAAAGGACAGCGTTTGATAATTGCTCATGCTGGTAGTCGACAACATGGACTAATACAGAATGCAGAGCTCATTTTTCTTTCAAAATCCATAGATAATCGGGATTATCACTCTGAGATGAATGGTCACATATTTAGACATTGGATTGAAAATTCTGTTCTCCCATCACTAGATCGACCATCTTGCCTAATAATGGACAATGCAGCGTACCACAACATTGTTGCACTTGAAGATAAAGTCCCGACGTCATCCAATACAAAAGATGCTATTAAGATATGGCTCACAAAGGAGCACAAACAATTTAATAACATGTACTTAAAACCTGAATTATTATCTCTAGTAAAGCAAAAACAGAGGACAAAGATTTTTCAAATAGATAAGATTATCCAAGAGCACGGTCATATAAGTTTGAGGCTGCCACCTTACCATGCTCATTTAAATCCAATAGAACTAATCTGGGCAAAATTAAAAGGACAAGTGGCAGATGAAAATACAACATTCAAAATATGCGATGTAAAGACTCTTGCTAATCTCGCTTTATTAAATATAGACAAAGATTATTGGGCTAAATGTGAAGACCACGTCTTAAAACAGGAAGAGAAATATTGGAAAAATGATGGTTTGTGGAATGTTCAACCCCAAACAGTTATTAATCTTTTAGACTCGTCTGATTCAGAATGAAAGTATACAGCCCCCACAATGTTGGCCCCTATATTACCGTAAATTATTTCAACAAACGGTCCTTTTCAGGACCACACAACTATGAAAATTGGACATACAGGTATACCTTGATATTATTGTCCGTCCTCGAACTGAGCAGACAATAATTCTCCTGGTGTTTTGTTTTATCCAGTTATTTCCCCATTACGGCCACGCCTTTACCTAGTGAAAATTAATCGTAGACCAGCAACTACGGTAATTTCTATTCTTTAGGGCTTCACAATTTACAATTTTGACAAACATCAAAGAAATATCGCCGCTTTAAGAAAACTGCAGCTGCAAGATATTTGTTAAATATAGATTTAAAGGGTCTTTTGCATTCTAATAACATTTGGAAAATTTCAAAAGTATTTAACAAACGGTTAGAGAGTAATAGCGTTTTGAAGTTGGGCAAATGTTTTGAAACGAGCTATAGTAAATCATTTTTTTTTTGGGGGGGGAGTGACATAAAGTTATGTTTGAATGAAGTACAGATTGTACAACTGTTTACAGAAACATAAATTAGGCCAACAGGATACTCGTATTGTTGTATTATTTATTTATTAATAGTAATAGCTTGTTTATTGCCTGTATTATCTTGTTTATTACTTGTATTAGCTAGTTTATTACCTGTATTAGCTTTTTTATTACATGTATTAGCATGTTTATTACCTGTATTATCGTATTCATTATATATTTTATATTACCAATATTAATGTATTTGTTACCAATAATGCATGTTGTTTTGTGAGAAAATTATGAGCTGTCTAGAGCGTCAACATCGCTTTCGGAAGCATCATCTGCAAATATTAGAGCTAATTCTCGTTTCTGAATGCAAATAGAACATATAGTCGCCCGTGTGGCTGCCGGGGTTCTGACCACGGTCAGCGTAGAAAAGAACAGGTCCAGGGTCACCTGCCGCGTATGTAGTAAGAGACGACTGAGAAGGTTTGGGTTTAAGGTCTTCGTCTGTGCTACGGTACGGAATTGGTGCATCTGAGCGAATGCCATCTTCAGTGCTTTTCACTGGTTTGTGGCAAGTGAACTTCATACTGGGGAACGTGTTGAGGAGGGGGGATCTGAGCACTGTGTGCATGACTTGTGCAAGATGAACTGTCGATTAAACTAAGCATGTAGGACATTACAGAAGTAAAAACACATTGTTTACCAGTAGTCGTGTGACTGGGATCAAGTGATTCTTGTTCAAGTTGTAAAATTGATACACTGTAAATAAGTTGGGAAGGTAGGATTGAGGAACAATACAGGGGGACCATGAAAGACTTGGCGAACAAGCCCCCTGAAGTATTGCGCACTCTGGTAGGAAAAAACTTGTTAAGTCTGAAAAATTGCTTTCCTGCTAGTAACAACTCCAGAGCTACAATTTTCAATGATTTTAAATCGTGCGTTCTATACGGAGTAGAAACTTGGACTACCTATACAGGGCATGAGAAAAGGTTAAACACCTTTCATGTGTGTGGCCGTCGAAAGATTATGAACATCAAATGGCAGGACAAAGTAATTAACTTTTAATGTCATACAACGAACCAAACTTCCATCGATAACGGCAACACTTGGGAGTCGTAGACTAAGGTGGCTGGGTCATGTAAGAAGAATGGAAAACATTCGTATTCTCAAACACATATTGCATGACAAACTTAAGGACGGAAAGAAACCAAAGGGCAGACCAGTGCTGAGATATAATGGTGTTTGCATGGCTTCTATGAGTAAATTCTCCGTCAGGGAAATAAATCGGGAAAATCAGGCGGCCAATCGTAGCACATGGAGAACAAAAATAAAAATTAGCACACCAACTTTCGAGACAGTTCTCATATCAATTTCAAAAGACAGAATTCGCAAGAGAGAAGAAACGAGGCCAGGCACCACGAATGCATCTTGTTCGTTCTGTGCCTTGATCTGTCAATCCAATATTGGCAGATTCAGCCACGAGAGAAACTGTTCAACAAACCAGATCCAGCATAAGATACTAAATTGTTACCAGACTACTGACTTATCATGATTTCTTATTACCAACCGTCTGTCAAAACACCAAAAGCGATATATAACGTGCGCAAAGTGAACACGGGTATCTCGTTTGTTGCCGTTTTCTGAGAGGACTAGACATCGGATTTCATTACCTAGAGACCAGGGGAGGGAACAGCCACGAAGATTTTAAAGGAAACATTTCCCTGGCACGATTCGAACCTAGGTCCTTATTATCCAGAGGCCAGCGTCTTACCTCTAAATCACCACAAGGTTAGAGAAAAAGAACCGAACAAACGAAGGCTGAAGGCAGATGCAATGGACCGCACAGTGTAATACAATGCAATTCACTCACTATACGAAAGAAATAATTAATTAATAATAATGATTTAAGAAGAATAGTACAAAACATACGACAGACCAAATGTGGGGCACCAGTGAAGACTTCCCTAACCGGGAAGCTGACTTCAATAGAAGAAACATAAAATAAAGAGCCTACGATAGAAGGCTAAAACTAAGAATAGCAAAGTGTTATATCTTCTCATTATTCCTGTATGGTACTGAAACATAGACATTAGACACGAAAACAGAGCAGAAAATTGAACCCTTTGAAATGTGGATTTATAGAAGAATATGTAGAATTGGATGGAAAGAAAAAAGAGCAAATGATGAAGTCTTAAAACAACTAAAAATTATAAGAGAACTACTAAACACAATTAGAACAAGACAAATGAAATTTTGGGGGCTTGTTGAAACACACAACAGCCTACTAAAAGTAATATTGGAAAGGAAAATACAGGGTAATAGAGGCAGACCAAGGCTAACATGGACGAGTAACATCAAAAGATGGACAAGTCAGCCTATGACAACCTTCACCATCAAAGCAAGAGACATAGCAGAATGACGCCCCATGGTAGCCAACCTTCGATGCGGAAACGGCACTCGGTGATGATGATAGGATAGAAGATAACAAACGTATATAAACATCGTTGCTTCAGGCATTGTGGGACGAACCCACACGCGATCTATTATAAACTATCACATCGTTGGATTATATCTACATGTGCACTGAAGAAAATAGCCCATAGTACTAGCTCTGTCTTAGCCAGCAACAGCCTCCATGGAAACATTGACCTCTACTTCTGTATCGCTAGAAATAATTGTTCTCATAGAGTTGCCATGTCAGGACATCTTGATCTTCACTTTTCTACACTTGATTGTGATTGTGTCTGTGAACCATCGACGAGTGCAAAGATGGCGGTGTCTTCATTTATTTAGGCAAGGGGGAGTTGATTACACAGTTTGCTGTGTTTAGGTGTGACATATGTTTGAATGCATCTTCAGGTATACCATTATCATCATCATCATCAAGTACTATGCCTGCTGGCGTAGATGGTCATGTATCTCCACAACTTTCGATCTCGACAATTATTTATCTTTTCTGTTGTTGACCTTCTGCCAAGCCATTCTCTTAAGCTGTCTAGTATTTTTTCTCTATGCTTCCCTCTATCTCTTCGTCCCTCAATTTGTCCAGTTGTTACAATATATTCCAGTTGTTCTCTTCTAGTTAATGACCAAAAAATGATGAATGTTTCCTCTTAATATTGGAAATTAGCTCTCCTTTTTATTCGGTCTCTTTCAGGACGTTTTCATTACTCTTCTTAGCTGTCATCTGTATTCTCAACATTCTTCTGTAAAACCACATTTTTACAGCCTCCTATGATTTTCCTCTCTGTTGTCCTATTGCCCATGAATCACATCCATATGTTAAGACTGGCTCTACATAACATCTAAGATCTCTATTTCTTGTTTCCATTGTCAAAAATGGATTGCACGAGAATGGATTCAAGTATGTATTTGTGCAGTTTGTAATTTTTAGGTACAGAATAGTTTCGACAAAGGCTGCATAAAAAAATGAAGAAGAAAAAACATTAAGTAACCAAGAAATGTCCTCATCGGTATGAGAAAATAGCGAAAATACAAGCACGTGCACAATTATCCAGAGAATATTATATCAGAGAATTGTGTAGGAAGTGAACAACATAAATGGTAATCAATTCATGAGATAGAGAGTTGTTAAAAGAGGCAAGACCACGTACTGCAGTGGGCACAGTGGGCCCAACTTGAAGCAATGAAATAAAGAGTAGAACTATATATATAGGCCATATAGTAAGACTGGGTAACAGTTGCAACAACATGCAACCTATATTTTAGGCAGTTCTTCTAAATCTATTTCGTTTGCGTGCGTTATCCAGTAGCGCAACTCTACATTCCTGCCTGCTGCCATTTATTGTTGTTTTGTATTCCACTTCGAAAATGCGTGACCTCATTTCTTTATGACCTGCTTAAATCCGGGTCATTGACCTAGATTTGGGTCAGATCGTATCTGGCAAGTTACATATTTCAAGTACATAGTACTGAAGCACAAATGCGTTGTTATTGGAGTCAAAGCTCCAGAAATGACCTTATGCACCAGAAATATTACCAACTAAACACTTTAATTAATGGGAGATCTAAATGGGAAACATATGAAAGTCCAAAGAAATTAGGTTAAATACTAAAATAAAAATTTTCAACTCCAATGTTAAGTCAGTCCTATTATATGGCTGTGAAACATGGAGAACAAAAATGACAATCATGAAGATACAGACTTTCATTAATATATGCTTACCCAGAATAAAAGGATGGAAATGGCAGGACAAAATCACTAACATAGAATTATGGAAATGTACCAGTCAAATACCAGTGGATAAAGAGATACAGCGAAGACGATGGCGCTGGATAGGAACACACTGCGGAAGCCAACTGAGAGTATTACACAACGGACCCTGTATTACACAACGGACCCTTTTTTTGGAACAGGGGAAAAGACGAAGAGGAAGACCAAGAAATTCTTGGAGAAGACAGACAGAAGCAGAGATTAAGATGATGGGGAAGACATGGAATGATCTTAAAAGAATGGCAAGAAACAGAGCGACTTGGAAAGTGTTTGTTGAAGACCTATGCTCTGCAGGGAGCTGAAAGGTAGAAGAAGAAGAAACACTTTGAACCGCCGGCAATTATTTTTAGTAGAAATTCATCTTTTGTTTGATACATCGCTCCAGTTCATCTTGGGTTTTGTGATGCCATTTTGATAAATTTCTCCTTCCTTGGCTGCACCTCTTTTGACATACAGTAGACTCTCGATTAACTGGGAATCGGATTATCTAGGAGACCTTCGTCAAAAACTTAAAAATAACAATAAAAATGTCCCCATTTTAAAATAAATTGATCAAACTGAAACAAATCTATGAGCTCTTCTTCATTACTTAGAACATCAATATCGAAACCCTTGGGCCCATCTGATATGTCTCCTCATAGAAAACATAAAATACCAGAACTTAAAGAAAATATAACAGGAATCATGAAAAAAGGCACCCAATCAGACACAGAAAGAAAACACGTAGCAGAAAAACACATACACGATACCTACCCACAGGACTCTTGGTCCCACATAAACACAGATGGCTCTGCTACAAATGCCACCAGAAATGGAGGGGGAGGTGTGTTCTTGACGCTGAATAATCAGGACGAGATCACCAAGTCAATAGCTACTGAGAAATTCTCAAACAACTTTAAAGCAGAAACAGAGGCCATCAGAGATGCTGCAACACTGGCTACTCATCACAAAAATAACATGCACGATAAATTGGCGATTCTGACTGATGCACTGTCAGTATTATCAACTCTAAAAAAAAACCCAGGAACAATGAACTAGATGACTTGAGAACAACCCTGGACCAACTATACAATAACTTCCAGAGAGTAGTCATTCAGTGGATACCATCACACTGTAATATACACGGGAACGAACGCGCAGACAAATTAGCTAAAGAGGGAGGGAGATTACCACAAGAGAACCATCCGCTCAGTTATGATGAAGCCAAATCCATCCTCAAGGGTCAGTTCCATGAAAAATGGAAACGAGAACACCCAAAACGTGACGGATACCACCAACTATCAAGGAGGGATCAAGTCATCATACTTCGCCTACGCACTGGCCACAATAGAATGAGAAATCACATGTTCACCAAATTCAAAATAGGTACAACCAGCCTATGCTATTGTACACTGGACAATATGACTACAAAACATGTTCTACAGGATTGCACAGACTAAACAACGTTTCGACCCAATAGGCCTTCATCAGGAACAAAAAAAAAACACACACACAAAACTAATAACAAACAACCAAAACAAAAACAATCGAAATGTGTTAAAACAAATAAACTATCCTGTCAAAACAAAAGGAATAGCAACCAAGTACGGCTGTCGTTACTACGTTCTATGTTCTCTACGTTCACGACAGCCGCACTTGGTTGCTATTCCTTTTGTTTTGACAGGATAGTTTATTTTGTTTTCTTTAACACATTTCGATTGTTTTTGTTTTGGTTGTTTCGTTATTAGTTTTGTGTGCGTGTGTGTGTTTTTTTTTTTGTTCCTGATGAAGGCCTATTGGGCCGAAACGTTATTTAGTCTGTGTCGTCCACTTATCACGTAAAGCTTCTTACATACTATTTTTTTATTTTTTTAATTTTTCCTCACATTCAGCTTTACTGCAGCTTCGCATTTTTATGCCTTAACCCTCTACAGGATTGCCCCAGTACACAGACCTGAGAAGAGCAATGTTGTCCACGCCCACCTCCCTGGAAGAAAAACTAAATGGGGCAATCGATTCGCTTAAACAGACAGCTGACTTCATGAAAGAGTCTGGAATCCTACTCTGATTGAGTCTTGATCGCAGAGAGAGAGAGAGAAAGAACATCAAGAAGACAGCCACTACGCAACAAAAAAATTAATCATGAGAAACAAATCTACGCAGCACCGTTCGGCGAAGGGCTGTGAACAAGAATAGTTAGATTCTTCAAATTTTAAGCAGTAATAAAGGAAGAGACCGTTCAGAGCTACAGCTACCTCGGACATACTATAAATAGTGATGGAAAACGTACAACTGAAATAAACTAAAGAATAGGAATTGCAAAACGTAATTTTAGTGCCATGAAAGATATACTAACATCAAAACTAATAAGTCAGGATTAATACTGAGAACATGTGGGGAAACAACAGGTAAGAGGAAAAGAGGAAGACCCAGAGAGAGACACTGAGAATAAAATTGATAAGAGAAGCAAGAGCAGCAGGAATCGGCTCCTTCAATGAGGTAGAGCTGCTTGCAAGCAACAGAGACAAATGGCGAGATTTGATAAAATATTTCTAAAAGAATTGAAAACTGCTAGAATAAAAATTTAGATATGAGGAGTATCTTGGTCTACGCCCTATGGGCCGGCTACGGCTCGAAAGGTCAATAGATAGAATGCTGAGAACAGCAAAATGTTATAATCTTCCCAACATTCCTGTATGGTACAGAGTCATGGATATTAGACAAGAAAACAGAACAGAAAATGGAAGCCTTTGAAATGTAGATTTATAGAAGAATAGGAAGAATTGGGTGGAAAGAAAAGAAAACAAACGATGCAGTCTTAAAACAACTACAAATTAAAAAAAAGAACCACTAAACATGATTCAAACAAGAGAAATTATATTTTTGGGGCATGTTAAAATACACAGCAGCCTACTATAACTTATAACTAAAAGTAATATTGGAAGGGAATATACAAATTAAAGAGGCAGAAGCAGACCAAGATTAACATGGACGAGCTAGATAAGCGAGTGTCTTCTATATATAGAACGAACTATCACTGAGTGTACTGTAAACGAAACATTGTAAGTGTTGCCACATTTATTACTAGAGGGAAAAAACAATTCCCAATTAAAGCTGTGAGAACCTAGAAGCTGATCATCATCATCATCATCATCGTGTGCCTTCTCCGCAACGAAGGTTGGCTACCATGGATCGCCATTCTACTCTGTTTCTTGCTTTGATGGTGCAGGCTGACATAGATTGACTTGTCCATCTTTTGATGTTACTCGTCCATGTTAAGAAGCTGATAGAGATCTGGAAATTAAACTGATCTTACTTCCATAATAAACTAGTAACGTGTATCTCTCTCTTCACATAACGTTCACGCGTTAAGCGGGCGTGGCTGCGTTGTGTCGCTAATTTACGGTATAGCCGTCTTCTGAATGGATGGCTAGTTTTGCTTAACAATGTTTGCCCGGACAACGGCCATTTTGCTCTTTTCGGCTTTAAACTTCCACGGGTTCTTTAACGTGCGCAATTGCACACGGGATCTCCTGTTTTTTGCCGTTTCCCGAGAGAACTAGACATCGGATCTCACTAATCAGAGACCGGAGGGAGGGTAATGCCACGAAGAAACCACGGGTTCGATTTTTGAAAAATTGCCACTGCCTGTTGTAATAATCGAACCCATAGCCTTCCTGTTCAAAGGTCTTACCTCTAGACCACCCAATGTTATGATCTTCACCTTCTGTTTCTTTTCCACCTTCTTTCCTTTCCCGTTTAACTTTTTAACCTTTTAAAGTCGAATCATCATCATCTAGTGCCGCATCGGCATCATATGTCGACCACCATGGAGCGTCATTTGTCTTTTGTCTTGCACTCACACACAGTCATCTATAGTTGTAAGGCCAACGATGGAAATCACAGAATACTCTCACAATCATGACGTCTTCAACCATGCGAGCTATGTACGTCTGACGTAATTCTACCCATTACCGTCCTTGCTTGCAAAATGAAAACGTCACAAAATTGTGGCAATTTCTTTCTGCCCCCCAATACTCACTTAGATAGATGGCCCACAGACAACTTTAGGTTTACTAAGGTCCGCGGCCAGAAAATAAAACCGGAAAACCCACCAATTAGCGTGAAGCGTTATCAGCTATAGAAGGCTGACGTTACTCTACCCACAACCGCCCTGCTCGTAAAGCTGCAAACGTCACACTTGTTGGTGGTTTCTTCACCTTTATTTAATTCACACTATCATAGGTTCTTCTTGTTATTGTTTCATGTCCACTTTAGTTTCTGCCTGCCTCAGCCTCATTTATCTTGTATGTTCATTCTGAAGGCTGGTGTACCTCTTTATTTGTTTTGGTTTAATTGTACAGCAGTTCTTTCATCATTTTCATGTTTCAAAACTTCATTATTTGCACTCTTCTGTGTCCATCCAATTCTTCTGTAAATCTATCTTTCTTTCGTTTTCTTTCCTTCCTCTTTTGTCTTTCAGCGTCGAGGGGAGATATAATTTACGGTCTTTTGTTCTCCTCTGCTGCTGTTATGTTTCCTGGTGTTTCTAATATTCCTTCAATCCATATTTTTCATGGTCGGCCCTTGGGTCTGGTGTTCTTGCAACACTTATTGACGGCTCGTTCTATTTTAATATCTCTGCTTTGTCACTTGGCCAAACCATTTTATCTGTTGTTTCTTTATATATTCTGTGGCGGGTATTATTCCTAGCTTTTTTTCTCAGTTCTTCATTGACAAGCTTTTTTGCATCTTGAGTCTATTTCTGCTGTTTGTGAATTGTCATGTTTGTTACTAGACTTCCTAGGTATTTAAATTCTGCTACTTGTTTTAGTTGTCTGCCTTCTATAGTTACGTTTATGTCCTATTTCTCTTTTGCAATATTCATGACTTCTGTTTTGTTGATGTTGATTTAAAAAGAAAATATTTATTGTCCATGTTTTTGCACCATACAGGAATGTTGAGTAGATATAACACTGTTATGCTCAGTTTTAGTCCTGATGTTTGCTTTTAAATGCATATATATTTCCTGTTGTTAAGGGCTCTGAGTGTTGTAAAAATATATCTCTTCCCTTGAAATGATTCACTATATTTGTAGGTGTAGGACTCTATCTTTTATATATTATCATGTTGAGTGGGGAGATAGTTTTCTGTTATACTTTTTGTATCATGTATGGCCTCTTCTGCTGTCATGTTTCTAAGTGTTTCTACTAATCCGTGTATATTATTTCTAAGGCCAGCTTAGCTAGCAAAGAAATGCTTGTAGCATTTTTTGGCTGCAGTAATCATGTAGGATAAACTATGGGAAAAAATATGATGATCTGAAACTTAACTCCCTGTTTGTGGCTGAAGAAGAAGATAGCCATATTGATTGTGATTAGTTGTTTCAACAGGAACCATTGAGGCTCTATTTGAAATGTGTTCCTTTTTGCAGTTTCCTCATATTCCAAGTCTGGCTTGCTGCTAGAGTGACTTAGTTTAGTGCTCTGTGCACACCATGAACTGTATATGTGTTTCAATATTTTGATTGTTTATGATGAATGATGATATGTTATGATGAAGGACAGTTTGCTAGCATTCACTTTCAGTGCGGTTTTTGTTAATGTCTTTTGGCATGTGCTGTGGCTGCTATGATGGGAACTGCAATTGCCTTTCTTTATTTGGATCCTTCATTGAGATGAGATGTTAATTCAAATAATTCCACTGGCACAGGTGGTTGTGCAATTATTGGTTTTAATTCGTTTGCAACCGGGGCCTTCGACTAACTACAACTACAATTAGTTCTTTCTGTCTTGTCACATGACCTAACATTTAATTTCTTTGTTTTTCATATATAAATCCCCCAGTTTAAATGATCCCAGCTGCCATTTTAGTTCTTGATTTCTAATTATGTCTCCCAGGTGGAATCCTATCATTTATTTATCTATCTATTGACCTTTCGAGGCGTATCTGGCCCATAGGGCGTAGACCAAGATACACCTTCTCCTATATGAATTTTTTGTTCTAGCAGTTTTCTTTTAAAGATATTTTATCAAATCTTGCCATTTGTCTCTGTTCTGTGCAAGCAGCTCTATCTCATTGAGGGAGCCGATTCCTGCTGCTCTTGTCTCTCTCATCAATGTTCTTCTCAGTGTCTCTCTGGGTCTTCCTCTTTTCCTCTTACCTGTTGTTTCCCACATGAGGGCTTGCTTTGCAATTCGGTTATTATCTCTTCTCATCACATGTCCAACATATGACCATCGTATTTTCTTTATTACTGAAGATATTAGTGGTTGATTAGCAATTTCTCTAATTTCTTCGTTTATTTTTAATTCGTTCCACGCTATACCAAGTATTTTCCTTAAATGTTTATTTTCGAATGCGTTCAACTTTGTTTCTATGTCTCTTGTTGCTTTCCAGCTTTCACATGCATACGTAAGGGTTGATAGTACATTTGATTTGAATAGCCTAAGTTTTGTGTTTGTGCTGATGAGTTTTGATTTCCACAACTTTTCAAGGCTTTTAAAAGACATTGCAGCTTTAGCCATTCTGATTCTAATTTCTTTACTTGTATCCCTTCTTGATCAATGTGACTTCCAAGATAGATAAAGTGATCGCTCTCTTCCACTGGTTTGTTTTCCATGTATATTTTATCGTTTGTTGGAATTAAGCAGATATCATTTATCTGACATATTTATTTTCAGAAGTGTTTATCTGATTGAATTTTTAAAATATAACTCGTCAATACTTTGGCAATTATTCACGGGTTCAAATCACTTTTGACAAAGTCAGTTTATTTCTTTAATGTCCTTTGAGGTCAAGACAATTATGACCAAGTACATGGTCCTAACTGAGATATTGATGTTTGACATGTTAAAAAAAGAATACTGGACAATTGGAAGAACAGACTTAGTAGTTGTAATTGAAGTTAGCCAAAGGCCCCAGTATCACTGCAAACAAATTTAAATCCATAATTGCTCAAGCACCCGTGCCAGTGGAATCATCCAAATTAACATCTCATCTCAGTGAAGAATCCAAACAAAGAAAGGTAGCTGCAGTCTCTATAATAGCATCCACAACACACGCCAGTTAGACTTTGTGTTGCTGCCAAAGCCAAATTTAAAAAAATATTAAAGTAAAATTCACTTCATTTTTCAAAATAATTTTAAAAAAATTTTTTATTCAAATACCCTGGTGCTCTTGTGGATAATGTGGACTCTGAGCATTATACTGAAATCATCTTGTATTATCTTGAAAGAGATTAAAACACTCCCCCATGTGGCTACTGGGACTTCCACAGTAAGAAGAGAGAAGCATAGAGCCACTGTCACCTGCCACACATGTTGTAAGAAGCAACTAATGAGATTTGGAATTGTCGCCAGTGCTGTCAAATAGGATGTGCATGGAGTGGCTGTGTCAATGGAATTTACTGATTCCTTTTTTGAAATGCTGTGATAAGTGGTTGACTGGATGATTGGACAGCAATGAAACTGGTTCCATGGATAGCATAGAGTAGAATAGATTAAAACGCTAATAGTCATTGTCCAAGTTTGGTGATGATGGTTCTAGAATGAAGACAATACATTTCTTATTCTTTTATTTCTCCTTAGTGAGTGGATTAAACAGCTTGGATGTCAAACAAAGGGAAAAACACCCAGCTTGCTAAGAGCTCTCTTCAATACATTTGGGATCCAGTACATCTTGATCGGCTTTGTGGTGCTCTTAGAGGTAGGTATATCAGGGCTGTTAAAGTGCACATTTTTGCTA
This sequence comes from Megaustenia siamemsis, assembly GCA_032433765.1. Classification (NCBI taxonomy): domain Eukaryota; kingdom Metazoa; phylum Mollusca; class Gastropoda; order Stylommatophora; family Ariophantidae; genus Megaustenia; species Megaustenia siamemsis. The sequence goes on from JAVIAB010000108.1 coordinate 15,209,703, forward strand.
AGAAATATCAAGTGGGGTCCTCGGTAGCCTAGTTGTAAAATCACCCGACTGGGTTACCAACGATGAAATAAATGATGGGAGTGGAGGAAATACAAAGGTTGTTCAAGGTAGACTGAGATTTTAGTACATAATAATCTATGAATACCTAGCATGTGATAAAATTGAAAGGAACATACCATAACCATACTGGGGTATTTATATGTGACACACCTTGTGCAGCAGTTGCAGCAAGCATGTTGACAAGCTTATGTCTGTAGTTGAGGAACAGTGATGTGCAATCAAATGTCTTATGTTTGAGAGATTTCAAGATAACTGAAAGTATAGTGTGGGGAACAGACAATGTCACAGGCAAGGGAATACGAATGATGTGAACACTTTCACTAAGAACAAGATCTGGTGGCAAATGAAGTGCATAGACACATTCATCTGATGGCAGTCACATCAGTGTGTATCATATGTTTTGAACAGCAAAAACTGATTCTTCAGAGCCTGTGATAACTTTCTAGGATATTGTGACATATGAATATCAGTGTTGCTAGTGTTGAGACAATCATTCATGAGTACCTACACTTCTGTCAATTCTGTTGTTGTTGTTATTGTTATAGATCCAGCGGCCTGTGAGCTGATACCCTTTGGCTCAATGCCATGTAATGATATCTGCAGTTACTTCTGAGTTTTCTTGTAGTTTCATACATGGTGTTCCATTATCAGGTCTTTGTTGAAGTAGAGTTGTTTTGATTTCAGTGAGTGTTGAACAGTCAATAAGTTTATGTTCTACTGTTTCAATGGATGTTCACAGAGTGAGCATGCTGGAGTTCAGTTTCACTGTATTCCAGTGGTGTGTAAAGCCTGCGCAAGATGGTCCCTTGGAGCTGATAGTTGATCAGAAATGTACAGAAAGATATTTGAGAGGGACATTGGATTTCAGTACCCAGAGACAAAGGAAGGGTAATGCCATGAGGAAACCACAGATTCAGTCAAAAAAATTCCCACCGCCAGAAAGTTGGATTTGAACCTGGTACTTTCCTGTTCAGAGATTGACATATTACCTCTAGACCACACAGCCTCCAGTATATATTGGATCATGTGCTGTGTGATACAAGGGAGACACGATAGCTCAGTAGTTAGTGAACTGGACTACAGAGGACAAGAGGTTGGGTTCAATCATGAGTGATGGTTTCCAGATTCACCCAACCTTAAATGGGTACCAGATTTTTTTCTGGGAAAGGAAAACGGCACGGGCGTAATACTGACCACATTACCCCAAAAATCATGTGTCGAAGGTCTGTAAAAATTATGGTCATTAACACCATATTCCCTATATGCCACTTGGCGTGACAGGGCTCTTTATTATTATTATTTTTTTTTACTGTGTGATACAGTAGATAAAGGCAATGCTAGAAGAAACAAATTGAAAGAAAAATTCAACAGCTACATATGAATGCAACCAGTTTGGTATTTGTCAATGGAAGAATAGGGGACTAGTTTCACACATCAGTTGGGGTATATGTAAAGGATGCTCATTGCATTTAATGATTTTTATTGAGCTTTTAGTGTACATGTGGGTAAATATGCATATTTTTTTCTGCATGAATGATTATGTGTGTGAAAAAAAACATGAATGTAAAGTGATATAATAATTTTAGTGTTGTGCATCATAATGTAATATTTATTCATCAGTATGTTCAGTATGTTTTGTTTTGTCCACTTATGTTGTTGTTTGTGTTCATCAACTTTATATCTTCAGCAAAGTTCCAAGGGACTGAATTTTGCATGAATATCACTTTTTTCTATTTCCACACTTGCAGTCATGTCCTCAGGTGTCCCCCAATCATACAAGCAGATATTCTCAAACTTCAGGGGAACTTTCATATTTTTTTCTCAAGTTTTAACATTTTGGGTAGATTTTTTTTCCTCTATTAATTTTGCCCGTGCAGTGGCCATTTTTGGCCTGCTCTTTTTGATTTCTAACTACCAAGGGTTCTATAACATGCACACTGGACCTCCTGCATTTTTCCATTTTTCAAGAGGGTGAGACATCGGATCTAAGTACTCAGGGACAAGGGGTGGGTAAAGCCAGGGATTGAACTTTTTTTTAGGCTGACACCTGGACCACATGAGCGTTCTCCTCCTCCTTCCCCCCTTTTCACACACACACACACATGCACAAGAGCGCGCGTCAAATGGTTAACCATATATATATATATATTTTTTTTTTTTACTTTTCCTGACAGGAAACCACTAGAATAGTCCAGCCACTGTTGCTGGGTGGTCTGATCCGCTACTTCACACCCAACTCTCCAGTCAGCAAGTTCGAGGCTTGGATGTATGCTCTTGGTGTCTCCTTGTGTGCTATCATCCTGGCTGTCTCTCATCATCCATACTTTTTCTGTGTCCAGAGGATAGGCATGCGGATGAGAATTGCCTGCTGCTCACTCATGTACAAAAAGGTGTGATCTCTGGACAAAGCTGTTTGTTGAAAATATTTTAGTTATCATGTTCATGTTTGATAAATATAAATTGCAATGTTTTTTATTTATGGCAGTTTAGTATTGTCTGACGTGGTTTCTGGGGAGCACAAGCACCTGCTACCTACTGTTGCAGGAGTACGTTTAGTGCCCTTTTTTAAGAGTTGAGTTATTGAGTTATTTGCGGGTCATCATCATTGCACTCCGAACATGTCCATAAGTGTTCAGATCCCCTCCTCAGCAAGTCCCGCAGTGTCCAGACTGATGACTCCAGTTCTATGTTGGTTGATAAGTCTTCTTATACGGCCACTAATAACACATACCTTTTTTAAGATTTCGCCCCCACCTCTTAGTTGGTATCCCTAGAAATAGCATTGTTAAAACAGGCTAAGGGGACTGGTTGGTCTCGAGACAGAGAGGTTGTGGGTTCAAATCCTAGTTACATCATGTGGAAATCACCCCTGGTCTCAGTAGTGAGATCCGGCTTGAAATGTCAATTACTCATCGTCAGAAAAAATATGAGTACCACCGAAGACGGAGTTATCTTTCTGTGCGGCGAGGGACCACTGTGCTCACGACTGCCAGGGAAAAGTGGATTAACGTGCAAAATCCAGTTTCTAGTCTCTAGGGACTTTGCCAGAGGTGAAAGCTGGTGAATACAAAAAAAAAAAAAAGCAGGCTGGTTAACAGAAGCAAGGATGAGAAAACCATACAGCCAATCATATACCATCTTCTGAGTATCTGCTTGTTTTAACCTCTGGCATTAAAACAAAATAGCTGGGAAAATAGAAGCCCATGTGATATATTTAAGACTTCAAAATACTAATGGCTGTAGAAAGAATTTATTATTACTACAAGGCATAATTGAGATATTCAGTATGATGAAGTCAAGTAACATAATTTATCTATTTCATAGATGTTTGGCTACTTTTACATCATTGCCACATCCAAGTTTAGTGGAAGCTGGGGCTTAATTATCTAGACATATAGAGACATACACCTCTATTCTTGTAAGATCCTTAATTTTTAAGGAATTTTCTAAAAAAAACCGTGGAAGTCCTTAACTCTTTCCGTACAGAAGCTTTTTACCGACACAACGGAAGAGGTTTCAGAGACAAAATTGTTCATGGTTTTAAGAATCAATCTACATATTTATTTTTATCTAACATTTAACATATTATATATGAATGTTTAGATAATTGAACAAGGTATAAGATTTCACCAATATCCAGATGATACAAGACATGTAAATGTAAAAAGAATATGGTTTGATGGCGTTCACACTAATAAAATTGAGCACAGTGCGGTGAAACATACGTTGCCAAAATCGCATTGGCACACAGTGTGGCGAAACATGCATTGCCAAAATCGCATTGGCGCACAGTGCGGCGAAATGTACGGAAAGAGTTAAAGTATTTGTTAGAAAATTACAACCAATTTGCATGATTATCTTGTGTTTTTCTTTTCAAAATAATTCTGCAGTTCTTCTATAACAATTTTGGGGGGGGGGGGGGGGAAATAACTTTTCTGAAATTATATAAATATGTATGGTTATGCTGAAAAACAAGTACTCAGTGAGTGACTATTTTTTAAAAGTGAAAACCACCGGAAGGTGTATTTTTTTTAGGGCTAGCAAATTAAAAAACACATGAAAATATCAAACAGTACTAAAAGTATAACAATTGTAACACATATGTAAGGATTTTTTTTTTTGGCTTCATGAGTGAAATTGTATGCCTTTAACCATAAAATTTGATCTACTCCTGTATGCATTTTTCTTATGAAATGTGGATTAGTTCATTTGATCTCATCTTTCCACAATCTGCTGTGACACAGTTTTACATATCATTTTGTACTAGTGATCATCTGCCATGCTGCTTTATCAAACTCATAGTCCCTACAGTGGTAACACTCTGTTGATATAGAAGATGTAGTTTTGTAGTCCTTCTAGGATGTGTAGGCTTTAACTTCCCCAGCAGAACCTGGGAAGTCAGGAAAGCCATTGCTGTCTGCCACATCACTTTATTGATCTAAGAGTTAATGGCTTGAATTAACTCTAATTTCATTAGATCAAAATCTCTTCTAATAACAGTTCAGTGATTTTTAAAGGGGACTGACGTTCAGGAGGTAAGACATCAGCATCTGGACAGGAAGGTCCCGGGTTTGAATCCTACTATAGGCACTTGGAATTTTTAATTTCCAATCCATGGTTTCTTCATTGCTGTACCCTCCGCTGGTCTCTTGATAGTGAGATCTGTTGTCTAGCCCTCTCAAATGACAACTAAAAGTTGGAGGTCCAGTGTGCACACACACGCTTTGAAAAATCTTGGCAGTTAAAAGTCTGAAGGTGTCGGCCAAAAATAGCCACTTCCTGGGCAAAATTGTTCAGAAAAAATCTACCCTTGGCAAAGATGGATGTGTCAACCTGAAAGATGGAAATATTGGGACTTTGACATAAACTTAGCACAAAGCACCCATGCCAATTTAATGGGTGAATTCTAAGAAGATAAGAGTGGTTTTTAAGTGTTTACAACCCAGTGCATACAGAACACATTTTAAAATTATTCATAACTTTTCAGTTCCTTCCTCTTCTAGATGTCTAGCCAATGATCAACATATCTGTCAGTGATTTACACATCATGTTGCATTCACTGGGACTGAAACAGAAATTCCTTCTTCATCTTGTTTGGTTCCTGACTATTTTTTTTTAACAATGTTCCAAGATTTGCTCTCACTATGTATTTTTGTATCCTCTGTTTTAAGTTTCAGAGAATATTAGTTCTTGATATTATTTCTATTGGACATTTCACTATCTATCCAACTCCAGTGTCTATTTTGTTACTGCTGAAAGTAGGTCTTAGTTGTTAGTTGCATCTGCTCTACTGTTCTTTGCTGTAGATTTTGCTAAACTAAAAAATCCTTTAATTTTCTCTTGTTGAGAGGTTGTTTAAAAAAGAATCATAGTTGGAATGTTTCTATTATTTTGTTAATATCTCAGTATTTTCATATTTTTAAATTTACTTCTTTATCTATGTCTTGTTCAATTTCCAGAAATGGCGATTTTTATTTTAGGTTTACAGGGCTTTGAGGTTCATATAGTCTATTTTTTATTTTTCTTAGCTTTCACCAAGTAAGTGGATGTGTCACTAGTTTATGTCAAGACATGATATCTCTGCCTTTCGGCCTGACACATACTCTTCAGGATGGGTAGATTTCTAATATAACAATTTACCTTGCTAATGATTTTTTAACATGTGCAGAGTGCACCTGGGACCCCATGTTGTTTGCTGTTATCCATGACTACTAGATATCAGATCTCTCTTTCCAGGGACCAGGGAAGGATAAAACCTAAAAAAAAATTATGGATTTGAAGAGAAACATTCCTACTGTCTATGGCAGGATTTGAGTACATGACCTTTCTGTCCAGATGCCAGTGTTTTACCTCTATACCACTGCTCCTCACCTAGCCCCTATAATTGAGTAACAGAGATTTTTCTTGGGATTAACGAAGGCTTGGTGTAACACTGACCACATCACCAAAAAATGTGCCATAAGTAACACCATATTCCCAATACACCTGGCATGGAGAAAAATTTTACTTACTTTATTTTCATATTTATCCAGTGTCTTAGATTGAGCAACAAGGCAATGGGAGAGACAACTACAGGGCAGATTGTCAACTTAATGTCCAATGATGTGAATAGATTTGACCAGGTACGTCTTCATTAATTGATATATACAAAATTGTCTTTTATATATAATGATCCATGTAGTAATTATATAAGATTATAAGATTCATATACAAGTGTTGCTATGAACTGTGTAGAATTTTAAAAAGTGTTGCTACAAACTCTCATGACAAGTCAAATGTAATTCCATGCAATAATCTGTGTTGGAATCTATCTCACAAACAAGGAAGAAAATCAATTCATTTGATACAAAATGCTACAGAACAATCCTTAAGATACCTTGGATAATGAAAATAGCAATGAGGACATATTAAACACTTGAACTGGTTTATAAACACAATTCTACAAAAGAAATTAAAATACTATGACTATGTCAAAAGACACAGTGGGCTGAAACGAACAGTAATGAAGTGCATGGCCATGGACAAAGCGTCACGTGCAGACAAGAAGAAGGTGGTTTCAAGACATCAAAGAGACTTTGAACATGACAACAGATGAAGTGGGAGTTCTGGCTACAGAAATTCTTTTGGACAGACTGTGATGAGTGCAACGTTCTGAAAGAAACATGCAACCTGATGATGATGTAGAAATAAGTGGATGTCCTAAGAACTGGCATTATAAGTGAATAGTTATTGTGGTAAATTCTTAGTGCATGCACCAAATGGTTCAAAGTAACAAACTCTGGCATAAGGGCTTCAGAAGCCTTATATCTTCAGGGGCTTGTGTGAATCTACTATTTTGATTACTCAAGAATCCAGGAAAGGAAAAAAGCCAGAGGTGTCTTATGATAGTACCTATAATGTTATATTAAAGTTTGACAAGAAAAATATTGAAACTTTCTATGTAATTGCTTATTGGAGAGTGAGTGACACAGCAATAAATATAGAGCAATTCTGAGAATCTGGAGTATGTGATACATCATCATCATCATCATCAAGTACCGGGCCTGCTGGCGTAGGTGGTCATGTCTCTCCACAACTTTCGATCTCGACAGCTATTTATCATTTCTGTTGTTGACCTTCTGCCAAGCCATTCTCTTAAGCTGGCCGGTAATTTTTTCTTTGTTTCCCTCTATTTTTTCGTCCCTCAATTTTTCCAGTTGTTACAATATATTCCAGTTGTTCTCTTCTCATTACATGGCCAAAAAATGATAATTGTTTCTTCCTAATATTGGAAATTAGCTCTCTGACTGGTGAGGTCGGGTAATTTTACCTGCTACTGTATGCAGTAAACAGTACAACCTGTGGCTGCCCTGCTGCCTTGCAGGTAAGCTCGGGAGAGTAAAAGGCTAAGGGAAGGTACCCCGAAGTAAAACAATCCCACTGCCTTGTGGGTGAGACTTTTTAGTCAAAGGCTAGCGAAGCCAACCATAAACAAACCAATGGAAGGCAACAGAAAACCACCGTCGTAACTTCTTTGTACAATTATGAATCGCCACAACAATGTGATACATACGGGATGTTTAATCTGGAGTGTGGGTAAGTGTGCAACAAGTGAATGACAACACCTGACAGCATCATCTTTTGAAAGAGATTGAATACCCATGGGTTTGTCTAAAGTGCAATGTAGAGGATTCTCTAAATCACTAATCAGTAAAGAACAATAAAGGATCAGACCTAATGTTCAGTATTTGGTGGTTGAAGGTATCTTGGCTGCCGTTAATTTGGGGTTATTTCTTCTTCCGTGCTTGAGTCTTTTGATAATACAATTTGGTGTCATGTATTTTTATAAACCTGCAAAACATTGACATTCACTGCTGATCTTAAAAGATGAATACAGGCTTTGGATTTGTAATGGTACAAAAATATATTGTGCATATCTTATATAGTAATATTTAGATCATATCACAAATAAGAAAGTGCACAACAAAATCCAATGATCCATTCAACCAAATAAAGACTTACAGTCTACAGCAAAAGAATTAAAATTAAATAGGTACAGACAAGTTACAAGATATGCAGGCCCTGCCAAGACCATTTTGCAGGACACATGACCAGGCAAAAGAAAGAAGACAAGGCAGACCAAGGAAAGACAACATCGGAGAATGGACAAGATTAATCTCTACCACATCTCAGAAAGCAGCAGCTCTTTATCATGAAGTAAAGTAAAGGTTCCATCCACATCTTGCTAGGCATATGGGAAATATGGTGTTAGTGACCATATTTTTCTGTGACAACTACATTTTTTGTAATATGGTCATTATCATACCAGACCACTTTTACTTCATAGAAAAATCTCTGGCACCCACTTTTAGAGGCTCGGTGAACCCCAGGCCTCATTATGAGGGAGGTAAAGAATAGTGACACTGTGACCTTCCAGGCATGTCGTAAGAGGCGACTAAGGAGGTTGATCGATGGCTTGACAAGCTGTCATTGTAAAAAGTATTGTTATGGAAACAGCGCCATAGATTTTAGAGCAGTAATCTCTGCAATATGTGCCATTTTGGCACGCAAGGTTTCTGTTTTTGAGATTGTGGTTCTGCCCTATGTGCCGTCTTCGGCTCGAAAGGACAATAGATAGATAGATAGAACCCCAGAGCCTTATCGGTCTGACAAAAAAAGTCCACTTCTGAGGTTTGAATCCTTTTGATCATGAAGGTTGGAGTAAAATTGTGAAGACACCACCAGAAGTGCCCCATTGACCACCAAGGTTATAGGATTGATGATGATGATAATGCATATTTAATCTGCTCTCCTATGGCCATGATGGGGGAATTTGTCATTATTTCATTATCATTTTCAGCCATACTGATTTATATAAGTGTGTGTTTCTATTTAATTAAATAGTTGGGGCTCAAAACACTTGACATTGAACTACAAGTTAAAAGTGACTCATATCTAGTGTTATGAATCTGTGAATCAGAACTGATCAAGACCTTAAGTCAAATCTCTGCTAAATCACAGGAAACAAACTAACTAGTTTGACTAAGTAGGGATCAAAGAGGGAAGGTGGCTTGGTGCCCAAATAATGTTGTACTGATGTCAGATGTTTTGAAATGAAAGGCAAAGATATTGCAGATCATTGTAAGTCATGACGTAACAGAATGTTCATCCACTTAACATATTCTGTACCTCGAGCCGCAAATCGTGGCTTTTGTAGTACAAATGCAATGATTGTGGCTTTTAATTTATTAATGTTTTCAGAATTATTTCTGCTTAAAACTTGCTGCCTTTTAGTTTTCTTATTACCCACTTTTCTGACTTTGTGAATAAATTGTCTCAACAAAATTCATGTTTTAGATCAATTTTCATTTATTTTATCGCTGTTATTTCAAATTTTAGAAAAATTTCAGGAAAACGGACAGCCACAGCATGTTAAACCCCTTGGTAGCAAATGTTATATCTTTTCTTTCTAGAATAAATGAGGAAGCAAGACATTTCATGTATTTGCCACATGAACATAACACAAGGGGAAATTAAATATGTATTATTTCTGTGTTTTTTTTTATAATTATATCCTGCACAAGTAGCATTTATATATAAAATATAAGCAGTGAAATTTAATGTTCACATTTTATCCTTTCAGGCAGTTATATTTCTTCACTTTCTATGGGTGGGCCCCTTGCAGGCCATTGCTGTGTTGGTTATACTTTGGCATGAGCTAGGTCCTTCAGTCCTGGCAGGATTCATTGTGTTGTTGCTGCTGATCCCAGTTCAAGGTTTCATGGGGAAATTATTCTCAAAACTAAGGTAAGATTTTGTTTGTACATCGGAGAATTATTTCATAGAGAAAAGTAGGAAAATTACTTTATCAAAAGTTTACATCAACTTCCATTTTCCATTTCCAGGAAGATTAAAAACAAAAAAATATAAATCTATACAACAACCATTCATGAAAACCTGTACCAAAAAACTATTTATAAAAATATGTTTAACTTGTTCAAGCAGATTAAAAAAATATATTCTTTCAAATAAAAAAAAATATATTCCTTAAAATAAAAAAAATATATTCTTTGTAAAAAAAAAAAAATACAATTTTTCCATTTTCCATAGTCATGCTTAATAGTTGATCAAACCATGCTAAGAAGTTACAAAATAAAATAAAACTACAAGCAAATAAAGCGAATTGTACTAAAATCAAAGAAACTGCATATAATTCTCAAAATTATGAGGCAAATAAATAATAAAAATAACAGTATATAAATTGCAAAAAACCGTTCAATTTCAAATTAAAAAACTGAACAAACAAATCTCAGAAATTAACCTTATTAACCTTTGCTATACATGCTCAAAATCCATGTTTTACACAGTTGTGTTTGGGTAAACAATTAAAGTATGAGTCTTCATTATGAGATTATGACATTTTCAAGTTCAGTACTTCATTCTGTCTTAATTGATCCACATGGTCATTTAACAGAACATAGAAGTACACATTGAACAGGTCAACATTTTTATCTTTGTCAACTTAATTTTTTTATTGAATTTTCTTAACTTTTACTGTACAAGCTAAAAAACCATATTTTTATGTAACCTTGTTAACTTCCATACGGAAGCTTTTTATCAATGCAACGGAAGTGATTTCAGAAACCAAATTTTTCATGGTTTTAGAATCAAAATATATATTTATATTTATCTAGCATATAACATATTATATACGCATTTTTAGATAATTGAACAAGGAATTAGGTTTCACTGATATCAAAATGATACAAGACATGTAAAAAGAATATGGTTGGATGATGGTTCACACTAATCAAATTGAGAGTGATGCACTATATAGCGAAATATAAACGGCCGAAATTGGCATGGTGCACAGCGCAGTTAAATGTATGGAAATAGTTAAGCAAAACCAAAAATTTGTGTGTGTAAGTGTAGATTATGATATTATAAAATTATTTTTAGCTTCATACACTATCTATCTATTTATCTATTGACCTTTTGAGCCGTTGCCGGCCCATAGGGCGTAGACCAAGATACACCTTCTCATATCTGAATTTTTGTTCTAGCAAGTTTTCTTTTAAAGATATTTTATCAAATCTCGCCATTTGTCTCTGTTCTGTGCAAGCAGCTCTATCTCATTGAGGGAGCCGAATCCTGTTGCTCTTGCCTCTCTCATCAATGTTCTTCTCAGTGTCTCCATGGGTCTTCCTCTTTTCCTCTTACCTGTTGTTTCACATATGAGGGCCTGCTTTGCTATTCGGTTCATACACTACTGAGTTTTATTGTGCATCAACATTTACAGAACTGGATGCACACTTCAGAAAATAAGAAAAATAGTACAAACATATTTTGCAAAAAAAAGGACACAAATTTTATAATAAATTTAAAAATAGCAAAAATAACATTAGAAAACGTAAAAATAAAAACTGGATTCTCATAATAGTTATAGCATGATGCTTGTAAATAATTCCAGAGATTTATTTTTCTGTATAAGATAACTATGTTTACACAATATGAAGTTGCAACTAATTATATACTTCAGTACATCCTAGTTTATCCACACGGGTATTAAGAGAACACATAGATGCACATTGATAAGGTGATCTCAGTCTTAACCTGTTGACTTTATTTTTATCAACTTTATTTTCCATAGACTATTTCTTAGATTTTCATTATACACCTACTATTTCTAGTGCTAGAGCTTACTCAAAGAAATGTAGTTGTAGTTAGTCGAAGGTACTGTGGATGTAGCCCCAGTATCACTGCTAACAAATTAAAATCCATAATTGCTCAACAGGCCGTGCCAGTGGAATCATCAGAATTAACATATCGTCTCATTGAAGGATCCAGACAAAGAAAGGCAGCTGCCCTCCCTGTCATAACAACCACAGCACACACCAAAAGACATAAGGCCAAGCCACACCAAAAGTGAACGCAACGAAACTGTCCTTCGTCATACAATATCATCATTCATCATAAGCAATCAGAATATTGAAATACATTCAGGATGAAAAACACTGCTCACAATGTGCATAGAGCACTAAACTCAGTAGCTCTGGCAGTAAGACAGACTTGGAATATGAGGAAACTGCAACAAAGAGCATATTTCAGACAGAGCTTCAATGGTTCCTGCCACCTATCTGCCATATTCACCGGAAGTCCTCAAAGAAAAATTGTGAAGTTTTTTTTTTCAGCAGATAATCATGGCTTACATTCATGAGATGATGAGAAAACCACTTTCCTTAAGGAGAAAATCTACTTGCTTGAAATTTCTGGATCAGTTGTTTACTAAGATTGCAGAAAACTTCAACAGTTTACAATTATCCACACATGTAAAGAAATTGTAACTTCCAGAAATAACTTTTAAAATGTTGGATTGCATGAAATGTGCAAAGTGAAATTAGAAATTCAGTCATGAATTACACATACAAGAATAAACTTGATTTTTTTTTACTCTAAGCACACCCCTAGAATTAACTTTTATTATACATCTACTATTTATAGACCTGTGACCTTCTAGGCATGTCGTAAGAGGCGACTAAGGAGGTTAATTGATGGTTTGACAAACTGTTATTGTAAAAAGTAATGTTATGGAAACAGAGCCATAGATTTTAGAAGCAGTGATCTCTGCAATATATGCCATTTTGACACACAAGGTTTCTGTTTTTGAGATTGTGGTTCTGCCCTATTTCAAGCCGTCTTCAGCTCTAAAGGATGATAGATAGATAGATAGATAGATAGATAGATAGATAGATAGATAGATAGATAGATAGATTAGATTAGATTAGATTAGATTAGATAGATAGATAGATAGATAGATAGATAGATAGATAGATTAGATTAGATTAGATTAGATTAGATTAGATTAGATTAGATTAGATTAGATTAGATTAGATTTAGATTTAGATTTAGATTTAGATTTAGATTTAGATTTAGATTTAGATTTAGATTTAGATTTAGATTTAGATTTAGATTTAGATTAGATTAGATTAGATTAGATTAGATTAGATTAGATTAGATTAGATTAGATTAGATTAGATAGATAGATAGATAGATAGATAGATAGATAGATAGATAGATAGATAGAATGAATTAGATTAGATTAGATTAGATTAGATAGATAGATAGATAGATTTATAGAGCTTGAAAGGGCAATATATCCTTATCTCCAAAGTCTATCTTGTAATGATCTGCATTACTCAATGTAAAATCCTAATCTAAGCATTCCTTAAAGCTTAATAATTTTTCCTGTCCATTTTAATCAGCAATCCACTAAAGAATTAAATGTGAGACTCTTTTGGCCAACAACTATTGCATACATTCATGAGACGAGGAAACATTTTTCTTCTAAGATAAAGTTTTCTTACCAGAAAAAGCCTGATTTATTTGCTTTATTAAATTTTAACAAAGCTTTAGCAGATTAAAAATTGTCAAACTGTATTTAAGCAAATTTAAACTTCTGGAAATGGCTTTAAATATATTGGATTGGGTGAAACATAGTTTTATTCTAAATTAAAGACTTTATCAGCCAAGCCATTTAAGTGATCTTTTGAATTTGTTCATACCCTCAGAATACCACAAAAGTAGCTTGCCGTATACTGAGAGTTAATATTATTTTCTTTTAAATGTATAAAGAGATTTCTTTTAAATGTATAAAGAGATGGTAAAAGTTTAAAGGTTAGACAGACGGACGGACGGATGGTAAGGAATCACACATCATTCTTTCTTGATAGGTAAACCATTTTATTTGTAGTTTCTGTATGTAGCTTAGGATTGGTTCAATGCCCAATCTTTCTCTGATGATCACATTTCTAACTCTATCTTTTCTGGTCACCCCAAGCACTTTTCTTAGACTTCTCACTCTATGGTGACTGTTATCATGTTTTGCACTGATAGCAGGATGTAAGAATAAATATAATTCTGTATAAGATGTTTCTTTGTGACGTAAATATTGCCTCAAAAAATCTACTAAACCCGAGAAAAAATAAACTTTAATTTATTATGAATGCCTTTTTGTTTAACTTTAAGATTGAAGACAGCAATCCACACAGATGAAAGAGTTAAAATCATGAACGAGATTATCTCGGGTATGAGAGTCATCAAGATGTACTGTTGGGAGAAGGCATTTGGGGAAATAGTGGAGAAGATCAGAAGGTAAGTAATCACCTTTTTTTCAAGTCCTTTGCCTTGTTTCATACTAACTACTTCAACAATAAAAAGAGTTGTAAGTAAACTAGTTCTTTAACTCATCAACTTTAACAAAAATAAATACAAATTTGGCTAATTTAACCTTTAGAGAACAGTGGCATTTGTGGTAAGCAATTAAATAACTTTGCATTTTAAATAAATGATTTTTTAGTTAAGTTTTGATGTTCTCATTTTTCTCAGCCCTGATTTCATATAATTGTTATATTTATTTTACAAACATATTTGATGTTTTAAAAGAGAAGCTATCAGTGACCTACAGCTGACTGTATGCATTAGGATTGGCAAATAACAGAAATTATCAAGACCCTGCTCCACCACCAAGCAGTACTTCTGGAAACAAATTACCCAATCTGACCAACCAAGTAGGGAACGAAGAAGGAAGTTACTAAAAAATGCTGTACTGAAGTTGGATGTGTTGGTCCAAATAACACAGATAAACCACAACACAATGCATCTACTAATGTCCTTTTAACCCTAGATTACAATCATTTGTGCAAATTTAAAAATTGTTTAAAATCTCGTTTGCCACACCGCAATTGCCTTTTCCTGCAGTGTACCTTCCTAGATGTCAGGGCATTTATTCAGGAAGTAACATTGAGATCAAAAGTTGTTTTTTTTCAAATACTGCTGGTTTGTCGCAAAAAATATAATTGTTTTGTGGGATTGGACTTTTCAATTTTGTTAAGTAAAATATAGACATTCTAAAAATTGAACCCAAAGCTGACAGTTCAGCCTCAGGCTGGTCCCTCATGAAGTTTTTTTTTTTACCGGTTCCCCTCAAAAGCCAAACAAATTACAACAAACTTTTATGCAGTTTGTAATAAGCTTATTTGTCATGGACATAATGTCCACCTTTGTGCTGGCTGTGCTCCTTAATTGTTTGGATTGTTTTTTAATTATTCCTAAAGTTATTTTTTAACATATTTGTAATAAAATGTAAGCAAAAAAAAAATTTTTTTTCAAAGTTTCCTAGGTTTTATGTGAGTTGTAATTTTTGTGATAGTTTTGTAAAACAGATTTTTAAAAAAAGGATTGCATTCTAGGGTTAAGGACATGGCAGAGATGACTATCTATTCCTTTAGTAGCCATTGGGTTAACGCCAGAAAGAAAGAAAGAAAGAGTGCAAAGATTGTAATATTCCAGCACAAAGATTGTGTGTCGATTGGATCAAAATAGAAGGTCTCATAAATATTGAGAGCAGGCCAAGGAAAAGAGCACTTCCAGCATCTCTCATTTTGCACATGAAAATACTAAAGCAGAATTTCTGCTCAAGATATAATAGTCAACTTTGAAACAAGCAACAAGTCTGTAAAAACTTATCTTATTAGCAGTGTAATTAGGATCGATGTCTTGATAAGCTGTCATTGTAAAAAGTATTGTTATGGAAACAGAGCCATATATTTTAGAAGCAGTGATCTCTGCAATATGTGCCATTTTGGCATGCAAGGTTTCTGTTTTTGAGTTTGGGGTTCTGCCCTATGGGCTGTCTTCGGCTTGAAAGGACGATAGATAGACAGTGTAATTAGACATTGACTCTTAATATAACAAAAATACTAACAAGTTCATTATATTAAGATTCTAATTAATATTACTCTTGTGTGGAGGGGGTATGGATATAATGACAGTTTTAATAGATGAAATTGTGTGTAATCAAGTACATAAATAATGTAACAAATGTTGATCAATATGGCATTTTTGTTTATGTCTAGTGTTATGAATAAACATTAATTACAATAAATAATTTTATGAATACACATAAAAATAGACATTGTTTGTAGTGGCTATGTTAATTTTATATTTTATTACTAATGCATGCAAAATGAATTATATGAAGATATTATGTTAATGAAAAATACTAAACTATGAGCCGTAGTAATTTTATTTTATATGTACGTTTAATAACTCTCTTTACTTATATAAAAACTATATTTTTATTCTGCTTTTTGATAAATAATTTATATTCAGAATATATATATATATATATATATATATATACAAATGAAAATAAAGAACCCCCATCACAAACTAAATAATTTCTACAGGGAATACCATGTTAGTTCTTTTATTATTTTTTACCATCCGCACATTTTTAGCTTCCTCAGGTTGTCTTTCCTTTCCATAAAAAAATCCATAGGTACCTATTTATGGCTTCATGGACATTGAAGCCGATTAGTTTAGAGAAATCATTCTGAATTCATTAATCATTGCTCTAGCACAGCTTCCACATCGATGATATTATTTTACATCTAACTTTTATTAATGTGTTTGGCTCATCTCACTGATTTAGGGGAAGAAATTTAGTGGGACAGCTCATCTCGTTGATTTAGAGGAAGAGATTTAGTGGGACAGCTCATCTCGTTGATTTAGGGGGAAGAGATTTAGTGGGACAGCTCATCTCATTGATTTAGGGGAAGAGATTTAGTGGGACAGCTCATCTCACTGATTTAGGGGAAGAGATTTAGTGGGACAGCTCATCTCGTTGATTTAGGGGAAGTGATTTAGTGGGACAGTTCATCTCGTTGATTTAGGGGGAAGAGATTTAGTGGGACAGCTCATCTCATTGATTTAGGGGAAGAGATTTAGTGGGACAGCTCATCTCACTGATTTAGGGGAAGAGATTTAGTGGGACAGCTCATCTCATTGATTTAGGGGAAGAGATTTAGTGGAACAGCTCATCTTGTTGATTTAGGGGAAGAGATTTAGTGGGACAGCTCATCTCACTGATTTAGGGGAAGAGATTTAGTGGGGCAGCTCATCTCATTGATTTAGGGGAAGAGATTTTGTGGGACAGCTCATCTCGTTGATTTAGGGGAAGAGATTTAGTGGGACAGCTCATCTCATTGATTTAGGGGAAGAGATTTAGTGGGACAGCTCATCTCGTTGATTTAGGGGAAGAGATTTAGTGGGACAGTTCAGCACATTGATTTTAGAGGAAGTGATTTAGTTGGACAGCTCATCTCATTGATTTAGGGGAAGTGATTTAGTGGGACAGCTCATCTCGTTGATTTAGGGAAGTAATTTAGTGGGACAGTTCATCTCGTTGATTTAGGGGAAGTGATTTAGTGGGACAGCTCATCTGATTGATTTAGGGGAAGAGATTTAGTGGGACAGCTCATCTCGTTGATTTAGGGGAAGAGATTTAGTGGGACAGCTCATCTCATTGATTTAGGGGAAGAGATTTAGTGGGACAGTTCAGCACATTGATTTAGAGGAAGTGATTTAGTGAGACAGCTCATCTCATTGATTTAGGGGAAGAGATTTAGTAGGACAGCTCATCTCGTTGATTTAGAGGAAGTGATTTAGTGGGACAGTTCATCTCGTTGATTTAGGGGAAGAGATTTAGTGAGACAGCTCATCTTGTTGATTTAGAGGAAGTGATTTAGTGGTTCAGCTCATCTCGTTGATTTAGGGGAAGAGATTTAGTGGGACAGTTCAACACATTGATTTAGGGGAAGAGATTTAATGGGACAGTTCATCTCGTTGATTTAAGGGAAGTGATTTAGTGGGACAGTTCAGCACATTGATTTAGAGGAAGTGATTTAGTGGGACAGCTCATCTCGTTGATTTAGAGGAAGAGATTTAGTGGGACAGTTCAGCACATTGATTTAGAGGAAGTGATTTAGTGGGACAGCTCATCTCATTGATTTAGGGGAAGTGATTTAGTGGGACTGTTGATCTCGTTGATTTAGGGGAAGTGATTTAGTGGGACAGCTCATCTCGTTGATTTAGGGGAAGTGATTTAGTGGGACAGTTCATCTCGTTGATTTAGGGGAAGAGATTTAGTGGGACAGCTCATCTCGTTGATTTAGGGGAAGTGATTTAGTGGGACAGCTCATCTCATTAATTTAGGGAAGTGATTTAGTGAGACAGCTCATCTCGCTGATTTAAGGGAAAAACACTTTGATTCATCACACACTGAAAGAAATATTTTAAGACTGCAGAAATGATATAGAATTGAGAAGATTATGAAGTCTCCAAAGATCAAAGAAATGATTATAGCCGTAATTAGTTTTTGACAGACAGAGGATATAGAGGTGAAATGGTATAGAAAGATATTACATATAGTTTCATACAGAAAACATATCACTATTAAAGAAGTGGGTGAAAGAATCTAATGATCCACTGGACTAGTAAAAGACTTATTGTCAGTAATTAAAGAGCGGAAACTGACCTGGTATAGACATATCACATGGTCCACAGGCCTTGTCTAAACCATTCTACAAGTCACAGTACCAGGCAAAAGAAGACAGGGAAGACAAAAAATAAGCTGGGTTGACAACATCAAAGAATGGACAGGAATGTCTTTCATTGTAACACAGAGAGCTGCTCTGAAGGCAAATTGTGAAAAGGTTATCTATGGTGCCCCAACAACCAACAAATTTATGTGATGATTGATTGATAGATTAGAGATTTATTGATAGAGATTGATTGAATATTGAGCCCTTTTTTTTCTGGAGTTGTTGCTGTTTCTTGAGACCATGACAAGAATCAGCATTCAGGCAGACTTTGGTCCCATCAATTCTTAGACCAGTGGAACAGTCTGTTTCCAGCTAGAACATGTCATGTGAAGCTCTCCATAATTGTGCTCACATCCAACATTTCAGTCCACATATAAGAAGTTTCTAGATCTAGTGGGCTATATGAGCCGCCTTAGATTAACCATTTTAAAAATATGAGAGAGAAGTGAATCTCATTCTGTTAATTCCTTGAACCAAAATATTTGATGGAACAGTTGTTCCTAAACTGTTATTCACATATTCCTATGGTCTATATAGTGTATTTAAGAGTACAACTCAATTAAATTTATGAATCACTGCCACACAATATGAGAAATAATGATAATGTTAGAACAAGTAAATTATCACAAATAAACCTTTTATTTTCAATAATAATGCACTGTAAGGGAAGTTCATAGAGTCTGCTTAATAATATCTACAATATATGTGTTCATTTCCATAATTTGGTTAATTTATTCTTGAAGTTTAATATAAGCTTAGAAACACTTTAAGAAGAAGATGTGCATTTAAAGAGATTAAGAGCAGAAACTAGGTAATTGAACCTGTCTCATGTTGTCAAAAAAGTAATTGATAGTGTTCCTGAACTTAATGTAAAAAGTCTGTAGCATCTTATTTATTCACCTATGTGTTTTCCCATTATAATTTGTTAATGTGCCAGAAAGCCAAAATAGTTTTATGTCCCTTTATTCAACTATGGGGGTTCCATTGCAATTAAATTTTTTTTTAAATTACTTTATCTTTCAAATTGTTTTTATCTGTCATTTCTGTCATTTGCACAATCTTTTCACTTTATGTTATATGTCTAATTGATATTATCTAACGTTTCATATTATCCCCAACATAAAATTGTGTATATTTTGCAATTATTTTTTCTTTAAATAAGTTGTAATTAAATTTTCCAACATGCAGGGATTTCAAAATTGTTTACTGCAATTTACTTCAAATACATTTATGCAAAAACTTGTTATTTTAATTAACATAACAGAATGTATTTTATATAATACATATCTTAATTCAAGCAGCTCTTGGAAAAGTGTGTTAAAACATACAAATCATGGGTTAGAAATATAAATAGAATAGATTATTTTAATGTTTCTCAAGTGAATATCATTGTGAAATATGTCGTGTTTTAACTAAAACAAATATTAAAAGTAAATATATCTAGGATCACAGACAGGCCTAGAAGTCTAATCTCATAGATCTAGAGTCACAGACTGGCCTAGAAGTCTAATCTCATAGATCTAGAATCACATAGGCCATCGCCTAGAAGTTTAATCTCATAGATCTAGGATCACATACTGGCCTAGTAGTTTAATCTCATAGATCTAGGATCACAGACTGGCCTAGCTAGAAGTCTAATCTCATAGATCTAGGATCACATACTGGCCTTGAAGTCTAATCTCATAGATCTAGGATCACATACTGGCCTAGAAGTCTAATCTCATAGATCTAGGATCACAGACTGGCCTAGAAGTCTAATCTCATAGATCTAGAATCACAGACTGGCCTAGAGGTCTAATCTCATAGATCTAGGATCACAGACTGGCCTAGAGGTCTAATCTCATAGATCTAGAATCACAGACTGGCCTAGAAGTCTAATCTCATAGATCTAGGATCACAGACTGGCTTAGAAGTCTAATCTCATAGATCTAGAATCACAGACTGGCCTAGAAGTCCAATCTCATAGATCTAGGAGACTGGCTTAGAAGTCTAATCTCATAGATCTAGAATCACAGACTGGCCTAGAAGATCTAATCTCATAGATCTAGGAGACTGGCCTCGAAGTTTAATCTCATAGATCTAGAATCACTGATTGACCTAGAAGTCTAATCTCATAGATCTAGGATCATGGTTTGGCCTAGAATTCTAATCTCATAGATCTAGGATCACAGACTGGCCTAGAAGTTTAATCTTGTAGACCTAGGATCACAGACTGACCTAGAAGTAAAAATGCTGTGCATTTTCGACCACCTTTATTTCCCTGAAGGTTGAGAGTCATCATGTGATTTCTCTGCCTTCTCCATTATTGTCATAGGGAATAGTTTTATATTAAATTTTTAAACGCAAGAATTAACATATAGAAATGTGTGCACGATTATTTGTTGTATTTAGTATATCTAAACTATTTTAGTATTTGATATGTATATTTGTGTGTGTGTATATATATATATATATACATAGTCCTCTATATACACATTATTTATGTGCATGCCTACTTATTTCATCCTTTGACTATGAATTCTCTGCATGCTTTTATTATGGCTTTTTATTGTTATCACTACATTTATGTGCTTGCTTGCTTTTGCTACAGAGTATGGATTGCTGGAGACCCTTAGAACATCTTTCAACTCATGAGTTACCACAGTGTTTCTGTAATCATATTACCATAGGCAAGTGTGTGTATTGCTTTCACATCATAGCTGTTTAATCTTTTAAAATAGAGTACTTGGCAGAAAGAAAGAAATTCATTCACAAAGAAAAAAATTCAGTTCTTCAAATTAAAAAGAAAACTAAATTTACATCTCTGTGCATTTACTAGACATTGAAATTTCATAGGCTCTTCAGAAAAACAATCTCCAAGTATTTGTACATTGAATATGAAAGTTTCTTGACTCTTTATTTTTGAAAAGGTAAATATCATGACTCTATACATTAAATATGAAAGTTCCTTGATTCTTTATTTTTGAAAAGGTAAATATCATGACTCTATACATTAAATATGAAAGTTCCTTGATTCTTTATTTTTGAAAAGGTAAATATCATGAGAGGTAAAGAATAGTGACACTGTGACCTTCCAGGCATGTCGTAAGAGGCGACTAAGGAGGTTGATCGATGGCTTGACAAGCTGTCATTGTAAAAAGTATTGTTATGGAAACAGAGCCATAGATTTTAGAAGCAGTGATCTCTGCAATATGTGCCACTTTGGCACGCAAGGTTTCTGTTTTTGAGATTGTAGTTCTGCCCTATGTGCCGTCTTCGGCTCGAAAGGACAATAGAATAGAAATATCATGACTCTATACATTAAATATGAAAGTTCTTTGCTTCTTAATTTTGAAAAGGTAAATATCATGACTCTATACATTAAATATGAAAGTTCCTTGATTCTTTATTTTTGAAAAGGTAAATATCATGACTCTATACATTAAATATGAAAGTTCCTTGATACTTTATTTTTTAAAAGGAAAATATAAAGTCTTTTTACATTAAATTAAAAATTCTTTATTTTTTAAAAGAAAAATATCATGGCTTTTTTTTACATTAAGTGGGAACCTTAGTGGGGCACTGTTTAGTAAACTGGACTATTCATGACTAGATCAGGTTTCAATCCTAATCAACAGCTTCTAGATCCACCCAGATTTTTCTGGGAAAGAAAGGCGACTCTGGTGTAATACTGACCATATTATCCAAAGCTATGTCAGTGGTAAACAAAAATATTAGCACTGATACCATATTCTATAGAACATGATGGGGAGTTCTTTCTTATTTCAATTCTTTTCTTCTTTACATCTAATATAGAAGTTTTTCAGCTCTGCACCTTTAAAAATAAAATGATATGGCTCTTTATGTTTCTGGAGGAATCTACTTTGTTCTGTATGTTTTATAAGAAATTAACATGGATGATCTCATAGATTTTAACATTGAAGGCTCTTCAGGTTTCAGAAAATTAAAAGTCTACACCAGCTGAGGTGTAAATAAAGAATAAGTTGAGTGGCACTTCATATTTAAACATTTAGCTTTTCATGTTAAATACGATCATGCAAATTTGTATGTATTTTGTTAAGTTATTTTACAATTAACTTTCTGACAATATTATTATAATAAAAATTGCCTTAAAGCGCTATGCTATTTGTGATAAGATTATGTTAAAATTGGGCATATTCTATGTTAACTTTCATTCTGAGGGTCTCATTTGTGCTTGTCTTTTGTGTTTGCATGGACTGAGTTGCCATCTTGGCTTTGAAAGTTTAATTTCTTTAACTTTTTGACATTAACCCTGCCTGGCACTTTTTAATAGGAATGTTAAGATGGTGAGACCATGTGATATTATCAACAATTAGGAATATGTAACAGACATTTGATGCTGCTAGCTGGCTATGGAAAGATGTACCTTCATCAAAAGTTAGGCTTCTTATTGAGCATATGCCTTCAACAAACATACCTTATTGTTTATATTCCCAGACTAACATTTAAATCTTTCTCTTTTCACTCACTTCATCTTGACGCCTTTTAGGTGTAGAAGGAGATACAAAGTTCCGTTTCACGCCCTATTGGCAGCTTCACTTATTGTCAATTGATGTTGCTGTAATGCTTCTTTGATGTTTTCTGTCCATCTAACTCTGGGTTTGCCTCTTGATCTTCTGCCGTCTTCTCTATTAATATATGCTTTGTATTGTAAGAGATCGCATAACATGGCATTCTTTCTAGATGGGCAACATCCCAATAACTTCACTTTGTCTCTAATCTTATGTCTAATCTTAACTGGTATCTTTTCTTTGTAAATTCTGTAACAAAGAACATCGTATAATGATGCAAGCTGAGTTTTTTTCTTCTGAATTCATGGTACATGTTTCATTTCTTGTATTCTCTCATTGTTGACATTTATTGGGTTATTTATTTGTTGGTGCAAGCTATGTTTTACCAAAATTTAAAATATAAAAAATATATAATTTAAAAAGAGAGCATCTTATCATGGGTTGTTTTTTATTTTTATTTTTTTTTTCTGAATCCATGGCACACTTATCATTTCTCATATACCCTCATTGTTGACATTGGTTAGGTTTTATGTTGATTGCTGGTGAAAGTAGCATTTTACCAGAGTTTAAAATAAAAATATAGTTACCCAATATTATTATAGTTCTTAATATTGTGTTTAACTAAGGACTTTTGTCAATGCTGAAGACAGTGTTCATTGTGCTGCAAGCAACCTTTGACTCCATCTCCCACCCTCATCCTAAAGGACCCTTATATCACCCTCATCTTTTAGCCTCCCTCTTTCTCTACTCTGTGTTTTCTTTTTTCTAAATAACCCTCTTTTCATAATTCCCGTTATCCTGCCTTGCTTTTAATTTCTTTTTGTATCCTATCACTTCCTCATTGTCTATTCCATCTCTCTCTCTCTCTCTCTCTCTCTCTCTCTTCATTTCCCTCTACCCGCCATATTTCTGTCTTCTTTCTCTATTTATCTCTCTACTCTTTCAAGTATGTATGGTCCTTGTCCGACGGTCTAGTGGAGGCTATTGTGTATTTTTTTTTTGTTTTTAAGGTTTTCTTTTCGTCGAACAGCTTCTCTCGTGGCTAATTCTACCAATGTTTGACAGACACACACGGCCACAGAATGAACAAGTCAGGCCCACTGATCCACAGGGTTTTCCATCCTTTTTCATTAGTCTTTTCTCTTCTAAGTGTTGCCTTAGCACAGTCTCAAAAGTTTAAACATTGGTGCTTTCTTCCTCATTTCACTTTGCCTACTTGCCTGGGCACAGAATATGGAGATAGTGCTTTACCCAGTCGCACTATCCGCCTCTCGACTTTGTTTCAAGAATTTACGAAGGAGGGACGTAGCCCATACGTTTGGGACTGAAAGAAGATGCAGGGTATGCCAGAAAGACGGTTAACGCCGTCTACTGCCAAATAGTAAAATAGTCAAAAATCTTTCAAGTAGTCTCTCACTTTATACATCCATCTCTGTTCCTCCAACTCTCTTGCCTCCCTTCATTGTAAGAACTCTGACTTATTTCAGTTTATGCTACAACACATATATTGTAATATTCTTCCTTGATTAGTTATGGAGTGTGTTATGTTTTGGTAGATGTATGCCAGTGACAATATCCAGTAACATCCCACGATATTCCAGCGACGTTCCGCCTTGCCGACGGCTCTTAAAGACCAGAGCCTTCGGACACTTGAAGCTGGCAATCTGTTTGAGGTTGTGAAGGCTCGTCAAGCCCTGAGCCCTCACGTGTTGGTTGTTCACCGTTTGACCACCGCTCCTTGTTGACAGTGCCTCCCAAGCACGTATGACCAGCCACGATCATACAGCACACTTACCCTCGACTTGTAGGGGTCGGACTTCTCCGATTACCTGGAAGCGATGCAGGGAATTCCCCTACTGTATCGGCCTGTGCTGTGTTGACTTTGCCCTCATATACTACCCTTGGCCAGGTGATCGTTTTACTTAGTACTCTTGTCGGTTCTTGACATACCAGCGTTCGTCTTCACTTGGGACAGACAAATAGTTAGTGCTCGAAGAACATCAATGAAACACCAGGTAAAACACACTCCTGAGGTTTTATTCTCATAAGAGCTAATTCACAGATCTATGGGTTCGTGTATGCACAGATGGATCTGCACAGAATGTTGTAAAGAATGGGGGAGCAGGAGCATACATAGAGTACCAAAATAACACCAAGGATATAAATAAAAATAGCAACAGAGAAATTTGTCACAATTACGATGAAGAAATCCAAGCAATAAAATTGGCAATAGAAAAACTGATGAACAGTAATCTTAGTCCACAGCCTGTAGTGTTTTTGACAAATGCAAGATCAGTACTCCAGGCACTACAATCCAGAAAATTGCCACATCTGCAGACCTTATTGACTGAACTCTGGAAGCACCACAAGGTCGCACTACAGTGGATCCCTTCTCACTGTGGGATACCAGGAAACAAGAAAGTGGATCAGTTGGCAAAGGAAGGTCCAACAGGCACACAACTAGATACACCGGTTACATACCATCATAAGAAACAGATAATCAAATCAATCAGACGATCACAAGCTCCAAATCAGGATGCCTTTCATAATATTTGATTGATGCCATTCATTGGATGGGAACAAGTTATCATTATACGCCACAGAACAAGGCATAATCGACTCCACTTTCTCATGTATACAAAATTCAAGATTGGCACCTCAGCCACATGTACTTGTGGACAGGACTCCCAGACTGCTGAACACATACTTCAAGACTGTACTGAATATAGTACAGTAAAACCTAATGGCCCATACATAGAACACTACAGATAAAACTATATGGGCCACTGAAAGAATTACAAAAGACAGCAACATTTATACAGGAAACGACATTCCAGATATAAATAAATCTTCAAGCGAACGAAAGATAGATTCATTTCTTCCTTATTTGCCTTTTAACGTGAAGTGGAGATATAATTTGCGATCTTATGCTCATGATCTTACTACCTTATTACGTGGCCAAACCATTTTGTCTGTTGCCTATTTACGTACTTCGTGGTGGGAATAGAGTTTACCAGATTATATTATGGGCCAACTCCTGCTGCTGTGTAACTATCATTGTCACCGTCAATCAGGCTGCTTATTATTATCATCATTTATTTCTGTTGATTCTTTTGTTTTTCCAGAAACTTTTCATTTACAAGTGGAGCACTTCTAATTATTAGTTAGGTAGAGAACGAAGAGACGCACGCACGCACACACACACACACACACACACACACACACACACACGTGTACGTGTGTTCATTGGAAAATCCTTTTTTTTTTTTTTTGTTAACAGAAATTTTTTTGCAGACACTGAATTAAATATATTGTCACTGTTCTACATAGCTCCAATCTAGGCCAGTGCACGGATGCCAGCGCTTAACAGGCAATATGTATGTGTGCGTGAGTGCGTGCGTGTATAGATACGTATAGACATTGCCGGTGGTGTTGTAGTCGAGGTAACCTTGACAATGTCTCCCCCCCCCCTTTTCCATATATTTTTAGAACCTTTAACCTGTTTTTGATCCTCCCACCGGCTTGTCGACACCTCATATTCTGCGCCACTCGCTCGTTATTTCTTCTGACCTTGATACAGATACAGATCAGACATTTTTATTTGTGTTTCTGGTACTAGCTCTCAATTATTCTGTTTTGGATGCTTCATTATCAGTTAGCTATGGTGGGCTAGTTTTATTTACTTACATATCTGTGTGTGCGTGTTGTTTGTTTGTTCCTGCTGAAGGCCTATTGAACCGAAACGTCGTTAAAATTTGTGTCGTCCATCAATTACGTAAAGCTTTAACAATACTATTTTTTCTGTTTCATTTCTGCTTTAAAAATTTAATATTGCATCCTCCTAAACTTTCATATTTGCTAATCTTTTATCGTTTTGTTAAAAGAGATTATCTATCTATCTATTGTCCTTTCGAGCCGAAGACGGCACACAGGGCAGAACTAGAATCTCAAAAACAGAAACCTTGCGTGCCAAAATGGCACATATTGCAGAGATCACTGCTTCTAAAATATATGGTTCTGTTTCCATAACAATGCTTTTTACAATGACAGCTTGTCAAACCATTTATCAAACCTCCTTAGTCGCCTCTTACGACATGCCTGGAAGGTCACAGTGTCACTATTCTTTACTTCCAACATAATGAGGCCCTGGTAACACACGGGAGATTATTAAAATATTATTCACACATAAATATTGACTACGCTAAAAATGTTCAGTTTTGTGTATGGTGTCACAATGTGAAACCAATCACACCAAGTGACGTATAGGGAATATGGTGTTAGTGGCCATCAATTTTACAGACCTTCAGCACATGATTTTTGGGGTAATGTGGTCGGTATCACGCCCGTGCCGCTTTACTTTCCCCAGAAAAAATCATATACTCATTTAAGGCTGGGTGAACCCGCAAGCCATCGGTTGGGATAGAACCCTATCTCTAGTCCTTTGTGGTACAGTTCACTTAACTATTGAGCTATCGCGGCTCCCTATGTAAACCACTGTGGTAATGTTTAATATATTACTCCCCTACGACATTACATAATCTATTTTTCGTTCGCCTGAAGTATTTGTCCGTATCTACAATGTTCTTTATTGTATTCTCCTTCTTTCCTTCCTTGTTTGCCTTTCAGCGTCCAGGGGAGATATAATTTGAGGTCTTTTGCTCTTCTGTTTGCTTCTGTTATGTTTCCTAGTGTTTCTAATATCCCATCAATCCATCTTTTTCATCCCTTACGTCTTGTGTTCTCGCAAACGTTTTTTGAAGGCTCGTCGTGTTGTGTTGTGACGGTGTGTTGTGTTGTGACGGTGTGTTGTGTTGTGACGGTGTGTTGTGTTGTGACGGTGTGTTGTGTTGTAACGTTGTGATGTGTTTTGATAGTGTGTTGTGTTTCTGGTATGATAATTACTTATTTTGTTGTTCTTGAGGAGGCCCTAATAGTTTTCCTGTCGTGCTGTGTCTATGGGCCAATGTGTTTTCCTTAATGCACTATATTCTGTCCAGGCTTGAAGTATATGTTCAACAGTCTGAGCCGCCTGTCCACATGTACATGTGGCTAAGGTGCCAAACTTAAACTTTATAAACATTTGACTATGGTGTCCTGATCTGAGGCGTATAGTGATAATCTATTATCGCCTAAACATATTGTGAATACAATTAAGGATATCTTTTAACTTGACCTCATATTTTTTTTTTATAGTGCCTACCTATATTCTTATCTCTCTGTATGTTGTAGTTGACCACATAATGTGCTTGTTTTTCCACTTCACTTGTTATTGTATTAAACTATTCCCGACTTTGTATATGTTCTAGTAAAAATAAAGTAGTGTCTCTACACGCTAAGTAGCGTATAGGGAATGTGGTGTTCTATCTATTGACCTTTCGAGCCGTAACCGGCCCATAGGGCGTAGACCAAGATACACCTTCTCCTATATGAATTTTTGTTCTAGCAGTTTTCTTTTAAAGATATTTTATCAAATCTCGCCATCTGTCTCTGTTCTGTGCAAGCAGTTCTATCTCATTGAGGGAGCCGATTCCTGCTGCTCTTGCCTCTCTCATCAATGTTCTTCTCAGTGTCTCCCTGGGTCTTCCTCTTTTTCTTTTACCTGTTGTTTCCCATATGAGGGCTTGCTTTGCTATTCGATTATTATCTCTTCTCATCACATGTCCAACGTATGACCATCGTCTTTTCTTTATTACTGAAGATATTAGTGGTTGATTGGCGATTTCTCTAATTTCCTCGTTTGTTTTGAATTCGTTCCATTCTATACCAAGTATTTTCCTTAGACATTTATTTTCGAATGCGTTCAACTTTGTTTCTATATCTCTTGTTGTTTTCCAGCTTTCACACGCATACGTAAGGGTTGATAGTACATTTGATTTGAATAGTTTAAGTTTTGTGTTTGTGCTAATGAGTTTTGATTTCCACAACTTTTCAAGGCTTCTGAAAGACATTGCTGCTTTAGCCAGTCTGATTCTAATTTCTTTGCTCGTATCCCCTTCTCGATCAATGTGACTTCCAAGATAGATAAAGTGATCGATCTCTTCTACTGGTTTGTTTTCCATGTATATTTTGTCACTTGTTGGAATTAAACTTTTCATGACTTTAGTCTTTTCATGATTGACCTCAAGCCCAATTTTGCTGGCTATTGATGATAGTTCATTTGATGTGGTGTTAGTGGCCATAATTTTTACAGACCTTCGGCACATGATTTTTCGGGTAATGTGGGTCGGTATTACGCCCATGCCACTTTATTTTCCCCAGAAAAATAAAAAATGGAAATCCACGGGTTTGCCAGGAGTACAGTGATGGCAGCTCTAAAGAAATTTTTTTAAATAATAAGTAGAGAAAATAAATTAGAGAAAGTCTAAATTAAAAAAAGACGGCCATACATGCCGTCATACATTTTCTTATAAAGAGTTCTTAAATGTTATGTAGAGCCAGTCTTAACATATGGATGTGAATCATGGATAATAGGACAACAGACAAGAAAAACACTTTAGTCTGTAGAAATGTGGTTTTACAGAAGAATGTTGTAAATACATGGACAGCTAAGAAGAGTAATGAAAATATTATGAAAGAGGTCAAAGCAAAAAGAGAGCTAATTTCCAATGTTAGGAAGAAACAATCATTATTTTTTGGCCATGTAATGAGAAGAGAACAACTGGAATATATTGTAACAACTGGGAAAATTGAGGGACGAAGAGATAGAGGGAAGCAAAGAGAAAAAATACCAGACAGCTTAAGAGAATGGCTTGGCAGAAGGTCAACAACATAAATGATAAATAACTGTCAGGATCGAAAGTTGTGGAGAGACATGATCACCTACGCCAGCAGGCCCGGTACTTGATGATGATGATGATAAAGGAAACCTGGAAAATATATGACAATCTATGAGTGAACGAGGTAGGCTGTGGATGAGATGGAATGTGTCTGCTACTATCTTCAGACTTTCACAATTACATTGAAGACTCTTTTCTTCTTCCTTCAACTTCTTTGTCCTCCACTTTCTACTTTTTTCATCCTCCTCTTTCCTTCTTCTTCTTCTTCCTCCTCCATCATCCCCTCCTTATTCTTCCTCCGTCTTCTTCCTCTGCCTCCTTCGTCTCTCATATACTTCTTCTTCCTCCTTCCTTTCCTTATTCTTCTCCTTCCTTCCCCTTATTCTTCTCCCCCCCCCTCTATTTTGTTTCTTCCTCTTCCACTTCTTCTACGTGCAAGTCGGGAGTGAGAAGTGTAAAGTAATTGTTGTTGAAGTCCTCGTTTTACATTTACTCTGTTTTCATTCGTCGTCCTCCCCATCTTTGAAAACATGAATATCATCTCCATTTACGAAGAAATTTCACGACACTTGTCATTTATGAATGAACCTCTGTTTAAATCGAAGTTTGTTCCGTAGACAAATGAACAAGTTTTGCCAAAATAACCTCCTAGTTTTTGTTAAAACATTTTTTTTAGATTTCGGACTCCTTTATCAGCATGTTCTGGAATGAACGGATTTTGTCTTGATTGAGTTTCTATTTTATTAATTATTTTGTTAAACACAATGTAAGTTGATTCTTAGCATGTGTTTCGTTCTTCATTTTGCTTCTCTTTTAGCTTGAGATAGGTGCATGGCTGTTTTTTTTAAATATATAAATGTTATTTCATTGAAATATCTCAATACAGTTGTTAACGTTGGTTAATTATCGATTCGGCTTTATACATTATTTCGTTTAGTATACTCTGAATACCCTTACGTATGCGTGTGAAAGCTGGAAAACAACAAGAGATATAGAAACAAAGTTGAACGCATTCGAAAATAAATGTCTAAGGAAAATACTTGGTATAGCATGGAACGAATTCAAAACAAACGAGGAAATTAGAGAAATCGCCAATCAACCACTAATATCTTCAGTAATAAAGAAAAGACGATGGTCATACGTTGGACATGTGATGAGAAGAGATAATAACCGAATAGCAAAGCAAGCCCTCATATGGGAAACAACAGGTAAAAGAAAAAGAGGAAGACCCAGGGAGACACTGAGAAGAACATTGATGAGAGAGGCAAGAGCAGCAGGAATCGGCTCCCTCAATGAGATAGAACTGCTTCCACAGAACAGAGACAGATGGTGAGATTTGATAAAATATCTTTAAAAGAAAACTGCTAGAACAAAAAATTCATATAGGAGAAGGTGTATCTTGGTCTACGCCCTGTGGGCCGGTTACGGCTCGAAAGGTCAATAGATAGATAGATACTCTGAATGAAAAAAAAACATTCTATATCGCAAATCTTTGTCAATTAATGTTAGAAAACATATCCTAAAGTGCTATATCGAACTTGTTCTGTTATATGGGAATGAGTCAAGGACGATAAGCAAGACAACACGGAGAACATTAGAGGTCGATGAGCTGTATTTGTTAGAAGAATGCTACGAAATGCACGAATAGCAAACATTTCGAATAAAGAATGTTTAAAACGAGCTGCAGAAACCAGAAATATCACATGAATCATAATAAAAAAAAACAATCTACATTTATTGGGCATGTGATGCGAAAAGAAATCACCGAGAATACCACAACGGGCAGAATGAATGGAAAGAAGAGCAGAGGAAAGCCAAGAGAACAATTATTGAACAGCTTATCCACATGGCATAATAAAAGACCACTAGCTGAAATTATGACATGGATGAAGGACCAGGGGATGTGGAGAGAGATTATCGCTTACGCTAACCTGCATGGTATGATGACAATGATGATGATACTTTGATTAAAGCTCATTACGTTGGATGATTGATTATTGATGCATCAGACATTGGGCAATTATTCTGTCACTGAGCGCCATTAAACAAACAGTTTCTCATGTTTATGATTAGATGCTCATGGATAAGTTGAGATCACTTGAGTGGAGCTTTGCAAATATTATAATGCTGAGATGGGGCCAAGACACTCTTCCAGCAATTGAGCTGAGTGCGGTCAGTGACTCACAGCTGACTGTCTACGTCAGGATCGACGAACTACAGCTGATCAAGATCTTGTAACTCCTCCCAGCGGTGCTCCTAGAAACAGACTATCCGGTCCAGCCAAGCAAGTAGGGATCAAAGAGGAAGGGCAACCCGCTATTAATAAATGCTGTGCTGATGTCGGATGTATTGGCAGAAATGCGCAAATAAACCACAAACACAACGTATCTATGTCTTAATAATTTAATAAGCGAAGAGGACTATTCATTCCACAAGTAGTCATCGGGGGAACGCCATAGAGAAAGAAAGATAATATGAAGGTGAACACAAACCAAGGACAAACAAAGTACATGTAGTTGTTAACTTTTTCCAAAACAGAGTGTTTTTTTTTTTAAATATTATTCAACATATCTTAGGACTTGCTTCTTGTCATCATGTCGTATAGCAGGCCTTTGTAGTGATTAGATTAATTAGTTAGTAATGAATGTGTCATCAACCAACAATCTTTGTCCTTGACTCGATTTATTATGTGACAATTAAATTAGCTTTTCATTCAGTAACATCGTTTGTTTAATTACATTCGACTGATGATTGTAAAACAATATTTCGAGAATTAAAGGCATAACTTGAAAGGTTTAACGTCGAATGTGTTTCAAATATAATTTGGCTTGCAATAGGAAACAATAATTTATTGTAACTAATGGCTTATAGGAGAATGTCCAGTGCTATTGTTGCAACCAACGATATGTCTCTAACTGCTTCATATTTCAGTCAAGAAATAGTACACGTAAACGTGGCCAGACGTCTACAAGGCATCTTCTTCCTGCCTTTCATCATGACAATGTGTGTAACCATGTACGCCACGTTCACAACATTGACCCTCATGACTATAGTGCCCATGAACTCTTATCTTGTTTTCCTGACATTTGGCCTTTTCTTAGCGCTGAGGATACCGCTGACCATCTACATCCCGTTCGCAATCCAGTACCTCTCAGAGATGACAGTTGTTGGAGCACGTGTTCAGGTCAGCATCTTCCTTTATTTCAATGGTTGGAATCGTACAGTTGTTTCACACTCGGCAACTTATATCTGACCACTTGCTCCATGACCATTGTACCAAAACGTTACTGTACTTCTCCGTGATAACCGTGGGGAAAAAAAAAACTGTCTGAACTAGATCAATTTATAATCGATAAAAAATATTGAATATAACAATAATGATCGGGGAAAGTCAAAGACTGCATGCAAAATTCCAGAGCCATACATCAAACAATTTTTGAGAAAATGAACTTCTACTGTGTTCAGGAATTTTTGAACGGGCTATATATATATAGCTAGTCTGGTCAAGCAAGTAGCGAAGATTGACAATGGGCGAAAAACCTGCTAGCGGATGAAAATGAAGACAATAAACAAGTATGCTGTAAATACAATTAGACTAGAGACAGATATACATGTCTGAATAGTGCTGCTGCTATTTTGTATTCTGCATTTAATATATCAAATGTCCGGATGACGTTGGATGTTTTTGGGATAACGATGTAGATAACAGAGATTGATGTAAGCCACAACACAGTTCACGCTGTATAAAATAACATTTAATTGTAAAGTAATAATTATTTATCAAAATGTAATTGTAGTAGTCAATATAATATGTATTCTAAAAATAAATGTTATCTTTTACTGTCCATCTACTTTAGGTTCACCCTGCATATTTGAAATACTGTCACTTGTCACATTCAATATTTATATTGAATAATTTATATACTGTCACCACTTGTCACATTCAATATATATTTGAAATACTGTCGCTTGTCACATTCAATATATATTTGAAATACTGTCACTTGTCACATTCAATATATATTTGAAATACTGTCGCTTGTCACATTCAATATATATTTGAAATACTGTCACTTGTCACATTCAATATATATTTGAAATCTATCGCATGTCACAATAAGGATTGTTATGCATACACTCTGAGTTTTAGAAATGCATGCACCTTTTTAGCTTTCTTTGTTACAGTAATTTTTTTTCTTGATAATAAATTAGACCGAGAACTCAGCATCTTCTTCTTCTACTCCCACATCATCTACTTCTTCTCCTCTTCCTCCTCCTCTTCTGCTGTTAGTTATTACTGATTATTATTTAGTTATTACAATTAATTAGCAGATTGTCATCATCAAGTACCGGGTCAGCTGGCGTAGGTGATCATGTCTCTCCACAACTTTCAATCTCGACAGTTATTTATCATTTCTGTTGTTGACCTTTTTCCTGCCAAGCCATTCTCTTTAGCTGTCTGGTATTTTTTGTCTTTGCTTCCCTCTATCTCTTCGTCCCTCAATTTTTCCAGTTGTTACAATATATTCCAACAGTTCTCTTCTCATTACATGACCTAAAAATGATGATTGTTTCTTCCTAATATTGGAAATTAGCTCTCTTTTTGCTTTGACCTCTTTCAGAAAATTTTCATTACTCTTCTTAGCTGTCCATGGTATTCTCAACATTCTTCTGTAAAACCGTATTTCTACAGACTCCAGTGATTTTCTTGTTAGCAGATTATATAAAGAGATAAACCGTGTCCATGAATCTAGCATTCAGTAGATGTGTCATTGAATGATATCAATAGCTGAACTGTTATGCACGTGTTTTCATAACATATATATTTTCATAGCGCATGTTGATCATTGTTTAACAACACAACACAGGTTACTACGATCTCAGGAAATGTTCGGTTGCTCTTAACCTGGTGTTCATGTTACCCCTTTTGTTGTCGTTTGCTTTAGCTTGGGTTTTGTGAGACGCATGGAGTGTGGTAGATTCCAGATAGATGGTAATTAGAGCCACTGTCACCTGCCAAGCATGAGGCGACTAAGGGGAGGCTTGGTGGAATCGTTGTCTCTGCAGTCGAGTAGGGCCTGCGTGGAGCTAGTGACCTGTCTACAGAATGTACAGATGGGTTTTGGGAAATGTTATGACAGGTGGTGGAGTGGATATGGGGAAATTGCTGATAGGAATAAAAGTTCTTCCAATGAGAATAGAATAGAATAGAATAGTTGTTGAAGGGGAATACAGAGGGCAGATCTACGACAGAATGACAGAGTTTTTTTTCGAGAAATTAGAAAAAAAGTATACTATTGCTCATTATGTGCCGTGATAGCTGTCAAAAACAGTCTCACCCCCCCCCCTCTCCCAGTTATGTATCAGATTCGCTGGTAATAACCACTTGCCGTTATGGCAACGTGTTAAGCTGTGCAGCGCCTTTCCTCCGCTGGCTATATCCATGTGTTTTGCTCACAGTTACTGTGCATATAAATTGTGACCAAAACACACACAAACTGATAACTTAAATCTCATTCTCTCTCTCTCTCTTTCTCTCTCTCTCTCTCTCTCTCTCTCTCTCTCTGCGATCAAGACTCAATCAGAGTAGGATTTCAGACTCTCTCATGAAGTCAGCTGTCTGTTTAAGCGAACCGATTGCCCCATATAGTTTTTCTTCCAGGCAGGCGGGCGTGGACCACATTGCTCTTCTCAGGTCTGTGTACTGGGGACAATCCTGTAGAACATGTTTTGTAGTCATATTGTCCAATGTACAGTGGCACAGGCTGGTTGTACCTATTTTGAATTTGGTGAACAATGATTTCTCATTCTATTGTGGCCAGTGCGTAGGCGAAGTATGATGACTTGATCCCTCCTTGATAGTTGGTGTTATCCGTCACTCTCGTTATGCTTTGGGTGTTCTCGTTTCCATTTTTCATGGTACTGACCCTTGAGGATAGATTTGGCTTCATCATAACTGAGCGGATGGTTCTCTTGTGGTAATCTCCCTCCCTCTTTAGCTAATTTGTCAGCGCGATCGTTCCCGTGTATATTACAGTGTGATGGTATCCACTGAATGACTACTCTCTGGAAGTTATTGCATAATTGGTCCAGGGTTGTTCTCAAGTCATCTAGTTCATTGTTCTTGGGGCTTTTTAGAGCTGATAGTACTGACAGTGCCTCAGTCAGGATCACCAATTTATTGTGCATGTTATTTTTGTGGTGAGTAGCCAGTGTTGCAGCATCTCTGTCTATCTATCTTTCGTTCACCCGAAGTATTGTCTATATCTGCAATGTCGTTTCCTGTATAAATGTTACTGTCTTTTGTAATGCTTGCAGTGGCCCATATAGTTTTGTCTGTAGTGTTGTATCTATGGGTCAATGGATTTTATTTAGTCTACCATATTCTGTACAATCTTGAAGTATGTGTTCAGCAGTCTGGGGCGCCTGTCCACATGTACAAGTAGTTGATGTGCCGATCTTGAATTTTGTATACATGTGACTATGGAGTCGATTGTGTCCTCTTCTGAGGCGTATAATGATAACTTGTTCATATCTATTCATATTATGAAAGGCATCATGATTTGGGGCTTGTGGTCCTCTGATTGATTTGATTATCTGTTTCTTATGGTGGTATGTAACCAGTGTATCTAGGTGTGTGCCTGTTGAACCTTCCTTTGCCAACTGATCTGCTTTCTCATTTCCTGATATTCCACAGTGAGATGGGATCCACTGCAGGGCACCCTGTGGTCCACTGCAGGGCAACCCTGTGGTGCTTGCAGAGTTCAGTCAATAAGGTCTGCAGATGTGGTAATTTTCTGGATTGTAGTGCCTGGAGTACTGATCTTGCATTTGTCAAAAACACTACAGGCTGCGGGCTAAGATTACTGTTCAGCAGTTTTTCTATTGCCAACTTTATTGCTTGTATTTCTGCATCATAATTGTGACAATTTTTCCCTCTTGCTATTGTATTCATATCCCTAGTGTTATTTGGGTACTCTATATATGCACCTGCTCCCCCATTCTTTACTGCATTCTGTGCTGATCCATCTGTATATACACGAATCCATAGAACTTGTGGGTATTCTTTGTTCCAGGAAACTGAGAGTTATTATTTTTCGCTGTAGATTATACTGTCCTTCTTTGTCAACTATTCCTTTCACTTCTGTCCGTATTTGTATTGATAATCCTGATTCCTCTGTCCAGGGAGTCTGTTCAGGTATGGGCAGTAGGGGGTTAACAACTCTTGGCATGTCTGGTTTTTGTATACTAATACGCTTGGCTTGGTGGATAAAGCTGCTTCTCTTAAGTCGTCCCAATGCAAGATTTTGGAATCGGTCCTTCATTGGATGTCTCGGCATGCATGCAAATTGTTCTGCTTGTATCAGCACCTTTGTGTCCCTCCGTTCTCTCAGTGCTGGTATCCTCCACAATTTCTCCATCTCCAATATTGGTGTTGATTTCATTGCTCCTGTGATGACCCTAAGTGCCTGGTTTTGTACTTTATCCAGTTCTTGCAATGTGGTGTTTGATGCTGAGCACCATGCAGATGATCCATATTCTAAATGTGGGCGTATACTCTGTTGGTAAACTTTACTGAGTATTTTCCCACTCGCACCCCATGTAGTTCCACACAGCTTTCTTAGAATAGCCAATTTCCTGCTTGCTTTTTGGGTTACCTTATTTATCTGCTGTTTCCAAGATAGTTTGTTATCAAATGTAACTCCGCGATATGTGGCTTGTATGTCTTCTTTCACATGCTCATTGTTTATGTAGATGGCTCCTGCTTTTTGTTTTGGGAAGAGTGTGAAAAGTGCAGTACTGCATTTGTCTGTATTAATGCTGATACGCCATCTATTTGTCCATGAATTCAGTGCATTCATAGCTCTTTGTAGCAATTTGGAGGCCACTGTTGCATACTCCTCTGTGCACCACATTACCAAGTCATCTGCATACATTGCCACTTTGATGCACTGTGGTAGTTCAGTAACTAGGTCATTGATGTAGATCAGAAAAAGTGTTGGAGATAGTACCCCTCCCTATGGAACGCCCTGACGCAGTAAGACTTTCTTACTCTTAAGACCATCCAGTTGAACTCTGGCTCTCCTGTTATGCAGGTATGCTTTGACCCATTTGTACATCCTGCCATTTACTCCATAATTTCTCAGTTTCTTCAAAAGTCCTTCCTTCCATACCTTATCAAATGCTTTCTTTAGGTCTATCCATGCTGCTAGTACCAGTTTCTTTTCTTGAAACGCATCCTCAATTTCCTGGCAAAGATAGGTTGCCTGATCTTCGGTAGAGTAACACTGTCTAAAACCTGCTTGTTGTGGGACAAGGAGATTTTCACTTTCCAGGTACCACTGCAATCTGAGATTGATTATACGTTCCATTGTTTTGCACAAACAACTTGTAAGGCTGATTGGTCTATAGCTGGATGTCGTTGAACCATCTTTTCCTGGCTTCAGTAATGGTATCATAATTGCTTCTCTCCATGCATGTGGCACTCTACCTGTGATCCACCAAATGTTGTAGATCTGCAGTAGTTTTGCTTTAGCTGCAGTTCCCAAGTTCTTAATCATTTCATTGGACACTCCATCACTGTCCGGTGACTTTTTCATTTTTAATTTGGATATTGCCAGCTCTAGCTCTCTTTGTGTAATGGGTATTTCCGTGACTTCATGTGTGGTCTCTTCTTGTCTTGCATTTTGTTGTTTTAAACGGGTCTCTTGTCTTTTCTCTAAGCTAATTTCAATATTATTGTCATTTGCAAAGGAGTCTGAAAAGTGATTTGCTGCATGCTTACCTGTTAGGATGTCTCCATCCTTCTTCGGTGTAATTATGGTGTTCCTTTCTGTACCCTCATTATTCAGCTGTTTTACAAGCTTCCACACTTTTCTTGTGTCTCGTTCAAGATTCAAGGACTTTGTTTTCTCTTTCCAGCTTCTCCGTCTGGCTTGTAGTTTAGTCCATTGAAATTTGGCTATAGCATGCTGATAGTTATTGTGGTGTTCCTGGCAAGGGTTATTTTCTGCTTGCTTTCCAGATGTTTCCATGTCATTGTGCAGTTGCTCTAGTTCACTACTCCAGTATGGTTTGTATTGTTTCCGTGCCCCTCTAGGTATTGTTTCACTGGCAGCTTGTATTATTAGTCTACTGAATTCATCAACTATTTTGTTGATGGTTCTGTCTGTACTTATATCTTTAGTCAGTACACTGGTGTAGTGTTGATACATTTTCCAATCTGCCTTTTTGTAATTCCATCTGGAGAGAGTGTTGCTCTCCCTGACGGCCTCATTTTGCACCACTAAAAAGACTGGTCGGTGGTCGCTGCCTCCAAGTCGTTTCCCAATAATACGTGTGATATTCCAATCCAGGTCTGGTGAATATAAAGCAAGCAAAGGTGTAGATGTGGTAAGCCATGATCTGGAGTAGAATGTTGGTGGATCTGTTGTCTGGTTTAATAGTATAAGACCATTGTCATCCTGCCAATTTTCAAGCTCTTCACCTCTCTTGTCCATATGTTCATAGCCCCAGCTCTGTGAATGGCTGTTAAAGTCCTCACATACAATTATTCTTTCTTTTAATGTAATTGTGTCTAGTGCTAGTGGTCGGTCACTCGGACAGTAGTAGTTAAGTAGATGAAAGTCTGTATTTTCTGTCCTGTGGTGCAGTATTTGATATTCCGCCCCATCCATATACACTTCAATCTGACACAATCTGACACAATCTGGTATTTTATGTTTTCCATGAGGAGACATATCATATGGGCCCAAGTTTCGATATTGTTTGGGAAAGTACAGGGTTTCCAGTAGTTAGTTCATTGGCAATTGCAGCGAAGTTGCTCCTCTTTAGTCGTACAATTCCGGAACCAGTTATTCTTTGGTGCATGGGGTGGCTAAGGAGCCTTCTATATTTCTCGGCTTGTTGCAATACTTTAGTGATCCGTCTGTTATTAAAGGGTTGCAAACCTGTTACTGTTTCTAGAGTCTTGATAGGTGTAGATTTCATAGCACCAGTGATGATACGGGCAGCTTGGTTCTGTGTTCTGTTAATTTTGCTAAGGTGTGATTTGGAAGCCATAGCCCAGGCTCTGACTCCATACTCTAGAACTGGTCTGACTCTTCCTACGTATAGTCTTTTCAAAATATTGCTGTCTGTT
Organism: Megaustenia siamemsis; assembly: GCA_032433765.1. Taxonomy (NCBI): domain Eukaryota; kingdom Metazoa; phylum Mollusca; class Gastropoda; order Stylommatophora; family Ariophantidae; genus Megaustenia; species Megaustenia siamemsis. Next base: position 15,249,634 of record JAVIAB010000108.1, read on the forward strand.
CCCCAGTCCGTTCCTGCCAATTTCTTCATAATATTAGTTTGTTTTCTGGCTTTTTTCCTTGCTCTATCTATCTGATTTTTCCAAGTCATTCTGCGATTCATGGTGATGCCAAGATATGTTGGGTTTTGGTCAATAGGGAGTGTATGGTCTTCTGTCTTCAAGTTTGCAGAGAGTGTGTTTCTTTATAGGCTGAAAATTGTATATGTAGTTGTTTTTTCGTTGATTGGTAAGAACCAGGTGTTCGTCCATTTTTCAAGTTCACCCAGGGTATCTTGCATCCTGGGTCCAGCCACCGACATACTTTCCTCGCGAGCCCATGACGCCAGATCATCTGCGTATATTGCTGAGTGTATTCTGGGTGGAATGTACATTACGATGTCATTTATGAAAAATAACTTAAATGAAGATTGTTCTTTCTGATGTGTGTTGGGATACCCCTGTGTGTGTGTGTGTGTGTGTGTGTGCGTGCGTGCGTGCGTGTGTGTTCATAAGTCTGAATCGGTTGTATGGATGGATCCTCTCACTTACAGTAACGCAGATGGAATCTACTAAACAATCGAATACGATTGGCTCTGGAAGAGATCGATCATCATGAAATACCGTTCCTGCTTACGTAGTTAATGTCACTCCACGGATTTGTCTCCAAATTATATTTACGGCATTTTCCCATCACTGGGGGTCTTCCTGGGATGGGATGTTTATAGGACCAGAGAATAAAGGCCGCATGTCCAGTGTTGTCACTACGAGGTGTTCAAATCTGAGTTTTTATTTCACCCCCGATAGAAAACAAAAATGTTTGACCCTGCCGGGATTCGAACCCGCATTCTCCTGGCCCGACAAGTATCGATTCGACCACCCCCTCTCCTGTTAATTTATAATTTCTCCTGGTTTATCTCTAATTTGTATATCTATCTATCTATAGTCCTTTCGAGCCGAAGACGGCACATAGGACAGAACTACAATCTCAAAAACCTTGCGTGCCAAAGTGGCACATATTGCAGAGGTCACTGCTTCTAAAATCTATGGTTCTGTTTCCATAACAATGCTTTTTACAATGACAGCTTCTCAGGCCATCGATCAACCTCCTTAGTCGCCTCTTACGACATGCCTGGAAGGTCACAGTGTAACTATTCTTTACTTCCCACATAATGAGGCCCTGGTAACACACGGGAGAATGTGTATATAAATGTTGTTAATGATTTACTACTAAAACATTGTCTTAAACGGTCTGGTACCTTTCTCTTTGTATTTATTCTTCATGTTTCTCTGTATCTCTTCCATCTGTTTCTCTGTATCTCTTCCCACCGTTTCTCTGTATTTCTTCCCTCTGTTTCTCCGTATTTCTTCCCTCTGTTTATCTCTCCCTTCTGTTTCTTTGTATCTCTTCCCTCTGTTTCTCTTCCCACTGTTTCTCTGTATCGCTTCCCACTGTTTCTCTGTATCTCTCCCCTCTGTTTCTCTGTATTTCTTCCCTCTGCTTATCTCTTCCCTCTGTTTCTCTTCCCATTGTTTCTCTGTATCTCTTCCCTCTATTTCTCTGTAGTTCTTTTCTCTTCCCTCTATTTCTCTGTACCTCTTCCCTCTGTTTATCTCTTCCCTCTGTTTCTCTGTATTTCTTCCCTCTGTTTCTGTGTATCTCTTCCCGCTGTTTCTCTCCCCTCTGTTTCTCTGTAACTCTTCCCTCTATTTCTCTGTATCTCTCCCCTCTGTTTCTCTGTATTTCTTCCCTCTGCTTATCTCTTCCCTCTGTTTCTCTTCCCATTGTTTCTCTGTATCTCTTCCCTCTATTTCTCTGTAGTTCTTTTCTCTTCCCTCTATTTCTCTGTACCTCTTCCCTCTGTTTATCTCTCCCTTCTCTTTCTCTGTTTCTCTTCCCTCTGTTTCTCTGTATCTCTTCCACCTATTTCTCTGCAATTCTTCCCTCTGTTTATCTCTTCCCTCTGTTTCTCTGTATCTCTTCCCTCTATTTCTCTGCATTTCATCCCTCTGTTTATCTCTTCACTCTGTATCTCTTCACTCTGTTTCTCTTCCCTCTGTTTCTCTGTATCTCTTCCCTCTATTTCTCTGCATTTCATCCCTCTGTTTATCTCTTCACTCTGTATCTCTTCACTCTGTTTCTCTTCCCTCTGTTTCTCTGTATCTCTTCCCTCTATTTCTCTGCATTTCATCCCTCTGTTTATCTCTTCACTCTGTATCTCTTCACTCTGTTTCTCTGCATCTCTTCCCCTAATTTTACCAGTTGCCACAACGTTTCAGCAGTGCCCGTTTCATTACTTGACCAAGAAATGATAAATGTTTTCTGCTGATTATGATAGATAGATAATGTGCCCTCCACATCCAAATGAAAATCCAAAGTATTCTTAACATTCTTCTACAAGAAACACATTTATGTGGCCTTTAATGATATTATTTTTAAGTGTTCGTTTGTCCATAATTCACTTCCAAATGCTAGAACTGGTTCTGCATTCACAGGAGAATTGTGTTTCCTATTATTACATCTGGGAGCCGCGATAGGTCAGAGGTTAGTGGACTAGATTACAAAGGACAAGAGGTCGGGTTCGATCGAAAGATCGACGGCTCCCATACTTACACCATATTCCCTTGACACCACTTGGCGTGATGGGGCTCTTTACTTTTTTTTTAACTTACTATCATTGACAAAAATAGATCGTATAGAAGAAATTGACAGTTACCAGATAACATACACAACCTCATAAAGATTGCCATGCACTAATTACATTTGGATCATTTCTTTGGCCACCTCTTTCTTGTCTTCTTTACTAATTATACATCTTGTTTCTATATTTTTGTTAAATTGTAGGAAACTTGTCACTTAAATCTACTATCGGTAGAAGCAAAGTAAAAAGTAAAGAGCCCCGTCACGCCAAGTGACGTATGGTGAATATGGTGTTAGTGATTATAATTTGTATAGACCTTCAACACATGATTTTTTGGGGGTAATATGGTCGATAATACGCCCGTGCCGCTTTACTTTCCCATAAAAAAATTCGGTACCCATTTAAAGCTGGGTGAACCTGGAAGCCATCGATCAGGATCGAACCCACCCTCTTGTTGTTAGTACTCCAGTTCGCTAACCTCTGAGAAAAGCGGCTCCCTCGGTAGGAGCATACGTAAACGTTAATATCTGTAATGACTCAACTAGTGTTTTTAATTATTCGAACTTTGCATGCTCTTATATCCCTAGCTTAGTGTAGATAGATTTTATGTATTTATATTTTCATTGTAACCAACAAAGTGATATAACTCGTATGTGTGTATGTATACATATATCATAACTATATAAATGAAACTAACATTCTTTATGTTAAATAATTTATTATTATTATATATTTATTTATAAATGAAAGATCCAAATTAAGTTATTAGATTTTTGGAATGGATTGATCATACGTACCGCTTTGAACGGGACAGTACCAAATTTTCCCAACAGTTCCCGGCTATCCCGTCGTTTTAACAAAAGTGCAAGTATGTGTCCAATTTTTTAATAAAAACTCTAAATATTCTTTCATGTTGGCCAATAAGCCAATTCTGAACTATGGAAGCGAATAATGGACAGTAGACAAACAAATGAAAAGACGATTAGAGGCCACAGAGATGGGATTTCTTAGAAGAATGTTGAAAGTTCTCTGGACAGCTAAAAAAGACCAATGAGAACGCCCTCAAAGAGGCCAACACAAAAAGAGAGCTCCTAAAAAAACATCAGAAAGCAACAACGAACATTTTTGCTTACACATTATGAGAAGAGGAAAGTTTGAATACTTGGTTACAACTGGCAAAATACAGGGAAAGAGAGATCGCGGACGACAAAGAGATAAGATGCTAGATAGCTTGGTGTCATGGCATGGAAAACAGTCAACAACAAAATTGATACAATGCAATGTGGATAGAAGATTGTGGAAGTACATGATCGCCTACGCCAACCGGTATGGCACTAAATGATGATGATTGGTCAGTAATAAATCAGAAGCTATAATAAGGGGCTGGGTAGGCTAGAGGTTTGTGCATTTAAAAAAAGGAAGGAGCCAGGTTCACAGCACTGCCAAAGGCGATGGTGATTTTTCAAAAGTAGGGAGAGTGAATTCGTCATTACTTTATGACTCTACCCTCCTTGATCTCGTGGGTAGTGAGATCTGATGTAGCCCTCTCGGATAACGGCAATAAACACGAGGTGCCGTGTGCACTCGCGGACGTTAAAGAACCATTGGCAGTTAAGATCTGAAAGAGTAGACCATAAATATAGCCGCTGCCTGGGCAAAATTGTCATCGTCGTGGATCCCAGGCAGTGCTTCGGAGTTCGTGCTCATGGGTCAGGATTCTCCTCTGGTTTCCTCGAGATTCTCTTGATGGGTTTGCCTGGTATGCAGCTGTGATGATGATCCTAACAACAAACAACAAGCTATAATATGTCAGTTTGGATCCTCGGCGGCTGAGTAGTTCATTGTGCTCGCTTCCTGATCAAAAGGGTCCTAGTTCAGTCCCTAGAAGCGGCGGATTTATTTTCAGGCTCACAAGGCTCCGGGATTCACATGGCCTCTTTTAATGCGTACCAGAGATTTCTCTGGGAATTAAAGGCGGCCTAGCGTGATACCGACCATATCCGTCAAAATGATGCCGTGGTCATAAAAAAAATATAGGAGCTAACAACGTATTCCCACATACGCATAGTGAGGAGTGGAGGAAACCTTTACTTTTTATCATACGAGTCATTTATAGAGATACCAGGAGTGAAAATGAGTTACAAGAAATGTTAGGCATTATAGTGAAGGAGGGTGTCCGGTTAGCGCAATCGATAGGCGGTTGGCTTACCACGGCAACAGCCGGGGTTCGTACCCTGGCGAGGACACCTGGGTTTTACTAATTCCCTAAAAATTAGTGGGAGCCGCGATAGCTCAGTGGTTAGTGAACTGGACTACCACGGACAAGGGGTAGGGTTCGATCCCAACCGACGGCTTCCGGGTTCACCCAGCCTTAAATGGGTACCGGATTTTTTCTGGGAAAGTAAAGCAGCACGGGCGTAATACTGACCACATTACCCCAAAAATCATGTGCTGAAGGTCTGTAAAATATAGGGTCACTAACACCATATTTCCCTATACGCCACTTGGCGTGGTACTTTACTTTTTTTTTTTTTTATAGTGAAGGAGCGCAAAAATAAAGGACTCAGCTTTAATAGTAAAAAGACAGAAATAATGGTAGCAACAAAGAAAAAAGACAAGTGGAACAATATTTTTAAAAAAAGTTAAATGAATTTAAATACCTGGGAACAATGTTAACCATTGTTAATAAATTCCGAATGCTTACGATGAATCATGATATCGCATGACAGGGAACAGATGGCTATGTTCACTTTCTGTGCGGTTTCGCCGTATTTCTTTTGGCGTGTGCTGAGACTGGTATGATGGCGACTGCAGTTAACTTTCTTTGTTTGGGGGATGAGATATTAATTCGGATGATTCCACTGGCACGGGCGGTTGAGCTCGTATTGAGGGACGAAGAGATAGAGGAAAGCAAAGAGAAAAGATACCCGATAGTTGAAGAGAATGGCTTGGCAGAAGGTCAACAACAGAAATGATAAATAACTATCGAGATAGAAAGTTGTGGAGTGACATGATCACCAACGCCAGCAGGCATGGCACTTGTTGATGACAAGTAATTTATATAATTGTGACAAGTATATTAAATTGTATCATGGAGTGTAAGAATGTTACAGATATCAACGATGGAAGACCGACATTTACTACTTGAGATTACTTCATCGGGAAAATATTCATGGTACGACTGCAGTAGATTAGAGTCCATCTCTACGTCTAACTGAAATTGTATCTGAGTTTTGTTACTAAAGATTATTAGTAATCTCAAATTTAATATTGCTATTATATTTTTTTAATCATCCTACTTTTTTCCACGAATAAAGAATATTACATAAACCCGACCATGATGTTCTTACCATCACTTGTTCTGATTTTACCACCACAATGTCCCATTTTTGCCATTACAATGTCCCGTTTTTGCCATTACAATGTCCCGTTTTTGCCATTACAATGTCCCGTTTTACCACCACAATGTCCCATTTTTCCCTCCACAGCGTACCGTTTTTGCTATTACAATGTCCCGTTTTTGCCATTACAATGTCCCGTTTTACCATCACAATGTCCCGTTTTACCCATCACAATGTTGCGTTATCGTCTGAAGGAAATATTGTCAGTTTATTTTAAAATAAAAGTTCATTATTACGGCACCTTGTCAAACTGCTAAAATTATTGACACGTCCACTTGAGAATGTGTCCAACATATCTAACATTTACTTCCTTGTTAGTTGTTCCTTTCATGTTAACATGTAAACTATGTGCGTGTTGTTATATTTACATGTCTTCTCCTGTCTGCACAATCCGCCATTGCCAGAACTTGATTATAGTCCGCTCAGGAATTGTTATCCAAATTCAAAATCAATTTTCAAGAAATAATTTGTGGACTGCTGTGAGATTTCGCTTGCAGTCTTATATTTTCCCCGGACCTTAAAACACTATTTCTTTCTATTAATAAAGTGACCTGGTGTAGGATTTTGCTTATATCGCGCATGTAAAAAAAACACACACACAAGAGGCTTTAAGGACAAACAATTAAATGTTTTACAGTCAAAAATCCCCTAACCCGTTCAATAACTGGCACATTTTCAAATGTTGCGCGAGAAAACAATCAGGTAGTCTCAAATTGCACAGAGAGGATCGCGTGAAGACAGTGTTGACCTTACCAGAATATAAAGCGGTGCCAGTCACTGTGAAATTGTAACGTGTGATGTGTAGTACTATAAAATCGAATGTTTCTTGTACACTATTTGTTTTTGTACACAATCTATATAAGAAATACTCATTTGCAAGATTCGCTTTGCCTTTGTGCCTAATATTTGCAAATTCTTAAAGTCCATGAAAATTCAATACTGCATGGCAAAAATGATGATATATGCCAGATAGTTTCTGAGAAAATTTATTTTGAGTTTGGGCATACATTTTTGAACGTACTATATATAGTTCAATTACTAAAGCATTGTACCATCTGGTAAGTAAATGGCTGGCTTCTAAATACAGAATTACCGTTAAGACTAAGCATGTTTAGCGTAGTAATGTTGATTACAAATCTGAGACTATTTAGTAACCTATGGACACTTCACTAGCTCACCCCACAGTCAACTATATAGATGGCCCTTGGGTTGGAAAATAACGGAAAACACAACTGGCACGACGTTTTAATCTTTGCGAGCAGGGGAGTTTGTGGGTAAAGTGACGTCATCCTTCTATAGCTCGTCATTTCCACAATTATATATATCTCCAATATAGCTCGCAAAGCTGAAGACGTCAAGCTAGTTGGGATGTTTTCCGATTTTATTTTCTGCCCGCGGGCCATATGTAGCTCAAACCAATGCCATCTATATCTCTCAAGCCAACCCGCTGAGGGCGGACCACCCACAGCCTGTGATGTTCTCAGTATTGCGAGCAGGGGCTGTTGTAGGTAAAGTGACGTCAGCCGCTTATAGCTCGCTCAGCTCAAGACCTCACAAGCTTTATGGTATTTTCGGGAAAACTTTCAACGGGCAGACTTGGGATTCTAGAGGGGACATTTCTCAAACCACTAATATTTATATTGAAAGCCAGGTAAGGTTAAGGCAAAAAAATGCACATAAATGCATACAAATGCGAAGCGGCACTGAAGCTAATTGCGGGGAGAAATAAACAAAAAATATAGATTTTTTTTTTTTTAAACGGTGTGATTAAGGCTAAATGTAACAAGTGGACAACACAAACCAGAACGTTTCGGCTCAGTAGGCCTTCAGCAGGAACAAACATACAACACACATACAAATATGTAATTTTTTTATATTTAAAAATTAATTAATATATATTTAAAAAATGAATAATAATTTCGAAAATATATTGATAAGCCGAAGGGCTTAGAGGATTTCCAGGAAAGCACCCCAGGCTTGTGATTTTCAGTTGTGTTAGCTATAGACGGCTGACGTCATTTTACAAACAACCGCCCCTGCTGGCAATGCTGAAAACGTCACAACCTTTGGCTAGTCCATTGCCACCTACATTGATGGCCTGTCCGCTCAGGGGGACCGTCTTAAGGTTGCAACGTTTTCCGCATTGCGAGCAGGAGCGGTTGTGGGTAAAATGACGTCAGCCGTCTATATATAACATAATAGAAGACGTCACAAGCTTGCGGTGCTTTCTGGAAAATTCGCTCAGCCCTTCGGCTTGAGAGGGATAGCTCAGTGGTTAGTGAATTGGACTACAGAGGACACGAGGAAGGGTTCGATCTCAGCCCTTCGGCTTGAGAGGGATAGCTCAGTGGTTAGTGAATTGGACTACAAAGGACACGAGGTAGGGTTCGATCTCAGCCGACGGCTTACGGTTCACCCAGCCTTTAATGGATACCGGATTTTTTTCTGGGAAAGTAAATCGGCACGGGCGTAATCCCGACCACATTACCCCAAAAATCATGTGCCGAGGGTATGTAAAATTTATGGTCACTAACACCATATTCCCTATATGCCACTTGGCGTGACGGGGGTACTTTACTACTTTACTTATTACCTTCGGATTGAGAGATATAGGGGCCAATGGGTGGTGATCGCCCTCAATGCACAGGCATTCCCTATAAGTGGCAATGTTCAAATGATGTACTCACAATAATAAAATGTAATATTGCACTGATATCTTGATGTTCTGTGCACAGTTTCTCACGTTGTACGCCAAGTTTGCATTTCATAAACAAGCAGTACAAAGAAATGGCTTTACATGTGGATTGCTTTGTTGTTGACAGTGATGCGCACTTGTGTTTTCAATGTGTGCTATGTTGCTCTTTGTGTGTCATTTTATAAAAGCGTCATTTAATAGGAAGGATTATTCAATGACTCGCTAAATTAAAGGGGCGAATGTCAATTTAGTCCCGTAAATTATTTCAGTTCGGAAGAGTAGTGTTCCCCTGAATAAATATTGCACTTTATTCAGTAGTTCTCAAACTGTGTTATTAAAAGACCCCTAATTCTAGAGAACAGAGAAACAACGCAACAGTAAAGTCCCCAAAGAAACAAATTAAAATCACAAATGCTTTTGAGTGGATATATCAGTTAACTCATCAAAAATTGTCGTATATTTTATCAGTGAAGCACTCTGGAACATACAAAGTTACATTAACTAAATGTCCATGCTTAAATAATATTTATAAAAATGCATTTGAATTAAGAAGCGGGTAAATTCCCTGTTTATATTTAATAAGCTAAATGAGTGATCTCCCCTTAGTTGGCGTCACGTCAAAATTACAGTGGTTTTCAAAGACAGAGTAATTGTGTATTTATGTTTAGCTTTAAGGTTAGTTTTATCATAAAACCCAACAATAGTAATCTCAAATTTAATATTGCTATTATATTTTTTATATAGGGCTCTGAATAAAGTGCAATGTTACTCAAGGGGGTGTTACTCTTGCGAACTTTAATTTACTGTACTAAACTAGTACTTTACCGAGAAGCGATCTAATGTGTGACTTTCAATAATACTTGAGTACCACAATAGTTTTGTTGTGACGTCAATTAAGGGGAGATCACTCTTTCGCTGAAATAATTTACAGCGACCATACTATTTAGACTTTTGCAAAATCATCCTAAATAGAATAAAGGATTCAATAGATACAGTAATGCGTGAAGAACAGGCTGGGTATAGAAAAGGGTGAAGCTACATTGTCCACATTTTTACTCTATGACTTATATTGGAGGAACACATTGAAAAGCAAAAACCTTTTGTACTTAACTTCATCGACTTCAAAAAAGCATTTGACAGTATTCATCGAGATTCTTTGTGGAAAATTCTGAAGCAATATGGCTTACCATAAAAAATCATAAATATTATTAAAGACATGTATGATGGTTACACATGTGCAGTTCGAACAGAGGAAGGACTGAGCGAATGTTTCCCAATAGAAACTGGGGTTAAACAAGGATGTATTTTATCGCCCTTGTTATTTGGAGTTGTTATGGACTTCATAATGAAGAAATGCTGCACTGGTAATAAAGGCATCGAATGGATACAAGGAGACCATTTGGAGGACCTCGACTTTGCTGATGACATAGTTCGCATCAGCAGTCAGATAAAAACGATGCAGGAAAACACAAATGAACTATCATCAATAGCCAGCAAAACTGGGCTTGAGATCAATAATGAAAAGACTAAAGTCATGAAAAGCTTAATTCCAACAGACGACAAAATATACATGGAAAACAAACCAGTGGAAGAGATCGAAAACTTTATCTATATTGGAAGTCACACTGATGGAGAAGGGGATACAAGTAAAGAAATTAGAATCAGAATGGCTAAAGCAGCAATGTCTTTCAGAAGCCTTGAAAAGTTGTGGAAATCAAAACTCATCAGCACAAACACAAAACTTAGACTATTCAAATCAAACGTGCTATCAACCCTTACGTATGCGTGTGAAAGCTGGAAAACAACAAGAGATATAGAAACAAAGTTGAACGCATTCGAAAATAAATGTCTAAGGAAGATACTTGGTATAGCGTGGAACGAATTCAAAACAAACGAGGAAATTAGAGAAATCGCTAATCAACCACTAGTATCTTCAGTAATAAAGAAAAGATGATGGTCATATGTTGGACATGTGAGGAGAAGAGATAATAACCGAATAGCAAAGCAAGCCCTCATGTGGGTAAACAACAGGTAGGAGAAAAAGAGGAAGACCCAGAGAGACACTTTGAAGAACATTAATCAGTGAGGCAAGAGCAGCAGGAATCGGCTCCCTAAATGAGATAGAGCTGCTTGCACAGAACAGAGACAAATGGCGAGATTTGATAAAATATCTTTAAAAGAAATGAAAACTGCTAGAACAAAAATTCAGATTAAAGTATCTTGGTCTACGCCCTATGGGCCGGCTACGTCTCGAAAGGCCAATAGATAGATACTAGACTTTTACGATTAACTGCTTATAAATGAAGGTTATTCGCACGATATTTAGAAGAAACGTATAGGGCAATACATCGAACGTTATTTAGTAGATCCCGTTCCTTATTCATCACAAGATGATCAGATCTGTAGATATTCAGAGTGCAGGAGATCAGCCGTTATAGGTCCTGCTTGTAATTGGTTGCTAGATATTTATAGTGCAGGAGATCAGCCGTTATAGGTCCTGTTTGTAATTGGTTGCTAGATATTTATAGTGCAGGAGATCAGCCGTTATAGGTCCTGTTTGTAATTGGTTGCTAGATATTTATTGTGCAGGAGATCAGCCGTTATAGGTCCTGTTTGTAATTGGTTGCTAGATATTTATTGTGCAGGAGATCAGCCGTTATAGGTCCTGTTTGTAATTGGTTGCTAGATATTTATAGTGCAGGAGATCAGCCGTTATAGGTCCTGTTTGTAATTGGTTGCTATAGTTCGCTTCAGATTTTTTGCCTCACTTCAAAAAACCACAGCTCAGCAACCATTTGTGCTACAGTGCTGATATTTTGCATGTAACCTACTGAATCTCATAACGTAATAGAAAAAATAAATTCATTGCAAACAAACTGCTGGTTTTTCTTGTGCGCTTGCTTACCAGGAGGATAAAAGTATGATTAAACTTGGGCACATTTGAATCAAAATTTAAGAGTATTTACCCCTTCCATATCACTTCAAGAATGATTTAAACATCTTCATTTGGGAATTTCCTTTACATGTTGGTGGGTAAAGGCACCGGTTACACTATTGAATTGCAAATGTCAGATTTTTGTCAATATTTGCACATATGTGTAGCAAATTTCTCTTATATTCGGTGCGCAATTCTGGTTTTGCACTTACTGGATTAAAATTGTCAACTTTTTGTATCACGTCATTAGTATAACGTCACCAAAAATACAAAATCAAATTATTTACATAGGCGTGTTTTGTGAGTTGTGCCCTTAACAATGAGTTTAAAGTTGAAATTTGTTACTGAACAAATATTACAAAGAAATTATATTTATATTTTTGTAGAGAGGCAAAACGAGGGAGTCTATATCACAGCATATCAAATCCTGAAAAGAGAACGATGCACGTGTTAGGTTTAAGTAAACGGTCGTTTCATAGATCAGTGAAAAATGTTCAATGTGAATGTTCAAGGAAAGAAAGAAGTCGAGGAAGAAAACATTTGTTAGACAGTTTTGACAGAGAACTTGTCCGCAGAGAGATTTGTAAAATGTTTGACTTAGGGGAAGAAGTTACCATAAGGAAACTTAAGATTTGGCTTAAAAAGAACACCAGTATTGATGTATCAAAAACTACACTATGGAGAAGTGTGCGGAGTTTAGGCTTCACTTTTAGAAAATATTCTTGTGGAAGAAACATCATTTGCGAGAAACCTCATTTAGTAGCTGCAAGAAGCAAATATGTACGTGAAGTTAGACAAATGCGTAATGAAGATTATGACATTGTGTACTTGGACGAAACATGGATTAATGCCCACCACACAAATGAAAAAGAATGGCAGTCATTAGATGGGACTATTAAAAGGTATGTACCTAGCAGCAAAGGAAAGCGCCTTATAGTGGCACATGCTGGGAGCAAAAATAATGGCCTGGTGGAGAATGCTGAACTTGTTTTTATTGCAAAGTCAACTGATAACCAGGATTATCATTCAGAGATGAACAGTCATATGTTCAGAGATTGGATTAAGACACTCTTTTGCCTTTATTAGATCGACCATCTTGTTTGATCATGGATAATGCATCTTACCATAACAAAGTGGCACAAGAAGATAAAGTTCCAACATCATCAAGCACTAAAGCTGAAATAAAGACATGGCTGACAAGGGAACAAATACCATTTAACGATATGTATCTCAAGCCTGAATTACTTTCACTTGTAAAACAGATACAACGGCCAAAGATATTTCAAATAGATAAATTAATTGAAGAACATGGTCATAGATGTTTGAGGCTGCCTCCATATCACTCACACCTAAATCCTATTGAATTAGTTTGGGCAAAGATCAAAGGGCAAGTAGCATCCGAAAATAAAACTTTCAAATTATCTGATGTTAAAGAGCTTACCAATGTTGCTATTTCAAACATAGACAAAGATTATTGGGCTAGTTGTGAAGACCATGTTATGGTTGAGGAAGATAAGTATTGGAGAAACGATGGTCTGTGGGTTATTCAACCAAAAATGGTAATACGTCTATTAGATTCGGCAGATTCTGAATAAAACTCATTTGTTTGAACTTACTGAAGTGACTTTGTTGGAGTTGGAAACTCTGGATACGGACCACTTCAGGAACTGTTTTTTTAGTGAGTTGACGATGTATTCTGTGTTCTTAAAATAAATAATTTCTATTCGGTGAATGTTCGGCCTATTTTGATTTGATTCAATATTAGTTGTATAATTAAAAGAGCCCAATCCAAATGGGTAGCATGTTGTGAAAAAGTGCAATTGTGGCGGTTTATTCCCCTATACACCTTCAGGCATGACAGGAACACTTACTTACTTACTCTCTTATTATAAAGTAATAATGTCCCTTATATAAAAATAAAAGTTACGCCTTTTCCTCTAAAAAGTGTAAAAGATCTTCATTTACCGTACATTCTGTTTTTGTGTCAAAATAAATACAAATGAAGGAGATCAAAGGAAGTTGCCGCTTTGAGGAAACGGTAACACATACGATAATTTAAATGATAAATTCGTTACGTCATTGAAAATCTAAGGTCGCATGCAAAAAATCATGGTATTCTATCAGACGGTTTTCGAGATATTACTGGAATTAGGGAGGCAAACAATCTGAAACAAACTATAGATATTTATTGTGCAGGAGATCAGCCGTTATAGGTCCTGTTTGTAATTGGTTGCTATATATTTATTGTGCAGGAGATCAGCCGTTATAGGTCCTGTTTGTAATTGGTTGCTAGATATTTATAGTGCAGGAGATCAGCCGTTATAGGTCCTGTTTGTAATTGGTTGCTAGATATTTATTGTGCAGGAGATCAGCCGTTATAGGTCCTGTTTGTAATTGGTTGCTAGATATTTATTGTGCAGGAGATCAGCCGTTATAGGTCCTGTTTGTAATTGGTTGCTATATATTTATTGTGCAGGAGATCAGCCGTTATAGGTCCTGTTTGTAATTGGTTGCTAGATATTTATAGTGCAGGAGATCAGCCGTTATAGGTCCTGTTTGTAATTGGTTGCTAGATATTTATTGTGCAGGAGATCAGCCGTTATAGGTCCTGTTTGTAATTGGTTGCTAGATATTTAAAAAGAAACATAGGGCAGCATGTCACATAGTATAGAAGAGAATCCCATTGGTAATGCATCAAAACACATTTAGACTTAGAACTATTGTTACTGCGAGCATGAAACACTTTCCCAACTATTTCTCATTTGTTAGTTAGGCCCACGTCCATGAAAGGGAGTCATTGACTCATTTGAAAGAAACTGCTCAAGATCAAAGCTAGAATGTTACAATGTGAAACAGCTACATCAATTAAACACAAATCTTTGTGTTTCCAAGATTTAAACAAATGTCTTCATGTGTCATTTATACATACATTCTTTTACCTTGACTTTCTTATGTATATTTTTTTTTAAATAATCATTGGGTGTAAATGGATCGTGAAACCAAAATGTAATACTGTCATACAGGAAGGGGATCACTCTTTCGCGGAATTTAATTTCATAATTTAAATACTGTCATACAATTTGTACGTGAATACTTTTTGCGTGTGTCATATCATCTTTCCCGCCGCCCAGCATAATAACACATTAATATATAGTGCTTTGTTTTTTAATAAATAAAAGTTTACCAGAACTTGGTTATCCCGCCCCATTAAGCTAGAACATAGTTAACATCCCAAGTGTCTAGCGTACTTACTTTATTTGTTTATAGTTGTCAATTAGCATAACATGAGAATGTAAACTGGTAGCAGTTCTAGTGTACAAAATATACATAAAATGGTATTAAGCTGCTAAACATGTAGAGAGACAATACTAACTTCGATGTTTATGGGAAAGCCTTCATCAGTACAAACAACACATTTTAATAGAAAAACACGAAAGGCAATTACTAATCTCAAATCACAAAATTAGCGGAAAAGGAAGAGTCGTCTGGGCCTATGCTTTCTAGTATTCTTTTATGTTAAAAATATGTAACTCGTGCCGTTAATATCCTACAAATTTACTGGAACGCATTCCAGATATATAAAAGAAAAAGAATTACTGTTTATATGTAATTTCGTGCTTGTTTACATTTAATACAGTTATGTCGTTTAGTGTTGAATTATTATGTATACAAAAAAACAAGAACAACAACAACTATGACACCTCTTCTGATTGGTCAACATCAGTGTTGTAATTCTGTATAGGATACAGCTGTTGTTATTATCACACATAGCAGGTAATTGTGTGGGGAGATGCCTTCATAGACATCACCGCTGTTTACCAATTATGTGTCCAATTAAGGAGCGATGTGTGGTAAACTTAGTGACTTCAGGACTAATTAACTAAAGCAAGTCAAGGAACATAGTAATTTAGTGGCAACATAGAAGAATGAATGCGGGAATGATGTTAATATAATGAATACAAAGACAAATGAGGTAATGTGCAAGATGTAATGATTACGGAGAAGGTTGATGTGAGAAAGGTTTTGAAAACGTAATGATTACGGAGAATGTTGTCAAAGAAGTATGGAAACTTTAATGATTACAGAGAAGGTTAATGCGAGAGAGGTTTTGAAAACATAATGACTTTAAAAGTAGAATCAGGTGAGAATAGTCTTAAAGACCATGGAGAAGGTTGATGCGAGAAAAGTTTGGAAAATGTAATGACCACAGAGAAGATTCTGGATGGATAAGTGTAGAAAACTTAATGACTACAGAGAAGATTCTGGATGGATAAGTGTAGAAAACTTAATGACTACAGAGAAGATTCTGGATGGATAAGTGTAGAAAACTTAATGACTACAGAGAAGATTCTGGATAGATAAGTATAGAAAATGTAATGACTACAGAGAAGATTCTGGATGGATAAATAAGTATAGAAAACTTAATGACTACAGAGAAGATTCTGGATGGATAAGTATAGAAAATTTAATGACTACAGAGAAGATTCTGGATGGATAAGTATAGAAAACTTAATGACTACAGAGAAGATTCTGGATGGATAAGTATAGAAAACTTAATGACTACAGAGAAGACTCTGGATGGATAAGTATAGAAAACTTAATGACTACAGAGAAGACTCTGGATGGATAAGTATAGAAAACTTAATGACTACAGAGAAGGCTCTGGATGGATAACTATAGAAAATGTAATGACTACAGAGAAGATTCTGGATGGATAAGTATAGAAAACTTAATGACTACAGAGAAGATTCTGGATGGATAAGTATAGAAAACTTAATGACTACAGAGAAGATTCTGGATGGATAACTATAGAAAACTTAATGACTACAGAGAAGATTCTGGATGGATAAGTATAGAAAACTTAATGACTACAGAGAAGGCTCTGGATGGATAACTATAGAAAATGTAATGACTACAGAGAAGATTCTGGATGGATAAGTATAGACAATTTAATGACTACAGAGAAGATTCTGGATGGATAAGTATAGAAAATTTAATGACTACAGAGAAGACTCCGGATGGATAAGTATAGAAAACTTAATGACTACAGAGAAGATTCTGGATGGATAAGTATAGAAAACTTAAGGACTACAGAGAAGATTCTGGATGGATAAGTGTAGAAAACTTAATGACTACAGAGAAGACTCTGACGACAGAAATCTGGAAACCTTTACTTTTTCAAAAAGATTGAGGTGAGGAAATCTGGAAAATCTATTTACTGCTAGAAAAGTAAGAGAACGTGAAAAGCAATGACATCAGAGAATATAGATGCTTGAAATGTCTGGAAAATGTAATGACTACAAATAAGACTGAGTTAAGTAAAGTCTAGAAAATCGACTGGCAACAAAGTAAAGATATAAAGTAAACACACATACAGAAGAACATGTATCCAGATATCACGTGGCGGGGTATTTCATTTTAAACTTTAACGTTTATTTACAAATTCATAATAAGATGTCAACTTGTCCCCCCTCTCCCTTCCTCCCCCCTTTTTCCCTAAATAAAGAAACCCATTGTTTATAGTTTCTAATCTATAGTTTAAACAAACGGTTATAAACTTTTTTGTTTTCATGTTTAGTAAGTGACTACTAAAACAATATATAAATGTAATTGTTTCTAATTATTTGTTATAATTATACAATATAATTATTAAATTATTTATATCAGAGCCTGTGGGGACTGGTTGGTCTCCAGGCCAGACGCCGGTCTCGAGACAGAGAGGTTGTGAGTTCACATTTCGACTACACCAGTTGGGATTTTTATTTATGATTTCTATCTCAGGCGATCACCCCTGGTTTCAGCAGAGGCCCGGCTTGAAACGTCAATTACTCATCGACGGAAAAAAAGTAGGAGTTATCTACCTTTCTCGGTGAGGGACTCCTGTGCACACTGCTGCCAGGGATTAACACGCACAATTCAGTTCCTAGTCTCTAAAAGGAGGGACTTCGCCAGAGGTGAAAGCTGGCGAACGCAAAAAAAAAAAAAAAAAAGGATAAATATCAGAGCCTTTGCATTTATCTTTATCTGTATTTAATGGGCATATATATGTTTCACCAAATAATAGGGTGGCAAATGCCCCAGTTTTTATTTTTAATTTTAATATTTCAAATTGTTTTTTTTTTATTAAATAATAGGCATTAGTATGAATCAGAGCAAGAGAGTGTTAATGACAAATGGAATACAGCATAAAGTAAATGTGTGTATATTGTCTATGTCTTCGTCCTACTGATCATGAAGTCTATACCGGAATTGACACGGGAGCATGGAGATTACGCTGCCCGTGACGGCTGTTACAGCGACCCGGAAGTGTCCATATTGAGCCGCGCACTATTTATACTGTTTAATGCGGTACGTTCAATATAACTGTTTTTATGAACGTAAATACGTGCAGTTTTACTGAACACAATACGTTAAGTAGAACAGCATGGACGATCGGGGTGAACGTTGATTGCTGGAACTGGGACTGAGCAAATATGAGAATGTCCCGCCTGCAGTGAAGCCATTCCATTGTAAAGCCTTCATCCATTGATGTTGATACATATCACACTGTTAGTAGCAAAGCCAATATTATCATTCATTCGATGGCACTGGCGTGGTCAAGAATTAGAATCCAACGTGGGTTGAGTTGCGCATTGTCAGCCTCACTTACTGGTTCATGCCACGCTCCATCCACTGCATAACAATGTCACTGCTTGTTTACTTTGAAAGGAACTTCTGAATAAACATAATGATAAAAGAGATACTTAAGCAAGACAAATCAATGAAACGCAAGGAGAGTGGATTTTTCAGAGAGCTGGCAATGAGTATGGTGAGCTATTTGTAGTAGATGAATATTTTTGAAAGTTGTTGATTGTGAACGCCGAAACAATGACTCAACATTGGGGGGGGGGGGATCATGATGTAAAGCATCGGCCTCTGGCCTCAGGTTGAATCAACTTCAGGCGGTGGTAATGTTTCTCTTTGAATCCACAGTTTGTTCTTCACTTTACAAACCCCCTTGTCTCTGGATTGTGAGGTCTAACCCTCCTGGATAACGGCAAGAAGCAGGAAATCCTGTGTGCACTCATTGCACTTTATATAAGCCCTTGACAGTTCAATATAGAAGAGTAGATCAAAGTGGCCGCTACCAGGACAAAATTGTTAAGTAAATCTGCCCATGCCTAAGAGAGATGTATCACGTCCTTGTCGTAAACTAGCGACACAATCCTTGCACGCCCACTTAATAACAGTTGATCGCAGAAGAAGAAGATGAACTCATGATAATGATGATATTTACGAGCTCCCGCATTATTTTTATAATAAATTGATTTACTGATAATAAATTGATCTCCTGATTTTACATATGAGTGGAATAGGTTATCCTTGTTCCATGTATTTGATGGATAGAGTTAATTGCTCTTAACGTCCTTCACACAGACAAGAGATATGGGCCATAACAAGGACACATTTCTCAAAGACGAGCTTGCTGGCGTTCTGGGGCCTAGGGCCATGGCCCTTTTTGGGGCCCATATTGCTGCTGTTAGTGGTGCTATCTCTGCCCGTGCGGGCCAGTTCTGTCTTCATGTGCTACATGTACTTCAACGCCATACACCGCGTGTTGACACACCGCACTGTCAGCGCTACACAACATGCCGTCGAGGTCAAGGTCTGCTGCCAACGTGTTCAGGTACTTAAACTCACCCAACGCCATCTTTCTTCACAGCCATCTGTAGAGATAGGCCTGGTTGCAAATCTTCTAGAGTAACGTCGCTAGTCCTGGTTCAGCTTTGTGAGAAGGTACAATTGTGGAAAGGATTCTGTCAGCTTTGAGAGAACACCTATAACTACTCACAAAAGCTCAGCTTTGACCGGTGACGTCATACTAGTGGGGGCTGCGGTCAGGCCTATCTCTAAAGATGGCTGTGCTTTCTTACAATTTTTATGCTTCCTTATTCGCTATTCAGTCTTCTTCTTCTTCTTCATTCCTTCCTCATTTGCCCTTCAGCGTCGAGGGGAGATATAATTTGCGGTCTTTTGCTCTTCAGTTGCAGTGGCAAATAATTTGCTGTATTTTACTTCTTGATTTGCTTTCTCTTTCTGCACGTTTTCTAATTGTTTCTAGTAGGTCCATTCTATCTAATCATCTTTTATTTCCAAGAAAACACACTCAGTCTGTTGCTTTTGTAGCGTCTGTCTGCTGATAGCTGTCGTCTTCTTCACTTCTTCCTCTTTGTCCACTTGTCGAAGAGATTAAAAGTTTTGTTCTTGCTCTTCTTGCAGTCTCAACACTTGATACTGTTGTTGATTTTTTTTAGAATTGTCACTCCAACGTAGTCTTGGTTTGGTTCGATGGTTGTGTGGAGTATGCTTAGTGCTTTTTTTTCTTTTTTTTTTCAACGTGGCTAAACAATTTATTTCTTTTATATATTCTACTTGAGAAGTGATCCTTAACTGTGTTCCTAGTTTTTTATTTATATAATTTTGTTCTTCAAGCTGTCTGTACGTTTAATTTTGATAGCATGATGTATATCTTATTAAATTTGATTGTTTTAGAATCTAGCGTCCACGTTTGACAGTAGTAGCACAACGTTGGGATCAAAACTTTGTTGAAGAGCGCTCTTGCAGCAACTACCGAGACTTCGTTGTTGGCAAGTTATAGTGACATTTGTGTAACATGCTTTAGTGCATCTCCATTAATATCGGCATTAAAGCTTTAATTTTGACTAAAATATTTGTTATAGTTTATGACTTCCTTTTTGTGGTTTTTTTTTTTAACTCTGCTGTGTGTTTACCCATTAATTTCTGTTTAACAATGACGTCACTGTGAAAGTAGACAAATGCAGTATTACAAACAGTACAGTTTAATCTCTTTTGTTTTATTTCTGGAGTAGGCCGTAGCCCATGATTGTAAACATGAGTTAGCAGACTACTATTAGAGCATCTCGATGTCCACACACACGCGCGCACACATCATCACAACTTGTTTATTATTATTCTGTTCAATGTGCGCATGTGTACAAAATGCAAGCATTTTAACGCTTTCGTGGCAAGAAGATTTATGGCAAAAAAAAAGTTGTTATTGAACGAAAAAAAAATGTATATAAAAATGAACAATTATCAATTTAAAATTAACAATCAATGTTAAATTTATGCGAAAACATCTTATTCGTTATAGAGTTGATTCGTCTTTTAAGTAGAAAAGCTTGCTAAACAATGTGTACGGCAAGACGAAAAGGGTTTCTGTTTCAATACGGTGTTTAAGATGTCAAACACTCATCATCATCATCATTGAGTGCCGTCTCCGCATCGAAGGTTGGCTACCATGGAGCGCCATTCCACTCTATCTCTTGCTTTGATGGTGCAGATTGGCATAGGCTGACTTGTCCATCTTTTGATGTTATTCGTCTATGTTAGTCTTGGTCTGCCTCTTTTACCTTGTATTTTCCCTTCCAATATTACTTATAGTAGGCTGTTGTGTATTTCTATATGCCCCAAAAATTTAATTTGTCTTGTTCTAATTGTGTTTAGTAGTTCTCTTGTCATTTTTAGTTGTTTTAAAACTTCATCGTTTGTTTTCTTTCCATCCAATTCTACCTATTCTTCTATAAATCCACATTTCAAAGGCTTCAATTTTTCATAGTCTAACACTAACCACAAAAAAAACTTAACGTAGGTGGTGCAAAGTTCGTACCAGAGAGCCTGAAAGAGTTAAAATACTTATTTGAGAAATTGTATTTCCATTTAAATCTACAAACCCTTCCAGGGACCAAAACACAAACATGAGACTATCGCTTTCATCTAGGGGCGGAATCTAGAGAACTGTTGGGCTATTACTATCATCTAATGGTTGAATCTAGAGAACTGTTGGGCTATTACTATCATCTAATGGCTGAATCTAGAGAAATGTTGGGCTATTACTATCATCTAATGGCTGAATCTAGAGAACTGTTGGGCTATTATCATCTAATGGCTGAATCTAGGGAACTGTTGGGCCATCACTATCATCCAGGAGCTGAATCTATAGAACTATTGGGTCATCGCTATCATCTAGGGGCTGAATCTGTAGAACTATTGGGTCACCGCTATCATCTAGGGGCGGAATCTATAGAACTATTGGGCAGTCACTTTCATCTAGGGGCGGAATCTAGAGAACTATTGGGTCATCACTATCATCCAGGGGCTGAATCGATAGAACTATTGGGTCATCGCTATCATCTAGGGGCGGAATCTATCATCCAGGGGCTGAATCAATGGAACTATTGGGCTATCATCCAGGGGCTGAATCTATAGAACTATTGGGTCATCGCTATCATCTAGGGGCTGAATCTATAGGACTATTGGGTCATCGCTATCATCTAGGGGCTGAATCTATAGAACTATTGGGCTATCACTGTCATCCAGGGGCTGAATCTATAGAACTATTGGGTCATCACTATCATCTAGGGGCTCAATCTGTAGCACTATTGGGTCATCGCTATCATCTAGGGGCTGAATCTATAGCACTATTGGTCTATCACTGTCATCCAGGGGCTGAATCTGTAGAACTGTTGGGATATCACTATCATCTAGGGGCTGAATCTATAGAACTATTGGGTCATCGCTATCATCTAGGGGCTGAATCTATAGCACTATTGGGCTATCACTGTCATCCAGGGGCTGAATCTATAGAACTATTGGGTCATCGCTATCATCTACAGGCTGAATCTGTAGAACTGTTGGGATATCACTATCATCCAGGGGCTGAATCTATAGAACTATTGGGTCATCGCTATCATCTAGAGGCTGAATCTATAGAACTGTTGGGATATCACTATCATCCAGGGGCTGAATCTATAGAACTATTGGGTCATCGCTATCATCTAGAGACTGAATCTGTAGAACTGTTGGGATATCACTATCATCCAGGGGCTGAATCTATAGATTTATTGTGTCATCGCTATCATCTAGAGGCTGAATCTATAGAACTGTTGGGATATCACTATCATCCAGGGGCTGAATCTATAGAACTATTGGGTCATCACTATCATCTAGGGGATGAATCTAGAGAACTGTTAGGCAATCACTATCATCTAGGGGCGGAATCTATACAACTATTGGGTCATCGCTATCATCTAGGGGCTGAATCTATAGAACTATTGGGCTATCACTATCATCCAGGGGCTGAATCTGTAGAACTATTGGGTCAACGCTATCATCTAGGGGCTGAATCTATAGAACTGTTGGGATATCACTGTCATCTAGGGGCTGAATCTGTAGAACTATTGGGATATCACTGTTATCTAGGGGCTGAATCTATAGAACTGTTGGGATATCACTGTTATCTAGGGGCTGAATCTATAGAACTATTGGGATATCACTGTCATCTAGGGGCTGAATCTAGAGAACTATTGGGATATCACTGTTATCTAGGGGCTGAATCTATAGAACTATTGTGCTATCACTGTCATCTAGGGGCGGAATCTATAGAACTATTGGGATATCACTGTCATCTAGGCGCGAATCTATAGAACTATTGGGATATCACTGTCATCTAGGCGCGAATCTATAGAACTATTGGGTCATCACCATCATCTAGGGGCTGAATCTATAGAACTATTGGGATATCACTGTTATCTAGGAGCTGAATCTATAGAACTATTGGGTCATCACCATCATCTAGGGCTGAATCTAAAGAACTATTGGGTCATCGCTATCATCTAGGGGCTGAATCTGTAGAACTATTGGGTCATCACTATCATCTAGGGGCTGAATCTGTAGAACTATTGGGTCATCGCTATCATCTAGGGGCTGAATCTGTAGAACTATTGGGTCATCGCTATCATCTAGGGGCTGAATCTGTAGAACTGTTGGGCTATCACTGTTATCTAGGGGCTGAATCTGTAGAACTATTGGGCTATCACTGTTATCTAGGGGCTGAATCTGTAGAACTATTGTGTCATCGCTATCATGTAGGGGCTGAATCTATAGAACTATTGGGCTATCACTGTCATCTAGGGGCTGAATCTGTAGAACTATTGGGTCATGGCTATCATCTAGGGGCTGAATCTGTAGAACTATTGGGTCATCGCTATCATCTAGGGGCTGAATCTGTAGAACTATTGGGTCATCGCTATCATGTAGGGGCTTAATCTATAGAACTATGGGGCTATCACTGTTATCTAGGGGCTGAATCTGTAGAACTATTGGGCTATCACTGTTATCTAGGGGCTGAATCTGTAGAACTATTGGGCTATCACTGTTATCTAGGGGCTGAATCTGTAGAACTATTGGGTCATTGCCTCTTCTATTATGCATTCAAAGCGATTGGAAGAAGCTGAGTCTTAAAATTTCTGATCTTGTTTTGGTAGAAATTGAATATTGCTTCCCCAAAACTCTCAGTTTAGCAATTTCTTTTATCATGTCATTACGAGTATTAACTATTAAAATAGCATTCATGAAATTCCATTCATTCATGGAGCGCCATTCCATTCTGTCTCTTGCTTTAATGGTGCAGATTCATGTATAGAATTATTTATTGTAGCTAAACATTTGACTTTCTGTGTGTTGTGTCACAAAAAGAAACCACTTACATGATATATCAATTTTTAGAAAGAGTGAAATGTGTTTGGTTGTTCTAAAATTTCTGTTATATAGAACTAAAATGCCACTTTGGAATGAAAACAAGCAGCTGTGCTCTCTAACAAAGTGTGGCACTCAACAGTATTAAGCTAATAGTTCTTCATTCATGAACTAATTTTGTTGCATTATGCTTTGTATCTTGCATGAAGATTTAGTGTGCAAATACCAGAAATGGAGTACTCCACCACCATTAGGTGGTGCTCAACACATTTAACAAATATACCTGAAATAGAGTGATGACCACTGACAAGAAGGTTCAATTTCCCCCATGTTGCGATTTTTTTCCCCAGATCTCTTCGAGGTTATAACCGAGCCTCTGAAAATGGGTACAGGTATGGGGGCCTAGTACGATACTGATCATACCGCTCATAAAATATGCGGTTCATCATTGACAAATACGAATACTAACTCCTTCTTATTACATCTGCACTGCTAAAGCGGTGTTGTACGCCGGCGACAGTCCCTTTTTGACAAATCAAGTGTTGTGAATGCGACCTTTCAACGTCTAGACTTGATCTGCGCTTTACGTCACATTGGTGCTGTTCATGGCCGTTATTGGAATTCCTTGACGCAAGCTATTTCCATGTTATTTATCAATGTAAACTACTTCGTCAGCTGCAGTTTTATCTCTTTATGGAATTTGCACAGTGTTTTGTTCGTCTTAGGTTGCTTTTACTAGAGTAATCAGAAATCGAAATTGAGCGAAATTGTGTGCACGACTTTTTTTGTGTGCTACGTCATCATAATGGTTCATCGTATATCCCTAGACTCTAGACCGGCCGTACGCTAATCTTACGGTCGGTTGTTTGATGTGCGACGGGGATAATCTGACGACTAACTGTGTGTCTATATGTTTGGAATTGGAGTCAACAATGATGGCCTAACATCATCAAGCGCTCTACATTTTAAAAAAAATATGACGATCATCATTTTCAAGAGGACGTGAACTCCCGGTATATGGTGGATAGGCGGCGGGAACAATTGAAGGCTATGCATGAAAAGTGTTCCTTGTTGCAGTTTCCTCATATTCCAAGTCCGGCTTGTTGCAGGAGCTACTGAGTTAAGTGCTCTGTGCACACCGTGAGCTGTGTGTCTCATCCGTTTTGATCAAGTTTCGATATTCCAATTGCTTTAGATGAATGATGATATCGTATGACAGGGAACAGTTGGCTGTGTTCACTTTCTGCGTGGTTTCGCCTTATGTCTTTTGGCGTGGGCTGAGACTGCTATGATGGGGACTACAGTTACCTTTCTTTGTTTGGGAGATGAGATTCGGATGATTATATTGGCACGGGCGGTTGAGCAATTATGGATTTTAATTCGTTTGCAGTGATACCGGGGCCTTCCATAACCAAATAACCAAACCAAATAACACTAACTCCATATTTCCGATACGCCTTATAGATTGAGTGAAACCTTTTTCTGACTTACTGACTCATTTACATGATGACTGACTAAAAGAGAATCTACCTCACTGCACTTTGAGCAGATCTTTGGTACCTGGTTTTCTGAACAGATCTTTGGTACATGGTCTTCTAAACAGATCTTTGGTACCTGGTCTTCTGAGCAGATCTTAGGTGCTTAAATCTTCATAATAAATAACGCTGAATATGTGTCCCAATAGTCCTTGTATCTTGCTGACTGCACACCTGATTCGTCATTTCACTCAAACTATCCTACTTGCACCTACCTTGACACCCAATTCTCGAAGGCCACACCCTCATTAAACATCACTCTACTTTCAAAGAATGATATAGACAAACTTCAGTACAGGATTATCTTCCATGCCAATCTATAGAGTCCTGTGTAAGGATTTATTTCAACACGTTTGCTAGTCATCATTGAAAACAATAATAGCAAATAATGAAATAGTTATTATTTTAATACTATTATATTTTTTTTTGTACTATGCAATCCATTTTTGACAATAGAAACAAGAAAAAGAGTTCTTAAATGTTATGTAGAGCCAGTCTTAACATATGGATGCGAATCATGGACAATAGGACAACAGACAAGAAAATCACTGGAGTCTGTAGAAATGTGGTTTTACGGAAGAACATTGAGAGTACCATGGACAGCTAAGAAGAGTAATGAAGATGTTTCTGAGAGAGGACAAAGCAAAAAGAGAGCTAATTTCCAATATTAGGAAGAAACAATCATCATTTTTTGGCCATGTAATGAGAAGAGAACAACTGGAATATATTGTAACAACTGGAAAAATTGAGGGACGAAGAGATAGAAGGAAGCAATGAGAAAAAATAACAGACAGCTTAAGAGAATGGCTTGGCGGAAGGTCAACAACAGAAATGATAAATAGCTGCCGAGATCGAAGGTTGTGGAGAGACATGATCACCTATGCCAGTAGGCCCAGTACTTGATGATGATGATATTATTTTTTCTTATTATATTATTATTTTTATTTTTAATGAAAGACTTAAACATTAAAAAAGAACTGGCTTATAAATGCCATTCAACAGAGAAAATTAAAATACTACAGTCACGTCAAAAGCCACAGTGGACTGGAAAGAACAATAATAGAATACACGATTCCAGGATGATGAGACAGGAGCAGGCCAAGAATTTTCAAGATATGAAAGAGACCTTGAACATGTCAACAGAAAAAGTGTGAGATGTGACTAGAGAGAGAGAGAGAGAGATTGTTTCAGACATGCTGTGGAGAATGCAATGTTCTGCGAAACACATACGATGTGATGATGATTATTACTTTTATTATTTTCATTATTATTTCACTCTTAAGTGAGCATGCCTTAAATCCACACAAATTCATTAAGAGGCCAAGATCATGAAACACCCTGTCTACATGTGACAGGGCAACCACATGTTCTTGATACATCGTGCCAGAGACTGAGAGTTGAGCACTTTAGGCTATCACATGGGTTACTACTACACTACTAACAGCATGAAGGCACAAGTCAATGTATTCATTCTCCAGCTATTAATGAGCACAACCACACATTTAACAAACTGCATTGATTTTGAATGACCTGTGCATTCACATTTATTAATCAACACATTACAACAGATAATGATATCAGCATCATCATAATCATCAAGTACCAATTTAATGATATAATGAGTTTAAAACCATAGATTTTAGAAGCAGTGATCTCTGCAATATGTGCCATTTTGGCACGCAAGGTTTCTATTTTTGAGATTGTGGTTCTGCCCTATGTGCCGTCTTCGGCTCGAAAGGACAATAGATAGAATGAGTTTAATTAAATATACAATTGAACAGATGGCATTAGTTGAAAGTGGCACAAATGTGACAGTGAAAGTGACTCGAACCAGCCTGAAAGATAAGATTTAAAAAAATTAAGAACTGAAAAAAAAGCTTGGAATAATTTCCACCATACAGTATATAAACAACAAATAAAATGGATTGGGCACGTGATAAGACAGAAAAGTCAAAACACAACACAGCGAGCTTTCTAAATGTTGCGAGAATATCAGACTCAAGGGTCGACCATGAAAAAGATGTATTGGTGAAATATCAGAAACACTACGAAACATAATAGCAGGAGAGACCAACATAAGAGACCAACATAAGAGAAAAAGACCAAAAATTATATCTCCCCTCAAAGCTGAAAGGTAAATAAGGAAAGAAAGAAGAAAAAGACACTAATAGAATGGTGTTAACCTGGATAATGTTTAATGTGGCACTAAGCTGGATTAACTCTAAAGTAACATTATACTGGATAAACTATAAAGTAACATTATATTTGATAAACTATAAAGTAACATTATATTTGATAAACTATAAAGTAACAGTATATTTGATAAACTATAAAGTAACGTTATACTGGATAAACTATAAAGTAAAATTATACTGGATAAACTATAAAGTAAAATTATACTGGATAAACTATAAAGTAACATTATACTGGATAAATTATAAAGTAAAATTATACTGGATAAACTATAAAGTAACATTATACTGGATAAATTATAAAGTAAAATTATACTGGATAAACTATAAAGTAACATTATACTGGATAAACTATAAAGTAAAATTATACTGGATAAATTATAAAGTAAAATTATACTGGATAAACTATAAAGTAAAATTATACTGGATAAACTATAAAGTAAAATTATACTGGATAAACTATAAAGTAAAATTATACTGGATAAACTATAAAGTAACATTGTACTGGATAAACTATAAAGTAACATTATACTGGATAAACTATAAAGTAACATTTTTCTTGACAACACTAAAATAACACTCTACTGGATTAGCTATAAGGTGGCATTACGCTGGATTAACTGTAAATTAACACTATAAACTGAATTAGTTCTAAATTGGCATTAAGATGGACTAACTGTAACATTGCTTTAAACTGAATAATTATCTTCCTCTTCTTTCCTTCGTCATTTGCATTTCAGCATCGAGAGGAGATATAATTTGCTGTCTTTTGCTCTTCTGTTTGCCTCTGCTGCTATAATATTTCCTTGTGCTTCTAATTTTTCATCAATCCATCTTTTGTCGGAATAATTATAAAGTGACATTAATGATTTCACTGGATTACCTATTAAAATAAACAACATTAATCTGGATTATTCATTAAAATAAACAACATTAATCTGGATTATTCATTAAAATAAGCAACACTAAATTGGACTATTCATTAAAATAAACAAGATTAAACAAATTTATCTGTTAAAATAGGCGATATTGAGCTGGATTCATTTTAAGGTGACTTTGTGGCCAGTTCTTATGGCCACTGTTTGTTACCAGTACATATTCTTTATTACAATATGGTAACTGTAAAATGGATTAACTGCCAAATGGCATTAAGTTTGATGATCTACAAAGTTATGTTAAGCTGTATTATGTATATAACAACATATACCGGATTAACAATAAAGGAACACCTAGCTGCACTACTTTTAAAGCGACATTAAGCTTCACCATTTTATGGCATTGATCTGACTCCAGCATAAAATGTCACCGAAATGTGATAAATATAAAGTGCCACTGGAACATAACAAATATAAATTGACACCTGCTTATATTTTTTTTATAAAATGACACCTCTAGTTGTTTTGTCTAAGGAATTAAATTAAAGGTTTTTAATAGTCAAACAAGTGTTCACAGCTACATGTCAGAGTTAAACTAAACATTTAATGGGGCCATTTATATTGAACGTCACATTTACAATCAAGATTTTTATACAGCCATTTATATTAAATGTCACATTTACAATCAAGATTTTTATACAGCCATTTATATTAAATGTCACATTTACAATCAAGATTTTTATACAGCCATTTATATTAAAATACACACCTCCCGTGTGTTACCGGGGCCTCATTATGTGGGAAGTAAAGAATAGTGACACTGTGACCTTCCAGGCATGTCGTAAGAGGCGACTAAGGGGGTTGATCGATGGCTTAACAAGCTGTCATTGTAAAAAAATATCGTTATGGAAATGGAACCATAGATTTTAGAAGCAGTGATCTCTGCAATATGTGCCATTTTGGCATGCAAGGTTTTTGCTTTTGAGATTGTAGTTCTGCCCTATGTGCTGTCTTTGGCTCGAAAGGACAATAGATAGATAGATAGATTTATATTAAATGTCACATTTACAATCAAGATTTTTATACAGCCATTTATATTAAATGTCACATTTACAATTAAGATTTTTATACAGCCATTTATATTAAATGTCACATTTACAATCAAGATTTTTATACAGCCATTTATATTAACCAATGTTCCACGTTCGGTTGGCTTACCACGGCAACAGCCGGGGTTCGTAATCCTGGCGAGGACACCTGGGTTTTACTAATTCCCTAAAAATTAGTAGGAGCCGCGATAGCTCAGTGGTTAGTGAACTGGACTACTACGGACAAGGGGTAGGGTTCGATCCCAACCGACGGCTCCGGGTTCACCCAGCCTTAAATGGGTACCGGATTTTTTCTGGGAAAGTAAAAGCAGCACGGGCGTAATACCGACCACATTACCCCAAAAATCATGTGCTGAAGGTCTGTAAAATATAGGGTCACTAACACCATATTTCCCTATACGCCACTTGGCGTGACGGGGGGTACTTTACTTTACTTTACTAATGTTCCACGTTATAGTTAAATCACATCATTATTACGTTAAAGGATGCTAACAATTAACTACACCATCATTGTGCTGCACATCCCACACACAATATCCCTTCTTTTATTAAAAATACCCATTTACAATTTCTCTTCCCTTCCTCTGCCTCCCATTCCTCTCATTTTTCCTTTTATTCTTCTCCTGAATATCCAAAACTTACACACTGCTTTTTTTTTTATATCTAAGTGCACAAAGCTGTTCCCATAATTATTATGTCTTCACTATAAATCTTTTTGTGCTCGTAGTAAACAAAATTTGTAAAGAAATAATCATTCAAAATTGTAATGCAACTTTATGTAGTTTCTCTCTGATTTCCTTGGAATCTTCTTTTTTAAAACAAAATCTATCTTAGTGTATGATGATCTTTTGACTTGGGCGCCTCGGTAGCTTAGTTGGGAAAACCACCCGACTTGACTACCAACGTTCGGACAACCCATGTTCGATTCCCGCTGGGAGCAGTGTGAATTGTACTCGTGATTGGACAAAAAAATACCCCCATGGTCGACCCAGCCGTTGGCAGAAATCAGTATCAGGGTATTGCCCTGGGAAGGTGAGGAATGTCGCCTCGCATCGTGAATTTCGATACTTAAAGCGACACTATCCAGAATTCTCCGAACATTTATGGATAGGCAGCCGAGCACATATGGGTGGAAACTCGCGTGCTAAGACGCCGGTTCAAATCTCATACTTTACCTTTACCTTACCTTTCACTATTGTGAAGAAATGCACTATGAAATGGTTTGGCCACGTATCCTGATCATCCGGCCTAGCAAAGACCATTCTGTAAGGAACTGATAGAAGCTACAAGGGTAGAGGTAGCCAAAGAAATAGATGGGAAGATAACATTCAAGCATGCACAGACCTTGTTTTCACAGCCCCAAGGCTAGAGGCACATGGAGAAGGTTGTCGAAGTCTGTCAGTAGTGCCCCAATTACCCTCAGGCTGTTCTCAGGGTAATGGGATGAAGAATAATAAGACATGTTTGATATAATCAAAATATCTAATAGCTCTGTCTTCTAAATGTATCTAGCATATCCTTATTTAATATTGCCTAGCATATATAACTTTGGGACCCGTGATATCTCAGTGGTTAGTGAACTGGACTAGAAAGGACAAGAGGTCGGGTTCGATCCTGATTGACGACTTCTGGGTTCACCCAGAAATGGGTAAATGGGTACCAATTTTTTTTTTAATGGGAAAGTTAAGCGGCACAGGTGTAAAACCAACCATATCATCCCAAAAATCATGTGCTGAAGGTCTGTAGAAATTATGGTCACTAACACCATATTTACGGGGCTCCTTACTTTTTTACTATATATAACTTTAATATTGATACATTTCTGTGTTGTTTATTGTGTACTTGGTTTCATATCCACTGTTATATTCTTATATATCCTCTTGGTAAATTAAAATTTTTCAAGAAACTAAAGAAATGTGCTGAAAATAAATAATACCACTTTCTTCATATATATGCTTATAGCTATCAAATCCTGTTGATTTGTTTACATTATTATATATATATTTTCTTCCATATTAGTATCATTTACAATTTTAGATTGTTTATTCAAACTGGACACCCCCCCCCCCCCCCCCCCCATAGTTTCTTACAAAACCCCACATCTTTTCATTTGCTGCAGTATATTTTCTTTAGTAGACAACTATATTGTAATGCTACATTTCTTTGCACTTAAAGTGTCACAGACTCCAGTAATAATATTCCCATTGTTCCTCCAACTTCCACCTTAGTTTGCTTAATGGTTGTCTCTTTACCTTCTAAGTTATAAATATATCTATTTATATATATTATGTTCTCAATATTGCACATTATATTATTTTGCGTAAATTTACTTTTTTTTTTGCATTTCTTATTTGCTTTAAGCTTACAATATTGATAATCTGGGTTCTTATATGTCTATTTCACTTCCATTAATGCTTTGTTCATTTTGTTGTTGATGCTACTGATCACTAGTTTCACAGTGTGTGGGTCTACATTATAGAATGGTGTGCTACTAATATATATTACGATCTTACGGTTTGAGGGGTTTTCTTTTTTTCTTTTTCAAAAGAGTTGTTATTAGAAGCGTTGCTCATTTCACCAATAACTTAGTTCCAAAGGCAACGAGTAAGACAGGTGACAGATATTAAGCTCATAAATGATGTACTGACAGATTTTAGGCTCAAAGATGATTTATTGGCAGTTGTTAGGCTCAAAGGTGATATAATGACATGTTAGGTTCAAAGGTGATGTAATGAAAAATGTTAGGCTCAAAGGTGATTTATTGGCAGGTGTTAGACTCAAATGTGATGTAATGTAATCACATTAGTATCCATATTTTCATGTACTGTATAGGGTGAGATATTTGTGAATTTTTGTGCTCTTAATTAAATGAGCCTAGGAGGAACAATATTCCAACATAAAATAATACATAAAGCTACATGGGTGTCACCAAATCATAGAACGGAGAATCAAATTGACCACATATGTATTAATAATAAGTTTAAGTCATCCTTACAGGATGTAAACATAAATAGAGGAGCAGATGTGGCTTCAGACCATCATCTTCTGCTAGCCAAACTTAAACCTGAACTAAAAAAAAATATGCTACAACGAATAAGGGTAGATTGTATTTCAATGTAGAGTTTCTTAAAGAACAAGGAATTAAAGTTAAATTTGCAGTCGCAATATCAAATAAATACCAAGTCCTGCAAAAACTAGAAAATATAATAAATATATAAGATCATTGGAAACAGGTAAAGGATATATGGAAAGAGACATGCGAAGAAATGCTTGGGAAAAGAGAACGTCAGAATAAGGCATGGACAGCAGAGACCCTGGATAAAATTAAAGAAAGAAAGAATAAGAAAGCAGACATAAATAAAAGCAAAACAAGAAGTAATAAACCCAAGACACAGGAAGCTTACACAGAGGTGAATAAAGAAGTAAGAAGATGCATTAAAAGGGATAACAGGAAATATATAGATGAACTAGCTAAAGAGGCAGAGGAAGCAGCAAATAAAGGGAATATGAAAGAACTGTTCAACAACACAAAGAAATTCAGTGGAAAATACAAACAGATCAATACCCCCTTATTAAAGATAAGAAAGGAAATCTGTTTAGTAATGAACAAATGGAGAGATGGAAATACATTTTTGCCTGTGTCCAGAATTGGGGGCCACCTTGTATACTAAGTTGTATAGGATCCTGGTTGTAGTTAATTATTGTGGCAATTGTTACAAGTCATGTTTGATGAATTCACATGCTTTTTATTAGGCTGCTTTTGATTGGATGATTTCTTTTGTTAGAAATCTCATTGTCGTTCCCTCCCTACCACCCCCCACTCCTTGGGATCCAATACAGATGCTGTGCAGTAAAAACAGCCAACAACTGATAGCTGATATTAGTTCAGAACTGGCCAAGATCCTACTCCATATTCTTGTTGTAGCCATAGAAAATAGTAAACTAAACAGTGGCTAGTAAACTTCCCTAAGAGAGTACGGGCTGAAACAGAAGACAAACCCAGTGGCTTAAAATCACTTCGCTAATGTTGGATGTGTTAAGCCTAAAGGCACATATATTGCAGTAAACTATAACACAACACAATTTACGCTTATCTAAAGCCCAAGGGAGAGAGGCAGGGTAATTCATACAAATGCAACAGAACTTGTATTTAGAGCATTGATGAAACTGTCAGACCTGATACGGTGTGAGTTGGTTCAATTGATGTGTGAATTTGTGATGTTATGAACTGTCAACGATGTTGGCGATGTGTTCTTTATATGCACACTCTAAAACAATTACAGTCGTGAACGCCGCTTCCTTTGGAGAGTCAAACTATTGACTGCATACACATCCAGTGTTTGGTTAGTTGTCCACCGACTCCTGTACTACGCACTGACAGTTGGCATCGTCATCGGACAGTCGTGGGTATCTCTCAGACCCGCTACTTTATATAAGGCCACGCCCCTTCTGTTTCTGGTTGCGTACAACTTGGTTGGGTGTGTCTTCGAAGCTGTCAGATCTCAAGGGAGTGGCATGCAGCTTGTGCTAGAATACAGGTAAAATGGTTGCACTTTCTTTTCTGTATTGTCTTCTCTTTGGCATGCCCTCTAGGCTAAAAACTCTAGCACCATGAATATATTTAAAATTGTATTCATAATGTGTGTACTGCTGACTAAATTAACGACTTCCATACATGACTTTACTTTGTGTTGGCAGATTAATATGCTGTTTCTATTACTTTGTATGTATGAAAAGAATAACAGCCTAGTTGCATTTAATTATCTTTGTAGGTGCAAATAGATTAGTACCTAGCATCCGTTCATTTGCATGATGGGACTTCGCATCCACAATTTTTGTACAACTTTAAGACCTTGCATGTACAATTTGTGTGTAGTTAAAGAATATGTATCCACAACATGCGTACATCTAAGTGATGACCTTTTTGTACAACTAAATAAAGATCTTATATCCACAAGTTTTGTACAGCTAGATTAACACCTAACAGCAAGACATTTGTTCAACTAAAAATTTAGTGTGCACACAACTTTCGCCTACTTGATTAAGACCTTACTTCCACAACTCTTGTATGACTAAATACCTTACATCCACAACTTTTTGTACAACTAAAGACCTTACTTTTGTAAATTTTGTATGGCTAAAGACCTTACTTCTGCAACACTTTCTTTGGCTAAAGACCTTACTTCCACAACTCTTGTACAGTTAAAGACCTTATAAGTAGAGGATGAGGATGGATGGGTCAAGAATGTGTATATTGAGAGACTGAGGAGTCTAAAGGTGGGATAGGAATCTGGTGTCTATCCGGAGCACTTAGTGGTGAAAGCAGATGTTTCTACAATCACCACTTTACAGAAACAGTCTGCATTCACTTAGAGAAATGCCGGAAGGGGCAGTGGATCAGATATGGACATGCCCCGATAGCGATGAAACTGATTCCTCGAATAGAATAGAACAGAATTAAACTTGCAATGCGAGATACAAACATCAATATTCCAGGACACGGGTACTTTTACGGCGCTCGGAATTAGAAACGTTCAAATCTCTCTAGTGACAAGGCAACAACTCATATCTTCAATCTGATCCTCTATTATTCTTTATGTTTTCTATTCTGTTTTTATGGATTTTTTTTCGATCGTCAAGTCTCTGAGTATAATTCTGAAGTAGTTTGGTTACTATTTCCTCCAACAGAAAAACTCAACTTTGTTTCATTTGTGCCAGTTCACATTTTCTGCTGCATTTCAAAGTCGATTTTTTTCTTTCAACAGTTATATATATTTTTTCCACTTTTTTTCTCTTCTTTGTCTTTTTTAAATTCCCCATCATCAACTCTATAGAATTAGATACTAGAACTCATCATCATCATCAAGTACCTACTGGCATAGGTGATCACGTCTCTCCACAACTTTTGATCTCGACAATTTTTTATCATATATGTTGTTGACCTTCTGCCAAGCCATTCTCTTAAGCTGTCTAGTATTTTCTCTCTTTGCTTCCCACTATCTCTTCGTCCCTCAATTTTCCCAGTTGTTACAATATATTCCAGTTGTTCTCTTCTCATTACATGGCCAAAAAATAATGATTGTTACTAGAACTAGGGAAGCTAATAAGCATGAGTAAGCACAAAGGTGATGTATTGACAGATGTTAGGCTCAAAGGTGATGTATTGACCGATGTTAGGCTCAAAGGTATTATATTGACAGATGTTAGGCTCAAAGGTGATGTATTGACATGTGTTAAGCTCAAAGGTGATGTATGGACAGATGTTAGGCTCAAAGGTGATGTATTGACAGATGTTAGGCTCAAAGGTGATGTATTAACAGATGTTAGGCTCAAAGGTGTTGTATTGACAGATGCTAGGTTCAAAGGTGTTGTATTGACAGATGCTAGGTTCAAGGGTGATGTATTGACAGGTATAAGGCTCAAAGGTGTTGTATTGGCAAATGTTAGGCTCAAAGGTGTTGTATTGACGGATGTTAGGCTCAAAGGTGTTGTATTGACAGATGTTAGGCTCAAAGGTGTTGTATTGACAGATATTAGGCTCAAAGGTGTTGTATTGACAGATGTTAGGCTCAAAGGTGATGTATTGACAGAGGCTAGGCTCAAAGGTGATGCATTGACAGATGTTAGACTCAAATGTGATGTATTGACAGGTATAAGGCTTGAAGGTGATGTATTGACAGGTATAAGGTTCAAAGTTTGTGTATTAATAGATGTTAGGCTCAAAGGTGATGTATTAAACAGATGTTAGACTCAAATGTGATATATTGACAGGTATAAGGCTCAAAGGTGATTTATTGTAAGGATGGCCATCAATTATGGGTGAGAAAGATATGCACATGGATCAGTTTTAGATGTGAGAATCTTCATATAATGAGATATATCAAAGGAAGTACGTGTCCCATACAGTTTTGTCAGTATACAAAGTACATTGTTCACATAGTCACAGTTCTGGTCATTTGAGTTTGGTGTATGAGTGGGTGGCTGGGTGAGTGAGTAAGAAGTGCCAGCTCAAGGTACTGGCAACTCAGACAGTTGCCTGGGGCACGTCATGTGCTTAGGAGCTCCATCAAGCATCTTTCAAAAATAGACAAACTGAAAATAATAAATAAATTATTTTTTAATCTGATGGTTTTAAGTAGATACACTCTTAAATATAGTAAGTGCGATGAAAAGATTTGCTGATCTAAAGGCTAGAAAATAAATGTTTTAGGTAGGCTAGTTGTTCATACTGTCCTAACACTGGTTAAGAAAAAGTTCATTGTTTGTTTAAAAAAACAGCCGATGTAATAAACTCATTTCTATATTTTTCGTTTTTTTCCCTTGTGAAAATTGTTATAATTAAACTTAAAAAGGCATCAAAGTTCAGCTTGTCCAGGGCACCAGCAACCAGAGCAGCCCTGTGGGTGAGTGGATGTGTAGGTGGGTGAATGAGATGGAAGGGAGAAGGGTAATCAGTGTTTGTGTGGTTGCTATCACTCTTACCTTGCCTTGTAACAACTAGGAAAATTGAGGGATGAAGTGATAGAGGGAAGCAAAGAGAAAAGATACCAGACAGCTTAAGAGAATGGCTTGGCAGAAGGTCAACAACAGAAATGATAAATAAATGTCGAGACCGAAAGTTTTGGAGAGACATGATCACCTACTCCAGCAGGCATGGTACTTGATGATGATGATGATCACTCTTACAACTGTTTAGACTGATGTGTGTCAGCATTTCTCAAACTATGGTCTGCGGTGCCATCACAGCGGGTCCACAAAGGCTTGAAGAATACTATGATATTTTGTAGCTTAATAAAAATGGAGGATGCATGAATGAAAGCACAAAGAAAAATAAATTGTAAATTGAGTTGAAGTTGAATCCTGGGCATCCGCAACTGCCAAAAGTATTTAATGGATGTCCGTGGTAAAGAAAAGTCTGAGAACCACTGCTCTAGATTATTAAACCTTCTGAATCTGATGCCATGAAAATGCTTCAAAGCATTTACAACTTTATATGCCAATAAACTACAAATACCTCCCATCCTAGAGATGACCTTTTGATTATTTCTTGTTCTCCACTTAGTTATCTATTTCATTTACTTTAATTGCACGCCCCACTTTGTCTGTGATGTCGGTGCCCAAACCATTTACTCTGATTCCCCTTGTCTGTTTTTATATTGCTCCGCTCTTTTATCTTCATTTGTTGGATATATCTATTTACTGTTGATGCTCTTTTTATTCTTTATTGCTCCACTACTCTATTTTTTTTCCTCCACTTTTCTACTTTCTGTTGTTCCATTCTTTTATATTTTCTTGCTAGACTGCTCTATTTTCTATAGCTCAACTCTTCTATTTTATATTGTTCTATTCTTTTATATTTCTATTGCTCCATTTTTATTTTTTGGTTGCTATATTCATCTGTTTTTTTTTATTTGCTCAACCCTTCTATTTTCTTTTACCCTTTCTCCTCAATTTTTTATTTGCTCCACTCTCCTATATTCAGATACTCCATTTTCTGTTTCCTTTTCCAAGACTCCTCTTTCTTTTTATTTATTTAATTTTTTACCTCCTATGTTAAGTTTTTCTTCTGTTGCTTGATTACATTTTGCTCGACTCATTTATTTTTCATCTTTGTCATTTGCCATCATTCCATCCACCCCCATATTCATCATCATCATGTGCCGTACCATTTGGGTTAGGTGATCATGTGCTTCCTCAATTCTCTGTCCACAGTCCATTTTATCATTTCTATTTTTGACTGTTTTCCATGCCATGGCATTAAGTTATCAAGTATTTTTTCTTTTTATCATCCGCAATATCTCTTCCTCTGTATTTTGCCAGTTGTAAACAAGTATTCCAACTTTCCTCTTCACACGATGGGCTTGAAAAATATTATTTGTTTCTTTCTTATATTTTTTAGGAGCTCCCTAATTGTGTTGACCTCTTTGAGAATTTCTTCATTGATCATTTTAGTTGTCCCGGGAACTATCAACATTCGCCTGAGAAATCCCATCTCTATGGCCTCTAATCATCTTTTCATTTGTTTGACTATTGTCATTGATTCGCTTCCATAGGTCAGAATTGACTCTGTATAACACCAATAAATTCTCTTTCTCATTTCTAATGACATCCACTTGTCACACAAGATGTTGTTCATTTTTCTGAAATGCTACTTTGGCCTGTGCTGTTCTGCTTTTTATTTCTGTAGTGCATCTTTCATCTAATATTACTATTGTGCCAAAGTTTAAACTCTCACAATTTGATTCAGATTTGCCCTGCTTCTTTTTATGTTCTATGATGGTGATTGTTTCTTTGATATGACCAATATGACGACTGCTCAATTTTTATGTTACTTCGCTACTTTGTCTTTTTCTCACTCAGCTACTGAATTCTTCAGCTCTCAACAGTTCTCTTTCTCTTCATTACTCTATTTTTCTATTGTAGCTTCTATTTTTTTATTGCTTAATATATATTTCCTTTTTGCTAGAAAATTATATTTCTGTTACTCAACTTCTAAATTGTTCTATTCTTCATAAAGTCTATTATTTATTATTTAATTTCCTTTTATTTTGTCTGTGGTTAAACTACTATACTTTTCTGTTACCTGACTTGTATATTTATTGATTGCCTCTTGCTAGCATGATAGAACTTTCAGATCATTAGTCTTTTTGTTAGTTTGATGGATTCCATTTTTTTTTAACAATGAAGTATAGTATAAACTTAAATGATTGTGTGCACTTGTTCTTTTTTTTTTTTAAAGCATACTTTGTAATCACACATTTTTAGAATGTCTCACTTGTATGATTAGATTTCCCAAATTAGGCTAAATATTTAAACATCCTTCTGATGTGTTTAACTTATTAAACGATTTATTTAGTATTATTTATGAAGTGTTCATGATTCAAATAAAATTCTGGTTTAAGCATCTCCTGGTGACTGCATGCATTGGGTATGCTGCCTTTATTGTCCAATCCTAATGACCCCCCCTTTCCCTCTCCCCACCAGTTTTCCTGCAGATTTGAGAAATTGGGTAAATATCACAGTTCGAGTTCCTTTGTTTTTCATTAAATTTTATTACATTTTCACACTTAATATATACTCATTGTTGCCCGTTTAATTAATATTCAAACGTTTTAATGAAGTAATAATTAACAACGAGTGGTACCTTTACATTTTTTTACTTAGTAAAATAAGTGTTAAATTTGTTTGCATCTTTTGGATTTCAGCTGGTAAACTGTCTTCTTAATCTGTTGCTCTTATAGAGTATTTTAATGTAAGTGATATTTTGGGGATTTGTGCCATTGGTGGACACAATATGAATAATTAACACACAACAGAGAAACTGCACTTCCAAATGTCCAAAACACTTGTCCTCAACATGAACACTTCATGTGATGACTCAACGACACAGTCTGGATTACGCTCAAAAGTTTATTTACACTGCTGTCTAGTTAACTTTGCAAGTTCATGTGAATAAATGCCTGCATACGAAAAGTCTCTCATTACACAGAAATACATGCTATGGCTGTCTATGAATATATCAACACTATCTAGTTTCTCATTATACCAAAATACATGCTCTGGTTATTTATGAATATATAAATTCTATATTGTAACCTTTATTTGTGTTTAAGGCAATTGCCTATTGTATGACAAGTTCTATAAGATAATCAGCACAACTTCTTTGTCTAACACAAAAATCACAATACTATAACTTTTGTTTATAACCTGTAACCAACAGCTCTTTATCCTATAAAAATGTTATACTCCTAGCTCAACAATCTTTTGAGTGGTATATCTGAAGTCTCTAAAAACCTCTCTGAAAAGTCTCTTCCTGAGTTATCTTCAAAAATCATTTTCCTCTCTGAAGATCCCATCTCTCTCTCTCTCTTCTCTCTCTCTCTCTCTATCTCTCACACACACACACACACACACACACTCTGTCTCCTCTACCTGAATCCTCCTTAAAACTTATCCCAGTTTTATTAAATAGTAAGTCCAGCCTATCTTAACAATATTTGCAGCTCTCGCATTGTTCCCCTAATCATTGTTTCTTAAGACTAAACATGTGGACAGCAGTATTCTCTTTTGGTCTAATCAACATCATTAGGGTGCTAATTATCTACCAAGGGGATGTGTGTTTGTTATAGTTCCTTCATCCTAGCACAATCAGTCAGCTATGAATCACTGACTGTCTTCACTTCAGGTGTTTAAATTCTTTCTTCATTCAGTTAACCTTTAGTTGACATAGTAACTATATTAAATTAAACAACTCAAGCATGCATACGGAAACTCAGAAACAGCATCAAACAACAAGAATTAATAAACACAAGTAGTAACAAAAGAAGGAGTTCCAAAATGATTAATTCACAAAATATTGAACACCGCAAAATTTATAATCTATGACTCCAGCAGCAGTGTTCTGTTGTGGAACATTCAATTTTCCCTGGATGCAGTACAATGGAAGGGGATAGAGAATATAGAGTAGTAAAGAACTCTTAATTTGGAGCGCTACCATTTAATACAATAGTAATGTCATATAAAGCAGCGATCTCAGCAATATGTGCCACTTTGGCATGCAAGGTTTCTGTTTTTGAGATTGTGGTTCAGCCCTATGTGCCGTCTTCAGTTAGAAAGGACAATAGATAGATAGAATGTCATATAATACATGTATATATAATGTCTTAAGGGAGTGCAGTCATATTTTAGTATACTAGGTCACAGGCCACTGCATTTGAAGTTTGTGTGTGTGGGAGGGGGGCAGGGGCTTTTCCTTATTGTGATTACATCCCCCACCCACCTCAGAGAATCAATGACCTATTCCTCTTTCACATGGGACCACTGAAATAGCATCAAGCTGCATCACACCAACACATCTCCATTAGACTACAATAGTCTAATACAACATCTGTCTGTCTTTCTTGTCTTCTCTTGGCCTGTCTGTCCTGTCTGTCCTGTCCTGTCCTGTCTTTAGTCTTTAATTTAGCAAGTTCTTGCTTTCAATCATATAAGGAGAAAAGACTAGATATTATGTAGAGCCAGTCTTAACATATGAATGTGAATCATGGACAATGACAGACAAGAAAATCACTGGAGGCTGTAGAAATGTGGTTTTACAGAAGAATGTTGAGAATAACATGAACAGCTAAGAAAAGTAATGAAAATATTCTGAAAAAAGGCCAAAGCAAAGAAAGAGCTAATTGCCAAAATTAGGAAGAAATAATCATCATTTTTTGGCCTTGCAATGAGAAGGGAACAGCTGGAATATATTGTGGCAACTGGGAAAATGGAGAGATGGAGAAGTAGAGGGAAGCAAAGAGAAAAGATACCAGAAAGCTTAAGAGAATGGCTTTGTCAGAAAGTCGACAACAGAAATGATGAAATAACTGTCAAGAAATTCAAGTTGTGGAGAGACATGATCACCTACACCAGCAGGCATGGTGCCTGATGATGATAAACTATTTAACTCTGGAACAATGTTACTATTTCTAAGCAGATTTATACTGAATGTCACCAAATGTTAACCTATTTATAAATTGAATGTCTCAATAAAAATTATCAAACTGAATTAAATAAATAAGGGGAAGGGATACAACGTGAGATGAAAATGCTGTTAATAAGGCATAATAATATATGAATATAATACTTTTATACTGCCAAAATCGTTGGTCAGGTGTTAGTTAAACATAATCTATGACCTAGGAAAAATAACTCCTGGATTATTTTACTAGTAATGACAGTTATCTTACTTTTATACTATTTTTGTATCATGTTTATTCCTAATTAAATTTAGTAAGAGACTAAATCAAATAATTAAAATGAGAATATTATACATTATGAAACTATTGTTAATGAGATACAATAATATTTTGACATAGTACTATCTAATTATGACAGTATTTGGTCCAGGAAATTTAAGAGTTAATGTAACAGTTATAAATAAACAAAAGAATAGGAATAGCAAAAAACAATTTTAATACCTTGAAAAATATTCTATAACATCAAGACAAATAACACCAGGGCTAAAACTAAGAATAGAAAAATGTTATATCTTCTCAACATTTCTGTATGGTGCAGATACATGAACATTAGACACTAAAACAGAACAGAAAATTGAAGCCTTTGAAGTGTGGATTTATAGAAGAATAAGAAGAATTGGATGGAAAGAAAGGAAAACAAATTATGAAGTCTTAAAACAACTAAAAAGTTAAAATAGAACTACTAAATACAGTTCAAACAAGACAAATGAGATTTTTGGGGCATGTTAAAAGACACAGCAGCCTACTAAAAGTAATATTGGAAGGGAAAATACAAGGGTAAGGAGACGGGCAGACCAAGACTAATTTGGACGAGTAACATCAAAAGATGGACAAGTCAGCCTATGACAACCTGCACTATCAAAGCAAGAGACAGAGCGAAATGGCGCTCCATGGTAGCCCAACCTTCAATGTGGAGACATCACTCAATGATGATGATGATGATGTAAGAGTTATTTGAAGGTTGGTTTATTGTGGAGGTGGGATGAGAAGGGGTGGAGATGTGATGAGAAGGGAACTTTTCTTATTATGTATGACTTCTTCTTCTTGCCTTCCTTATTTGCCTTTAAGCGTTGAGGGGAGATATAATTTGCGGTCTTTTGCTCTTGTTTTCGCCTCAGCTGGTGTTATGTTTCCTAGTACTTCTAATATTCCGTCAATCCATCTTTTTTGTGGTCGACCCTTGGGTCTGGTGTTCTCACAGCATTTATTGAGGGCTCATTGTGTTGTGTTTTGATCACTCTTCCTTATCACATAGCCAAACCATTTTATCTGTTGTTTCTTTATATATTCTGTGGTGGGGATTATTCCTAACTTTTTTTCTCAGATCTTCATTTCTGATCTTGTCTCTCAGGCTGCTTCTTCTCATTCATCTAACACACTTCATTTCAGCTCTTTGTATGACTGACAGTTCATAATGTATAAAGTTTGAGGTACTGTGATGGATATTGTAGCCTGCATCTAACATATGCTGATGATAATAACATATTGGTGTTTTCTTTCTATGTCTGCATGTCTGTTATTTTTGTTGCTCATTGTAGTCACTTTGGGTAACCTATATCAGGCCTATGGTTTGCATCCTCTTCATGCTGTTTTAATGTCTTTATTTCAATCTACTGGATTATCTCTCCGTATGTTGTTATTTGCTGCTGGACTGTCTTTGTATATGTTGTTATTAGCTGCTGGACTGTCTTTGTATACTCGTATTTTGTTATTAGCTGCTGGACTGTCTCTCTGTATGTTATTATTTGCTGCTGTGCTGTTTGTGTGTATGCTATTATTAGCAGCTGGACTGT
This sequence comes from Megaustenia siamemsis, assembly GCA_032433765.1. Classification (NCBI taxonomy): domain Eukaryota; kingdom Metazoa; phylum Mollusca; class Gastropoda; order Stylommatophora; family Ariophantidae; genus Megaustenia; species Megaustenia siamemsis. The sequence continues at coordinate 15,293,842 of JAVIAB010000108.1, forward strand.
CTGACTGTATGTTATTATTAGCTGCCTGCTGGGCTGTCTCTCTGTATGCTGGTATTAGCTGCTGGAATCTTTGTTTATGTTATTAATAGCTGCTGGACTTTCTTTCTGTATGTTATTATTACTGTTGGGCTGTCTCTCTGTACGTTATTATTAGCTGATGACTCACTATCTATTTGACTATCTGTGCCTCTCTCTCTGCCTCATTCTCTCCATCTTTTTATTTGTCTATTTTGCACTCTCAACCTTGATCTTCTTATATATAGACCAATCACTGTTTTTGAATCAGACACTGCTTTTTAGCACTATTTTGTTTGATAGTATCACAGGATGACTCCAGCATAAACTCCTAATCACTAAGACAAATTCTTTCTGCCCTTGACTCTCTTACTCTCATAATGAACCTGTTTTATTGCCTCTCCTAGTCATTGAACTGCTTGTGTTGATCAACATACAATATGTACAATGCAAAATTGATGACTGTTTCAGAAGTTCCTTCTACTGGAAGAACTTGATAATTCTACTCCCTTGGAAACAACAAGTGTGCTCCAGATAGAAGGTGAAAGCTCTCTACAGCTGGACAGTGTCACAGCTAAGTGGGAAGGAGTAAGTCTAGCTCTTGATTTTGAAGAGTTACGTTGGTTGGAATTTCTGTGTGTATGAAAGAGAGAGAGAGAGGATGTGAATAAGAGAGAGAAAGTAATAACTGAGGCATCAAAAACATTCAGAAATGTTTAGCAAGCCACATTTAATCTGCTGTTGATGTGGTGGAGTGATTGAAACCTCAGTGTGGTACAAATTTATCTAGACCACTTCTTGATGTCTACAAGAACTGTAAACACTAACTGTTATGTCCATTGAACACTTTCCTGGTAACAGAAAATGATATTTTTATTGAGAGTCTTCTGTTTGTTTCTTATTTTTCTTATATTTTTATCAGAATTTTATTTTTATTAAAGAGAAGTGTATAGAAAAAAGAAACAAGGTCATCCAAACCCTGTGACATATAAAAAGTATGGTTAGTGAACATATATCTTTTTTAACCATTGGCACATTTTTGAACAATATGGTCACTAATGCCATCATTTTTCTCCCTAAAAATCTGGTACCAATATAAAGCTGAGTGACCCTATAAGCTACCAGTCAGAATTGAACCAAACCTTTCATCCTTGGTAGACCAGTCCACTAAGTCAGTGCTCTGCCTCAAATCCTGGAGAATCATATGTGTCCTCACAACAGTGCAATAGCCAAAAATAATGTCCTAACATCATCAAGCGCTATACATTTTTAAAAATATGATGATCAACATTTTCAGGAGGATGCGAACTTCCTGCCAATATTGCGGATAGGTAATAGGAGGATAACCGTTAAAGGCTGTGTCTGAAAAGTGTTCCTTGTTGTAGTTTCCTCATATTCCAAGTCAAATTAAATGTGTTTTCTGCCCTTACTTATGCATGTGACAGCTGGAAAACAACTAAAGAAATAGAAAACAAATTAGATGCATTTGAAAACAAATGCCTCAAGAAAATATTTTGTAAACCATGGAATGAATTCAGTACTAGTACAGAAATAAGAGAGGTAGCAAAGCATCCAAAAATATCATCTATAATCAAGAGCAGAAGGTGGTCTTATGTGACGAGAAGAGACAAAAAGAAAATCTCAAAGCAAGCCCATAAATGGGAATAGGAGAGGCCGACCTAGAGAAACACTATTAAAAACACTGAGGTGAGAAACAAGAACAGCAGACATCACATCCCTTAACGAGATTGAGTGCCTTGTCCAGAATAAGGATGTGAGATAGATACAATACAGGTTCTGTACTAAGTCTGACACTTAGTAACAAAGATGGTCATACATAGGCTCTAAAATTTCTATTTTATGTATGTTCTTCTGCTGGAAAGTACAATAGGTAGATAGATTTGTATGTGTGTGTGTGCATGGTTTATTCCAATGCTATGTTTATGTTTTTCTTGGTTGTAGCATTACTTATAATAAATCCCATGTTACCATTTATTCCAATGCTATGTTTATGTTTTCCTTGGTTGTAGCATCTTCTTCTTCTTTCCTTCCTCATTTGCCTTTCAGCATCAAGGGGAGATACAATTTGCGGTCTTTTGCTCTTCTGTTCGCCTCTGCTGCTGTTATGTTTCCTAGGGCTTCTAATATTCCATTGATCCATCTTTTTCGTTGTCGACCCTTGGGTCTGGTATTCTCATAACGTTTGTTGAAGGCTCGTTGTGTTGAGTTTTGATCTTTCTGCCTTGTCACTTGGCCAAACCATTTTATCTGTTGTTTCCTTATATATTCTATAGCGGGGGCTATTCCTAGCTTTTTTCTCAGATCTTCATTTCTGATCTTATCTCTCAGACTGTTTCCTGTCATTCGTCTAATACATTTCATCTCAGTAGAGGTTATTTTTCTTATTGTTCTTGCATCTAGGGTCCAGGTCTGGCATTGGTAGCACATCGTTGGGATGAAGATTGTATTGTATAGTGCTCGTTTTGCCTCCAGAGTTATTTCCTTGTTGGACAATAGTGGTGATAAATGTCCAATGATTTGACAAGCTTTGTTGCATCTTGGTTCTATCTCTGCTTTTTGAGAATTATCGTTTGTCATTAAACTTCCTAGGTATTTGAATTCCTCTGCTTGTTTTAGTTGCCTGCCTTCTATAGTTATGTTGATGTTCTGTTTATTTTTGGCGACATTCATGACTTCTGTTTTGTTGATGTTGATTTTCATGTTGTATTTTGTGCCTGAGCTGTTAAGTTTGTTTAAGTGCTCTTGTAGGTCTTCTATTGTTTTATGTATTAGCGCCTGATCGTCTGCAAATAAAAGCTTGTTGATCTTCTCTGTCTCTGATGGGTTGGCTAGCTTGCATATACAGTCCATGTATGTTATAAACAGTAGGGGGGATAGTACGCACCCCTGTCTTACGCCTGATCTAACTTCGAAGTGGTCTGTGTAGCCTGCTGCTGTTCTGACCCTGCAGCTGCTGTTGACGTAGAGACTTTTAATAAGGTTGATTAGATGTTGGCTTACTCCGTATGTTGTTAGTATCTCCCACAGTTGTTCTCTGTTTACTCTGTCGAATGCTTTTTCCTGGTCAATGAAGGCTATGTATACATTTTGATTGTGTTCTGTCATTTTTTCTGCAAGCTGTTTTAATGTGAATAGAGCGTCGGTACATCCTCTGTTTTTTTCGGAACCCCATTTGAGAATTGCTTAACTGTAGTTCTGTTATGGGTCTCAGCCTTTTTTCCAAGATTTTGGCGTATAGCTTTCCTACATGGCTGAGAAGAGATATACCTCTGTATTGATTGCAGTCTCTTTTGCTACCTTTCTTTTTCAATATTGGTACGATGATTGCCTGTTGCCAGTCTTCTGGGGCTTGTTGTTGGTACCATGCTGCATTAAATATTCTGTGCAGCCATGTTACTCCTGTTTCTCCTGCTGCTGCTATTATTGTTGTAGCATTACTTATAATAACTCCCATGTTACCATTTATTCCAATGTTATGTTTATCTTTTTGTTGGTCGTAGCATCACTTATGATAAATCCCATGTTACCACTGTTGTTTTATTACAGAACACATCAGAAACAAATACATTGGAAGACATCAGTCTCAGAGTAGGATCCAAACAATTGATAGCCATCATAGGCCCTGTTGGAGCAGGAAAGGTGAGAGAGTGACCAGAGTAGATGTTTCTTTCAGTGGTATTTTGCTGTCTGTTTTGTAGCAGGGCTATTTCCATTTACTGCATTCTATTTTATCATATAAAAATATGTTACAATTTTCTTTTACCAGTGTTAATATTATTACTGTATTGACATGTAACAAAATTAATGGTATTCCTGTGTATTTGTACTAAACAACGCCATCTATTTTAGAGCAGTGATCTCTGCAATATGTGCCATTTTGGCACGCAAGGTTTCTGTTTTTGAGATTGTGGTTCTGCCCTATGTGCCATCTATGGCTCAAAAGGACAATAGATAGATAGATATTTGTACTAGCTATTATTGAGTTATTAGTGGGTCATTATCATTGCACTTCAAACATGTCCATAGGTGCTCAGATCCTCTTCTCAGCAAGTCTCGCAGTGTCCAGCGACTGACGACTCCAGTTCTGTGTTGATTAATTAGTCTTCTTACGTGCCCTTCTAAGTTTCTGGCTGCGCCCATCATAACTCCCATTTGTGCTCGTTCTGGTCATAAACAATAATGTAATATTACATTAATATAAGTTTAGATAAAGTCATATTTGCATCTATTTTCAATTTCCATTGGTGGAGTCTACATATGTTTCTAGTACTTTGTATATTTTATTCAGATAAGTAAAATTGGTTGAGATCTTCACAAAATTATTTTGCAAAAAAAAAAAGCAAATAAAAAAAGAAAGAAGTTATGAGAACTCTATTTTGTCTTGTTCAATTCATGCATGAGGGACTATTGAAATGTCCTGCACTGTACCTAGAACAAATTACACAATTACCTTATTTAAATTTGGCTGCCATCACTTTCATAATAGTCCCCTATTTGGGAATGTACACAGTGTCTCTTATACGCATCAAATGCACAATGGACATGTTTTTATTTTCTCAAGGGTGTCTAAAGCCACCTGCAATCCCAATATGATGCCATCTGTAATGTTGAAGCAGCAACGTATTCGCATAAAATTTTGCATAAAACTTGGCAAATCTGCTACCGAAACCCTTGAAATGCATCTTCAGGCCTTAGGTGAACATTCTTTAGGACTTCCAGTTGGTTCGGCAGGCCAAAATAACTGACTAGTCAAATCAGGCTCTGATGTTTGTCAGGACTGGTGGTAATTTTTCTGCATTGAATTTTCATATGATTCTTTCTGGTCTGGATTTTTGTTTACAGAGACAGTTGTTGGCAGGTCACATTCACCTGAACACAAAATCAACATGGTTGTGGCACCAGCACATGCATAGAGTTTTTGTGCAGCAGGCAACAGACCAGGGATTGAAGTTGAACAGTACCAGACCCTGGGTTTACCCTGGGACAGGATGTGTGATCTGTGTTTGATTGCAAATTCACCACCAGATGGACTATGTTCAGACAAAGTGTTTTCACAGAATTGGAGGCCTGGCTGTATTTGTTGGGACAGTTGTTCTTGGCGTACGCCCACTGATCATGAAATCTATGCAACTTTTATGTGCGGGCATCATAGCTGTTGAATGCAAAAAAACAACAATTCAGCAGAGTGCAAAATATGACAAACTCTGTTTCTTGCTAACAACCACAAAACTGGTGGTTGCAGAATTCTTCCCACTCTTGAAGTTATGATCTGAAACCAGACATTAGATTCTATAAGAAGAAAAGAGACAGAAAGTCTTGCCCAAGCAGACTCCATTGAGAGGCAAGTTGTTTAGATCAGAGCTGGAATCCACAGCTCAATTCATAATTGAAGTTAAAGTTATTAACTTCCCAACAGAAACACACCAATGATGAAAGAACAGTATCACTTAAAGTATTAACACATTCGCTACCAAGAGGATTAACATGCTGTGGCCAGGCTATTTTTCAAAATTTGAAATTCTTCTTCTTCCTTTCAACTCTCTGTGGAGCATAGGTCTTCAACAAACACTTTCCATGTCATTAATTCTCATAATTTGGTCTTATCTCTATTTATTTTCAGTCCCGGCTGTTGTGATCTCTCATCAAGTAAAATTTGAAATAACAGTGAGAAAATTAATTAAAATTGATCTAAAACTCACAATTAGTTCTAACAATTTGTTCTGGAAGTCAGAAAAGAGGTTAAATAAGAGAATTGCAAGGTTTTAGTGGAAATAAATTGCGGAACCGTGAAAAAATTAAAAGCCACAAAATGGCAAAATGCGGCTCCTGGATTTCTCACTTCCATTACTAGAGTTGCGTTTTATGGCTAGTGATAAGGAATGTGTTAAACATATAGAGTAGCAACTAGAGCTGAAAAATGTAAGTGCTCATGATCTTTGAATGAATTTGTTTCTTGCAGTCATCTTTGCTCATGACTCTCTTGGGTGAATTACCTGTGCAGAGAGGCGAAGTCAAGGTGACAGGTAGGCTGGCTTATGTATCCCAACAACCTTGGATATTCTCTGGCAGCGTGCGTCAGAACATTGTGTTTGGAGGTGTGTTTGAAAAGGCCAGGTACGACAGAGTGATAAAAGTCAGTGCTCTCAGACGGGTAGGTAATTGCTTTTAATATATAATTAAACCATCATAAGCCAAATGCATTGAGATTCCTAAAGGTCAAAAATGTATTTATTGACCTTGCCTTCCCCATTTATCTTTCAATTTCGAGGAGAGGTACAGTTTGTGGTCTTTTGCTCTTCTGTTGGCCTCCCCTGCTGTTAAGTTTCCAAGTGTCTCCAGTGTAACATTAACCCATGTTTTTCATGTTTGAAGACTGAAACTAGTGTTTTCTTCAAGAGTTTCTTTATGACTTATTGTGTCATATTTTGTATCTTTACAGCCTATCATGAAACCAAACAATTTTATCTAGTGTTTCTTTATGTATTCAACACCCAGCATTATTCTGACATTTTTTCTTCTTTCTTCACTTCTAATCTTTCAGGCTGAATATATTCACTATAAATATATTGAAGAAAAGGTCAGAAAAAAAACAAAAATAAGTAGCCATGTTTTAATGCAGGTAGTAGTCATAATATATGTGATGAGGAGAGATAACAGAATAGCAAAGCAAGCCCTCATGTGGGAAACAACAGGTAAGAGGAAAAAGAGGCCAACCCAGAGAGACACTGAGAAGAACATTGATCAGAGAGACAAGAGCAGCAGGAATCGGCTCCCTCAATGAGATAGAGTTGTTTGCACAGAACAGAGACAAATGACAAGATTTGATAAAATATCTTTAGAAGGATTGAAAACTGCTAGAATAAAAATTAAGATGGTGGTGGTTGGTTGGTTGCGTTCGCCCGATGACTAAAGTATTCTAGAGTATTCGTAGACTGTAGACTTCCTCTTCGTCATCCGCCCTTAAAAGGACATTAAGTGGACGTGCTTGCTTTGTGTTGTAGTTTGTAGTGTAACACTGTGATATTTGCGCCTTTCAGCCCAACACATCTGACTTCAGCACGACGTTTTTTGCGTACCGGGTTGTCTTCCCTCTTTGATCCCTGCTCGCTTAGCCAGACTAAACAGGTTAGTCTGTTACTGGAGGCACCGCAGAGAGGTGGAGCAGGGTCTGGATGGTTTTGGTTCACCGATCCTGGTGCAAGTAATCAGCTATGAGTCGCTGACAACTTCCAGCTCTGGTGCTGGGAGGCGCGCCCTCCCAAGAGAAGAAAATTAAGATAAGAGAAAGAGTATCTGGGTCTATGTCCTATAGACCGGCTATGGCTCGAAAGATCAATAGCTAGAAGTTATAATTGTACATAGTAAATGTAGCTATTGTACTCTTCAGTTAGTAATAGATGCGTTTGACAAATCTTACAGTACTGCAAGAGGATTCTATTAAGGTCAACAGACAATATTATCAAAACTAAAAGTATAAAGAATTAAATATGAGTTTTAGCCTGCTGTAGGTGGAGTATGTCAGCCATGGCACAGGTTTAAGGAAAAAATCCTGACACACATGCATATATAAGTACAGACCATGCAACCAACTTATCATGTGTCATGATGAAGTTCTTACCCCTCTATGACACAGAACAAAGAGTCAAGTTTGCATTATCTTGAGACTTGAACACTAAAGAAGAAAATATGAGTCATCAGGTGCTTGTTTGGAGAGGCCTAATATAGAGTAATTATGGAAATGTAGAGTAATTATGGGAACGTAGAGTAATTGTGGGAACGTAGAGTAATTGTGGGAACGTAGAGTAATTGTGGGAACGTAGAGTAATTATGGGAATGTAGAGTAATTATTGAGGGACCTTTAAAAAAAGTGTGTAGAGCAACAGAGAACATGTCCCCCATGACTAAGATGCATTCATCAACAGTTGTTGGTTAATTGTGGATAGATCTCAACTCCAGAATAAAGGAGTTTCCTGTATTATCTGGCCACATAATATGAGTAGTTTGGTTGTATTTTCAACTTTACTCAAAACTAGTTGTGATTCTGGTATGATAACTCATTTGATGTGGCCAGTGCAAAAAGGGGGCTTTTAATATAGATCAGCAAACAGACATGTTGTTAAAATAGGTAGGCCATTCTCTTAAGATGTCTGGTATCTTTTCTCTTTGCTTCCCTTTATCTCTTCGTCCATATTTTTGCTTTGGCCTCTTTCAGAATGTTCTCATTACTCTTCTTAACTGTTCATGGTATTCTCAACATTCTTCTGTAAAACCACATTTCTGCAGCCTCCAGTGATTTTCTTGTCTGTTGTCCTATTGTCCATGATTCACATTCATATGTTAAGACTGCACAACAACATTTCAGAACTCTTTTCATTGTTTCTATTGTCAATAATGGATTGCACAGTATCTTTCTCATTTTTTTGGAAAACTGCTTTTGCCTGAGCCATTCTGCATCTCATCTCTGTTGTACATCTACCAGCCGGGGTTAACAATGTTCCCAAATATTTAAATTCATTTACCAGTTTTAATATTGTTCTATTTGTCTTTATTGTGCTTTGCGGTGATGTCTTTTTCTTTGTTGCTACCATTACTTCTGTCTTTTTGCTATTAAGACTCAGTCCTTTATTTTTGCTTTCCATCACTATAATGTCTAACATTTCTTGTAACTCATTTTGACTTTTAGCGATTAAGACTGCATCATCAGCATACATTGTTATGAGCATTAACTACTAAAATATATCAATAATATTTTTAGTTAGAAGTTTTATGTTTTGTGTGTAAAAAAAAAAGTAAAGTATCCCCTTCGTGCCAAGTGGCGTATAGGGAAATATGGTGTTAGTGACCCTATATTTTACAGACCTTCAGCACTTAATTTTTGGGGTAATGTGGTTGGTATTACGCCCGTGCTGCTTTACTTTCCCAGAAAAAAATCCGTACCCATTTAAGGCTGGGTGAACCTGGAAGCCGTCGGTTGGGATCGAACCCTTCCCCTTGTCCTTTGTAGTCCAGTTCACTAACCACTGAGCTATTGCGGCTCAATGTTTTGTGTGTGATGTCACAAAATTAAACCACTTACAAAAATACTATTGTAAGAATGTAGCAGACTCAGAACACCTTCATCCATAAATGCTGCAAAATTTCCAGGAGTAGAACTAAAATGTCACATTGAAATTAAAACAAACAGCTGTGTGCCCGCCATGGTTTCTTATTTCTGATGGAAACTTCCAGCTGTTGATAGTAAATGAGATATTGCTCTGGCAACAGAAAAAAAGAATTAATTTTGTGAAGATTTTGTGAATGTTCTTGCTTTTTTACAACAGGACTTTGAGATCATGCCTCAGGGAGATGCAACTTTGATAGGTGACAGGGGTGTCAGCTTGAGCGGAGGTCAGAGGGCACGAGTTTCACTAGCTCGAGCTCTGTATATGGATGCTGACATATACCTTTTGGATGACCCTTTAAGCGCCGTCGACTCAGCCGTTGGACGACATATTTTTGAAAAGTAAGCATTTTTTTTGTCTATTGGTCCATACATTTTGAGGTTCTTAACTCATTCCATACGTTTCACCACACTGTGCGCCTTGCCAATTTCGGCCGCATATGCTTCATCGTATAATGTGCCACTCTCAATTTGGTTAGTGGGAACCATCATCAAACCATATTCATTTTACATGTCTTGTATCATCTTGGTATTGGTGAAATCTAATACCTTGTTCAATTATCTAAAAATTCATATATAATATGTTATATGTTAGATAAATATATAGATTGATTCTTAAAACCATGAGAAATTTTGTCTATGAAATCTCTTCCGTTGTATCAATAAAAAGCTTCCATACAGAAAGAGTTAAGAGAATGATGGGTTTTATTTCTCCACAATTAATCGTTAAAATACACATTTTGATATTTGATAAGGGAGCAAGAGTTCATTTCATCTAGCTTGGTTTTTGGTCATCTGCTAATGTGCCCCAGGAATTTTGATTTATTTGTAATGGTATCCCTGTGTATGAAGATAAGCAGAAGTATAAAATATTATGTGGGGCTGTTAGTAGAGCTGTAGAGAACATGTAAAATAAACATGAAATTGTTTATAGCAGCCAAATTATTATTGAGATGAGGCTAACAATAATGTTTTAGTAAAAGCCTTAATCAAGTACAAAATAAAAAATATATAAAGATCAACATAACAGACAAATCTGTCTATCTATCTATTGTCTTTTTGAGCGGAAGATGGCACATAGGGCAGAACCACAATCTCAAAAACAGAAACCTTGCGTGCCAAAGTGGCACATATTGCAGAGATCACTGCTACAGAGACGCTGATCTTTAAAAATGGTGGAAAGAAACAGTGACCAGGTTGATGATGCAATTTTCATTGATTTTCCTGGCCCTTGTTTCTTTAAGAACACTGATAAGAGAAGCAAAGTCAACAGGCATAGATTTGTTTTATGAGATCAAACATTTTGCCAGAATAGAGATGAATAGCAAAACAAAAACACTATGAACCTTATGCAACATTCACAGTGCTGGAAGGATCAAGATCAAGATCCCCCTACGTGATATCATGGGAAATGAGAGTTGCTTTTTCTTTAACTCATTCTGGACTTATAACCGATACAATGGCTCCACTTATGAAGGCATACCTGATCAAAAATCGACACATCAGCTAGACTGAGTGCGGTTGAATATTTTAAAGTAAAGTAAAGAGTATGTATTAATATTCACCAATACTTGTATTCGATTATCTTCTACAAGAAGCTTCATAATTACTTCCTTCGATTACCATGTCATATTTTGTTTATTTTTGTATATACAGTGGTTGCGTATTCGAAGTAAACATGTTTTTTTCTTACAAATATTGGCCACGTGGCCACACTATTTCTTGTGCTTAATTTCATTATTTGTTGACATAAATGCATCAAGTATAGTTTATTTTGAAGAACTTTGGATTAGTTTGTGTATAATTTCGAGAAGAATGAATAGCAACACAGGTCAGGGATAAATAGAGGACATATAAAATATATTTTGAATTGAAAATTATCTGCCTTTGAGTATTTTTATACTATTTATAATAAATAATATATTTTTTCGTTCAGATATCACCAAATTAATGCTATTTTCCTGTCTGGTGATGTATAATATGCACCACATTTAATTATATTATTGTGTGAAATTGTAAAATGAAAAAGGCAGGTGATGGAATTTTTCTAAATTGAAAACTAATCTGGTCTGAACCTAAAGAAAACCTAAAGTCCACCAAAGTCCAGAAAGAATTAAAGAATTAATCCACATCTTTTGGATGTGGTTTAGCCATGAATCCTTCTGTCTGTTAATACGTTCCTTAACTTTGCCGGTCAGATTCTCACTTTCTACACTGGGTACAAACTAATGATTTTTATTCTTAAAGTCAGAACTCAAGCACAAAATTACTCTCATACTTTCTTTTACTTTTGTTTGGGTAATTGTATATGGAGCCTGGCTGAGTGGTTAATGTGCTCGCTTCCTGATGAGAGGGGTTCGATCCCCAGCAGTGGCGGATTTTTCTTGGACTGACAAGGCTCCAGGGTTCACCCAGCCTCTAAAAAAGGGTACCAGGGGTTTTTCTGAGAAGTAAAGGTGGCCTGGCATGATACCGACTATAGCACCTAATAAATGTGCCGTGGTCATGGAAAAATAAGGTCACTAACACCATATTCCCCATAAGCCTAGCAAGGCATGGAGAGACCCTTTTCTTTAATTATATATGTTTTTATTTTCCCGTGTGTTACCGAGGCCTCATGAGGGAAGTAAAGAATAGGGACACTGTGACCTTCCAGGCATGTCATAAGAGACAACTAAGGAGGTTGATTGATGGCTTGACAATCTGTCACTGTAGAAAAGTATTGTTATGGAAATAGCCATAGATTTTAGAAGCAGCGATCTCTGCAATATGTGCCATTTTGACACGCAAGGTTTCTGTTTTTGAGGCTGTGGTTCTGCCCTGTGTGCCATCTTCGGCTCGAAAGGACAATAGATATATAGATATGTTTTTATTGCCAGATTTGGTCTACTCTTTTCAATTTAAAACTGCCATGGGATCTTTAGCATGCACAGAATGCATTCTCCTATTTTTCACTGTTATCTGAGAGGATTAGATATGTTGTTGTTGTTGTTGCTTGTTGTTGTTGTTGCGTTCGCCAGCTTTCATCTCTGACAAAGTTCCTAGAGACTAGGAACTGAATTTTGCGTGTTAATCCATTTTTCCCTGGCAGCTGTGTGCTCAGGGGTCCCTCGCCGCACAGGCAGATAACTCCGACTTCGGAGGTACTCATGTTTTTTCCGTCGATGAGTAACTGACGTTTAAAGCCGGGTCTCGCTGCTGAGATCAGGGGTGGTTGTCGCAGAGAGAAATCATAAATAAAAATCCCAACCATTCGATTGGATTAGATATAAAATATTACTACCCAGAGTCTGGGGGATGGTAAAGCCACAAAGAAACAACTGATCTGAACAGAAAAGTTCAGTTCCCACCATCTGTGGCAGGATTTGAATCTTGGTCCTTCCTGTCATTAGGCCAACGTCTTAGACCCCTTCCCCCAGAGATTGGACTATTAATGGACATTGTGCAAGTACAGTGATATTGGTTCTATGTACAAGAGTCACAAAAATTTGCAACAAACTAAGCTGTGGATAAGTTTAACCCTAGATTTACGATACCATCATAAATATTACAGCATCAAAATAAAAATTCTTCCAAATTTGACGGTTTATCATGGTAAAACATTCTCCCCCCCACCTTGTGTGTACCTTCCTAATTACTACTTCTGTGAGTCCTGAGTGTTGGATTTGTTTCCTTTGGTGTTAGATTTATTTTTAAATTGTGATATGTTTTTGTATAATGTGACAAAAATTTGCCAATTGTCAAAAAATTGGATTTCCTTGATCGTCAGCTAACATCAAACAACCCTTTGAAACTCGAGAAACACAGCAAATAACGCTATGAGGTAGCCGAACATACTGACGGATTTATATTCGAGCTATGGACCAAGCAATGTTTACATTGAACAACGCGATAAATGTTATTGCTGCGAGTTGGCAGATTTTTGAAAATGTTTTCAAGGGTTTGAACATAAATGTTTGTTCACAGTTCGTTAACCTTCGCTGTAGATAAAGTCGTTAATTGGATGGCTTCGTTTCAGACATTTTTGACGTTGGTAGCTAAGGACTAAGGACCTAACTTGTACAAACGGATGGCATTGGCAAGGATCATTTTGAATCTATGAAGTGGGCTCATTGTGTGTTTAACTCAAACGCATATGTGCTTTTTAACCAAAGACCTTTTTTTGGGGACTCAATGCAGATATCCCCGATGGAAGAATAAATTGTACTGTTAATCCCATAAATGATTCGCTTCCAGAGGTTTATGATGTAAACAAAGCAGTTTTGTCATTGCAAGTGAATAATAATGTCCACACCTATAATTGGTCAGGATTGTGTAGCAGCAGCAGCTTTATAGCGAACACAGAAAACATCACAGGATTGTGCTGTTCTGAAACAGCTATGCCATGCTACCCTAGAATTGCCTTTAATGGGATTACTGTGACCACAAACCACTCTCCATGTGTGTGCCACATATTTACACCCCAGAAAGAAATACTGAATATAACAACACCATGTGCCGTCTGTGATATTAATGACCACGGACCAGGAGCCTCCAGTATGATTGATACAACTGTTGCACCAAGCACTTCATCAGCAGAGCCATATCTATGGAATGTTAATCTGACATTGTTCTTGAATGATGTCCAAGTTAATGAGACATCAAAATCGTGTGGCAGCAGCTACAAGAAGGGAGCGGAGAACATCAAGTTCTGCTGCTATAAAGGAGACTTGCCTTGCTATCCCAGAATTGCCTTAAATGGAATCACTGTAGTTGAAAACTTCTCCTCTTGTGTAAACTACACATTCACATCTAAGAGTGAATCAGTGAAGGTCACAAAATCATATTCTCTCTGTGGTTTTACTAACTACAGGTCATGTGGCTTCTGTTAGATTGGAAATGACAAATTACCACCACTGTGTGTCTATATGTTTGGAATTGGAGTCATCAATGACAGCCTAACATCATCAAGTGCTATGACGATCATCATTTTCGGGAGGACGTGAACTCCCATGGTATATGGTGGATAGGCGGCAGGAACCATTGAAGGCTATGTCTGAAAAGTTTTCCTTCTTGCAGTTTCCTCATTTTCCAAGTCCGGCTTGTTGCAGGAGCTACTGAGTTAAGTGCTCTGTGCACACCGTGAGCTGTGTGTCTCATCCGTTTTGATCCTGCTTCGATATCCCGCTTGTTTACGATGAATGATGATATCGTATGACAGGGAACAGTTGGCTGTGTTCACTTTCTGTGCGGTTTCGCCTTATGTCTTTTGGCGTGTGCTGAGACTGCTACGATGTGGACTACAGTTACCTTTCTTTGTTTGGGAGATGAGTTGGTAATTCGAATGATTCCACTGGCACGGGCGGTTGAGCAAATATGGATTTTAATTCGTTTGCTGTGATGCCGAGGCCTTCCATAACCAATAACCAATAACTGACGGATTTACAACAGCTGTATCAATAGACAGTGTAACACATCCAGTCTTTGAAGTTAAATTTCAGGTCATAAATCAATCAATCTGAACAATAAAATTCAAGTCCCCATGTCTCACCTAGAGTAAAAACACAGCTGTGTGTCAAAAGTTCACAAAGAAAATACTGTTTTAAGTGCTCCTAATGTTGCAATTAAGTAGCAGTAATTTTTACTACGGTATCATAAACATGTGAGTCACAGATAGTTTTCGTAATCTAGGATTAAAATACTAGTTTATAAAAGAGACAAACAAATATACCAAACTCATAAAAACTGTTAGTGTAAGCTAAGCATGCATTTTTACCATATGTTTCCAAAATGAATTAATTATTGATCTAATTTGTTAGCAATGTCTAGATGTTTTTTTTTGGTAGATGCATTGTTAAACACCTGAAAGACAAGCCTAGAATTCTGGTCACTCATCAAGTTCAGTTCCTGCCTGTAGCTGACATAATCTACATCCTTAAAGATGTGAGTCAAAACCTTTGTCACAAACCTTTGTTAAGTGAATATTTTATATTATAATTATCTTATATGTTAGGTGGGTGTGGCTGAAAACCAAAATATGAACCCATGAACATATTTTCTGTGGAGTCTGAAGTAATAATAAACCATGGGAGGAGTTGTAGATGGGAGGCCAGTGTAATTTGGGGCTTGTGAATGGAACTGAATGTTTCCAGTTCTGGTCCAAGATGGAGGATTTGTTTTTCTTTAACTTCCTATGGATTGTTGATCGGTGGTGATGTGCTTGTTGATCTGATGATGATGTGCTGTCTTCCGCTTGACAGGACAATAGATAGAATGGAACTGAGAGAGACAGTCCACTAAGCAAACTAGGACGACAATGATCATACATTACATTGGATGATGATAATGATGGTTTTTTAAGGACTGATTGATTTGTGATTGTGATATATAAAGGTTATTGAGTTATTTGTGGGTCATCATCATTGCACTTTGAACATGTCCATAGGTGCTCAGACCCCCTCCTCAGCAAGTCTCACAGTGTCCAGTGACTAACAACTCCAGTTCTGTGTTGGTTGATAAGTCTTCTTACACTCCCACTAAGTTTCTCATTTCTGGCTGTACCCATCTTAGCTCCCATCTCTATCATCCGAAGAAGTGACATGGATTTGTGTTTGTCGAAATCCTGTGCTCTTCCCACATCTCAGAGGACATTGATGATGTCCGCCCGATCCATTAGTTGACCGTCCTCAACGACAGCGCAGCTAGCCAACCTGTCCACTCTTTCATTTCCCCGTACTCCCACATGTCCAGGGACATAGACAAATGTGACCTTGTGTATTTTTTTTTACTTCTGCAATGACTCTAACCAATGCATGTGTACAGAGCCCGCCTCACTTTTTTAATCATGCTCATCGAATCACTCAGTTGAATGCCTTAGTCACTGCCATCACTTCCATTATCATGCTATTCGTGATCATGACGTATGCACCACTGTCTTCTTTGACCATTCTGCCTGCCAAGTGTGCTGTAAATGCCCATGCACTTCTTTGGTGTCGTTTAAAAGATCCATCTGTATAGATGACTGCACCTTTCTCATCGGTGTTATCACAGATGAGACCATATAAAGGTTGTTTGATATATAGTCCTGATATTTAATTTTTTTAAATATTGATTCAGCCATGATGTAATATGTATATAATACATAGCAATGATGTTTGAATCTTCTTCTTTCCTTTTCCATTTGCCATTCAGTGCCAGGATTCATTTGTTCTTTGCAGTCTTTTTTGCTCATTAATTGATTACCTCTGCTTTAACATTTCCCAGTGTTTCTAATATTCAATCAGTTGATTTAATAATCGTTTGATGATGATAATTTATTGAGGTTCATGATAAGTAATGTTTGTCCAGTTGATAGATGATGTTTGAGGATTGTGAGATTTGCTATTAGGGGGTTGGGGATATAAATTTGATGATGTTTTGTCGACTGCTGAATTTGCATCGCTTCTATTTTACATCCCTGATAACTTGCTATCTCCACAGGGCCAGATAAATGGCCAAGGTTCATTTGATGAGCTGTCTCAATCTGGTGTAGACTTCTCAGAGCTGTTGAAGAAGCCTGATGATGAGAAGCCTCCTGTTGTTTCAGTCAGCCAGAATGTCAACCTTCATGTTGATGGACTGTTGCAAAACTGTGAAGCTGTGGGCTCTACTGTGTCTGTAAATACAATAGTAGATGAATATGAGGTGACTGCCAATTTGATTTCAGTTATTTATGTTTAACATATTATGTGCAGAATTAAGAACTATTCAGCAGGTGTAGACAAAAAGAGGAGCGCTGGATAGCCTAGTGGTACCCGTTGACCTCAGAACTGGTGGACCCATGTTCAAAGCTCACCAGAAGCTGTGATGATTTGTCAAAAATAGGAAAAATGAGTCAGTAGTTTCTTTATGACATTACCCTCCCCTGATCTCTTGGGTTGTGAGATCTGATGTCTAGCTCACGCGGAAAATGGCAATAAACAGGAAGTCCTGTGAACACTTGTGAACATTAATGATCCCCTTGTAGATAAATTGAAAATATTAGCAGCCTGCTGCCCAGGCAACATTGTCAGCAAAAAGCTACCCACATACTGGGAGAGAAGGTCAAAGACAACTGGGAGAGAAGGTCAAAGACAACTGGGAGAGAAGGTCAAAGACAACTGGGAGAGATCAAAGATAACTGGGAGAGAAGGTCAAAGATAGAAGGTCAAAGACAACTGGGAGAGAAGGTCAAAGACAACTGGGAGAGAGAAGGTCAAAGATAACTTGGAGAGAAGGTCAAAGACAACTGGGAGAGAAGGTCAAAGACAACTGGGAGAGAAGGTCAAAGACAACTGGGAGAGAAGACCAAAGACAACTGGGAGAGAAGGTCAAAGACAACTGGGAGAGAAGGCCAAAGATAACTGGGATAGAAGGTCAAAGATAACTGGGAGAGAAGGTCAAAGACAACTGGGAGAGAAGGTCAAAGACAACTGGGAGAGAAGGCCAAAGATAACTCAGAGAGAAGGTCAAAGACAATTGGGAGAGAAGGCCAAAGTTAACTGGGAGAGAAGGTCAAAAACAACTGGGAGAGAAGGTCAAAGACAACTGGGAGAGAAGGTCAAAGATAACTGGGAGAGAAGGTCAAAGACAACTGGGAGAGAAGGTCAAAGATAACTGGGAGAGAAGACCAAAGTTAACTGGGAGAGAAGGTCAAAGACAACTGGGAGAGAAGGTCAAAGATAACTGGGAGAGAAGGTCAAAGATAACTGGGAGAGAAGGTCAAAGACAACTGGGAGAGAAGGTCAAAGACAACTGGGAGAGAAGGTCAAAGATAACTTGGAGAGAAGGTCAAAGATAACTGGGAGAGAAGGTCAAAGACAACCTGGAGAGAAGGCCAAAGATAACCTGAGGAGAGTGCCAAAGACAACCTGGAGAGAGGGCCAAAGACAACCTTAAGAGAGGGCCAAAGACAACCTGGAAAGAGGGCCAAAGACAACCTGGAGAGAGGGCCAAAGACAACCTGGAGAGAGGGCCAAAGACAACCTGGAAAGAGGGCCAAAGACAACCTGGAGAGAGGGCCAAAGACAACCTGGAGAGAGGGCCAAAGACAAGCTGGAGAGAGGGCCAAAGACAACCTGGAGAGAGGGCCAAAGACAACCTGGA
Organism: Megaustenia siamemsis; assembly: GCA_032433765.1. Classification (NCBI taxonomy): domain Eukaryota; kingdom Metazoa; phylum Mollusca; class Gastropoda; order Stylommatophora; family Ariophantidae; genus Megaustenia; species Megaustenia siamemsis. The sequence goes on from JAVIAB010000108.1 coordinate 15,312,140, forward strand.
GAGAGGGCCAAAGACAAGCTGGAGAGAGGGCCAAAGACAACCTGGAGAGAGGGCCAAAGACAACCTGGAGAGAGGGCCAAAGACAACCTGGAGAGAGGGCCAAAGACAACCTGGAGAGAGGGCCAAAGACAACCTGGAGAGAGGGCCAAAGACAACCTGGAGAGAGGGCCAAAGACAAGCTGGAGAGAGGGCCAAAGACAACCTGGAGAGAGGGCCAAAGACAAGCTGGAGAGAGGGCCAAAGACAACCTGGAGAGGAGTGTAATAATAATTTTTGATCATTTCAATTTTGTTGTCAAACTTTGCATTCGAAGTTGGGATATATTTTTGTGCTTGCAGGGCGGATAAAATTGAAAGTCATAAATGCTGGGCTTTTAAGTGGCAATTGTTATTTGTGCAAGATGAACTGAAACAACAGACAAAGCAATGTCTGTGGCATTATATAAACAATAATTATTTTTATAGTGGGAATGTGTAGATTCGAAACACTGACATTTTTGTCAGGAGATATGGCTCGTTTGCAACAAATTAGGGCTTAATTTGTGTCAACATGACTTGGGTCATTTCAACTAAAGAACATACACTGAACAGGCACGATCTGCTTCTTGCTCTGCTCACTTCTTTCTGTTCCTCATTTAATCTGTTTCTTGCTCACTTCTTTCTGTTCTTCATTTAATCTGTTTCTTGCTCACTTCTTTCTGTTCTTCATTTAATCTGTTTCTTGCTCACTTCTTTCTGTTCTTCATTTAATCTGTTTCTTGCTCACTTCTTTCTGTTCCTCATTTAATCTGTTTCTTGCTCACTTCTTTCTGTTCTTCATTTAATCTGTTTCTTGCTCACTTCTTTCTGTTCTTCATTTAATCTGTTTCTTGCTCACTTCTTTCTGTTCCTCATTTAATCTGTTTCTTGCTCACTTCTTTCTGTTTTTCATTTAATCTGTTTCTTGTTCACTTCTTTCTGTTCTTCATTTAATCTGTTTCTTGCTCACTTCTTTCTGTTCCTCATTTAATCTGTTTCTTGCTCACTTCTTTCTGTTCCTCATTTAATCTGTTTCTGGCTCACTTCTTTCTGTTCCTCATTTAATCTGTTTCTTGCTCACTTCTTTCTGTTCTTCATTTAATCTGTTTCTGGCTCACTTCTTTCTGTTCTTCATTTAATCTGTTTCTGGCTTACTTCTTTCTGTTCCTCATTTAATCTGTTTCTGGCTCACTTCTTTCTGTTCCTCATTTAATCTGTTTCTTGCTCACTTCTTTCTGTTCCTCATTTAATCTGTTTCTTGCTCACTTCTTTCTGTTCCTCATTTAATCTGTTTCTTGCTCACTTCTTTCTGTATCATTTGGTTCATCCCATGTTCTTTAATATTCCTCTCTACAAGGTCTTAACTAGCACTGAAATGTTTTTTAAATGTCTGTTCTTTCTTTAGCCAGAAACAGTCCAGTTGCCTGAAGCTGAGGAGAGAGCTAGTGGAACAGTGGGCTACAGAGTCTACACTGAGTACTTCAAAGCAGGGACAGGCCTCATCAAGTTCATTTTGCTAGTCCTCATCAACATCGCTGCTCAATTCTTCTATGTTGGCTGTGACTGGTGGCTGTCCAGATGGTGATTTCTCTTGTATTTTTATTGACAATTCCTCACTTAAATCACAGAAACAAAGCTCAAGCAACAGACACAAAAATAGGTAACCTAATAATGTTCTTTTTCTATAACAGATAAATAGAGTGGACCAGAAAAGGGGCATGTTGCAAAAGATGATCACTGGCCACATGATGTACCAGCCTCTCATTGCTTTTTCTGACTGTCAGTTATTAATGAAAAGAAGATAATAAAAAGCAATATCACTTATATCTGTCCGTCTGCCCAGAGCAGAAATTCTAGTGTCTTCATATCCGATGATCTTTGCTATCAAGTGCCAAAAAAGACAAAAAGTGTCAGACCATACACTGGACCCGCATTCCACATTGTTTCTCCTTATATCTATCACCAGCATCTAAATAAAAGTGTTTGGTGTTTCTATATATCAATACTTGTTTCTATATATCAATACTTGTTTCTATATATCAATCATCATCATCATTGAGTGCCTTCTCCGCAACAAAGGTTGGCTACCATGGATCACCATTCTACTCTGTTTCTTACTTTGATGGTGCAGGCTGTCATAGATTGACTTGTCCATCTTTTGATGTTACTCGTCCATGTTAGTCTTGGTCTGCTTCTTTTACCTTGTATTTTTCCTTCCAATATTACTTTTAGTAGGCTGTTGTGTCTTTTAACATGCCCCAAAAATTTCATTTGTCTTGTCTTAATTGTATTTAGTAGTTCTCTTTTAATTTTCAGTTGTTTTAAAATAAAACATCTTCGTTTGTTATCTTTTGTTTCCATCCAATTCTACCTATTCTTCTATAAATCCATATTTCAAAGGCTTCAATTTTCTGTTCTGTTTTCTTGTCTAATGTCCATGTTTCTGCACCATACAGGAATATTGAGAAGATGTAACATTTTGCCATTCTTAGTTTCAGCCCTGCTGAAATTTGTTTTGTTGTTAGTATATTTTTCATGGCATTAAAATTACTTTTTGCCATACCTATTCTTTTGTTTATTTCAGTTTTGCATTTTCCATCATTGGTTATAGTATGTCCCAGGTAGTTGTAGCTCTGGACTGTCTCCAGATGTATTCCCTCAACTGTGATATTTAATTGTAGGTCTTGAGAATTTTCTTTGTTTATGATCATAGTTTTAGTCTTTTTGATATTCATTTCCAGTCCATATTTTTTGCTTGTTATGTTTATCACATTAAGCAATTGTTGTAGGTCTTTAGGATTTTCTGCTAGTAGAACAGTATCATCAGCATATCTTAGGTTATTGATTATCTTTCCATTAATGTTTAGGCCTGGTATCTCTGAGATGTTTTTAAAGATTTGCTCAGTGTATAGATTGAACAAGCTTGGTGATAGGATGCATCCTTGTCTTACTCCTCTTTTTATGTCCATGGGTGTAGAGTTCTCCTTGTTATATCTTATTATTGCTGTTTGCTCCCAGTACAAATTACATATTCGTCGTATGTCTGTGTCATCTAGATTTATATCCTTTAGGCAGTCTATGAGTTGGTTATGGTGTATTCTATCGAAAGCTTTGGTGTAGTCTATAAAGCAGGCATATATTGGTTTGTTTACTTCTATGTACTTTTCAAGCAATGTTCTCATGCTGAATATGGCTTCTTTTGTCCAACTGTTTTTCCTGAATCCAAATTGTTGCTCATCTAATTCAGTATTGATTTTATTCTGAATCCTTCCCTGTATAACTTTTAGTAAAATATTTGTTACCTGGCTCATTAGGCTTATTGTTCTGAAATCACTGCATTCAACTGCACCATTCTTTTTAGACAATGCAATGAAAGTTGATGTTTTTAGATCGTTTGGTATGTATCCTGTATGGTATATGTCATTGCATATGTCTGTGATCACTTCGATGCCACACTCTTCTAGAGCCTGTATCATCTCTATATGTATATTGTCAGGTCCTGCTACCTTTCCCTTTTTCATTGTTTTTATAGATTTTTCTACTTCAAATTTCAGGATTTTATAGTTGTATGTACATTTTATGTCTGGCTTTTTGTCCCTTTCGTCATGAAATACTATACATCAATACTTGTTTCTATATATATCAATACTTGTTTCTATATATAAATCTATCTATCAATCTATCTATTGTCCTTTCGATCCGAAGACGGCACATAGGGCAGAACCACAATCTTAAAAACAGAAACCTTGCGTGCCAAAATGTCACATACTGCAGAGATTACTGCTTCCAAAATCTATGGCTCTGTTTCCAAACAATACTTTTTACAATGACAGTTTGTCAAGCAATCGATCAACCTCCTTAGTCGCCTCTTACGGCCTGGAAGGTCACAGTGTCACTATTCTTTACTCCCTCATAATGAGGCCCCGGTAACACACAGGCTATATATCAATACTTGTTTCTATATATCAATACTAACAGAAGAACAATCAGAAAAGTAGACACCAGTGAAATTAATTGAAATAAATGTGTGTGTGTGAATAACAGCCAAAGAGATGAGATCAGAAATGCAAAATTAAGAGAAAAGCTATGAATAAGGCCCACTATGGAACACACAAAGAAACCACAGGTCAAATTGTTTGGTTATGTGAAAAGACAAAAAGAAATAACTGTGGCATTGTCATCAAGAAACCCTACTAAAGTGCTAGATCAAAGAGTCAGTCACAAAAATGATGGTTTGATGGAATATTAGCTACTAGGAAATATATTGACTTATTTGAGGGTCATCATCATTGCACCCCAAAAATGTCCGTCCATAGGTGCTCAGATCCCCTCCTTGGCAATTCTTGCAGTGTCCAGCGATTGACAACTCCAGTTCTGTGTTGGTTGATAAGTCTTCTTACATGCCCACTAAGATTCTCGTTTCTGGCTGTGCCCATCTTAACTCCCATCTCTTTCACTTTTCCATATGGTTGTTTAAGTGTGATGTGACCATTGATTATAATGCAGCCATCCTGCTTCCAATATTTTGTTTTCCCTTTCTTGTTTGATTTGTGACTTTTTGTCCTATCCTCACTTCTACCCACCAGACATTCAACAAGCCCTGTACTCTGTCATATTTTATATGCTGTGGTTTACAAGTGTGTTTGCTGAAGAAGGCCTGTGGTCATTATATGGGGGTTATTTCCTAATGTGATATTCCTTTATATAGAGAGGTAAAGGTAGCAATATTGCCATTAGGGAGTATAGGGCCTCTCCTTTCCTTGGTTATATCTGTGGGAAGGAAGGGTGACTATGACCTATCATGTTAGATTGCTTCCCTTCACTGACCAATAATTAGCTGCCCTTTATGTATTTCTTTCTTTAATCGCCAATCAACATGCATTATACATGATTTCAATCTCACTTGCATCACTAGGAAGGACCTCTTTGACTTTACTAATCTATTCTTTATGCAATAAAGCTGTCATTGTTATTCATTGTGTTTCCTCTACTGCAGCTTTGTGTTCACCCTCTAGATCTATTAACTAATTCAACAAGAAAACTCTCTTCAAGGAAGTAGTTGATACACAAATGAAAATAAGACCTTGTATTTACCAAAGGTAAATAAAACCTTGCATCAAGAGAAAGAAACAACAAAAAGGAACAATAAATTACTAAACTACAACATATAGGAAAACAATACACTCTGTCAAACCAATTAACAATATAATCTCTAAAATGTTTGTCCTAAAACAGTGCTGGTTAACATAATAAAAAATAAATAAAATGTTATTAAACAGCTAAACCTATAAAGATACAAGACGAAACTATGACTTGTTGGCAAAGGCTTTCATATACAATATCATGAGTAATTTTTAAAAAAAAGACAGAATATCTAGCTTTGTTACAGCATAAAGTCTTGTTACTAAGAGATAAGGAATAGTTAATAACAACATAATAATTACTAATAACGGATAACTATAAAATGTTTTAAAAATCTAACATGAGCATTTAGTCAAAATAACATTTTCAACAATATATATTTACATCTATTATGGCATTATTCCTTTATGGGATTTGCCAAAGAAGCTAATGCAGAGTGGGAAATTAAGATCAGTGAAAAATGAAAGAAAAAAATTACTGCCATTAGTGAACCCAAAAGCAGAAGAGTGCCAGGGCCCATATTTTTACATTTTATGATTCATTGGGCAGGTGGGACATCAGTAGCCAAAAAGAGCAGAAATATGTAGTAGAAATGAGAATGATCCTCTGAAGATGTATGAAAGGAGGAGTCCAATAGAGGTGTGAGGGAATACAAGTGTGGCCTCAGTAGCTTAGCTGGGAAAACCACCCGACTGGGCTACCAATGTTTGGACAAATGTGTTCAATTCCCACTGGAAGCAGTTTGAATTGTACTCGTGGTTGGAAAAAAAAAATACCCTCCGGTCAACCCAGCCACTGGCAGAAATGGGTACCAGGGTAGTACTCTGGGAAGGTAAGGAATGCCGCCTCGCATCGTGAGTTTCAATACTTGAAGCGACAATATCCAGAAGTCTCTGAACACTTCTGGATAGGCGGCTGAGCACATGAAAACTCGCCGCACGCTAAGATGCCGATTCAAGTCTCGTATTTTACCTTTACAAGTGGAGAGAAAGGAGGAGAGAGTAGAAGAGACAAAGATAATATTGCAAGTACAAGTTAACACCAATTATCAACATTATCCATTCACTTTCTTTAGATTTTCATTTATTTCATATTCACCAAACATTGGGTGTGTGGGGTGGGGTGGGATGGGCATTTTTAAACCACAGTAAACATTTGTGAACACACTATAGACATGTTTACCCCATCATTCTCCAATTATGTTTATCCTTAAATGTTATTTATTTGATCTTTTCCTTATTAGGTCTAACCAGGAAGAGGACAAGTATTCAGCAATGGAAAGGCAGAGACTTTTCTTAATTGAGCATAACATTACTGACTTCAACAACAGCAGTATCAACAGCAACATCACCATTCCCTGGGTTGACAGCCACTTCAACATTTATGTTTTTACTGGCATCATATTGACCATGTTTCTCTTTGCCCTTGCAAGAGCCCTCTTGTTTTTTAGGATCGCTGTAGATGCTTCTCAGGAGCTTCACAATCGGATGTTTGCTCGTATTCTACGGACACCTGTCTCCTTCTTTGATAACAACCCTGTTGGTGAGCAGTTGTTTCTGTTTGTTTGCGTACGCTATCTTTATATCTCTCAGAGAAAAAGAAAATATAGAAAAAAATGGTATTGTTAAAGCTTTACATAATGGATGGACGACACAAATTTGAACGATGTTTCAGCTCAATGGGCCTTCAGCAGGAACAAACAAACAACACACACACAAAGATAAGTAAATAAAACTAGTCCTACATAGCTAACTAAACTGCATTGCTTTTCTTTGCCTTGACCCCTTTATATTCTAGCAAAGTCCAGAAAGACTGAATTTTGCTTGAATATCACTTTTTTCTTATTGTTCACACCAGCAGCCATGTACTCAAGTTTCCCTTGCCAAACAGGCAGATATTTTCCAACTTCAGAAGTACTCTAATTTGTTACCATGAAAATTGTTAGGCATTTCGGGTAGATTTTTTTTTCTTAACAATTTTGCCTGGGCAGCAACAATTTTTTACCTACTCATTTCAATTTCAAACTGTTTATTGTTCTTTAACGTGTGCAGAGTGCACATGGGGACCTCCTATTTTTTTACTGTTAATCAAGAGGGCAAGATATAAATCTTGTTAAATAAGTAATAAACCAAGCAATAGACTTTCATGATAACTAGGGCACATACAGACTTAATTTCCCACTCTGCATTAGCTTCTTTGGCAAATCCCATAAAGGAATAATGCCATAATAGATGTAAATATATATTGTTGAAAATGTTATTTTGATTAAATGCTCATGTTAGATTTTAAAAACATTTTATAGTTATCCTGTTATTAGTAATTATTATGTTGTTATTAACTATTCATTATCTCTTAGTAACAAGTCTGAATTTTTATAAAATGTGAAATAAAAGCAAGAGAGTAATGAAAATTGGTGGAGGCGAAGGTGCGATCATAGCACCAGAGCTAGAAGTTGTCAGCGACCCACAGCTGATGGTTTGCGCCAGGATCGGTGAACCAGAACCATCCAGATCCTGCTCCACCTCTCTGTGGTGTCTCTAGTTACAGTCTAACCTGTCTAGTCTGGCCAAGCGAGTAGAGATCAAAGAGGGAAGACAGCCCGGTACTCAAAAATGTCATGCTGAAGTCGGATGTGTTGGGCCGAAAGGTGCAAATATAACAGTTATACTGTAAACCACAAAACAACGCAGACACGCCTACTTAACGTCCTTTTAAGGGCGGATGACGAAGAGGTATACTCCTTTAGTCATCGGGCGAACGCAAGCAAGCAAGCACATTAAGTATTCTTTGAAGACATCTTATTTCAGTAGCTATCATCTTTAATTTCTCCCTTGCTGACATCACAGGATGCTGTGTTGGAAGCTGGTAATCCACTGCTGTATGGGGAAATGAAAGACTGGACAGGTTGGCTAGCTGTGCTGTTGTTGAAGACGGTCAACCAATGGATCAGGTGGACATAATCAATGCCCTCCGAGATGTGGGAAGGGCACAGGACTTCAAAAACCATGAGTCCACATCACTCCTTCGGATGAAAGAGATGGGAGTTAAAATGGGCACAGCCAGAAATGAAAAACTTAGTGGGCTTATAAGAGGACTTATCATACAATACAGAACAAAATAATTTACAAATAAAAATGCTTATTACTTTACAAATAATTACATTATTTATTCTTGTTGTTATCATCTAGGTAGAATCTTGAATCGTTTCTCCAAAGATATTGGACATATGGATGACTTATTGCCTGTCACCTTTTTTGATTTTATTCAGGTTGGTGGATTTTGTTTTAGCTCATGAAAAATACTTTGTTTTATATCGGGAGAATGTTTTCTTTTACATCAAGAGAAATATTTCATTTTACATTTAGAAAAATATTTTGTTTTACATCAATGTTTTGTTTTACATCAAGAGAAATATTTCATTTTACATTTAGAAATATATTTTGTTTTACACCTTGAGAAATATTTTTCTTTTCACCTTGAGGAATTTTTTTAACATCAAGAAAAATATATTTTTTTTTAGTATCGTAAGGAATATATTTTTAACATCAAGTGAAATATTTTGTTTTGCATCAAAGAAGTATTTTATTTATTATTGTTACATAATTTTATACAATTTGCATATGAGAAAAGTTATGTTTTTTGCATTAAAAAAATACACGAAATTGTTTTTTAATAACATTTCACCTCACCTAAAGCATCTTACCTGAAGAGAAATAAAAGCAATGTTATTATTGTGTAATTAATACAGGGTCAGTGCCATAATTTGTTTGATGAATATTTGAAAATCTTTGAAGTTTTTTTTCTTTAATGCTCGTAATCATCATCGTCATTATCTCCTTCATTACAATGTGTAAGCTTTGAAATAGTAGCGAACAACTATTTTCTTCAAGTATTTTTTGTTTACATTTCAACTATAGCAGAAAGTAATGTTTTACTTCATTCTTACTATAGGTGGAACCTACAGTGTTTGTTTTTATTGTTACTCAGAAATTAAGCTTTATCATTTGCTTTGCATGCTCAGATGTAGGAAGTCAGTTTGCCCAGCTGAATGAGTTTTCTTACCGCACACATTTAAGCACATTTTCTCATCATCATCATCATCATCTGATGTGATGTCAGTTGGTGCAGGTAATCATCTCTCTCAGTCCTTCATGCATGTCATAATTTCAGTTTTCTTCTTCTTCTACCTTTCAGCTCTCTGTGGAGCATAGGTCCTCAACAAACACTTTCCAAGTTGTTCTGTTTCTTGCCATTCTTTTAAGATCATTCCATGTCTTCCCCATCATCTTCATCTCTGCTTCTATCTGTCTTCTCCAAGAATTCTTTGGTCTTCCTCTTTGTCTCGTCCCCTGGGGATTCCAAAAAAGGGCCTGTTGTGTAATACTCTCAGTTGGCAGTGTGTCCTATCCAGCGCCATCGCCTTTGCTTAATTTCAGTCTGTGATCTTTTATTGTGCCAATTGAATAAGCTGTTCAATAATTTTTCTCATGGTTTTACTTTGCTCTTCTTTCTATTCATTCTGCCTGTTGTTATAGCATTATCAATGCCTTCTTTTCGCATGACATGTGCAATAAAGGTAGATTGTCTCTTCCATATAATTTTGATGATATTTCTGGTTTCTCCAGCTCATTTTAAACATTCTTCATTTGTAATATTTTCTATCCATGGAATTTGTAATAAATAACTGTTCTTGGGAATCAATGACAGTAGTTTCCTGTTGTCTTCTGTCATAATGTCACACATTTTCTAGCAGTCTAATATTTAAATAAGAAAGATTATGCAAAAGGTAAGGCAAGTAAGGGTTTCCTTCATTATGGAGACCAAAGTGTTATTACACATAAATATTGTATTTATGAACATCATATTTCCTGAGATATAAAAATGTAAGAAATTCTCCAGGATTTAAACTGTTTGGAGGAGGGGGTGATTGAAACTAATTATTATTTGTCAATCAGATGGATTGATGGAACGTTGGAAACTCTAGGAAACATAACAACAGGAGAGGTCAACACTAGAGAAAAAAAACACTAAGAAACATAACAACAGGAGAGGTCAACAATAGAGAAAAAATACTAAGAAACATAACAGCAGGAAAGATCAACACTGGAAAAAAAAACACTAGGAAACATAACAGCAGGAGAGGTCAACATTAGAGAAAAAAACACTAGAAAACTTAACAGCAGGAGAGGCCAACACTAGAGAAAAAAATACACTAGGAAACATAACAGCAGGAGAGGTCAACACTAGAGAAAAAAATACACTAGGAAACATAACAGCAGGAGAGGTCAACACTAGAGAAAAAACACTAAGAAACATAACAGCAGGAGATGTCAACACTAGAGAAAAAACACTAGGAAACATAACAGCAGGAGAGGTCAACACTAGAGAAAAAAATACACTAGGAAACATAACAGCAGGAGAGGTCAACACTAGAGAAAAAATACTAAGAAACATAACAGCAGGAAAGATCAACACTAGAGAAAAAAACACTAGGAAACATAACAGTAGGAGAGGTCAACACTAGAGAAAAAAACACTAGAAAACTTAACAGCAGGAGAGGTCAACACTAGAGAAAAAAAAACATTAAGAAACATAACAGCAGGAGAGGTCAACACTAGAGAAAAAACACTAAGAAACATAACAGCAGGTGAGGTCAACACTAGAGAAAAAACACTAAGAAACATAACAGCAGGAGAGGTCAACACTAGAGAAAAAAACACTAGAAAACATAACTGCAGGAGAGGTCAACACTAGAGAAAAAACACTAAGAAACATGACAGCAGGAGAGGCCAACACTAAAGAAAAAAAACACTAGGAAACATAACAGCAGGAAAGGTCAACACTAGAGAAAAAAAACACTAGGAAACATAACAGCAGGAGAGGCCAACACTAGAGAAAAAAACTGCAAACTGTATCTCCCCTTGACATTGAAAGGTAAATGAGGAAGAAAGAAGAAGTCAGGTAAATATCCATTCAATCACCTGCAAGACCAAGGGGGTACAGTTATCATCTGTAACCTGTACACCAGCTGTACTGGTGATGCTAAAAAAATGAAGATTTGTTTTGCACTTTTGTGGCCTTGACCATTATTAACATTTTCCATTACCAACACATCAACTCCACTTATGAAGGTACTACAGGACCAAAATCGACACACCGGCTCAGACCGAGTGTGGTTGAATATTTTAAAGTAAAGTAACAATTCTGTATAAATATTCACCAATACTTGTATTCAATATCTAGAAAAAGATTTATATAATTACTCCCTTCAATAACCACATGGTATTTTCTTTGTTAAGTAAATAATTTGGTTGAATTTTCAATGTAAATGTGTGTTTATTTCTGATAAATAGTGGCAATACTTACTACTAGATAGTGGTCTACTATTTCTTGAGCATAATTTCATTATTTGTGGATATAAATGCATCAAAGAAAGTGTATTTTGATGAACTTTGGATTAGTTTGTGTAATAAAATTTCCAGAAGAATGGATAGCAACACACTACAGTCAGGGAAAATAGAGGTATGTGAAATATGATATTTTGAATTGAAAGCTATCTGTCTTTGAATATTTTATACTATTTATAATAAAGAATATATTTTTTCTGTAGATATCATCAATATATTGCTATTTTCATTTTCTGAAACCATTTTCCTTTCCAATGATGTATAACGTGTACAACATTTAATTATTGTGTGAAATTGTAATATGAAAAAGACATGTGATGGAATTTTTCTAAATTTAAAATTAATCTGGTCCAAACCTAAAGATATTGCAACCATTCTGGAAAGAGTTGAGTAGATTTGATTTATTTATTCAATATTTTATTAATGTATTTACCCACAATAGAAGGTTTTTATTTTTTCAGTGCTTATTTTTGATAATTGGTATTGTGCTGGTGGCTGAGATTGTTAATCCTTATGTAATTATACCAACTGTACCCTTGATCATACTGTTTGTGCTGGTCAGAAAGTACTACTTGCAGACATCCAGAAGTATTAAACGGCTAGAATCTACATGTAAGTCCTGTATGCACTGAGCTGAATATTTTTTATTAAAGAGAATAATGGTAAATGTAGTCACATAACATGTATGAGGAGGGTATGAAGTGGTTCATTCTAACAGTATGTCTTCTCTGTTCTCACAATGAATTGTATTGCACTTTATTTCACGTTTTGTAGTCTAATGAATTAATCTTGATATTGAGGTCTACATTTGTTTGGGACTATGGGGACTGGGTGGTCTAGAGGTAAATGTCAGCCTCTGGACAGGAAGATACTGGGTTCAAATCCTACCAGAGGCAACGAGAATTTTGTTTAAATTGAATCATGGTTTCTTCATGGCTTTACACTCCCCTGGTTCAAAAACAGGAGGTTTTGTGTGCACTCGCACACATTAAAAAGAAAGAGAAAAGAAATTTGTAACTTGGCAGTTACAGTATAAAAAAAAAAGAGTAAGCCAAAAATGGCCGCTGTCATGTTAAAATTGATAAGGTTATCTGCCCATGCTGAAGATGGATGTGTCAGGCCAAAAAGTGCTGATATTGCGACTTTGCCATAAACTGGTGGCACAACGCATCCACACTTACAAAATGGCTAAACGCTAAGAAGAAGAAGAGTTTGGGACTGCTTCCTTTGTCTTGAATTTTTCTTGAATTTTCTGCAAGACAGCAGTTGTTTGTAGTTAGAGTTTTCTCATTACATACAATAGTAAGATCCTGTATTTCAAAGTGAAATGTAGAAGTGCTTCTCTTCATTGATGCGGCCTTCATTAAATTTATGTGTCAGGTACCAATTTTTACAGCTGAGGAAAAAAATAAAAAAGCAAACAGTATGAGTATTTGTAGACATACTCAAAAGTCCTGATGTCAACATAGCTAGACAAACATGGTCATAGAACCCATAATGGAAAAGAGCCAGGAAAGCCTAGGAATACATGGAAAGAGAAATCATGAAACCCATAAGAACATTGGCCTAGATTGGAGAGAAGTGGTGAAAATGTTCAGGAATAGGGATTGTTTGAGAGACCTTGTCCACGGCCTACACTTCAAAAAGGGGTCTAAAGGACCTTGATTGACTTATTTGATGAGTATTTATATTGTGAAGTCAATGCACAACAGCTACTTACTGTTAAAAGTACATTTTTTTTTTACTTTACTTTGACATGTTTAGTTTTTTAATGTCTAAAATTAAACCATGCCATTAACTATTCATTAGAACGAGTGTCTTCAGCATGAGTAAATTATATATATCTCAAATCTGAAACAAAATATCTCATATCGGTATACTGCCAAGGTTATTCAACAGTTTGTGGCAGTAGAATAGCTGATAAGCTAGCTTCAGGAATGCCTATGGTGGAAACACTTCCCATAGTTCAGATCAACATTTTGTAGGCTCTCTTTTTCTTTGATTATATGTTAGATAAGACTGCTATCGAAAAGGCAATCCTGATATATCAACAATTTGGAATCTTAAGACATGTAGAAATGACAGCCTGCATAGATGAGCTAGATGTATGCCTAACCAGTGAGCTATTAGATCCATCAATATGCACACACTTCATTATCTGCTGAAAGTGACTGAGCATCTATGGGGTTTGCTCTGAGAGCCGTGATGTTATTTTTAACAAAAATAAATAAATAATTCTTCTCAGTAGTCTAGTTGGGGAAACCACCTGACCAGGCAACTGACATTCAGACAAATGGAGCTTGGTTCTCTGTGGAGCAATGTGAGTTGTACTTGTGGTTGGGAAAAAAAATTACCTCGCGGTCAACCCAGCCGCTGGCAGAAATGGGTACCAGGGTAGTACTCTGGAAAATGAGGAATGCCGCCTCGCATCGTGAGTTTCGATACTTGAAGCGACACTATCCAGAAGTCTCTGAACACTTCTGGATAGGCGACTGAGCACATATGGGTGAAAACTCGCCACGTGCTAAGACGCTGATTCAAGTCTCATACTTTACCTTTACTTTACCTTAGATTAGCATAGTTTATTTAAAAGTATTCTATTCACTTTTACCAATCCAACCTCTTAAACTGTCCAGGTCGGAGCCCTGTGTTCTCATACTTGAGTGCCACCTTACAGGGTCTTCACACAATCCGCTCAATGAGAAGGGAAGACAAGTTTATGGAAGAATTTGATGCCTACCAGGACAAGCACTCTGAGGCCTGGTTTTTATTCTTAGCCACAAGTCGCTGGCTGGCTATCAGACTAGACTGGCTATGTGCTTTGTTTGTGACTGCTGTGACCATATGCTCTGTCTTGGCTGCTGATAGTAAGTAAAAATGTGTACCCTATCATACATATTTTTAGGACAGAATGTAGCACATGAATATATGCAAGTAACATGATAGTGTTGTGAACTTTTCACTAAACTGTCATGACCTTATTTATGCCTGTTCTAGACATGTTCTTTCTAGCTGAAATGACATAAGTCACATTGACACAAATTAGACTCTAATATGGCACAAAACTGGGAGCCACGATAGCTCAGTGGTTAGTGAACTGGACTACAAAGGACAAGAGGTAGGGTTTGATCCCAACCGATGGCTTCTGGGTTCACCCCGCCTTTAATGGGTACCATATTTTTTTCCGGGGAAAGTGAAGCGGCACGGGCGTAATACCGACCACATTACCCTAAAAATCATGTGCCGAAGGTCTGTAAAATTTATGGTCACTAACACCATATTCCCTATACGCCACTTGGTGTGACGGGGGTACTTTACTTACTTTTTTATGGCACAAATCTGGTGTGATTGATTGATCATCACACAATAAGACTCATAAGGCTTATTAGTCTTAAGCCTCCTTAAGTCATTCCTACACTGCCAACATTGCTGTGTCTGTTGTTTCAGTTCATATCACAAATTTGCGCAAGCACAAAATATATCTCAACTTCAGATGCAAATTTAACAAAATTGAAATGATAAAAATAATTATGACTTTCACTTTTATGCACCAAAATTATTTTTTTGTATAGTTGTATAAGCAAATATAGATTCAGAATGTTAATATGAGAGATTAAATGTTGTGAATTAAGCGGATCATAAGATATTACATTATAACAAATTATAACACAGATGCAGCAAGTACAAAAACATAGATCTACTCCAGATACAAATCTCACAAAATTGAAGTGCTAGAAATTATGACCTTCACTATTTCTCACAGAAATTAGTCACCTGTGCTGTTGTAATTCAAACAAAACAAATGAGATTTTTGGTGTGTGGTAAAAGACATAACAGCCTACTAAAAGTAATCTTGGAAGGGAAAATACAAAGTAAAAGAGGTATAGGCAGACCATGAATAACATGGACGAGTAACATCAAAAGATGGACAAGTCTGGAAACAGGTAGAAGTTTTAAAAAGTAGGCATTCAGATGTGGATTGTGCTAGCCAGGAACCAATTTACAGTTGTTTTGCTTGGATTATATCCTTACACCATGAACCAGCACAAATTGTATTATCTTTACATTGAGAAGTCAGATTAATGATCTGCATTAAATGTGACAGAAAAAGTGGTACCTTTTTGTATTAGAAAAGCCGGCATTTTAGTAGACCACTATATATTTCTTGTTAGGAAGTAAGATATATCAGGAACTTGAGACACAGAAAGAGATCAAAAGCTGGATAGCAAAAACAGCAGTAAATTTTAAAAACTTGAAAAAAAATATGGAAATCGAAAATACAAAGCAAGAAAACCAAACTTGGAATATTCAACTCAAACATATTATCAACACTTATCTACGCATGTGAAATGTGAAAAACAACAAAAGAGATTGAGAATAAATTAAATGCTTTTGAAGACAAATGCCTAAGAAGAATACTCTGTGTACAATGGAATTAATCCAATACTACTATAAAATTAAGAAAAATGGCCAGGTAACCTATAACTATATAATTAGGGAGAAAAGATGGCCATATGTCGAACGTGTGCTTAGAAGAGACAACAAGAGAATTCCAAAATAGACTCTTCTATGTGAAACATCAGGATACAGAAAAAGAGAAAGACCTAGAGAGACACTAAAAAGAACATTTATAAGAGAAGTAAAGTTGATGGGCATGGGCTCATTTAATATTTAATAAGGTTGGTTGAACGTCTGACGGGTGGTGAAAAACACTACAAGACACCATGTGATGTCTAACGGTGCAGGAAGGATCAAGATCAAGAAAGCAGACATTTTGAACCTGCAACAACACTTATTCTTCCTTCATGTGCCGTTTCCTACTTTTCTGTCGTTCATGTTTTTTGGAATAGTGTTTATAAATTAATCTGCTCATAAAATGGTTATGGCTATGGTAGACTCTGGTATCAATGCAAACGAATTAGAATCCATAATTGCTCAACCCCCCCCCCCCCCCCCTTCCAAATGCCAGTGGAATCATCCAAATTAATATCTAATCTCCCAAGCAAGGAAAGTTAACTGCAGTCCCCATCATAGCAGTCTTAGCATATGCCAAAAGACATGAGGCGAAACCGCACAGAAAGTGAACACAGCCATCTGTTCCCCATCATATGATATCATCATTCGTCATAAGCAATCGGAATATTGAAACACAATCAAAACCGATGAAACGCACAGTTTACGGTGTGCACTGAGTACTTAACTCAGTAGCACTGGTAGTAAGCCAGACTTGGAATATGAGAAAACTGCAGCAAGGAACAATTTAGGTAGTGATACCCTTGCAGAGACAACAGGTAGTATAACAAGATTATAGTTGTAACAAGATCTTTTATCTGGCTAGAGTCATATGGTTACACTCATATTTGTGAGATGAGTGACTTGATGAGCTTAATTTGCAAAGTTCAGACAGGCAATGGCTGGAGTCAATAGAGAGACCATAGATCTAAACTGTTACGTTCTTGTTCATTTAGGGTCAAGCTGGTGTTGAAGGTAAATGACAGAGCATATACGTGGTTCGGCTAACACATCAGATGCAGAAGCTACTGAGTTGAGTGCTCTGTGCACACCGTGTGCTGTGCTTTTCATCTGTTTTGATCATGTTTCGATATTCTGATTGCTTACGATGAATGATGATAGCGTATAACGAGGAACAGATGGCTGTGTTCACTTTCTGTGCAGTTTCACCTTATGTCTTTTGGCGTGTGCTGAGACTGCTATGATGGGGACTGCAGCTACTTTTCTTTGTTTTGCAGATGAGATATTAATTTGTATGATTCCACTGTCACGGGCCGTTGAGCAATTATGGATTTTAATTCATTTGCAGTGATACCAGGGCCTTCCATAACCATAATCAAATAGACATCCAACAGATGGGGCAAGTATCATTAACAACCTCAGAGAGATAGATAGAATGAAGGACTTTGAAAAAAGTGAAACTATATTGTTATCTAGGCTATAAGAACAGGGGGTAAAGGTTGGCATTGCCAGAACAGAACAATATTCTGCATGAATGTATGGAATTGTCAACCTACACCAAACTGGCATAGTTAGTTGTTGCATGCTGATGTACATTCTGTGGAGAAGATCAGAGCACCTATGGGCGTGTCTGGAGTGCAGTATGATGGTCTTAGCATAACATACCATAACATTTTAAAGGAACTTGGTAGGAAAGAATTTAGTAAAATTAAAAACTGCAATTTGCTGTTTGTAGCCATCAATTAATTTGTGACAAAATGCAACCAAACTATAAATGTGAATACTTTACATGCAGATATGAATGCTGGCTTTGTTGGTCTGTCTATCACATACACAATGACCTTAATGGGGATGTTTCAGTGGGGAGTCAGGCAAAGTGCTGAAGTTGAAAACCAGGTCAGTGCCTGTATTTATCCTGTTATAATATCTTCTTCTGTCCAGCAGGAAATTCTCTACATTGTCTGCCCTTCAAAGGACAATCATTTATGTAAATGCTTTATGTAGTGTTTTACAGCAAGTTGTTTGAGTAATCACAATATATATGTTGGCTAGAAAATTAGATGAAGAACAGTTGCATAAGAAGTCTGAAGCAAGTTTTTTAGCCACATAAGCAGGACTGAAAGCAGCACAAGATTACAATTAAAACACAAGTAGGGAATAAAAATCAGTTATACAGTTTAAAACAACAATAGACAGAAACTATATTAATAAAAAAAAAAAACTTACATTGTGGCCAGGATGCCTTCATCAAGAGTAACAGATGATCAGATCAAACTAAAAGTGTGTGTGTGTGTGTGGGGGGGGGGGCCCTCTAATTCATGGCTTTTGACATTCACATGATTTCAAATTTATTGTGATTTGTTAAAAGCAAACCTAAATTTGTCATTATTTTTGTTTCATTGACTCCACCATCACAGGTTGTGGCATACTGTATCCCTCAACATTCCCAAAATGTCTCTGGAAAGGGCTGATATGGAACATGAGTGTGATTTTTTTTTTTTGGGAACCGCAATAGCACAGTGGTTAGTAAACTGGACTACATAAGACAAGAGGTCGGGTTCTATCCTGATTGACGGGTTCTGGGTTCACCCAGCCTTAAATGGGTACCAGTTTTTTTTCCTGGGAAAGTAAAACGGCCCTGGGCGTAATACTAACCACATTACCCCAAAAATCATGTGCTGAAGGTCTATAAAAATTATGATCACTAATACCAGATTCCCTGTATGCCACTTGGCGTGACGGGGCTCTTTACTTTACTTTACTCTGCTATGAATATATATTGTTGCTCATTTTTAACCTTTATCATAATTGTATTTGTGGGAGGACATGGCTGTCTTTATTATACTATATTTATAAATGTAGGGTCTTTCTCATTGTAATGATAATTACATGTTTATATTCATTCTAGATGATTTCAGTGGAGAGAGTGCTAGAGTATGCTAACCTGCCCCAAGAAGCAGATCTAGAGTCTAGCCCCAATAAAAGACCACCTCCATCATGGCCTCACAACGGAGCCATCTCTGGAAAGGATGTCAGTTTGAAGTACTCCTCTCATGGCCCTTTTGTGCTAAAAAATTTGAACTTTGTGATTAATGGAAGAGAGAAAGTAAATTGGATTTCTATTACAGTTTATGTATAATTTTTGTCTCATTAGTTCTTGGTTGTGAAAACTTACACTAACAATTCTATACCTTGAAGACCAACAGCTGGTGACTGCTCATTATAAGTCTCATTATATTATTATTTCAATTCAATAGTCCATACACCTTATCTGTTTATGCTCTTATTGACTTGACAAGATACATAACAACCTACAAAGATTAAATAATATAAACCATGTATTCATCATCATCATCATCAAGTACTGGGCCTGCTGGCGTAGGTGATCATGTCTCTCCACAACTTTCAATCTCGACAGTTATTATCATTTCTGTTGTTGACCTTCTGCCAAGCCATTCTCTTAAGCTGTCTGTTATTTTTTCTCTTTGCTTCCATCTATATCTTTGTCCCTCAATTTTCCCAGCTGTTACTATATATTCCAGTTGTTCTCTTCTCATTACATGGCCAAAAAATGATGATTGTTTCTTCCTAATATTGGAAATTAGCTCTCTTTTTGCTCTGGCCTCTTTCAGAACGTTTTCATTACTCTTCATAGCTGCCCATGGTATTCTCAAAACATTCTTCTGTAAAACCACATTTCTACAGACTCCAGTGATTTTCTTGAAAACCACGTGTTAGGACAGAAAAAAAACAACATAAATTGACCCCAAAAAAGTTGCTTTAAAGACTTAGCAAAAAAAAAAAAATAACAAAAATAATTTGAATAATTAACATAGCAATTTCCTTTAGAAATGGTTTTAGTAAATTATTATTTCTAGCTCAGAGAGACCAGCTGAAGAAGATGCAATATCTTGTTGATTTTATGATTTGAGTTTATAATTTCTAGACTACATCTGTTTTGGCCAACAGAAAAAGTTTTACTTACCAGATCTTTGTATTTTATTTAAGTCAAACATTATTTCAGTTGTTAACTTAAAACATTATGCAACAGCCAGTGAAAACTTATGAAAGTTTTGGTTTGGACTCTGTTTATTATAAAATGTTATTTTGCTGTTTATTTTAACATTTGATTTTGCTTCCATAATATTTTTATTTCTCATTGTTTTAAGAAGCCTGCACATTAATTTTTGTACCGATCAAACCAAACAAAAAAAAGCCATAAATATTGTAATTAATCATTACAACTAAGTATGTTTATAACTAGTGTCTTGACTACAGACAAGATATTTGTTACCTCTCCTTGTAGACTCATCCAGATTGTGGTTATGATGGCATCATTGTTTGCACTTCTTTCCTTAATTGTTCCCAGATTGGTATCGTGGGAAGAACTGGTGCAGGCAAAAGCTCATTTGTCACCACCTTATTCCGCATGGTTGAAC
The DNA here is from genome assembly GCA_032433765.1 of Megaustenia siamemsis. Lineage (NCBI taxonomy): Eukaryota > Metazoa > Mollusca > Gastropoda > Stylommatophora > Ariophantidae > Megaustenia > Megaustenia siamemsis. The sequence continues at coordinate 15,332,618 of JAVIAB010000108.1, forward strand.
CACAAGGTTGTCTACTTATTGATGATATTAACATTCAGCACATCGGTTTACATGAGCTTAGAAGCAGCATATCCATTATTCCACAGGTATGCCGGCTTTCTTGTTTTATTTATTACTATCTATACAACATGCAAAAGCATTGACATTAAATAAGAAAATAGAGCAGAAAATCTAAGCTTTGAAATTTTGATTGATAGAAAAATGGGAAGAATTGGGTGGAAGGAAAAGAAAACATAAGGAAGTTTTGAATTAGCTGGAAATGAAAAAAATAACTACTTAGCATAGTTCAAACAAGATACCTAAATTGTTTTGGACATGTGAAGAGACACAGTACCCTACTAAAAGTATCTTGAAGGGGAAAAGTACAAAGTAGCCAAGGCAGAGTCAGACCAAAATTAAAGTGGACTGATAACCACAAAACATGGACAAGTTAATAATCTATGATAATGTGCACTGTCAAAGCAAAAAAAAAAGTAAAAATGGCACTCCATGGTAGCCAACTTTCTATGTAGAGACAGCATCCAATGAATGAAATGTAGAAATCATATTCTGTATGATCAGGAAGGAGATCAGAGACCTCCTCTTGATTGCCATTATCCAAGAAGGCTGGACATCGGATCTCTTTACCCCAAGAGATCAGGGGAGGGTAATGTGATAAAGAAACCATGGATTAATTTGTCCTATTTTTGAAAAATCACAACCGCTTCTGGTGGCGTTTGAACCCAGGTCCTTCTTGTCCTGAGTCCGACATCATTCCTCTAGACCACCCAGGAACACACCCCCCCCCATCCCTTTCCAATTATCTTTATGTCTTGCCATAAATGTTACAGGTACCAGTGTTAACATACACATTCTTTACTGAATGTATTATTTTATCTATTAACACTTTCAGGACCCAGTTCTATTTACTGGATCATTAAGACAGAATCTAGATCCATTCCACAAGTACACTGATCTACAGCTGTGGAGAGCCTTAGAAGAGGTTTGCATTTTAAATATTTGTGGAATTATTTGTGAGATAAAATGGTACTTTTTTGGACTGATTTAACAGTCAAGGAAACAAATCCAACACTTGGGGGTCACCCAAAGTAGTCATTAGGAAGGTGTAGTGGGGTGTGTAATGTTTGCACACAGCAAACTGTAAAATTTCAAGAATTTGTATTTTGAGGTTGTAATTTTTTCAAAGGTACCGTAATATAGGGTTAATCTATAATCATCTTTTGCATTATCTTTTCTTACTTTGAAAACATTCGTTTTAAGCGTCTTTACTTCACTGCCTATACATTTATGGAGCACATGCCTGCAAATAATTTTCCTGGAGGTTTTTAGTCTTATACTTGTGAGGCATTATCTGTTCAAGCTTAGACTATATCTTCTAATTTATATAGGACCTTAAATGTGACAAAAATTAGATTTTGTTGTCAGTGTTATTGGTTCTTCAAATAAGTTAAAATTGTATACTATTGATCTTCCATCTTCAAAGCTTTTAAAATGGCCACTTCAAATTGGTACTCAAAGACCATTAACTCTTTCCGTACGGAAGCTTTTTATCAATGCAACAGCAGAGATTTCAGAGACAAAATTTTTCATGGTTTTAAGAATCAATCTACATATTTATATTATTAAACATGTAACATAATATATACGAAATTTTGATAATTAAACAAGGAATTAGATTTCACCAATACAAAGTTGATACAAGGCATGTAAAAAAGAATACGTCTTCATGACGGTTCACACTAATCAAATTGAAAGTGACGCACTGTACGGCTAAACGTACGGAAAGAGTTAAAAGAGCTTTGGGCTCCAGAAGAAAAGAAAACGAAAGTATAATTTGGTGATGAATGGATGATGCAGACATACACAGTGTGGGTCAGGCATTTGGTACTCAGAGAGAAAAGGTAGTCACAAATAGAACAAGATAGAATTTTGTTGCTGTCCATACAGATTTTTTTATTTGTTAGTTGCTTTTTGTTTAAAACTAATTTCTGTTGAAGTAGCATCAGCTATAAATTAACAACTTAGAATCTCAAACAGCAATGAAAATTAACTGTTATATTACTCTAAATATTCTTCCTCTTTGTATTTGCTGACTAAAGGAATAGTTATACGTCTTTGTCATCCATCCTTGAAAGGACATAATATGGGCATAAATGCTTTGTGTTGCCGTTTGCTGTAAAACTGTGATATTTGCACCTTTTAGTCCAGTACATCCATCTGTGGCATGGCGTTTCTTGAGTACCAGGTTGCCTTCCCTCTTGACCTTTGTTCACTTGGCCATATTATACTAGGTGGTCTGTTACTAGGGGCACCACAAAGAGGTGGAGTAGGGTCTTGATAGCTTTTGTTCACAGTGTCCTGTGCAAACTATCAACTATGAGTCATTGCAGCTTTCACCTGTGTTGCTTGGCCCCCCCCCCCCCTCACCACTCCAAATGTTGAGACTTCAAACACTTCACTCTTATAGGCCGTTTGATTTCATTTATGATTTTAGCAAAGAAGACATTTTATCTTTTATCTTTTTTCAGGTAAAGCTGAAGGAACAGATCCGAGACATTCCTGAAGGTCTTAGTGTAGAAGTGTCTGAAGGTGGTGTGAACTACAGTGTTGGCCAGAGACAGTTGATCTGTCTGGCCAGAGCCATCCTGGGCAACAGCAGAATCCTTCTCATTGATGAGGCTACAGCAAATGTGGACCCTTTGTGAGTATGGGTCAGGTCCTTTATTGTGACTAATCTGTCATTGTTGTTTCATATTTCTTTGTATATATCTTATGTTGGTTAATTCATATTTTTATTTTCTTTTATCTGTGTTTAGATGATGTTTTTCTGTCTTTTGTATTGATCTTCAGCCTTTCTGTCTATTGTAGTATAGATCTAACATATTTCTGTATTTTTATTGCTGTTTAGATCTCATATGTTTCAGTCTTTTATTTTTAAAAATAGATCTCAGGTTAATCTATCTTATATTTTGAATTGTTATGACAATGATTTGACACTGGGATTATAGATATCATGTTTGAGTCTTTAATGGGACTGTAATCTCATATTAAAATTTTATCACTAGGATTATATGTATATATTATGTGTTAGTCAAAAGTTACTTAGATCTCATATTTTTTGTAAGTGTGGTTATAATTATCTTGTTCTGATTTGTCACAAAAATGATAAGTGGTTATAATTATCTTGTTCTGATTTGTCACAAAAATTATAAGTGGTTATAATTATCTTGTTCTGATTTGTCACAAAAATGATAAGTGGTTATAATTATCTTGTTCTGATTTATCACAAAAACTATAAATTTCATATTGTGTTTTATTACTAAAATTATTTGTTTCATATTTTAGTCTATCGCTTTGACTGTAGACACCAATTTTGATAAATCTTTTTCTAAAATTATTTTGCTTGTTAGTCCTGTGGGCTTGTTTTCCTTCGATGGCCTAATGCAGTTTGTTATATTGTTATGAGTCACGATTTCCTGCATCCCTCCCTCTCCCAGGCAGAATTATTTTCTTGCTACAGGAAGTATGTAAACATAAAAATAAAAAAAAAGTGTAAAGTACCCCCGTCACGCCAAGTGGCGTATAGGGAATATGGTGTTAGTGACCATAAATTTTACAGACCTTCGGCAGATGATTTTTAGGGTAATGTGGTCGGTATTACGCCCGTGCCGCTTTACTTTCCCAGAAAAACATCTGGTACCCATTAAAGGCTGGGTGAACCTGAAGCCGTCGGTTGGGATCGACCCTACCTCTTGTCCTTTGTAGTCCAGTTCACTAACCACTGAGCTATCATTAAATACTGGTTTTTGTTGTTGTTTTTTTTTTTTGGGGGGGGGGGGGGGTGTCACTGGGGGGTAGTCTAGAGGTAGGACCTCTGCCTCAGGACAGGAAAGACTCGGGTTCAAAGCTCACCAGAAGTGGTGGTAATTTTTCAAAAATGGGAGAAATTAATCTGTTTTTTCTTTATGAAATTGCCCTTCCTTGATCTGTTGGGTAGTGAAATCTGATGTCTAGCCCTCTCAGATAATGGCAATAAGCAGGAGGCCCAGTGTATACACTTGCGCACATTAAAGATCCCTTGGTAGTTAAAATTGATAATAGTAGGCCATAAATATGGTGGCTGCCTGGACATAATTGTCAGCATAAACCACACTGTGGATCTCAGGCCATGCTATGGAGTTCCTGCATGTGGATAATGATTCTCCTTGGATTCTACCTTTCTTTGTTTGGGAGATGAGTTAGTAATTTGGATGGTTCCACCGGCACAGGCGATTGAGCAATTATGGATTATAATTCGTTGGCAGTGATACCGGGGCCTTCCATAACCAAAGAACCAAATCTCCTTGGATTTTCCTGAGATTCTCAAGGGGGATAACGGAGCACTTATTCGTTCAGTTTGCAGTAATGATTATCTTAACAACAAACTAACAATAAATATGGAATGATTTGATAGAGAATATGTACTTTTTATATACAGTAAAGTCTCGATTATCCGGAATGCTCGGGGAAGAACCCATTCTGGATAATTGAATTTTTCTGGATAATCGAGAGTAAGAAAACCAAACTCAAAATTTATGAAAAAACATGATTGAAAAATTGCAATGCTCAGAAATATTTAAATTCGTGTGGCATTCACTAGCTTTCTCTATCAACATGGGTCCTGATATTGGCATTCCTTTTCTTCTTCTTTCTAAAAACCACACATAAAGGACGTCGTCGAGTTTTTCAAATTTTGGCCGTTTCATACTTCGTCTCTGGTGTATATTGTTGCTGCTTTCAGACTCCGGCGCAAACTTAAACAACTCATCTTTTTGATTTCGTATGTCATATAATGTTGAAGAGGCTATGCCAAATTCAGTCATCAAAACGTTGCGATTAACGCCTTTTTCAAGTCTACTAGCGATTTCAATCTTCTGGTTCAGTGTCAATACAGTTCGCTTGCGTTTACCTTTGCGGGAAATTGAGGTGTGGTTTGCACTCGCAGAGGCCATTATTTAACACAAAAATGTATTCCGTTAAAAAGTATGCACACATGCGTTTATAGCATATCATGTATAATTTATACTGATGGAACGAATTTCAGCTTGCACAAATGTCTGAGACAAACTAACGTCAAACTCTGTATCTTACTCTTTTTGAATTTCCAGTCGGTAATTTTTGAACCCCTCCCCCTTTCTTCTCACCATCTCTATGTCACTGCACGCCGGCTGCTCAACCTTTGATTTATAATCATCAAAGTTATGGGCTCTTCAATTTTCACAAACAATACGTCTGCTTCTAATGTTCGGTCAGACTGTCAAACGCCATATTTTTGACAAATTCATGACCAACTTTAGATCTAAAGCAGGCTATGAGAAAATTAAGCAAATTTGTAAAATCATGTAGATAAGTGTTTTTGGCACGACTAAGATTTCCCGACAAAAACATTTAGTCGGGGGAAAAAGTGAAGATATAGACTGTCTGTCGCTTTTACTTGGAATATTTGGAGACACAATGTCTGGATTGAATAAAATATGTTCGCTCCTATTTGAAGTACATGTATATTACTGTAAATACACTATTGTAAACGCAATATTGTGTAATGATAGAGCCTGTAGAAGTAAGCGCAGCGCACAAACCGTGTTGTAGCGTTTTCGATTTCCGGATAAAGGCATTTAATTTAACTGAACAAAACATGATTCAAGCTTTCTCCCTATAATAATTTTAAAAAAAAAAAAGTCCGTTAAATTGAGAATTCCGGATTATTGAGTACCGCATAATCGAGACTTTACTGTATATATTTTTTTTTTTTTTACAGAATGTAATATAGAGACTATTTTTCTTCAATTTTGTATGATAACAGTTAGTAAAATCATGACATTTTTTTTTCTTGCATCTGTGGTTTGTGTTTTTTTAATTTTCCAGCACTGATGAGTTAATACAGCAAACACTGCGTACAAAATTCAGAGACTGCACTGTACTTACAATTGCACATCGTCTAAACACAGTTATGGACTCTGACAGAATTATGGTAAGACTTTCATTAAAGTATTAATCTTTAGGTGTTCTTTAGTAGCAGCTGTGTTGTCCTGGTTGTTTATTTAACAAATGTCTGACTGTCCTCTCTGTAGCTGGCCAGATCATCCGCATAGCATTTGCTGGATATGAATTTAATTATGTTTTCTCTGGGACTGGAGAATATATACTGCATGCCAAGTGCAGGCACAACAATTTATTTATGTCCAAGTTTTTATTTAGCACCAATAAAAGAAACATTTGTAACCCTACAATGGTTACTCGTATAGCACTAGCTGTCCGGTCTAACATTGATTTAACTAAAGTTTCTAACTTAAAGAAATTTTTCTCTTGAACTGACTTTAATTTCAATTCTGGTCTCTATTCCTTCACTTAAGGTTTTGGACATGGGTCAGATTGTAGAGTTTGACCAACCTTACACCCTGCTTTCCAAGGGTCAAGGCTTCTTCCATGAGATGGTTCAGCAGACTGGCAAGGCAGAGTTTAGTCACTTGTTAGAAGTTGCTCGGAAAGCAGCTAAGAAAAGGTGAGAGTCTATCTTGTTACCAATTGTTTTCTTTTCACTCACATTTTGCACACCCACAAGCCCTCGGACCAATAACAAATAAGAGCTTCTCAACTTAGCTTTATTTCACTCACTCACTCAGCCCTCTTTATGCCCTCTGGCAATTAAGACCACTAGAAGTCGCCACTGTTGTCTGATTGCCAGCTTTCTAAACCCAACCCATATGAAGCCTTTCTTATTCAGATCTTTATGACATCCACAGTTGGGATAGCAGCTTCCTTTTTAGTTTGGCCATCATCCTTCATTTTCAGACCGATGGCTTCTAGGTTCACCGAGCCTTAAATGGGTACCGGATTTTTTCTTGGAAAGTTAAGCGGCATGGGCATAATACTGACCACATTACCCCAAAAATCATGTTCTGAAGGTCTATAAAAATTATGGTCACTAACACCATATTCCCTGTGCACCACGTGGCATGATGGGGCTCTTTACTTTACTTTATTAGCCTTTATTATTGCAGTTTTCTGGCCTCTTCTGTCCTTTCCTCACACTTACCATTGTCTTCATTAATAGTTTCTGTTGTAACAATATTTTTTAACAAGATGATTAAACTTATTCACAGTTTAGATACTTTTAAATTCATTTCTGGAGTCGAAGACAATGTTTGTACAATGCATGAGCTAACTGTGGGCTGTAACTCATACCTAGGTGCTGTTGTCAGAATTAACCAATTAGAACTTGTCGACATTTTACTGGAACTTCCCCAGATAACCCAGGAAATAGACTCACGAGTCTGGCTAAGCAAGTTGGTAGCCAAGAAATGTAGTGCCACCAAAGAAGTACTGAGATAAAACATACAGATATTGCTGTAGATCATAATACTACACAAACCAATTGTACATTCCATACCATGAGCCACAAAATGCTTCTCTAGTAACCGACATGATAAACCCAGGAGCCACATTTTATGGTTTTTAAGTGATTGACTTTTCAGCAATTTATTTCCACTAAAACCTTGTAATTCTCTTATTTAACCTATTTTCTGAATTCCAGAGCAAATTGTCTGAACAAATACAAATTGTATTAACCCCCCTCCCATTATTAACACCATATCACTTCATTGTTGTATTGGGGGAGGAGACAACAGCCCTGGCTGCCATCCACCCTTTGAGAAGGAAAACTCTTAGGTTATCCCAAGATCCAGCCTGTCGAAGATGGAATGTATCAGCCACTGCACAGGTTAAGGGGAAGAAATCACACATGCATACACTACTGACCATGTGACCAGCTTATCATGTGTCAGCCACTGCACAGGTTTAGGGAAAGAAATCACACATGCATACACTAGTACTGACCATGTGACCAGCTTATCATGTGTCAGCCACTGTGTAGGTTTAGTGGAAGAAATCAAACCACACATGCATACACTAGTACTGACCATGTGACCAGCTTATCATGTGATGGTGTTATTCTTACCCCTCCAAAATAAAACAGGACAAAGAGTCAAGTTTGCATGATCACAAGACTTGAACACTGAAGAGGAAAATACCCCTTGGTAGCAGATGTGTTAATGGTGGACTAGGTGCACAGAAGTTCAAAAACAAATGGTTATTTCATCATGTCTATATTTAAACTAAATCGAATATATCACCCTTAATAATGTATGTGAGAGCTGGATAACAACTAAAGAAATGAAAATAGGGTGGATGCACTTAAAAACAAATGTCCCAGAACAATACTTTGTATACCATGGAATGAATTAAAAACTAGTACAAAAATAAGAGAAATGACAAAGAATCCAACAATTTCATATATAATCAAGAGAAGAATGTGGTCATATGTTGGCCATGTGATGAGAAGAGACAACAAGGGAATCTCAAAGCAAGCCCTCAAATGGGAACCAGAGGGTAAAAGAAAAAAGAAGCTGATTTAGATAAACACTAAAATGAACACTGAGGTGAGAGGCAACAGCAGCAGGCATCAGCTCCCTCACCAAGATTGAATGACTCACCCAGAACAGAATCATGTGGCAAGATACAATGCTGGTCCTGCGCAAGGTCTGACACTTGATATCAAAGATCATAGGGCATATTATACTAGAATTGTTACCCTATGTACCTGCCTTTGGCTCAAAAGATCAAAATTATGTCATTGCCAATTTTATCTTAGATTACAGTACATGTTGACTATTTAATAAACATGTTTATACCTTGAGTACAATGGGTTTTTTTTTCTTCCCAGTGACTTGTCACCTGTCGTGACCAATGGAATCATTATTAAACCTTTGAAATCAGTGGCTGCTCAAGAGTATATGATGGGAGATAATTCTTCAAGATCAAGTGATTCAGATACAACTGGGCTCAAGTATGGCCTTGATGACATTGAGGAAATAACTCGGCTGATTGATAATGTGAAGGATGAAATTGATGAGAAAATTGATGAAGATGGACCCAAGAGCAGCGATGGTGGAAATTCTGAACATCTGTCTTCATCTCTGCCAGGCATTTCTTTGTCTGGGTCCAGAGATGAACATCTCATACTTCAGAAATCTTCTATTTGTGATAAAGATGATAAGAGATTACCATCTGAATCAGATAATCTGCTTACTGATGAAGAGAAGCCAACATATGATCAAAATGATTCAATCAACAATGTCATATCCAGTAAAGATGACAACGCAAATATTGACAATGAAAATAATGATGACAGTCTTGATGAAAGCCTGGTTTTACTGAAGACTCACAGTAAAGATTCTTTGATTAAATTGAAAAAGAATAACTTTGATGATACTATTGACGTATGATGGTGCATTCAATTATATGGTATATCAGAATTATGAATTTGCTAAATATTTTCATGGATATATACACATTTCTGAGATATATTCAGATTCCATGTAAACAAGATGCAATTTATACAACTTTGACATTTATGTATATACAAATTCAGTTTACATTAGGAGACTTTTGTTCAATATATAAATGTTAACGTTAACATTTATGGTTCTGATCACAAGGACCCAAGAACAATTTTTGTTGTTAACGGGGTGTATAATTTTAAAACTCCAGTACAGTCACATCACCCTTGTAGGTGATAAGTCACCATCAGTCATACTTTCCATATAATACAGGTAACTCGTATTAAGTACGTTTTTAATGTGTTATTTTTTTTATAAGACCTTGCATCCAATTGATATGAGTAAAGACCATTTTTGTGAAAGTTCGCTTTTTTTATCTCCTTCAAATTTATCCACACAGAATATTTTTTTCAAAAACTGTATATCAGCTACTTCCGGAAGCGGTGAAAACCAATTTTTTTATACAGTCGGGAAGTTACTGAGAACGACCGAAGGGACATGCGTTTAACTAGAGTTGTGGATATCATGTGATTACTATAGTGTTACTATTTATATACATCAGGTGCAAGGTCAGGGCAGTACCCTCGCAATACAAATACAAGTGCACTCACATGGGCTCCAGTGGCCAATCCTTTAAATTTTGGATTGTGATTGTTGTCTAATATAACCTGGAAAATGTAGTCTGAGGATTGAATGGATCATGTCTCATCAAGGAGTAGGCAAAACTCCAAGACAAAGATAATAGGATATAGGGTACCCCACAGTGTTCCCTCAGGATGAAGAAAGCATTTTATTGATCTTTTGTTGAAATCACAGGACTTTTGTGGTAGGCCTAGTTTTCAAGATATTAAATTTCCCTTTGAATCCGGTAGGTGTGCTTTTTGTGCAGCGTTAATTTAAAGTTAGACATAATATCATAGTGTGAAATTTGAAAGAAATCTGAAAATAATGATGTGGCAATGATATCCAGTCTCCGAGTCAACTTCTTGTAGAAATTATCGTAAAATAAGTAATTAATACAAATGTTAAAAATAATGAGCAATATTATAAAAAAAAAAATTTTTATTATAAATATTATTTAATATTATTAATAATTATTTTTTTTATTATAAATTAACTCTTAAAATTGACGTGTACGTTTTTTCCCCCATTTGTAAGGCTTTTTTTGGTTTGATGTACAGCTTCACCTAAAAAAAATATATGGAAGGTATGTATTGTTAAAAATACTGACAAAATATAACATTTGTGACAAATTGTTACCCATAACTCTTTCTTCAAATTGTTGCCCTTAACTCTTTTTTCAAATTGTTACTTTTAACTCTCTCTCTTCAGTTATTGCTTTTAACTTTCTTCTCATATTGTTACTCTTAACTCTGTCTTGAAATTGTTACTCCATCACCAGCTTGGTTGGCTGGAACAACCTGGAAGCAAACTTGTTCTGTTTTGTTCAGGAACTAATCTTTTCACTATATTTTGGATCATGCTCCCTAGGTACAGTTCACACCTCCTAATATAATGTTACATTCAAACACTAATGTTTGTAGTTCTCCTTTCTTTTTTCATAAACAAACTTTGATTGCACTCTCTGTGATAGTTCTAGCTCATTGGACTGACCACAGAAAAGATGGATTGCTGAAATACTAGACACCAGGAACCTTAACAGCAACAGAGTTCAAAGGAAATGTAAGGAAGGAGAAGAAACTGTGATATTGCAACATTACCTAAACAGATAGACATCAAACTTCGACATTTCTAGTCAATATTCTACTGGATTATGTAAGAATATACATTTAGAGCTGCTTGTAATAGTAAATATTATACTCTAAACAATACTATTATCTTTCTGAGAGACATGTATTCTATTACCTACATTGGTAATTATGTAGGACCACCTCTACGAAACCTCTGTAATATGATTTAGAAATAGGTACTGCCATGGTATCTCGTTTCTAAGCAGCATTACCCCCTATAACTTTAGAGTCACTGGTATTATCACCTGCTTTTTGAATTATCATATTCAATTCACACTATACAACTTAATACAAGTGTTTGAAATCCTATATGGGTTCTCATTCTCCACAGGGTATCAATATTTCTCATTCATTTCTTTAGTTCTTAACTTTCAAAACACTTTCTTGTAACACTTTACTCATTCATTTTATCTTGCTTCATTTTTAAGCTCTAGTTTCATCTGTTTTGACACCTCTGTGATCTATGAGATTTATATCACTTTCTTAATACACAATGCATTTTCAACATTCTTCAATTCATATCAAATATCTTGATTTGAGCACACTTTTAAACTATTTATTATCTCTTTGTTGTTATTTATTTTAATTCATATACTTATTGTTTTTAATCTGTTATCTTTTGTTTTATGTTCCCTGTAGAGGGATATTGAACACAGCATTGGAGTTATTCTGTGGTATCATCCTACATGTTTCGCCTTTTATGTTTTAACAGAGTCAGGAGCAGACTAATGCCAATGTTCAATAGGTTATTTTTGGCCAAGTACTTCTTTCATGGCTAATTTTGCCACCATAGTAATGACAGCTTTTGTCACAGATTGAACATGGCAGCAATAAATATTTCCTCTGCTTTTTTCTTTTTCTTGTTGTCATTCACTCAATGAGTACTAAAGGAGTGGACAGTCCTCTTCATCATCCATCCTAAAAGGACATTGAGTGTAGGTGTAATGCTTTGTGGTTTATTTGCGTCTTTCAGTCTAATACATCCAACTTCAGCGCTGCATTTTTGAGTGCCAGGTTGTCTTCATTCTTTGATCCTTATTCGCTTGGCCAGACTAGAGTAGTTAGTTTGTTACTAGAGGCACTGCAAAGAGGTGGAGTAGGGGCCCAGCCTTTTGACCCCTCTAGCTTAGGTGATTGCATTGCTACCACTAGAACGGCTTTTGATCATGTAGGCACACAAGCTTCTCTACCACTTTGTGGTGAAGAAATATCAGAAAAGCAAATTTGTACACATGTTCTACTGGTAAAGTTTTAATGTATTTATACCTCATTTTATAGTAGAACATCTATTGAGTTATAATGTTGTATGTTGTCAGATCTGATTGATTATGGGTGAGGCCATCAGAGCTGGCTCTACTTTTAAAAGGTGATCTTGCAGTGTCAAGTACAAAGTGCAACCTGTCACTTAATGAATGTTAATCTAGTCTTGTACTTAAATATAACTTTATTATATCTGCTGCTGGACACAATGCAGGAAATAGTTTCATCTTGTTTTATTGTGCATTATTTTTTTTTAAAGTGATTAATTTGTGCTCTCCATTTTATGTTCTTTCTCTATGATTAGTGCTTGAGAGTGTTTGTGTCAAAATATTTTAATTTAATGTTGCCTTGCCTTGTAACTGTGAAAATAAAAATCACTACACTAAGGGCTTCCTCAAATGGAGCACAAATGTTTTTATCAAAGGTGTTGTTAAAAGTGTTGATAACAGAACATATTCACCTAAACTGCAACTGCAGCATTGAATTACTTCCTTCAAGTTAATGTGATTCAAAGGGTATCCTTTTATTGATAATCTTGTGTGAAAATGGAGTTGGCAGTCTTGTAATTTAATTTTGAGTTTTTTTTATTTTTAAATATGCAAACTAGCACTTTGAAGTCTGTTACATTTTGCTACCAGTACAACTTACTAATGTACAGGGTGACCACAAAAACACTTCTTGATTTGAAGTAGTTATAAAATGAAATCTTATGTTCTTATACATCGGTGGTTACAGTTGCTTCACCTTGTAGTTTCGTGTGGTATCAACTGGATCTCATACACACATGATGTGTACCTCACCCATTAGTCAGCTGATTCTCTCCAGCTTATCATTGTGATCAAGCTTACAGCACCAGTGATCATGGATGGTTGTGGGCGTTGGAGTTACATGCACCCTGTCCACACAGGAAAAAGTCATAGATAATTAGGTCAGGTGTATCTGCTGCAGTCACCATATTGATCAACATATTCCAATAAGTTGAATTTTACAACCACTTGAAATCAATGTTGTGTTTTTGTGGTCACGCTGTTGAGAATTAGCTGTAATAAGTGGTTAGTGAATTTGAACTATTAAAGACAAGAGATCATGTTTGATCCTGATCAAAAGCTTACAGGTTCACCCAGCCTTAAATGGGTACCTGATTATTTTCTGGGGAAGATAAACAGCACATACATGAAACTGACCACATTATGGCAAAAATAATGTGGCAAGGGTTTATAAAATATATAGACACTAACACCATATTCCTTAAGAATCATGTGGCATGATGGGGGCTCTATTTTGTTTCTATTGAGAGTTTCATTCCCATGTAGTAAGTTCCCACCACTCCATGCAGCTGTTGATTCAAGAGAACTAACTAAGACAGCAGCTGTGCTTACATGACATTGCTGAAGCTGACAGAGTGATATTAAAAACTGTGTAAGATTGCCTTTGGACACAAGTTACACATTTACTTTCAGGTAGACTAACTAGAAGCTCACCAATATCTAGTATCTTTATCTGAGACACTAGCTGGACAACATCTTGTCTATGTCAATACCCCAGACTTTCAGGTAGACTAACTAGAAGCTCACCAATGCCTAGTATCTTTATCTGAGACACAAGCTGGACAACATCTTGTCTATGTCAATAAGTCTGCAAATCATCTGTGTTCAACTGTAACTAAAACTGAAGAGCAAATGAATGAGAGATTTTGACAGGTCATATCAAACATTTGTTATTTGTACACTGTATTTATATGTACTGTATCCATATGTTGGACATGTGATGAGAAGACATAATAACCGAATAGCAAAGCAAGCCCTCATATGGAAAACAACAGATAAGAGGAAGACCCACAAAGACACTGAGAAGAACATTGATGAGAGAGGCAAGAGCAGCAGGATTCGGCTCCCTCAGTGAGATAGAGATGCTTGCACAGAACAGAGACAAATGGCAAGATTTGATATTATATCTTTAAAATAATTGAAAACTGCTAGAACAAAAATTCAGATAAGAGAAGGAGTATCTTGGTCTACGTCCTATGGGCCAGCTATGGCTCGAAAGGTCAATAGATAGATAGATAGAATGTTTTTTTTTGAAATAAATTAATTCTATTTGTGAACTGTTCATGATATGCATATTTTCTGTTTGTATGTCTGATACTTTGAGATTATGGCAAAAATATGTGGCTGAATTTTTAAAAAGGATTTAGATCTTTTCAATATACACACTCAGACACATACATGCATACATACACAGAGTATTTTTTAATAATATTTTTGTTATTAAACTTCACAAAGTATTCATTTGTTTGAGTACTTTATTCTAACATTTACTTTCCATGTTTGTTTGTTAATGATGGTGGTAATGAACACAGAAAATTGTCACAACTTTTCAGATACAGTAATAGTTTTATATTTATTTAGAATTTGATATTCTGACAGATAACAACATTTCTATTTTTAAAAAAAAACATCCCAGGGATAGTAGAGTGAAAATACAGAAAAGTCTGAGATCATTGTTGTAAATATAAAGAGTAGGAAAACTAATAGACAAGTGTAGGAACAGTAGTTTTGGCAGATCCATCATTCCTGTATCAGCCATTTTGACAATTTATCACTGTGGAACATAGGGCTGTATTTATTTTTCTCCATAATCATCATCATCAGGTTGCATGTCTTGTGCAGAATGTTGCATTCACCACAACCCATCTGGAAGAATCTCTGTTTCTGCCCAGATCTTCCACTCATCAGATCTTTGAGATTTACTCTTTTTTTGTCTGTTCTTCATCATGCAATCAGTAGTTTGCCGTTACTCTCTGATTGGTTCTAGCCTCATAACACCTTAGGTCCCTATTGTGTCCTCAGCCAGATACCAGGCTGTTCCAGCTTCTGCCTTCAAGACCATTGCCAAGCAAGTCTGCCAGCAGTTAATGTGTATTAAAGTAAACAGTAAAGAGCCCCCACCATGCCAAGTGGCATATAGGGAATATGGTGTTAGTGACCATCAATTTTACAGACCTTCAGCACATGATTTTTGGGGTAATGTGGTCGGTATTACGCCCATGCTGCTTTACTTTCCCATTTAAAAATCTGGTACCCATTTAAGGCTGGGTGAACCTGGAAGCCGTCGTTTGGGATCAAACCCTACCCCTTGTCTTTTGTAGTCCTGTTCACTAACCACTAAGCTACCGCGGCTCCCTAGTTAATGTGTATTATAGAAGTGTATTTCTCTCCACTGATTTATATTTCCCACTGTTTTCTCTTTTACTTATGAGACTCTTGAGATTAGATTGGACCTTCTCCTCTGTGTTATCCTCAGTTATTCCTCTATCCACCTAATTCCTCTCTTCTTCTGCATGTTTCAGTTCAGCAAATACATGTATCTAGATAATGAATGAAAACCCTTTGTACAGAGCTTTGCAGCAGGAGGCAATCTAATCATCAGAAAAGACTAGTCAAGCAAATGTTTCAACTTGGTTCCAGCTGAAGGCCTACTTGGTTGAAACATCGACTTTTGTTTTGTTAATTACCACATAAAACTCTTACCATACCACTTTTTTCTTCTTTTTGTTTTAAAAAAAAAATTGTCATTATCATCAGCTTTACAGCAGCTTGGCATCTCTTTGCATCTTGGTGCATTTTGATGCCTTTACTACTTTACTAGTTTCTTAATACCTTATGTGCGGTAGGGCAGGCCGGCCTGGGTCATGACTCCTAGGTGTCAGCCTCCTGCTGCACTTGAGCTTAACAGCTCACATTATGTTAGGCATACAATAATTAACCTGTCTTCATTTTCAATCGTTAATCTCCATTCCCATTCCTTGTTATTGTATTTCCTTCTATATTATGTATTTGTTATCATTCCTACTAGCATGGCACATGACAATGATGGAGTAACCGTGTTTGTTCACTTACTAATAATTTCCCATAATAGCTTTAGCATTTGAGTCAAGGTTTGACATAGTTATTGTACACTTGGAGGCTGCACATTCTTAACAAACTATTGGTCGTTTCAAATCTAAATGTTCACGATTAACATGAAATATCTCCTCTTTCCCTGCACTTACAAACTTGATTTTTTGCATCTGGCCTTGTTTTTCCAAGGTCCCACCGATTTCACAAAATTTAATGATGTAGGAAGTATGCTTCATCATGAAGCAGCACTTTCCTTTGATCTCAGTGAATTTACGGATCTTTTTGTTCCTGGAGAAAATAATTTACCGTACATTAATGGAAATCAGCTTCTCGACATAGGCGTCTCTACACAACTTGAAAGTTGGAGGCGTTTATCAACTGTTTACTTTCTATTGTTTACTTTCTTTAAAATACTATGAGAATGTCAATGTTATAGCCTTTACAGACGGTCTAAAACAAATCAGCGTATAAACAGTTCCATTAATGAAAACTATTTAAACAATATACAACAAAGAATACATTTTTAAAAATTAATTATCCGTTGCGAGCGATAACGAGCATGACATATCAAGCAAAGTTATTGTTTATGGGTACGCATGTGACTAAAGAGTCCGATGTAAGCACGGGATCCTCTTCACTGTAAAGAGCTACATTGTTCGTTTTATGTCTTTCCATGTGACTTTCATTATTTTACGTAAACAAGACATATGAAAGTGATTTAGTTTCTTTGCATGCCTGCAGTACACATATCAAGAATCTTTACATTTTCAAAACGTTATCAACTTTAGCTAAAGATTGATCATGCGGACATATAAAAACGTCCATTATTATTTCATTTATTCTGAATCAGAGGAGTCTAACATATTGATTACTAATCTGGGCTGAACGAACGATAGTCCATCTTTTTTCCAATAGTCATTTTCTTCTTTTAAGACATGATCTTCACATTTGCACCAAAAATCTTTGTCAATCTGTGATAGAGCAGCATATGTCAGTCCTTTTATATCGCATAGTTTAAAACTTGTATTCTCAGCTGCCACCTGCCCTTTAATTTTTGCCCAAACGAGTTCAATGGGGTTTAATTGTGGATGATAAGTGGGCAGTCTCAAGCACGTATGACCATGCTGTTGAATGATTTTGTCTATTTGGAATACTTTGGTTTTTTGCGATTTCTTAACAAGTGACAGTAATTCAGGTTTCAAAAATCCCTCGTTAAATGGAATTCCTTCCTTTCTTAGCCAAATCTTTATAACATCTTTTGTACTGGTAGATGTAGGAATTTTGTCTTCTTCTGCCACAGCGTTGTGGTACGACGCGTTGTCCATTACCAGACAGGATGGTCTGTCTAGAATTGGAAGAAGAGTATTTTCAATCCACTCTCTAAATATATGGCCATTCATCTCGGTGTGATAGTCCCTGTTGTCAGTATAATTAGAGGTGAATATAAGTTCTGCATTTTTCACCAACCCTTCTTTTCGGCTGCCTGCATGTGCCATTATAATACGCTGTCATTTTCCAGTGGGTACACATCTTTTAATACTTCCATCTGATAACTGCCATTCCTTTGCACTTGTGTGGTGAGAATTTATCCAAGATTCATCTAGAAATACAATATCATAACCTTGGTTACGCATTTCCCGTACTTCACGTAAATATTTACTCCTCATAGAAACTAAGTGCGGCTTCTCGCAGATGACATTTCTACCACTATCGTACTTTCTAAACGTAAAACCGATGCTTCTAACAGTTCTCCATAATGTTGTTTTCGACACAACAATGTCATTTTCTGCTCTCAGTCGAATTTTCAGTTTTCCTTAAGTCACAGTTGCTTTGGAATCGAACATTTTACAAATTGCTCTTCTAATCACTTCCTTGTCAAAACTATCTACTACTTCCTAGCGTCTTAGTCTTGATTGAACTGGACACTCCGTTAGCTTTAAGCACTTGTTTGAAAAAGCGTTTGCTTATACCCAATGCGTGAATAGTTCTCTTTTCTGGCCTTGAGATGCTTCGATACAGTTTTCCACGCTTAGCTTCTATGCAAAAATATTTATACACCTTTATTGCCACTGATTGCAATGTAAGGAACTTTACTTTTATACCCATTGACTAACAGATCACAAATTTAACTAAAATACCCAATAATTAGGATACGCCGTTGCACATAAATCACAACAAAACGACAGGAAATGGGATGCACCGGATATAAAATTATAACTATGACGCGTTTTATGTGTTTTTTAGTGCTTAAAACAGGGAAATTGGCGCGCATTACGTTCAAGATGACAAGTCCGTGGGTGCTCACTCATATGAAGCGGTAATTCCTCCAAATATATGGTTTGACCAAAATGCCTTAAATTTGTATACTTCAAATAAAGAATATTTAAAACTATACGTTTGTTGGTGAGGAAATGAATGTACTTCTTGGGACCAAAAAATCACAAGACCATATGCAAAATTTCAGCATTATCAATCAATTGGTTGCAGAGATATGGAATTTTAAACACCTTCAAAATATTTTGAAACGACCTATAGAACTCCCATATGTTTGTGTTAATGTAAATGAGAACTGTGTGTGTAAAAATAGAAATAAATCAGCTTTGATGTGAAAGGAGAAGTCCCAAATTATTTTGTATTGGTCGTTTCAAATCTAAATGTTCACGATTAACATGAAATATCTCCTCTTTCCCTGCACTTACAAACTTGATTTTTTGCATCTGGTCTTGTTTTTCCAAGGTCCCACCGATTTCACAAAATTTAATGATGTAGGAAGTATGCTTCATCATGAAGCAGCACTTTCCTTTGATCTCAGTGAATTTACGGATCTTTTTGCTCCTGGAGAAAATAATTTACCGTACATTAATGGAAATCAGCTTCTCGGCATAGGCGTCTCTACACAACTTGAAAGTTGGAGGCGTTTATCAACTGTTTACTTTCTATTGTTTACTTTCTTTAAAATACTATGAGAATGTCAATGTTATAGCCTTTACAGACGGTCTAAAACAAATCAGCATATAAACAGTTCCATTAATGAAAACTATTTAAACAATATACAACAAAGAATACATTTAAAAAAATTAATTATCCGTTGCGAGCGATAACGAGCATGACATATCAAGCAAAGTTATTGTTTATGGGTACGCATGTGACTAAAGAGTCCGATGTAAGCACGGGATCCTCTTCACTGTAAAGAGCTACATTGTCCGTTTTATGTCTTTCCATGTGACTTTCATTATTTTACGTAAACAAGACATATGAAAGTGATTTAGTTTCTTTGCATGCCTGCAGTACACATATCAAGAATCTTTACATTTTCAAAACGTTATCAACTTTAGCTAAAGATTGATCATGCGGACATATAAAAACGTCCATTATTATTTCATTTATTCTGAATCAGAGGAGTCTAACATATTGATTACTAATCTGGGCTGAACGAACGATAGTCCATCTTTTTTCCAATAGTCATTTTCTTCTTTTAAGACATGATCTTCACATTTGCACCAAAAATCTTTGTCAATCTGTGATAGAGCAGCATAAAAAGGGAGAAGCTGTCTTGACCACATGAAAATGTGGTCAAGACAGCTTCTCCCTTTTCTAAACCCAGCCGTGAAGAACAGGCTGGGTTTAGAAAAGGGAGAAGCTGTCTTGACCACATTTTCACTCTACGACTTATATTGGAGGAACACATTGAAAAGCAAAAACCTTTTGTACTTAACTTCATCGACTTCAAAAAAGCATTTGATAGTATTCATAGAGATTCTTTGTGGAAAATTCTGAAGCAATATGGCTTACCATCAAAAATCATAAATATTATCAAAGACATGTATGATGGTTACACATGTGCAGTTCGAACAGAGGAAGGACTGAGCGAATGTTTCCCAATAGAAACTGGGGTTAAACAAGGATGTATTTTATCGCCCTTGTTATTTGGAATTGTTATGGACTTCATAATGAAGAAATGCTGCACTGGTAATAAAGGCATCGAATGGATACAAGGAGACCATTTGGAGGACCTGGACTTTGCTGATGACATAGTTCTCATCAGCAGTCAGATAAAAACGATGCAGGAAAACACAAATGAACTATTATCAATAGCCAGCAAAATTGGGCTTGAGGTCAATCATGAAAAGACTAAAGTCATGAAAAGTTTAATTCCAACAAGTGACAAAATATACATGGAAAACAAACCAGTAGAAGAGATCGATCACTTCATCTATCTTGGAAGTCACATTGATCGAGAAGGGGATACGAGCAAAGAAATTAGAATCAGACTGGCTAAAGCAGCAATGTCTTTCAGAAGCCTTGAAAAGTTGTGGAAATCAAAACTCATTAGCACAAACACAAAACTTAGGCTATTCAAATCAAATGTACTATCAACCCTTACGTATGCGTGTGAAAGCTGGAAAACAACAAGAGATATAGAAACAAAGTTGAACGCATTCGAAAATAAATGTCTAAGGAAAATACTTGGTATAGAATGGAACGAATTCAAAACAAACGAGGAAATTAGAGAAATCGCCAATCAACCACTAATATCTTCAGTAATAAAGAAAAGACGATGGTCATACGTTGGACATGTGATGAGAAGAGATAATAATCGAATAGCAAAGCAAGCCCTCATATGGGAAACAACAGGTAAAAGAAAAAGAGGAAGACCCAGGGAGACACTGAGAAGAACATTGATGAGAGAGGCAAGAGCAGCAGGAATCGGCTCCCTCAATGAGATAGAACTGCTTGCACAGAACAGAGACAGATGGCGAGATTTGATAAAATATCTTTAAAAGAAAACTGCTAGAACAAAAATTCATATAGGAGAAGGTGTATCTTGGTCTACGCCCTATGGGCCGGTTACGGCTCGAAAGGTCAATAGATAGATAGATAGATAGATAGAGCAGCATATGTCAGTCCTTTTATATCCCATAGTTTAAAACTTGTATTCTCAGCTGCCACCTGCCCTTTAATTTTTGCCCAAACGAGTTCAATGGGGTTTAATTGTGGATGTTAAGGGGGCAGTCTCAAGCACGTATGACCATGCTGTTGAATGATTTTGTCTATTTGGAATACTTTGGTCTTTTGCGATTTCTTAACAAGTGACAGTAATTCAGGTTTCAAAAATCCCTCGTTAAATGGAATTCCTTCCTTTCTTAGCCAAATCTTTATAACATCTTTTGTACTGGTAGATGTAGGAATTTTGTCTTCTTCTGCCACAGCGTTGTGGTACGACGCGTTGTCCATTACCAGACAGGATGGTCTGTCTAGAATTGGAAGAAGAGTATTTTCAATCCACTCTCTAAATATATGGCCATTCATCTCGGTGTGATAGTCCCAGTTGTCAGTATAATTAGAGGTGAATATAAGTTCTGCATTTTTCACCAACCCTTCTTTTCGGCTGCCTGCATGTGCCATTATAATACGCTGTCCTTTTCCAGTGGGTACACATCTTTTAATACTTCCATCTGATAACTGCCATTCCTTTGCACTTGTGTGGTGAGAATTTATCCAAGATTCATCTAGAAATACAATATCATAACCTTGGTTACGCATTTCCCGTACTTCACGTAAATATTTACTCCTCATAGAAACTAAGTGCGGCTTCTCGCAGATGACATTTCTACCACTATCGTACTTTCTAAACGTAAAACCGATGCTTCTAACAGTTCTCCATAATGTTGTTTTCGACACAACAATGTCATTTTCTGCTCTCAGTCGAATTTTCAGTTTTCTTAAAGTCACAGTTTCTTTGGAATCGAACATTTTACAAATTGCTCTTCTAATCACTTCCTTGTCAAAACTATCTACTACTTTCTTTCTTCCTAGCGTCCTAGTCTTGATTGAACTGGACACTCCGTTAGCTTTAAGCACTTGTTTGAAAAAGCGTTTGCTTATACCCAATGCGTGAATAGTTCTCTTTTCTGGCTTTGAGATGCTTCGATACAGTTTTCCACGCTTAGCTTCTATGCAAAAATATTTATACACCTTTATTGCCACTGATTGCAATGTAAGGAACTTTACTTTTATACCCATTGACTAACAGATCACAAATTTAACGAAATTACCCAATAATTAGGATACGCCGTTGCACATAAATCACAACAAAACGACAGGAAATGGGATGCACCGGATATAAAATTATAACTATGACGCGTTTTATGTGTTTTTTAGTGCTTAAAACAGGGAAATTGGCGCGCATTACGTTCAAGATGACAAGTCCGTGGGTGCTCACTCATATGAAGCGGTAATTCCTCCAAATATATGGTTTTACCAAAATGCCTTAAATTTGTATACTTCAAATAAAGAATATTTAAAACTATACGTTTGTTGGTGAGGAAATGAATGTACTTCTTGGGACCAAAAAATCACAAGACCATATGCAAAATTTCAGCATTATCAATCAATTGGTTGCAGAGATATGGAATTTTAAACACCTTCAAAATATTTTGAAACGACCAATAGTTAAAGATGATCACACTGGACTGCAATGCTCAACATAGTGCTGCAACACAACTCATGATGAGAGAGGACAAGAGGAAGAAGAAGAAAATAGTCTTAAAAGTTAGGTAAGTATGAAGTATGGGTCAGGACAATATAGTTGTAATAAAATTACAGGTTCTTGATTTTAATTTAGGTGGTCTTATATTTTTCATGTGATTTTGACCAGAGCATTAGCCAACAAGGGAGCCGCGATAGCTCAGTGGTTAGTGAACTGGGCTACCACGGACAAGGGGTAGGGTTCAATCCCAACCGACGGGTTCCGGGTTCACCCAGCCTTAAATGGGTACCGGATTTTTTTCTGGGAAAGTAAGGCAGCACGGGTGTAATACTGACCACATTATCCCAAAAATCATGTGCTGAAGGTCTGTAAAATATAAGGTCACTAACACCATATTTCCCTATACGCCACTTGGCGTGACGGGGGTACTTTACTTACTTTTTAGCCAACAGCTTTTAGATTCCATTTTGACATCCTACAACCTCTGTTTTTGGTCATGGTACTAACTCCGCTTCCTTTTTTCTGTTAACATCCATCTCCTTTATTTTTCTGTTGGTACTCACTTCTTCCTCCCTACCTTATAACACTTAATTCTTCCATTTATTTTTAACACTCATCTCCTTGTGTTCCATTTTTTATGCTTACCTCTGTGCTCTCTCCCTTTCTTTTTGACACTTACCTCTGCTCTCTTCCTTTATTTTTGACACTCACCTCTGCTCTCTTCCTTTATTTTTGACACTTACCTCTGCTCTCTTCCTTTATTTTTGAAACTCACCTCTACTCTCTCCCTTTCTTTTTGACACTCACCTCTGCTCTCTCCCTCTTTTTGACACTCACCCCTGCCCTCTCCCTCTTTTTGACACTCACCTTCCCCATTATCGTGTTTGACACTTACCTCTGCCCTCTCCCTCTTTTTGACACTCACCTTCCCCATTATCGTGTTTGACACTTACCTCTGCCCTCTCCCTCTTTTTGACACTCACCTTCCCCATTATCGTGTTTGACACTCACCTTCCCCATTATCGTGTTTGACACTCACCTCTGCCCTCTCCCTCTTTTTGACACTCACCTTCCCCATTATCGTGTTTGACACTCACCTTCCCCATTATCGTGTTTGACACTCACCTCTGCCCTCTCCCTCTTTTTGACACTCACCTTCCCCATTATCGTGTTTGACACTCACCTTCCCCATTATCGTGTTTGACACTCACCTCTGCCCTCTCCCTCTTTTTGACACTTACCTCTGCCCTCTCCCTCTTTTTGACACTCACCTCCCCCATTTCTTTATAACATTTAATTCCTCTTCCCCTAATAGTTACACGTATTCATCCACCCTACCTTTTGACACATAATTACTGCACTTATTTGACACTTACCTCCTTTTATGTTGTTTGCCTCTCATAACTTTTCATCTATAACGCCTACTCTCATTATTGTGCATTAACCCCTTCCCTCCCATTATTAACACCATATCGCTTCATTCTTGCATTGGGGTCGGGGATACTCTCCCTCTCTCTCTCTCTTTCTTTCTTTCTCTCTCATCGACCAAGGAAGGATGGAATCGTCGTCTGTAGAGCTGGTAAGACGTGCACGGAACGACCTTATCAACAGAATTTACCAATGCATTTGGGATATGCTATAAGAAATAGTGGAGCGGATATGGGGAATTCCTGATTGCATTGAAACTTGTTTCCTGGATAGAATAGAATAGCTATCTTTCCCGTCCAGTTGTCATCAATACATTATATCTTTTGTCTATTTCTCCGTTTTACGTAATTTACAGTGCCCTGTAAGGTAGTCGTGCCTCCTGTCACAGTTAAAAGATCCGTTATGTTGAACTACGCTGCATGGGGATGATTCTACGAATTGTTTGTTAAGGACACGATGTGCTTGTAGCTCGAAGAGATCCTAGACCACCCCCAGTTGTGATCGATCATTCAAGACTCCTTCATAGCCTCCTGTAAATGTCTCCACAGATAAACTTCAATTCTGGGATTATTTCACTAACTTTTCAAACGTGTCTGACTTTAAATTGTAAAGTACTAGACGTCATCAAGTTTGAGCTTTAGAATATAAGCATTGTTACTACTTACAAGTTATCAAAGTATTAATCACATATTGTCAGGTCGGGTAATTTTACCCGCTACTGTATGCAGTAAACAGTACAACCTGTGACTGCCCTGCTGCCTTGCAGGTAAGCTCGGAAGAGTAAAAGGCTAAGGGAGGGTACCCCGAAGTAAAACAACCCCACTGCCTTGTGGGTGAGACTTTTTAGTCAAAGGCTAGCGCAGCCAACCGTAAACAAACCGACGGAAGGCAACAGAAAACCACCGTCGTAACTTCTTTGTACAATCATGAATTGGCACAACAATCTACAATAGGACAACAGACAAGAAAATCACTGGAGTCTGTAGAAATGTGGTTTTACAGAAGAATGTTGAAAGTACCATGGACAGCTAAGAAGAGTAATGAAGTTGTTCTGAGAGAGGTCAAAGCAAAAAGAGAGCTAATTTCCAATATTAGGAAGAAACAATCATCATTTTTTGGCCATGTAATGAGAAGAGAACAACTGGAATATATTGTAATAACTGGACAAATTGAGGGACAAAGAGAAAGAGGGAAGCAAAGAGAAAAAATAACAGACAGCTTAAGAGAATGGCTTGGCAGAAGGTCAACGACAGAAATGATAAATAGCTGCCGAGATCGAAAATTGTGGAGAGACATGATCACCTACGCCAGCAGGCCCGGTACTTGATGATGATGATGATGAATCACATATTAGAGAGAATGTAGCTGAACATAAAATAATAACAGTAATAAGATACGGTTATCATCAGGATTGTTGGTCATAATTTAAATAGCTAAATCTATTTTTAGGGCGTTACACTTTTTGAAGGGCCAGGGTTCGACCCCCAGCAGTGGCGGATTTTTTTTCGGACTGACAAGGCTCCGGGGCTCACCCAGCCTCTAAAAATTGGTACCAGAGATTTTTTCTGGTAAGTAAAGACGGTCTGGCGTGATACCGACTACATCACCCAAAAATGTGCTGTGGTTAGAGAAAAATATGGTCACTAACACCATATTGCTCATAGCCTAGCATGGCGTGAAGGGAACCATTACTTTTGCACTTCTTGAACTTCTTTTATTGAAGTCAAGAAACTACCGTTTTCTGGCTGTAGCCATCAAAATATACCGCAAACAAGAGATACACGTTTATTTTTTTGGTGGGGGATTTTTTGTTAAGTAGGCCGTTTGGGAGGAGGGAGGGAATATTATATGTGCCAAAAGTAATAAATAAAGGTTAGCTTTGATGTAGTCAGTAGACAAACAATTGGTAAGATGATTACAGGCCACCGAGATAAGGTTATTGAGTTATTAATGGGTCATTATCATTGTACTCTGAACATGTCCATAGGTGCTCAGATCCCCTCCTCAGCAAGTCTGGAAGTGTCCAGCGACTGTCGACTCCAGTTCTGTGTTGGTTGATAAGTCTTTTTGTACGCCCACTAAGTTTATCGTTTCTGGCTGTGCCCATCTTATCTTCCATCTCTTTCATCGAGATAAGGTTTCTCTGAAGAATGTTGAGATTTAATGCTAAAGTGACCAACGAGGAAATTCTCAGATGCTAAAATAAAAAGAGAAAGATCATTTTAAAAGAGAGAGAGAAAGAGAGCTGATTTTAAAAAAAAACAGAAATAAACAATCAATATTTTTTTAGCACTTCATGGGAAGTGGAAAGCTGTAATACGTGGTTACAACTGGAAAAAAAGCAGGGAAAGAGAGAATGCGAACGAAAAAAAAAGAGGCGATACTATAATATATTCCTGATGTCCAGCAGATCTATTCGTTGACCAGCACAGCTAGTTAGCTTGTTTTCTCTATCATTTCCCCGTACTCCCTCATATCTGCGGAAGTAAACAAATGTGATTTTGCTTATCGTTGACTTCCGAAGTGACTCGACCCACTGCCTGCATACAGAGCTCGCCTCCACTTTTCTTATCATGCTCACAGATTACGTTTTGCAACCATTGCTGAGGTTTAATTTTTAACTGCCGGTGGTTCTTTAACGTGAAGTCTCTTGGGCCCTGCGATAGCTCAGTGGTTAGTGAACTGGACTACAAAGGACAAGAGGTAGGGTTCGATCTCAACCGACGGCTTCCGGGTTCACCCAGCCTTTAATGGGTACCTGTTTTTTTCAGGGAAAGTGAAGCGGCACGGGCGTAATACCGACCACATTACCCCAAAAATCATGTACCGAAGGTCTGTAAAATGTATGGTCAATAACACTATATTCCCTATACGCCACTTGGCGTGACGGGGGTACTTTACTTTTACTCTTGGGCCCTCCTGTTTTTCACCCTTATCCGAGAGGGCTAGGCATCAAATCTCATTACCCAGAGATCGAGGAAGGGTGAAGCCAGGAAGAAGCCACAAATTCTGTTTTTGAAAAATTCCATCTTCCTGTGGTGGAACTCGAACCCATGACCTTCGTGTGCAAAGGCCGACGTCCTATATGTAGAGTGCCACAACTGATGTATGCTGTTACAATGGATTTTTTTTTCATAAGATAAGCGAAGAAGAAGATGAGGAGGAGAAGGAGGATAAGTAAAAAGTAAAGTACCCCCTCACGCCAAGTGGCGTATAGGGAAATATGGTGTTGGTGACGATATATGTTACAGACCTTCAGCACATGATTTTTTGGGGTAATGTGGTCGGTATTACGCCCGTGCTGCTTTACTTTCCCAGAAAAAAGATCCGGTACCCATTTAAGGCTGGGTGAACCCGGAAGCCGTCGGTTGAGATCGAACCCTACCCCTTGTCCTTTGTAGTCCAGTTTACTAACCACTGAGCTATCGCGGCTAGAAGGAGGATGGTTAGGAAGATTACTCAAACAGACCTGTGTTACTAGGGATACTGTATCAAGAAAGAAAACACATTGAGAACTGGGTCACAGCGATGAAAAGTGCAGTCAACGACCTCATCTTATCGTGATTACTGTCTTTTCTTCTTTTGTGCTAGACCTAATTCAGTGTGGATGGAATTAATTGTATGGAAAGAAAAGAAAACAAATGATGAAGTCTTAAAACAACTAAAATTGAAAAGAGAACGACTGAACACCATTCAACCACGACAAATACGATTATTGGGCGATGTTAAAAGACACAACAGCCTACTAAAAGTAATCCTGGATGGGGAAATACAAGGCAAAAAAGGCAGAGGCAGACCAAGACTAACATGGACGAGTAACACCAAAAGATGGACAAATCAGCCAATGACAACCTGCACTATTAAAGCGAGAGGCAGAGCAGAATGGCGCTCCATGGTAGCCAATCTTCGTTGTGAAGATGGCACCCGATGATGATGATGAATTCAGTGTAGAATCTCAAAGTACATACAATCAATGCAGTGTAGAATGTCAAAGTACATACAATCAATTCAGTATATAATCTCAAAGTACACACAATCAATTCAGTGTAGAATCTCAAAGTACATACAATCAATTCAGTGTTTGGCTTTCGTGTTTATTATTCTTTTTTTTTTAAATCATTTTATTTTAGAATAGTATTTACATACCGTTTGATCTTTGCGCATTTGTTGTTGTTGTTGTTGCATACCTGATGAAGGTATTTATCAAACCGTTGTTGTTTGTCTCGTCTCTCTACTAATGTAGCAACTAGATACATTTGTATGTTTATTTTACACATAAAAATGAACTGTACGTGCTCACGGCTTTACATTAAATAAAGACACCATAGAACTATTTCTAGCGTTTCGGTAAAACGCGTTCATATGCTTGCTTGTGTTCACCCGATGACTGAAGTATTCTAAAGTATTCTAGTAGACTATAGAATTCCTCTGCATCATCCGCCCTTAAAAGGACGTTAAGTGGATGTGTCTGCGTTGTGTTGTGGTTTGCAGTATAACTATGATATTTGCGGCTTTCGGCCCAATACATCCGACTTCAGCACAACATTTTTGAGTACCGGGTTGTCTTCCCTCTTCGATACCTACTCGCTTGGCCAGACTAGACAGATTAGTCTGTTACTAGAGGCACCGCGGAGAGGTGGAGCAGGGTCTGGACGAGAGCACATACTAACTAACAAATAACAGAGCAATAAATAAAGTAGAAAATAATAATTATATTATCATCATCAAGTACCATTCCTGTCGAAGTAAATGACTCTTAACAATTTTTTTTCTTTCTTATTAATGAATCACATAATAATTAATTTCAAATACATCAGCATATTTTATATTAAAAGATCATCATTCCAGTTCCAGGTACACTCATAGGTCGTGCTCCGATCTTCTCAGATTATTCATCAGCACACATGACTAATTGTGCCAGTTCCGTGTTGGTTGACATTTCATCTCTCGATGAGAATACCGCTCTGCTATGGTGACACTGGTCTTCATATAAGGTAAAGGTAAAGGTCAAGGTAAAATACGAGACTTGAATCTGCGTCTTAGCACGCGAGTTTTCACTCATATGTGCTCGGCCACCTATCCAGACATTTCGGAAACTTTCAAGCTCCGTCGCTTCAAGCATCAAAACTCACGATGCGAAGCGGCATTCCTCTGCTTCCCAGAGTAATATCCTGGTACCCATACACACACATATATATAAATAATACAATAATGGCGTTACTACAATAAAAGGCTAACCAAAGTAATCAGTTACCTGGGCAGGCAGTGTCGCAACTGGGCCTATGGAGCTACCGAGGTCGTAATAAGGGAATCCGTCGAAAAAGTATACTCACCTTTATATCCGATCACCTACACAGATGTTTCTGAATCCTGCGGAGAGCGCAGTGGTTGGAGTTTTGTGGCTTACAAACATGGCAGAAAAGTGGCTAGAGTATCTTCTTCTTCTTCTTCTTTCCTTCCTCATTTGCCTTTTAGCGTCGAGGCGAGATATAATTTGCGGTCTTTTGCTCTTCTGTTCGCCTCCGCTGCTGTTATGTTTCCTAGTCCTTCTAATATTCCATCGATCCATCTTTTTCGTGGTCGACCATTGGGTCTGGTATTCTCACAACGTTTGCGAAGGCTCGTTGTGTTGTGTTTTGTTCTTTCTGTCTTGTCACGTTTCCAAACCATTTTATCTGTTGTTTCTTTATATATTCTATGGCAGGGGGCTATTCCTAGCTTTTTTTTCTCAGTTCTTCATTTATGATCTTATCTCTCAGACTGTTTAGGCAATCTGGCAAGTGTAACATTATGGTGTCCAGCATGAGAATGGAGTAAGAAATAGCAGCAGCAGCGATAACATGGTTGCTTACACAGAACGTGGTTCACAGTCTTGGTGACTGACTCGCAGAGTATGCTACAGAAGATTGACAGACAGTGTCTGCAGCAGGAGTAGATGCAACTCTTGGATGACTCCAAAGTAAACGCGTTAACCTGGGTATACTGTTCAGACTGGAGACAAATAATAATAAATGAATATTATTATAGAGGGTGCTGTTTCGTCCTAAATGTTTGTCTGCAACGCAAGTATTCAGCCCTACCCTATCCGGGAGATACTTGTCTTAACAGGAAAAAATATTTCCGAGCTGTGATCGCAGCCTTAAGCTATAGTCATAGGAAAGCCTTCGCGAAAGGACTTTGCCTACGAAGCTAATTTTTTAGTTAGCTGAGTGGCAGAGTTCCTAAGCGTTTGGCTTTTCGTGGCAAGGCGCTGTGCCACTGAGTACGGGTTCGATCCTGCCTTGGTCCATATTTTTTTCTGTTGTTGATTATTTGTCATTTTTCCGAGTGCTGTAAACATACCTCTTCCTCTGAAATGGTATACTGTTCAGAGCATGCCGGTGTACACGGCAATGAAATAGCCGATAAATTCGCTGGCATCTCTAGCACTGCATGTGGTCCTACTCTCGACAAAGAGGACATCGCTAAGCTTATTCTTCATTCTTTAAGAGAAGTGGCGGAGAATGGGTGGGACAATGATGTATCTATTGAGAAACTTAGGAGTCTAAAGATGGAAAAGGGATCTAGTCAATCCGGGGGGCTTTTTTGGAAAAAAAAAAACAGATGTATCTATAAACAAAAACTTACAGGAACGATCAGTCTGTATATGCTTCGAGAATTACTGGAACTGGTGGTGTAGCGGATATGGGTATGCCCAAACTGCAGTGAAACATATTCTTTCTCTGCCAGCTCTAATATCAAACATAAGAACAAATACAAACTGTTATGCTCGTTCTTTAGAAAAATAACTATTCAGATATGTTTTTCTTCTTTTCTAAAAAAAAACTAGGTCGTCTAAAAAGTGATAAGTTTGACCTAGTCTATATCATTATCTGCACCGCCTGTAGTGTGTTACTAGGTTTTCATATTTGATTCAGGAATTTGTACGCTATTTATCTTAAGCCAATCTAATACTAATTGTTTCCGAGCTTGTTTATGGCTAGATCACGTATCACTGAACTCGATCTGTTATCTCTGCGTTTGTGCTTGTTTTTTTTTTTATATTTTATTTTACCAGCGCCTAGTATCTCAGTTACTGAACTGCTAGTGTGATGACGTTTGCTCGTTGGCCTAGTGCAACGTAATAGCCATCATCAGGTCGTATGTTCTTTACAGAACGTGGCATTCACCATAGCCCGTATGAAAAAAATCTGTCTCTAGCCAGATCTCCCACAGAACGTTGCATTCAATACAACCCTTCTGAAAAAAGATATGTCTCTAGCCAGATATCCCACAGAATGTTGCATTCACCACAGCCCGTCTGAGAATCTCTGTCTCTAGCCAGATATCACACTTCTGTTGTCATGTTCAAGGTCTCCTTGATGTCCGGAAACAACCTTCTTCTTGGTCTGCCCCTGATGCGTCGCCAAGGAACTATTCCTCCCGTTATTGTTCTTTCCAGCCCGCTGTGCATTTTGACGTGGCCATAGTATTTTAATTTCCTCTGTAGAATGATGTTTATACGTCAATTATTTTTAATGTTTCAATCTATAAGTGTGTCATCATTGCTCTTTTCCATTTTCTAAGGCATCTTAATGATTTTTCAGCAGTATTTTGTTTCGAATGAATCTATTTTCTTCCTTGTTGTTTGCAACATTGTCTTGATAATGTAGTGGTATGTATGTATATGTCCACGGTTATCTAAGTTATAGTTCTTTATTGTTAAAAGATACTCACAATAACAAGTACAAACACGGTAAGATAGCCTGGTTGAGAATTTAACTTATGATTTCCCGAAATGAAATATGTCAGATGCACGTCAGGAAACAATCTGAGAGATAAGATCAGAAATGAGGAACTGAGAAAAAGAATAAGCTAGGAATAATTCCCGCCATTGAACACACAAAGAAACAGATTAAATAGTTTGATCACGTGATAAGACAGAGAGATCAAAACACGTCATTACGAGCCTTCATTAAAAACTGTGAGGACACCAGACCCAAGATACTATCACGTAAAAGGTGGATTTACGAAATATTAGAAACATAAAGAAACATAGCAATAGAGACCAACAAAAGAGCAAAATCAAAATACCGCAAACTACATTTACCCTCAACGCAGAAAGACAAATGTGGGAAGAAAGAGAATTCTCCAGCATAGACTCCTTGATTGACTAGTGATCCTGCAGCCAGATGTTTATGCCCTCAAGCTCACTGTCAAATGAGTATTTACAAATATGCATATTTTCTGCTCAGGTATGTCTGAATCAGACAACAAAAGAATTACTAAATTGTCAGTATTATCAGCTCTAAAAAGCCCCAAGAACAATGAACTAGATGACTTGAGAACAACCCTGGACCAACTATACAATAACTTCCAGAGAGTAGTCATTCAGTGGATACCATCACACTGTAATATACACGGGAACGAACGCGCAGACAAATTAGCTAAAGAGGGAGGGAGATTACCGCAGGAGAACCATCCGCTCAGTTATGATGAAGCTAAATCCATCCTCAAAGGTCAGTTCCATGAAAAATGGAAACGAGAACACCCAAAGCCTAACGAGAGGGACGGATACCACCAACTATCAAGGAGGGATCAAGTCATCATACTTCGCCTACGCACTGGCCACAATAGAATGAGAAATCACATGTTCACCAAATTCAAAATAGGTACAACCAGCCTATGCCACTGTACACTGGACAATATGACTTCAAAACATGTTCTACAGGATTGGCCCCAGTACACAGACCTGAGAAGAGCGATGTGGTCCACGCCCATCTCCCTGGAAGAGAAACTATATGGGGCAATCGATTCGCTTAAACAGACAGCTGACTTCATGAGAGAGTCTGAAATCCTACTCTGATTGAGTCTTGATCGCGGAGATAGAGAGTGAGAGAGAGAGAGCGAGAGAGAACTACTAAATATTGGACATTAGTAAACAAGCAAACTTTGTTCCATGCTAAACTTACTAAATTAACAAAACTTACTAAACTAATTAAAACCTAACCAACTAACTAACAACTAACTAATTGACTGACTGACTCCCTAACTAACCCTTTAACTACGGTCCTAGATACGAAACTAAATGATTCCCGAATGTTCATACAGTGCGGACATTGAACGCACCCTACGGCTCTGTATGTAATCTGCGATCAAAGGCGTTGCCATGATTTTATTTATGTGGGGAGGGGGGGGGGGCGCAGGTGTGATTTACAAGGAAGATGTAACCTTGGGTACACTACCAAAAAATATTGTTTACCCACCAAAATGAGAATCAGTTTAGTCGTTATTAGAGTTAATTTGCACTTACATAGAGCAGTTTTATTCTGATCTTTATACATGCAACTACTTGCACGACGCGTTGTTTTTACAAGAGTTTTTGCATTGTTTTGTTTTTAAAGCCAAAACTGTCAGGAGTTCATTCCCGTAAACTTTAAAGTA
The DNA here is from genome assembly GCA_032433765.1 of Megaustenia siamemsis. Taxonomy (NCBI): domain Eukaryota; kingdom Metazoa; phylum Mollusca; class Gastropoda; order Stylommatophora; family Ariophantidae; genus Megaustenia; species Megaustenia siamemsis. The sequence goes on from JAVIAB010000108.1 coordinate 15,366,246, forward strand.
TTTTCAGGGTCACTGAACTTTACAATTCACTTACTGGTATTTGATAAATTTCCATTTCATAAATCTATCTATCTATCTATCCATCTATCCATCCATCCATCCATCCATCCATCCATCCCATCCATCCATCCATCCATCCATCCATCCATCCATCCATCCATCCATCCATCCATCCATCTCCATCCATCTATCTATCTATCTATCTATCTATCTATCTATCTATCTATCTATCTATCTATCTATCTACCTACCTACCTACCTACCTACCTACCAACCTACCTACCTACCTGTCTGTCTGTTTGTCTGTCTATCTATCAGTCTATCTGTCTGTCTATCTATCTATCTATCTATCTATCTATCTATCTATCTATCTATCTATCTATCTATCTATCTATCTATCTATCTATCTATCTACCTACCTACCTACCTACCTACCTACCAACCTACCTACCTACCTGTCTGTCTGTCTGTCTGTCTGTCTGTCTGTCTGTCTGTCTGTCTGTCTGTCTGTCTGTCTGTCTGTCTGTCTGTCTGTCTATCTATCTATCTATCTGCCTGCCTGCCTGTCTGTCTAATCCATCCATGCATCCATCCATTGCAGGAGCAAAGCAAGTATTGAGTTACTAGTGCCCGCGCAAGGCAAGCATGTGAGTTACCAGTACGCGTTCGTGCAAGGCAAGTATGGGAGTTACCAGTACGCGCTCGTGCAAGGCAAGTATGGGAGTTACCAGTACGCGCTCGTGCAAGGCAAGTATGGGAGTTACCAGTACGCGCTCGTGCAAGACAAGCATGTGAGTTACCAGTACGCGCTCGTGCAAGGCAAGTATGGGAGTTACCAGTACGCTCTCGTGCAAGGCAAGTATGGGAGTTACCAGTACGCGCTCGTGCAAGGCAAGTATGGGAGTTACCAGTACGCTCTCGTGCAAGGCAAGTATGGGAGTTACCAGTACGCGCTCGTGCAAGGCAAGCATGTGAGTTACCAGTACGCGCTCGTGCAAGGCAAGTATGGGAGTTACCAGTACTCGCTAGTGCAAGGCAAGTATGGGAGTTACCAGTACGCGCTCGTGCAAGGCAAGTATGGGAGTTACCAGTACGCGCCCATGCAAAGCAAGTATGGGAGTTACCAAAGCGCGTTAAGGCAAGGCATGTGAATTACCAGCGCCGGGGGCAAGGTAAGTATTGCCCGGCAAATCATTTCAAAGGAAGAGGCATGTTTACAACACCAAAAAAAAAAAAAAAAAAAAAAAAAAAAAATCACAAATAATCAACAGCAGAAAAAAAACCCAAAGAACAATAGACAGCCCAAAGCAGGATCGAAACCGCACACCTCGATACAGCGCCTTGCCACGAGAAACAAACGCTAGAGCACATGGTCAACAAAGCAACCTAAAAGACGTTGATATCATTGATGATGTCTTTCACACATGTGTACACTTGACTATAGCATAGGGCTGCGATCACAACTCGAGAATAAATTGTGTATCTGTATTTTTCCAATTAAGACAAGTAACTCCCGGATAGGGTAGGGCTGAATACTTGCGTCGCAGGCAAACATTTAGGACGAAACAGCACGAATAGTAGTTTCCTATTGTTGAGACTGAGGACAAATAATAATAAATGAACATTATTACGAGGAAAACTTCCGAGGCGATAGATCAGCCTTTGTTTTTAGGTTGCGTGGTTGGTCGTGTGCTCTAGCATTTGTTTCTCGCGGCAAGGCGCTGGGAATTCGATCCTGCTTCGGGCTTTTTTTTTTTTTTTTTTTTTTTTTTTTTTTTTTTTTTTTTGCTGCTGTTGTTGATAATTTGTGATTTTTTTTTCCCCGAGTGCTGTAAATATACCTCTTCCCCTGAAATGATTTGCTAATCTATCGCCTGTCCGCCATCTGTGTGTATTTATTAGTAGTTCCTTTTGAAATTTTGAACTCTAATAATTGTGTTTCGCTTACCCCTGAGAGCCCTACACACCAACGCCACTGGATGTGCGGCACAATCGTACTTTCTCTCTTTATAAATACTATCTATCTATCTATCTATTGACCTTTCGAGCCGTAACCGGCCCATAGGGCGTAGACCAAGATACACCTTCTCCTATATGAATTTTTGTTCTAGCAGTTTTCTTTTAAAGATATTTTATCAAATCTCGCCATCTGTCTCTGTTCTGTGCAAGCAGTTCTATCTCATTGAGGGAGCCGATTCCTGCTGCTCTTGCCTCTCTCATCAATGTTCTTCTCAGTGTCTCCCTGGGTCTTCCTCTTTTTCTTTTACCTGTTGTTTCCCATATGAGGGCTTGCTTTGCTATTCGATTATTATCTCTTCTCATCACATGTCCAACGTATGACCATCGTCTTTTCTTTATTACTGAAGATATTAGTGGTTGATTGGCGATTTCTCTAATTTCCTCGTTTGTTTTGAATTCGTTCCATTCTATACCAAGTATTTTCCTTAGACATTTATTTTCGAATGCGTTCAACTTTGTTTCTATATCTCTTGTTGTTTTCCAGCTTTCACACGCATACGTAAGGGTTGATAGTACATTTGATTTGAATAGCCTAAGTTTTGTGTTTGTGCTAATGAGTTTTGATTTCCACAACTTTTCAAGGCTTCTGAAAGACATTGCTGCTTTAGCCAGTCTGATTCTAATTTCTTTGCTCGTATCCCCTTCTCGATCAATGTGACTTCCAAGATAGATGAAGTGATCGATCTCTTCTACTGGTTTGTTTTCCATGTATATTTTGTCACTTGTTGGAATTAAACTTTTCATGACTTTAGTCTTTTCATGATTGACCTCAAGCCCAATTTTGCTGGCTATTGATGATAGTTCATTTGTGTTTTCCTGCATCGTTTTTATCTGATTGCTGATGAGAACTATGTCATCAGCAAAGTCCAGGTCCTCCAAATGGTCTCCTTGTATCCATTCGATGCCTTTATTACCAGTGCAGCATTTCTTCATTATGAAGTCCATAACAATTCCAAATAACAAGGGCGATAAAATACATCCTTGTTTAACCCCATATATTATTATAAATACTAGATTGATCAAATTCATAAAATTGTGTTTAGTTAAATGTAAAATGAACTCATTTTATAAATTTAGAGCAATGGTATTTCCCCCTTGCACCACAATGGTTGACAGTGAGTTGGCCGTGTTCCCTAGCGTTTGGCTGCTCGTGCGAGGCACTGTGCCAAGGAGATCGGGTTTGATCCTGCTTCGGACCATATATTGTTCTTTGATTTTTTTTCTGTTGTTGATTATTTGTCATTTTTTTCCGGGTGATGTAAGCATACTGGTAACAAATAATAATACATAAATATTATTATATGGGGAACTTTCCCCATATAATAATATTTATGTATTATTATTTGTACCCAGTATATAACTACTGGAAACTACTATTCGTGCTGTTTCGTCCAATAAATGTTTGTCTACAACACAAGTATTCAGCCCTACTGGGAGATACTTGCATTAATAGGAAAGTACAAATATACAATTTATTTCCGGTCTGTGATCGTTACCCTATGCTATAGTCATTGAGAGCGCCTTTCGTGGAAGACACTACTACAATAGCCAATTTTTTAGTTGGCTGAGTGGCAGTGTGCCAAGCGTTCGGCCTCTCGTGGCAAGGCGCGGTGCCCAGGGAGTACGGGTTCGATCCCACTTCGGACCATATATTGTTCTTCGTTTTTTTTCTGTTGTTGTTTGTCTGTTAATTTTTCCGAGTGCTAACACATACTTATTTGTTCTATTATTCCCTGATGTAAGCATACCTCTTCCTCTGAAACGATTCGCTTTATTTATATACAAAGTCTATACTTTGTTCTGTTCTTGTATTGTAATGTAGCAGGTAAAATTATCTCCGTTATGGGTTTAATTATGTTTTTGTACTGTAATACAGCAAACAAAATTATCTCTCTTATAGGTTTAGTTATGTTCTTGCATCGTAATGTAGCACGTAAATTTATCTCTGTTATATGTTTAGTTCTGTTCTTGTACCATAATGTAGCAAGTAAAATTGTCTCTGTTATAGGTTTAATTCTGTTCTTGTATCGTAATGTAGCACGTAAAATTATCTCTGTTATATTTTTATAACTGTTCTTGTACCATAATGTAGCAAGTAAAATTGTCTCTGTTATAGGCTTAGCTCTGTACTTATACAAATCTGGGTGCTCGCAGAAGTATCCCTAGTATTGGAGATACTTTAGCCAGTAGCCCATTCTTCCTTATATCATGATTATCGCCAGCTAAATTATCTCTGTTATAGACATTACTGTAAATCTATCCCTGTATTGTGATGGTAGCCAACAAAGTTATGCAAACAAAGAAGCTAGTACATCTATTGTTTTAAAGTGGATGTTGTCAAAAATAGAACTCACAACACATGACAAGTACTTTTACTTAAATCCGCCTCTGACTGTAGTGCTTATTTTTTGGGGGGCATATTTAAAGCCATCTGTGTGCTCGTATCTGATTTCGTACGGTCAGGATAGATACAACTTTTAATGTCTGCAATAGTTATCATTTCGTTTAGTCGTAGCACAGATCACAATAGTGTTGAGGTTAGAAGATATCGTTAATTCTGTCGAAAGGCATACCAGAGGTTTTCAAACTTGTACCAGTAAGTATCATGGCTGTGAATGAGAAATAAAGACACAATTATAAACAGTGGTGGACAGAAGGTTTGCAGTGACAGCTACAAATTAGAAATAATCAGGGTTGTTTTTTTCATTCAGTACACAACGCTGGAGTATGTTGAGAGTATAATGTTGATAATACCATTGACAGCTAAGAAGAGTAATGAAGTGGTTCTGAGAGAGGTCAAAGCAAAAAGAGAGCTAATTTCCAATGTTAGGAAGAGACAATCATCATTTTTGGCCATGTAATGAGAAGAGAACAACTTGAATATATTGTGACAACTGGAAAAATGGAGGGACGAAGAGATAGAGGGAAGCAAAGAGAAAAAATAACAGACAGCTTAAGAGAATGGCTTGGCAGAATGTCAACAACAGAAATGATAAATAGCTGCTGAGATCGAAAGTTGTGGAGAGACATGATCACCTACGCCACTAGGCCCGGTACTTGATGATGATGACACAACGCGGTCGGTAAACTTTTAAGACGTTGGTTGTTCCAAGTTACATTTTATAATTACTTCATTTTTCGTTCAATTTTCCGCTCGTGCCGAAGACAGCACATAGCACGGAAGTCAAAGCTCTCAACGATTGACGATGTGCTGATATAGTTCTTGTAGTTATTGGTCGTTTCTTAGTCCCATAGCTGAGCCATCCCTAGTAATCGTTCTGCATAGCGATTCTCTTGGTTTTCCTAGTTTTCTTTTACCAGATGGTTTCCGCATGAATGCCTGATGGGGAAGTTTTTCTTCATTCATTCTCATATTTATTTACATCTATTGTCAATGTATTTGGCTCAATAGTGATTCTGTGCGGACTCTTCCTCTTGTGATCTCGTTATTGAATTGCTTTATTTCCCCCAAATTATTTTTCTGGTTGCTCCGGTTTATTTCTTAGTTGACCCTGTGCTCTAGCGTTTGGTTTCTCGTGGCAAGGCGCTGTGCCAAGGAGTACGGGTTCGATCCTGCTTCGGGCCATATATTGTTCTGTTTTTTTTTTCTGCTGTTAATTATTTGTGATTTTTTCCGACTTCTGTAAACATACATTCTACTCTGAAATGATTCGCTGATCTATCGCCTCAGAAGTTTCCCTCTATAATAATATTCATTTATTATTATTTGTCTCCTGATTTCTTAAATGTCTCACTTTTGTGGCAACCAGCATCCGTTTCTGAGCCGTGAATTTGTGGAAGAAAGTACTTTGCTTAGAATGTTTTACTTTGTGCAATCAGGCATTCTGTGTTGTTGGAGTGGAGTTAGGCTTTAACACTGGGACCAAGGGCATTAACTGCAAATCATTCTGCATTAAACCACGACACAACATAACAACATTCTTATTACACTTGTTTTACGTACATTTAAGGGCTGATGACAAAGATTAGTAAACCTCGAGCTAACGAAGAAGAAGAAGCATACATCTACGGTCAATTCGTTTCTCTGTAATTGTGACCAACTTAATTTGTATGTTCATATTTTGTAATACTGGCCTTAAACTTACTGAGATAGCCTCTATCCGATAGCTATATTAAGCTAGAGATTGCGTATCATAACGGCAGTGTGATAAACTTAACTCACGTTATATACAGATTGTCGAAAACAGTTGGATCGTGTTAATAGACTGAGATTGTTATCATTGATTGAGTTATCATTAACTGTGTCAGGTTATTCTGCAGTTTTTCTAAGGCTGAATGATTTCCATTGCAAAGAAAAAAAAAGAAAAAAAGGACGGAATATAAATATCATAGTGCTGCATACAAGTCTTACATTTATATCAGGCGACAACTACAAATAAAAAATTATTTTGTTTAGTAATTATTTCCTCATTTTCAGTTCCCTCAAACTTGAATTGTTTTCTTCTCCGTCCATCCAATGTGTTTTCTCTTTATTTTTATTAACCCACGTTTTAAGGAAGTCTATGTCAATAGAAGTGAGAAAGAGAGTTCATCAATGCTATATCGAGCCAATTCTGAGTTTTGGGAGCAAATCATGGACAGTAGACAAACAAGTAAAAAGACGTTTAGAGACCACAGAGATGGGATTTCTCAGAAGAATATCGAAAGTTCCCTGGACAGCTAGAAAGACCAATGAGGACATTCTCAAAGAGGCCAACACAAAAATGGAGTTAATAAAAAACATCAGAAATAAACAATTAATATTTTTCAGACACATCATGAGAAGAGGAAAGTTGGAAAAAAAATGGTTACATCTGGCAAAATACAGCGAAAGAAAGATCGCGGACTACAAAAGAGAATATACTAGATAGCTTAGTGGCATGGCATGGAAAACAATCAACAACAGAATTAATACGATGCCCTGTAAATAGAATATTGTGGAAATTCACAATCGCGCCAACCAGTATGGCACATGATGTGTTAAGGCTTTATTTTTCTGGTTGTTAAATCCGCACTCATCAACAAACGATACTTAAGACAAACAAACACTTTTAGGGCAGTCGATGAAAAAAAGGTAAAGACATGGGTAGGAGAACACAATAGATCTAGGAAACATGCCAGCAGAAAAAAACAAACGAAAGTGCAAAATACTGCGAATTAATTTCTTTTCTGGAAGCTAAAAAAAAAAAATTAAGAAGACAAGAAGAGGAAGAAAGACGTTAAATTATTTATTGCCAATATTTCTGACAAATTCTAATTTGATATTCTATGAAATTTTTTTTTTTTTTCGCTTGTATTGTTTATTTTTACGTAAAATTTCTTTCCCATTTAGCATTTGTTATCGATGCTTACATTGTCCTGGCATTTCTACTATTTTCTACAGTAACTGTCCGCTAATGAAACTTGAGCTTTAACACAAACGGCCGAAAAAATATACATTAACCATATCGGGGGCGTTCTTCTCGAGAATGCATGGGAAAAGACCAAGAGGAAGACCCAGAAGAAGATGGATAGATGTAGTGACAGAGACATGTAACAACAAAGGAAAGTCACTAATTCAGACAGTTCGAGCAGCTCAAGAACGACAAATGATATAAACCACGACACCGTTTAGGTATCAGTGAAAAGAGAAAAGAAGAAGAAGAACCATATCGGGATTTTAATTCAAATGCAATACTGAGTATAGAAGAATACTGCATATACCATGACTAGATAAGATAATAAGATTAAGGCAAGCATATTAGCAAAGTTAAAGATATTCACGTAGCAATTGCCTTTGGGTAATGAAGTGTTAGTGACGTCATTGTACTGTCTCATCTTCTTAAGGTGGGGTGGCCAGTTTTCTACTCCGTATCTGTTCCATTCCAGAGAATACCTCATGTACCGATTTAAAGAGGCTGGGTGGACCTCGAAAACCTTTTAGGTTAAGATTTTTTTAAAAATGCAACTATTATATTGGCGAGTGCACTAGCCACAACACTACTACCCTGTCGAAAATAATACGAGCTAAATATGTGTGAGAATGGTCTTTTGAAATAATTTCAACGAAGGAATTTTATGTAAGCTATTTCGGTTGACCGCGCGGCTAAAACCACTGTTCCGCTGGCTGAAAAGCTGACGTACGGTGTTCGAAGACCGTGGTAGACAGAAAGGATTTTTTCTATCGGGGGTGAAATAAAAATCCTGAGTCGCACACGTCGTGGCGACTGCTTGACCAGTTATCCCTCTGGTCCTATCGTTGCCCCCCGACATACACCAGCAATGGTACTGTGTGTCGTAAAAATAGTTTTTTACAATGATATAATGGTGTTATAAAGAGAATAGCAACTGAGAAATAATTATCTAGAAGGAGGGAAAGAAGACAGACGAAAAGACTATGGGCCCAAGAAATTTAGGACCAACAGCAGGTTTTATGGCAGGCAACGGGAAGCATTGTAGATTGACAGACAAAAGGGCATCTTTCACAATCTCATCATCATCATCAACGAGTGCCTTCTCCGCAACGAAGGTTGGCTACCATGGATCTCCATTCTACTCTGTTTCTTGCTTTGATGGTGCAGGCTGTCATAGTTTGACTATCTATTACGACATCTTTTGATGTTACTCGTCCATGTTAGTCTTGGTCTGCCTCTGCCTCTTTTACCTTGTATTGTCCCTTCCAATATTACTTTTAGTAGGCTGATGTGTCTTTTAACATGCCCCAAAAATGTCAATTGTCTTGTCTTAATTGTATTTAGTAGTTCTCTTTTTATTTTCAGTTGTTTTAAAACTTCATCGTTTGTTTTCTTTTCTTTCCATCCAATTCTACAAATTCTTCTATAAATCCATATTTCAACGGCTTCAATTTTCTGTTCTGTTTTCTTGTCACAATCTACATCATTATATCCTCCATTGACAATAATCCGGATGGGGAAAGCCAGTGCTTAGTTCTCCTGAAGTAATGATGGTCTCCAAAAACAATTTAATATTCTACCTAGCGACAAATTTCATCTGCAACCATCTGTCGTTTAAACATCTCATATAATTTTTGTTGTCCTTTTTACAAACTATTTTGACATCCACTTTCATATCTTTTCCTTTTAGTCAGCTTTTTCTTGACATATATCTCATTAGGTTTTCAATAGCCTTCCTGAAAAAATGCATCGCCTACATATTTTGCTATTTTAAGTTCTGTTATCATTGTTTTTTTTTTTTGTTTTTGCTTCTCTGATTATATTTCTTCACAGTATTCCATTAAATAAAACTAGATTGCAAGATCTAGCTTTGAATCGTCAAATAGGAGACATGATTATTCTTGTATGTGTCTTCTTTGGCCCTAGAGTAACTAACTGACTGACTAACTAAATAACTAGCTAGCTAGCCGACTTACTGACTAACTAACTAAATAACTAACAGGCTGACTGACTAACTAACTAACTAGCTAGCTAGCTGGCTGACTGGCTTACTAACTGACAGACTTACTAGTTAGCTAGTTGGCTAACTAAGTAACTAACTCACTGACTAAGTAACTAACTGACTGACTTACTAGGTAGCTAGCCGGCTGACTGACTAACTGACTTAGTATGCAGATAAGTAGCTAGCTGGCTGACTGACTTATTAGGTAGCTAGCCGGCTGACTGACTAACTGACTTAGTATGCAGCTAGGTAGCTAGCTGGCTGACTGACTTATTAACTAACTTACTGACTAACTAACTGGCTGACTTACTAACTAACTGGCTGGCTGACTAACTAACTAACTGACTGATTGACTGACTTGCTAACTAACTCAGCTATTTTCGGAATCCTTTTCTAAGAAACCGTATTCATGTTGTGGCCAGACATTTCTCTAATGTTTGTTATTGTCCCTAACCGTGTAACAGAAACGAAATTAAAAACAGAACACATCTCGTTTCTGAGAAAGGTCGTGTGTAGACCGAAACCTCATCGTTTTTTATGTTGTTTTCTCACGTAAAGCTGTCATCAAAACACTGTGTTCACCTATTCACCTCCTTCCCAGATCATCAAATCTACCGTAACCCCCAATTTTTTGTCTATTGGCATTAAACACTATTGTGTACGCATACAACTAAAAGAATTTGATTTTATCTTAAAAAAAGATACTGTGATTTGTCACTATGCGTGTAATTTGTTGTTTTTTTAAAATAGAAAATTGCTTTTTCATAAGAATTTTCAATTTCTTTGTTTTTATTTTTAATATGCATCAATATGTTATGTTATGTTGAGGAATATATTTTCCCCTCTCTGAATGTTATCTCTTCCTTCAGTGTTTTAATAGTTTTATCTTCTAACATAATAATACATATAATTTGCTGTGTATAGATGTATATGTATATTTAATATTATATGTTATAATTATTGTGTTTATTTTAATTTATACGTACATTTGTCCTTTCTTCCCCCCCAGAGACAATAGCCCGGATGGTAAAATCCTAGGTTTGGTCGGCCTGCGGTAGTGATAGCCTCCATTTGTAGCAGACTTGAGATTGTGTTGATGATCTGGGGGTCGGTCATGGTTTTCATGGACTGGTGTGCTGGCTGTAAGTTGTTTCACTACACCAAAGCCTGTCTAGTATGTTATCTATCACTTTAATTATTTTTTTTTTTTGCATTTGATTGCAGCATTACATTTTATAAGTTTAATTTGATTAAATTAATTATTAAACAGAGATTACTTTGAATTACCACCCCGACTCACGACTCTTACTAGAGAGTAGACAATATTATTCAATTATATAACAATTGTAGTTAGTTTCAGACTAGACTACTTCACTGGGAGGAGGCCTCTACACTTCTACTTCTCTAGTTTCTAGTGTAGGTACTTTGATAACAAATTCGAAATAGTCTGTTGTGATTTAAAACAAGCTAGCTAGATAGCCCTTGATGCAAACTGCAAACTAAACAATGATACCTTAATTATCATATATCATATGGCTGTAGTACTGTGTACGACAATTTGAATTAGAAAAAAAGTAAAAAAGTGTCGATCCAGTCGAGTCGTCTCGCCTCATCAGACTGAGACTCATCTGTCTAAAAAGTGTCTATATATAATTATAATTATATATATATATATATATATGTATATATATATAGAGAGAGAGAGAGAGAGGAGCAATAAATATTAATATTATTATTCTGCAATATAATTATTTAAATTATTCTCTTTAAACTCTTTAGACCTTTTTTTTTTTAGTCTAACAAAGTCTAACAAAAACTCTAGTTAGTAATTTATAGTGTGGACTCATGCAATGCACTGATGAGTGACTGTGGCCGTGGTGATGCACTCCACTCACTCAACAGAACTCTCAGCTGCAACAACTGTTATGTTCGTCTATTTTAGTCTATGGTATTCTGTGGAACTGGATGGTCCATACAATTTAATTTATTGTACCCAACTTTCTCAACTTTCTGACATTGTTGTTGTTTGTAACAACAAGTGAATCATTTGAGTGTCAAAGTCAACGTGTTTTATCTGATGAAGTTTAAATGTTCACATTTGCTTTTTTTTTTTTTTTATAAATAATAGTATGATACTAAAAAGTATGATATTATTGTAATTAGTCTTTAACTTTAGTTTGGATTGGCACCATCACAGTCTGGGCATTCCTGTATCCGCTCTGCCACCCATTTCAGCAACTATCAAAGTGTTCATCAAATGATTATTCCTAATAGTCCTCATTATGTGGGAAGTAAAGAATAGTGACACTGTGACCTTCCAGGCATGTCGTAAGAGGCGAGTTAGGAGGTTGATCAATGGCTTGACAAGCTGTCAATGTAAAAAGCATTGTTATGGAAACAGAACTATAGATTTTAGAAGCAGTGATCTCTGCAATATGTGCCATTTTGGCACGCAAGGTTTCTGTTTTTGAGATTGTAGTTCTGTGCTGTCTTCAGCTCGAAAGGACAATAGATAGATAGATAGTATGGTTATGGAAGGCCCCGGTATCACTGAGAACAAATTAAAATCCATAATTGTTCAACCACCCATGCCAGTAGAATCAGCTGAATTACTAACTCATCTCTCAAACAAAGAAAGGCAGCTGTAGTCCCCATCATAGCAGTCTCAGCACATGCCAAAAGACATAAGGCGAAACCACAAAGAATGTGAACACAGCCATCAGTTCTCCATCATACAATATCAAAATAGTAGCATGATATAACCATGCATCTTGGCCCCTTCAAAGCTTTCAAGACCTAGCTTGCACTGGAATAAAAAATAGCAAAGTTTATATTATAACTAAAGGGAGATCACTTTTCAGCTGAAATAATTTATCTGACTATACTAGACTTTTACCTAGACTTTAGATCTACGGTAAAGGTCAAGTTATGTGCGATAAATTATTTAAGTTTGGAGCAGTGCAGAAGAGTAGTGTCCCCTCATGTAAATATTGCACTTTATTCAGTGGTTCTCAGTCTGTCATTAGAAGACCCCTAATTCTAGAGAAAAGAGAAACAACATGACGGTAAAGTCCTGTGTTTCTGCCACAGTTTGTTCACAATTGTGGTGCCCATTTGCTACAGATTTTTACAGCAATATTGTTCATCATCATTATCATCTAGCACCATCTTAGCATTAAAGATTGACTCTAGGGGGAGAGGGAAAGGTAGCTGACTGCCATTGGCACAAAAGATTTGTGATGTAGAGATGTGACTCTCTGTCAGTTTTATACTTTATGACCAATATTTACTCTAAGTATGCATGTCCTAATGATCACAAATTAATTAGCACTCTTCTAAAATTAGGGCATATTTCATCAAGGAAGCACACATGAACATACAAAGTAACAGCAACTTAATATCCACGCTTAATTAATAAAATAAAATAATAGCACCTGAAGTGAGAAGCGATCTAATTTGTGACTTTCAACAGTATTTGGGAACCACTTGAGAACCATTGCAGTTTTGTTATGATGTCAACTAAGGGAAGATCACTCTTTCACTGAAATAATTTATCAGACTGTAATAGACCTTTACCTAGTTTAGTTTATTGGACAGGTGTGTGATCTAGCTGTCTTCAGTGTGACACGTCATCCTCATTGCACATCAGATAACTCCATAAGTGCTCTATGACTAAGTTAGTTACTAATTAAATCATTTAGTAAATGACTTATTGTCCTCACGAGAGAGAGAGGCAAGTTAGAGAAATTTAGAATTTCCTGATCTTAATCCTGGGAATTAAGACTATAATAAATTATACATTTTCAATTTTGGTTAAATAATGAGATTTCCCTATGATAAATATATTTTTTCACATAAGGATATTGAAATCTCATTTATATAATAAATATTCCATTGCAAGTGAGAAAGGAACTGTGTGTAAATAGTACAAGTAAAATAAACTAAATAAAGATGCTAACACCAACATTTAAACCTAATCAAATAATGCATATTTCAGAATTCAAGACTAGTGCAGAAATAAAAGAAATGGCAAACAAAGCATTCAACTATCAGAGAAGAATGTGGTTATATGTTGGCCATATGAACAGAAGAGACAACAAGAGAATCTCAAAGCAACCCTCAAATGGGAACTAGAGGGCAACAGAAAAAAAGGGAGAAGGAATAAAAAGAGCACTGAAGTGAGAAGCAACAACAGCAGGCAATCAGCTTCCATTGTTGATGTTGAGAGGCTTGTCCAGAACAGGAATGTGTGACAAGATACAATATGGGTCTTGTGCAAAGTCTGACACTTAATAGCAAAGATCTTCAGACATGGAGAGTCTCTATTTGCCATCTTTGGCTCAAAAGGACAATAAATAGATAGTTTACTTATATATGTGGAGTGGAGCATGAAGCATACTTTAATTTTAATTAAACTTATTAATTTCATTTCATTTTCTTAAATTAAGAGGCACACAAATTTATTGACCTGTTTAATGTTGGCTAGTTCTTGGAAAATTGGATTCCAGAGTGGGAGATTATTTTTGTGTCCATTTCTCATTTCAACCCTGTTTAATTAGATTATACCCAGGGAAATGAAACATGAAACAGATCTATTTGTTTAGAGGAATTTACCCGCTGGAGCATTGCTTCGACCTTAAACATGAAGTCTGTCTGTGGTGCCTCTTCAACCCTCAGGGACGAGGAAAAAAGGAAGGAGAAATAAATAATGAAAATCAGTCACAAGATGAATGATAATTTTGTGATATTAAAAAAGATTAATATCGGATAAAAAAAATAGGTGGGATAAGAACAACCTTGTGGGGTACCGTGAAATCAGAGAATAACAGTGTAGGCCAGACTTTGGAAGTCCTTAGTGTATGGCCAAGGATTTTGCAGTGTAAATAGACTGTCTTTTTTCAACAGAAGACGACAATAATTGTAGGCCACCTCTGACTAATAGTTGGTCTGTGGCCATGTGAGGACAACATTGATGTGCTACAATTGCTTTGCAAGTTCATATTTATTGAATTATTTATTATACATTTAAGTAGACTGAGTACTATTTTATTATTTCTATATAGTGAAAGCATCTGTTATTTTATTTTTCAGAACCTAGACGTGGGCTTTGAAAAGTTGTGCATCCACCACCGCTTATGGCATCTGAAGATGACTATTGGTGTTGGGTGGTAGTTGTCGCATCATTTTTCACACAGTTCATTGTCTGTGGTATCACTTACAGCCTGGGTGTCTTTCATGTTATTTTTAAAGATATATTCTATGAGACACACTTTGATATATCATGGATTGGATCTATCTTACTCTATGTTACAGCATTATCAAGTGAGTTTATTTTCTTCTTTATAATACTAATGCACAACAGATGAATAGCAAGCGTTTGAATCAATTTGGGATATTTTTCGTATAACGTTGCATCTTTTGGAAAACAAAACAAAATGACAAATATTCTGCTACATTTTTTAATAGTTTAACTTTGACCTAAAGAAATATTGAAACTGTAGTTTGTATTCACCAGATGAATGCAGTAGAAATTTGTTTATGGGAACATCAAATTTGTTGTAGGTTAATGCATTTTCAATTTGTTAATTTGATGCACCAATTAATCTTGTCAATTTAATATGTGCAACACTTTAGTTTACTGCTCATGATTTTAAAAAAAATTACTGTGTTCACTGATGCATAAATTTGTCTTTTTGCCATTTGATGTATAGATAACATTTTCATGATTTGTACATTAATTTTGAAGAAGAGTGCATTCATGGATGTTGCTCATGGATGCATATTTTAATTTAATTGAAGGTTAAAAAAAAAAAAAAAGTAAAGTACCCCCGTCACGCCAGTGGCGTATAGGGAAATATGGTGTTAGTGACCCTATATTTTACAGACCTTCAGCACATGATTTTTGGGGTAATGTGGTCGGTATTACGCCCGTGCTGCTTTACTTTCCCAGAAAAAAAATCCGGTACCCATTTAAGACTGGGTGAACCCAGTGCCATCGGTTGGGATCGAACCCTACCCCTTGTCCTTTGTAGTCCAGTTCACCAACCACTGAGCTATCGCGGCTCATCATTGAAGGTTAGGGATGTACATATTCATTTTGTTACTATTGTTAAAGGGTGTGATTAAGGTGTCAGTGGTACTTTTGAGTGAAGTGTGATCTTGTATAAGCAAGTTCTCTTATGCATTCCAGTTTGGATTCTACAATTCTCCAACTGCTATCCATTTGTACTTGACTGTCTAACTATCAGAACCTCTATGTTCCTTAAAGCTGTCTACCCAAGCTTCTAATCGTCTAGCTCTAATTTAACTTCATTCTTCTAAACTGTTGGCTGATCATTTTACTTGCAACTAACTATCTAACCTTCGCTATCTAGGTGTCAGCCATTCTCTAGATGTAATCTTTCGTTTTGCCAATGCATTTCAACTCTAACCTTAACATGTCTTCTGTGCACGAGGTACCGGTGAGAACTGACTAATCCAGCCTGTTAGTTTTGGTCTGTAGACCTCGTCACATGACCATACCCTGACCATGCAATCCACGAGATGTCCTTCGAACTGACCAGTGTTCACTGTGGCTTAACACTTAACATCTCCTGGTCATTGCCCTGTCCAACGTTCTATTGTTACCTCTACTAACCCCACTGTCTAGTACATTATTTGACCCTCTCTAACCACATACCTTCATCAGATGTTGCAATTTGATCTTATCCTTTGATGCATGACTTAATCTTGCATCTTGTCATATTTAACTTAATTTGATATGACTTAACTAATAGCTTATAGTAGTTGTCTTTAAGTTAATAGTTTGAATATCATCAAGTTGCATGTTCTTTGCAGAATGTTCCACTCATCACAGCCTGTCTGAAGGTATCTCTTTCTCTAGTGAGATCTCCCACTTCTGTTGTCAAGTTCAAGGTCTCTTTGATGTCTTAAACCTGTCTTTTAACATGGCAATGGTAGTTTAATTTCCTTTGTAAGATGGTGTTTATAATTCAGTGTGTTTCAATGTCTAGGTCTGTTAATGTGTTTATTGTTTTTTTTTCATTATTCATAGTATCCCAATAGTTTTTTCTGCATAGTTTGATAAGAAATCTATTTTAGGAGGCATGGCAACAGAGATGTTAATGTTTAAATGAAACAAATAGCTTAACTCTTAGGGCCCCAGGTCATTGTAATGTAATGAGAATTGATGCTGGTGTTATATATGGGGTCGACTTATAAACACAGGAAGGTGATGTTGCAGTGGCTTTCTGGATTTTCCAGGTTCTGCTGAAAAAGTTGGGACCATATCCATTATATATGCACTGCAATATTTGGTCTTGTGAAGGCGCGCCTCCCAGCACCAGAGCTGGAAGTTGTCAGTGAGCCACAGCTGATGGCTTGCGCCAGGATCGGTGAACCAAAACCATCCATACTCTGCTCCACCTCTCTGTGGTGCCTCCAGTAACAGACTAACTTGTCTAGTCTGGCCAAGCGTGCAGGGATCGAAGAGGGAAGAAAACCTGGTACTCAAAAATGTTGTGCTGAAGTCGGATGTGTTGGGCCGAAAGGCGTAAATATAACAGTTATACTGCAAACCACAACACAACGCAGACACGTCCACTACGTCCTTGTAAGGGCAGATGATGAAGAGGAATATTCTAGTCTACCACGATACTCTAGAATACTTTAGTCATCGGGCAAATGCAACCAGTCACATATGTTAACAGCTTCACCCCTTTAGGGACCTCACATTGTTCTTTTGATACATTGGATAGTCCAGTTAATAGTAAGTGATGGTGAGGTCTTGACCCACTATTGGCTGCTGACTCAACTGTGTCAACAACAAGTCACCTACCTCATGCTTCATAAAAAATGAAAACGTTGATTTGTTTGACAAAGCAAGATTGATCCCTCAGATATGTAGAAACTGATATCACATTTTTAGAGCACCTAATGTTACATTTAAGTGGTAGTAATTTTTACTACAGTATTGTAAACATGTCAATCACAGATAGGCATCACAATTAAGGGTTAATCAAAGTAGTTTGTGCTGTCATCCAACAAGTGATGAAGATGAATAATTTCTTTATAAGTAAATGAAGTTATGCTTATGCTGTGTTTTGTTCTCATTTGTTTTGTTCTCCATGTCCAAATATGATATATACATCAAAATCCAGTGTGGGGACTGGTTGGTCTCGAGGTTGGATACTTGCTTACAGAGAGGTTGTGGGTTTAAATCTCAACTGCACTGGTTGGGATTTTTATTTATGATTTCTCTCTGCGGCAATCACTACTGGCCTCAGCAGTGAGGCCAGGCTTGAAACGTCAATTACTCATTGACAGAAAAAATATAAGTACCTACGAAGATGGAGTTTTCTTCTTGTGCGGCAAGAGACCCCGGTGCACATGACTGCCATGGAAAAACGGATTAACATTCAAAATTCAGTTTCTAGGGACTTCATCAGAGGTAAAAGCTGGCGAACGCAAAAAAATATAAAAAATCCAGTGCTTTTCGTAATGGACACAGCAGAGTAAAGTGCTCAGGGTCTTGCATACTTTTTAACCAGTGGTTGACCGCTCTCTTGCAAAGCTCTACATAGAATTTTGTTTAGTCTCCCTCTTTTTCCCTTTGCCATCTTGTGTCCATTTCACAGAAAAAGATCTATATTTTCATTCATTCTGATATCATGCCCAATATGAGATCATTACCATCTCCTTTTGAAGAACGAGATATGTTATTTTGTCTCTTTGTATTACTTTATTTAGTTTGAAATCTTTCCAGTTATCTTCCACTATTATTTGTAGTCATTTTTTTTAAAAGGTACTGAGTGCCTTCTCTAATGACTGAGTTGGCTTCCAGCTCTCACTCATATCCTGATGCTGGTATTACACAGGAGTTGAACAGCATGATCTATTTATGTTTTTCTTAACATATGAAACTCAGACTCTTCAACTTCTGCTGTACAAGAACTGAAATCATAATTGATTGTAACAAATTCAAATAGAATTATAATTGTTGTTTCTGTTTTCTAGGCGTCATGTTCCGTTTTGTAACAAGCTACTGGGGACCTCGTGTCAGTGTCATCTTGGGTGGCCTTCTGGCGTCTGCAGGTCTAGGGCTGTGCATGTTGGCCCAGAAACTGTTACATTTTTACCTAAGCTTTGGGCTTTTAACAGGTGAGTTTACATTCATTAAAACATCAGGCAATAGGTAATCATTCATTTTTTTAAATTATTATTTTTGTTATTCTGTTTTATCTTTCTTTCCTGTCAATTATTTATCTTGTCATTGCTTACCATAACATTTTTTTGTCTTATAATTTTTGTTTAATCTGCCTAGAAAGGGTCTCAAAGGACAGCTAGGTAAAGTCTGGATTAACCCCATTTGCCTATAAACATAGACCTAGGACTTTATTTCCTAGTTAGAACAGTATGGAATGTGTTCCATTAAACTTTTAGGACTTTAGCAGTCCAATTATATTTTCTTTTTAAAGAATTAAATGCTAGAATTGTTGTTGTATACATTCTCATGTTATTATCATAGAAAAAAAAATAATTCAAATATAAGCCCACTAGTTCAGAGGTCTCGTATATTATGATTTTCTTATTTTTTTAGATTGAGAGGATAGAGTTCCTGTAACTTCTTTTTAGAAAACAAAAAACAAGCACTGCATACACCTAATAGCGTTTTAATGTTGCCTTTCACATAAAGTGGAGTTTGAGATTGATAAGGCCTCTAGGCAATGTTTTACACTCAGTGAACTAGTGAAAGTAGGTCACATCAAGAATGCAAAGTCTAGATCAGTAGCATAAGGTCAGATTAGAAAGTTGTTCGTTTCATAATTTCACCACTGAGGTGAGGTATAAACAATTTTCTTACACCATGAATGGGTCAAATGAATACTGAGGAAAGTTAGTCCTTTGAAGTGCTCAGAAGCTGTTGAACACATTCTACAGGAGTATCTCAAGACAACAAGGTTTTCATCAACTGTTAGGCTCAAAGGAAGACCTAAAGTAAAACTCTCAGCTTTTCGAAACTATTGAAGTATGATGAAGCAGACCTCAAGTCTTTGTTAAAAACTTTACATTTTTCTTCAGTGCTTTAATGCACAAGAAGACAGAGCAAAGAGAAGGAAAGAGTATAGGTTTAAACTCGGTGATGATATATAGTTTACATTGTAGAAGATTGCATGTGCACTGCTGGGCCCGAATGAGGAGTGAAGAATTGTAGCACTGTTCTCTACCAGACATGTTCGTAAGAGGTGACTAAGGAGGGTTGAGCATGGCACTGCTTGTACTGTAAAAAAAAAAATAAGCCACAAAGAAACAAGTCAAAGAAATTAAAGTAAATCCACAATCCAGGAAAGATAAGGGCTCTCTAAGAGATGTATGGAGAAGACAGGTGGAAGCAGAGATGAAGATGATAGGGAAGACATGGGATGATTTTAAACGAATGGCAAGAAACAATGTCGTGGAAAGTGTTTGTTGAAGACCTATGCTCCACAGAGAGCTGAAAGGAAGAAAAAAATTGTAATAGATAATAATTTCATCTGAATTAGTTGAGAATTATAAAATTGAATTAGAATATAAAGAGTTAATAACAAAGAATATCAGTTTCATTCAAATTTTATTATTTTCTTGTTTTCTGCAGGTCTGGGCTTTGGAATGGCTTTCTCTCCATCTATTGTAGCCATTGAGAGACATTTTATTCATGGAAGATTCCAGGCCCTGAGCATTGTAGCTGGTGGGATTGGTGCTGGCATCATCACGTTCCCTTTGCTCATACGTGAACTCCTCGTACGATTTGCCTGGCGAGGAACAATGCTTATTCTGGCTGGAGCTGCATTGAACCTATGTGTGTGTGGTATGGTCATGAAACCAACGTTACATGACAAGGAGTTAAGACTGAAGCCAATGCTGTCCTGTTTTCCTCTTCGACATCCATTATTTCATGGCATGTGTTTGGCTAACCTATTTTGGAGTTTCGGCTCAACTATAATTTACATGTATCTCCCATCATATGCCATGTCTGTGGGCACCTCATTTGAGTCATCAGTGTTCCTTGTATCCTGTGTCGGGATGTCTAGCTTTGGCACCCGCATTACTCTTTCCTTTTTGGGACCAAATGGAACATTGGACAGCGTAACTTCTGCCTTATGCCCTATCATGTTAGGAGTTGTTATAACAGGAATAACCCCACTTCTCTTTGAGGATTTCTCAGGCCAGATTGCCTTCACAATTCTCTTCGGCTTCTACAGTGCATTCTGGACAACATTTTTGTCCCAGGTGTCAAGAGAATTGTTTGGTCCAGAGTATATAGCTATGGGAAATGGGTACCAGTCTTTTACAATCGCTGTAGGTTCTCTTGCTGGAGGACCTCTTACAGGTAAGGCATTATTTGTGTAAAATATTTGTGTTTGTCCATGTTTGTTATTTGTTTTGGAGACTAGATTCCATTGCACTTTGGCAACCCCAATGCTTCAAACTCTCTTTTAGCAAGTTTTGGGGGATATCAATGTTGGTGCTTTCATCTTGACTCTGGCTCAATACACTCTATATCTAATTCTTCAACCAACCTCTTCTACTCATGCCATCCCCTTTGTACTCATGATGTGGTTAATCAGTCTGAAAATTGTTTTATTATTTACAATAAGTTAAATTTTTCAGGCTTTGGGGAATCATATCAGAAACGATAAAATAAAAATACATTATATATATAGCAACTAATCAAGGCCTCTTTTTTAATGTAATGATGAGATTTTAATGTACTCATAGCAACTTGTGCATATTTTGATAATATGGTGTTAGTGCTCGTATGATAATTAGGTAATGATCCTGATTGACAGCTGGGTTCACCCAGCCTTAAATGGGTACCGGTTTTTTTCTGGGAAAATGAAGCGGAATGGGCGTAATACCGACCACATTACCCCAAAAGTCATGTGCCAGAGGTCTATAAAAATTATGGTCACTAACACCATATTCCCTATAAGCCACTTGGTGTGATGGGGCACTTTACTTTTTTTTTTTTTTTTACTTATAGGCACATTAATGTTTTGGTAGCCCCAATTTCCCAGAGAAATATCTATAGCAGCCAATAACAAGCAAATCTTCCTTTCCCTACCCTCTATATATTATATATATGTTTTCAACAGAATAAGGAATGCTTTTCTGAAAAACACTTTTAATAATATAACTTAACAACATCTGCAGGGGAAAAATTAGAATACATATTGATATATGAGTACTGATCATGCAATTAGTTCATCTTGTGTTATGATATTGTTCCTACCCCTCCATCATGAAACAGGACAAAGTTTCCAATTCTTACAATCAAATGACTTGAATACAGAAGAAGAAGAAGAAGAAAACTCCAGCAACCTAATGTTTCATTAGCTTCTAATGTATTTGATTTGTGGCAGTTAATCTCATGTCATCCACATTATCCATTCTGTTTATTACCTTGGACATTAGACAAGAAAACAGAATAGAAAATTGAAGCCTTTGAAATGTGGATTTATAGAAGAATAGGTAGAATTGGATGGAAACAAAAGATAACAAACCATAAAGTTTTAAAACAACTGAAAATAAAAAGAGAACTACTAAATACAATTAAGACAAGACAAATGAAATTTTTGGGGCATGTTAAAAGACACAACAGCCTACTAAAAGTAATATTGGAAGGAAAAATACAAGGTAAAAGAGGCAGACCAAGACTAACATGGACGAGTAACATCAAAAGATGGACAAGTCAATCTATGTCAGCTTGCACCATCAAAGCAAGATACAGAGTAGAATGGCGATCCATGGTAGCCAACCTTCGTTGCGGAGAAGGCACACGATGATGATGATGATGATTATTACCTTCTGTGTTATACGAAAAACAATTAAAATCCACTCTCACTAAGATATAAAGAATACAGTGGAAATAAAACTCTTTAGGTAATCATGTTCATATTTGAATGCAACTGGTACTTAGTGCCCCAGACCTGAGTTAACAATCTTTCAATTTTAAAAATCCATGCCAGGAAATTATTCTGTAGATCAAAGAATTAATCCAGAACTTCTTCAGGATATTAGCTACACTCAGGAGAGCTAAGAATTGTTTTCATACTTCTGAAACTGTTTCTGCTGTAAGCTTAGGAAGTGCCACTTAAATTACTTTTCAAGAGATTCAGTACTCAGCAATATCTTTCATCAGGTTCTCACCCATTTCACCTTTAGATTCATCTGCAACACTGCAGATGTTTTTTTTATACATTGAGAAGTTTATAAACTATACTTTTTGACACCAGTTTTGCAGTTTGGCTGAAGATTGTTTAGAAAATGTATAATGTGCTCTTCAGGCTGGATGAAGATTGCTTAGAAAATGTATAATGTGCTCTTCAGGCTGGCTGAAGATTGCTTAGAAAATGTATAATGTGCTCTTCAGGCTGGCTGAAGATTGTTTAGAAAATGTATAATGTGCTCTTCAGGCTGGCTGAAGATTGTTTAGAAAATGTATAATGTGCTCTTCAGGCTGGCTGAAGATTGTTTAGAAAATGTATAATGTGCTCTTCAGAATGGATGAAGATTGTTTAGAAAATGTATAATGTGCTCTTCAGGCTGGATGAAGATTGCTTAGAAAATGTATAATGTGCTCTTCAGGCTGGATGAAGATTGCTTAGAAAATGTATAATGTGCTCTTCAGGCTGGATGAAGATTGTTTAGAAAATGTATAATGTGCTCTTCAGGCTGGATGAAGATTGTTTAGAAAATGTATAATGTGCTCTTCAGGCTGGATGAAGATTGTCTAGAAACTGTATAATGTGCTCTTCAGGCTGGATTAAGATTGTCTAGATACTGTTTAATGTGTACTTCAGGCTGGATGAAGATTGTCTAGAAACTGTATAATGTGTACTTCAGGCTGGATGAAGATTGTCTAGAAACTGTATAATGTGCACTTCAGGCTAGATGAAGATTGTCTAGATACTGTATAATGTGCACTTCAGGCTGGGTGAAGATTGTCTAGATACTGTATAATGTGCATTTCAGGCTGGATAAAGATTGTCTAGATACTGTATAATGTGCACTTCATGCTGGATGAAGATTGTCTTTAAATCATATAATGTGCTCTTCAGGCTGGATGAAGATTGTTTAGAAAATGTATAATGTGCTCTTCAGGCTGGGTTAAGATTGTCTAGATACTGTTTAATGTGTACTTCAGGCTGGATGAAGATTGTCTAGAAACTGTATAATGTGTACTTCAGGCTGGATGAAGATTGTCTAGAAACTGTATAATGTGCACTTCAGGCTAGATGAAGATTGTCTAGATACTGTATAATGTGCACTTCAGGCTGGGTGAAGATTGTCTAGATACTGTATAATGTGCATTTCAGGCTGGATGAAGATTGTCTAGATACTGTATAATGTGCACTTCATGCTGGATGAAGATTGTCTTTAAATCATATAATGTGCACTTCAGGTTGGATGAAGTTTGTCTAGAAACTGTATAATGTGCACTTCAGGCTGGGTGAAGATTGTCTACTGTATAATGTGCACTTCAGGCTGGATGAAGATTGTCTAGAAACTGCATAATGTGCACTTCATGCTGGATGAAGATTGCCTAGAAACTGTATAATGTGCACTTCAGGCTGGATGAAGATTGTCTAGAAACTGTATAATGTGCACTTCAGGCTTGATGAAGATTGTCTAGAAACTGTATAATGTGCACTTCAGGCTGGATGAAGATTGTCTAGAAATTGTATAATGTGCACTTCAGGCTGGATGAAGATTGTCTAGAAACTGTATAATGTGCACTTCAGGCTGGATGAAGATTGTCTAGAAACTGTATGATGTGCACTTCAGGCTGGATGAAGATTGTCTAGAAACTGTATAATGTGCATTTCAGGCTGGGTGAAGATTGTCTAGAAACTGTATAATTTGCACTTCAGACTAGATGAAGATTGCTTTAAATCATATAATGTGCACTTCCTTTCCTTGGATATTTAATATATTACATATTTGCATCTTTCCAGTTCCTTTAGATGCCACAAAAAGCTAGTAAGAGTACCTTTCTGTAATTCCCTATTCAGAGTAAGCTTTCCATTAACTCTTTCAGTACGGAAGGCTTTTGTCAATGCAACGGAGGAGATTTCAGAGACAAAATTTTTGATGGACCTTATGGTCTTAAAACATCAATCTACATGTTTTATATTTATCTAACACTTAACATATTATATATGAATTTTTAGATAATTGAACAAGGAATCTGATTTCATCAATACCAAGATGATACAAAACATGTAAAAAGAAATATTGGAGATAAACGACCAACAACAAAAAATTGAAACATCAAATTAAAACCACAACTGACTACTTACCATCATGTAGATCTGGTCATAGTAATCCAATATGAATTATTTTGTGAAAAAAACAAATATCAATATGTCTCTAAGCAGCCATGAAAGTTTGGTTGATGTAGCATAACAATAACTGATATTTTGTCATGCACAATCACAACAAGTGAGAAAAATGAAATTTCAACTTTTTTGGGAAAAAATCACTATGTACACAATATTGACACTTTTGTTTGACTACACACACACAAATCACTATATACACAATATTGACACTTTTTTTTCAATTAGACAAAAAACACTTTCTCCATTTATTGTCCATGAAATGCCTTGAAGCATGCATTTGGATGAAGATGTGGTTGAATTTGACATCCCGAACAGAAAAAATGAGTCCGTGCACGCTTTGTTGGAGTTGAACAATATACGCATTCACGGTCTCTTGCGGCATAATCCACAATGTGACGGCTTCCTCTGGATTTTGCGAGACAGCTTGCCTCTGGCTGCCTTCCTGGAAGTTTCATTTCTTGTTGAATGACAACATGTTGTGTCAATTGACTCATCAACATTTTCTTATACTCTTTTAAAGAGACTCTTTTGTCGCCAGTAGCTCGGCATAAACAAAATAAAATATACGCATTCACCTGCGACACTTCCAACAGCCAGAAGAAAATTTTTTTCCACCATTTAACAGTTTTGCGTTCAAAGACACAGTAATATGCCACCTTCTGGTCTAGTTTGTCGCACCCATTCATATTTCTATTGTAGAAATAAATCATTTCTGGCTTGTTTACATCTTTTACTGCTTTTGTTTGCACTCTGGCATCAGAGGATACCATCACAACATTTTTTTTTGCCTTCTTATCTCTGAATGCAACACAGAGCTTGGTTTTATCATTATGCATGTACCATTTCATTGCTCTGTGCTCCAGAGATAATGTTTTGGTTTCCTGCGGAAAGCCAACACGACGAACATTGACAGTCCCAGTATAGTACTGCTTCTTCAAAAGAAGGTGATCAATCAATTTTCGTGTGGTGTAATAGCGATCAGCAAAAATTTTATGTCCTGTGCCAACATGCTCCAATAAAGTGTCGAAAACTTGTACAGCATGTCCACCATCTGTATCAGCCTCAGGATTGTAGGAAGTGTTTCTTCCAAAATAGGTTAGAATGTTGACAACATAACCCGTGGCAGCGTCGCATAGACCAAAGGTCTTGATGTGGTACTTGCTTGGCTTCGAGGCATTGAACTGCTTGAACTGCCATCTACCCTTATAGCCTATGACCATCTCATCAATGCTAAGTTCCTGAAAGGGATAGAAGGCTTTTCGGAACTTGCAAAGGAGAAGATTCATGAATGGTTCTATTTTTTCTTTGCCTTCCGCTGCCTCATCACCACAGTGCAACATTGTGTGGTAAATGTCCTGGAATCTATCTCGATTGAAAGCATGGTGGATCCAAGGAATATACAATTCTGCTGATAGTGACCAATAGTCAGCAATAGAGGAAGCTTTGAACAAACCCATATATATCAGCAGTGCCAAGAACTTGTCAAGTTCAGGTCTTGTGATGTCTTGCCACCTTGCAAACACAGAGCGCTTGCGTGCAGGAGTGTTGATATCAGTTCTTTTCTTTGCATAAGAATTGATGCTAGATAACAAAGTTTCACAAACTTCATCATCAAACAATGACCCAAAAAAATCCAATGCAGAGGAAGAATCTGTGAGGTGCTCAAGACTAACTCCTGGCTTTCGCAGTGGATGAAAGCGAAAGTTATTTTCAGTGCTGCCAGTTGTAATTTCTGACCACTCAGACTCAGCTGGGATGATAGGTCTAGATGAGCTAGGCCTGGCAGTTGGGTTAGATGTGGCTTTCTTGGTAGTTTTATCACTTCCTCTGCCCCTACCTCTACCTGCAGCTGCTTTTGGTTTTTTTGGTTCTGAAGGAATGTATTCCTCATCACTGTCAATATTCAAAATG
This sequence comes from Megaustenia siamemsis, assembly GCA_032433765.1. Classification (NCBI taxonomy): domain Eukaryota; kingdom Metazoa; phylum Mollusca; class Gastropoda; order Stylommatophora; family Ariophantidae; genus Megaustenia; species Megaustenia siamemsis. The sequence goes on from JAVIAB010000108.1 coordinate 15,392,954, forward strand.
AGACTTTCATTTTCCTCTACTGAAAAATCGATAATATCAGGATCACTGTCATCACCATTGTTATTATCAACACTTACAGTGTCTGAACTATCATCAGAATCATCAAGAAAAATTAATTGACAAGCTTCATCAGCCGTCATCAACTGACTTTTAGCATTACAATCACTGCTACTGGATGCCATTTCGATCAGCTGATTTTTGTTTACAATTTTTTTTACGATAAACACTAATTCCAAATGAAAAAATCACACGTTAGACTACGTCTTTCCACTTGAACCTCGTGGGGAAGAAGGAAGGAACTCTTCAGTGAAGGAATCTATATAAAATAGTCAATCTAAAATATAGGAATACAGTTTGTTGACGGTTTACACGAAACAAATTATGTTTGGCGCACTATACGGCTGATCGTACGCAATTGAAATGGATTTGGCGCACCATACGGCGGATCGGACGGAAAGAGTTAAGGCAGTTTGATGCCTGCTATCCTTACTTCACTTAACATTGTGTCTCTCAAGTTTGGCTCCTATTTTCCTGTTCCTGTTGCTTCCTATTTAACAAATTTATTTTGCATTCACCAGCTTTTACCTCTGACGAAGTCCCTAGAGACTAGGAACTGAATTTTGTGTGTTAATCAGTCTTTCTATGGCAGCCGTGTGCACAGGGGTCTCTTGCTGCACAGGCAGATAACACAGTCTTCGGAGGTACTTATATTTTTCTGTCAATGAGTAATTGACGTTTCAAGCCTGGCCTCACTGCTGAGACCAGGGGTGGTTTGCCGCAGAGAGAAATCATAAATAAAAATCCCAACCAGAGCAGTTGGGGTTTGAACCCACAACCTCTCTGTCTCGAGGCTGGTGTCTTGCCTCATGACCAACCAGTCCCCGCACTGGATTTTGATGTCAGTTTGCCAAAAATTTCTGAAGACAGTTAACTAAAAATCGTATAAAATATTTAATATAAATGAATACAAGTAATTGTAATATTTTTGGTAGGTGTCTGCTATTGTAGATATCTTGTTTATTTTCATTTCTAAAAGATATCAGCATCATACCCAGCTGTAGAATGTTACAGTTTTGAGGTAAATTTTTGTTGAAAACCTTTATTGTAAGTTTTCTAGTAAAAATATAAGTTGGTGATCCTCACTGCTAAGACTTTACCACCAAATGGAGATCATGATCCACATGTTTTGGAACACAGGAACTAGATCATACCAACACCTTGTTTTAATTTTGTAAATTGTAGAAACCATCTTTTTTTTTATTCTTGTTTTGTAATTTAAATAAGTTATGAAGTAGTTTGCATCAAGTCTATACATATAAGATGCACCCTTCAGAAGACCTGGTTTCTTATTTCATTCTGTTTCTTTATCCTTCAGTCTGTGTTATGTATACGTAATGACATTCATGGGTCATTAACTTTTGTATACTCTTGAGAAAGTTTTCAGAAGCTATTTTTAGATATGTCTTTTAGTGCTAAAACTCAGAAATGTACTCTGTTAGTGCTTTCAGTAGGACTTCACTTTTCATTTTAATATATTATATAAGTGATAGGCTTTAATTGCAAATAAAACATTTACAGCTGTGCCTGTGTGAGTATGATAACACTAATGCTTTTTCAAAAAGTGATAATTCAATACTACATAGTAGAAATATTATTTTATAGCTATAAAGTGGGAGATTTGATAACTAAATAGATCAAATTCTGTTCTCTAAAATAAAGTAAATGTAGATTTGAATCACAGTAGGGCATAAAAAGCAAAAAATTTTTCAGTTTGTTTTGAAATAAAATCTCTTACTTCAACACATGGTAACTGCTTTGGACACTGCTGTGCAGCCTTTTTTCTCAATCCTGCAGAAAATTCCCCAGGCACAACGTAAAATTGGAGGAAACACCATAATGGTAGTTTTAGATATGAAGCTAGAGGGCAAGAACATTTTTGTTTAGGTCTTAGATTTTCATTTTTTTTGTCTTTATATTTTTTTTTAGATTTCTCGATGACAAAGTGGTTAGTGTGCTACTGACCAGGTGGTCTTATTTTCAGTTCTCAAATGTGGGGGATTTTATTTTCATTTATGAAAGTGGAATGGAGAGAACCAAATAGAAAATATAAGGCAGAACAAGGCAATAAAACAGACTCAAAAGACATGAATGAACCAAAATCTTTAGATTTAGAACATATCAATGTGGCCTTCTGAGCATACCTTTATAAATTGTATCTCAAAAACTACCACCTGTGACTGCAAAAACTACCACCTGTGACTGCAGAACCCAGGTAAATTCCTGAGCGTGAACTACAAAACTGTACTGCCCTCAACAGCCAGATAGTGAAAGTTTTACCTACAGAAGCAGAAAGGATCTGAAATGCTTTTAATGTTTGGAATCCGTGATGGTCTACACATAGAGCAAAAGTTCATCATTGAAGAAGAAATTCTAACAAACATGGCTTTATGCTTGAGCTGGCATCTGAAAATAGGTACTGTAGATTTTCTCAGGAAAGTAATACTGCCTGGCTTAATATTGACTGCACCACATGACATGGTCCAGCTCTGATAGCCTGAGCCATGACCAGTCAGATCTGATACCATGCAACATTATAACCCAATAGATGTTCTACTATAAAATGGGTATTTATGCATACAACCTTAACTGTAGAGCATCGGTACAAATTTGCTCCTCTGATGTTTTTCCACCACAAAGTGGTAAAGGAGCCTGTATACCCATATCCCTAAGAGCTGTTCTAGTGGTAGCAATGCAACCAAGGGATCACCTAAGCTGGACAGCTCAAAGGGCTGGTGTCAACTACTCCACCTCTTCACTGTGCCTCTAGCAACAAACTAACCAGTCTAGTCTGCATAAGTGGGTAGGGACTGAATAGGGAGGGCAATCCAATACTCAAAAATTCTGTGTTAAGTTGGATGTGCTGTGCCAAAAGGTGCAAATGAAGTACAAGGCAATGCATCTATGACCACATAATGTCCTTTAAAGGATGGATGACAAAGTGGACTATCAATTCCTTTAGTAATCATTGGGTGAACACCAGAAAGAAAAACAATATTGACTGCATTACTTAAATGTGCAAATAGTTTTGAAAGAATATTGGCAGATACATCACATTCCAAGTTGTAAGTTTGCAAAAGTATACTACAATCAGAGTACATGTTGGTCTTTTGACTATTGTGAAGAAATGCAAAATGAAATGGTTTGGCCAAATATCTTTATCATCTGCCCTAGCAAAGACCATTCTGCAAAGGTACTATGAAAGGAGGGAGAAGGAGAGGTAGACAGAAAGAGATTAGAAGGTAATATTAAAGAATGGACAGGTCTCGACTGTTGCAGCTAATGCACTTGGAAGATGTTACAGAGTGAAAAAAGGAAGTAGATAATGGGGAAGAGCATGCTGGTGATGTAAAGATAATTATTCCAGTGTGCTCACAGTCTTGTACAAAACCATCTAAAAAAACTCTGAGTGATATTCTACACCTGTGTTGTCACATAACTACTGGTGGTTAGTTGGTTGACCTTTTGGTAATTTCCAGTTCAGCTCTTGGCTCACAGCCTTGCACAGTGGAATACTACAGCATGCTGGTGATATATAAATACGACAAATCTATGCAGATCTTGTATCTGTCTTTTGTCCTTATGTACTGATGAAGGCTTTATAGCCAAACATATTGTTTTGTATCATTCTTCTAAAACTTTAACATACAATTTTGTGTTTTTTTCCCCTCAAGGATGTAAATAGTTGTTGAGGATGTTAAATTAGATATTAACTGAATTGTGAAAGTAGCACATTACTTTGAATAGCTAAAAATGTTAGCTGTACATTTTAGCTTTTATTTTTAGTTTTATTCTATCTGTTGTCTTTTCATGCCAGAGAGAGGCAGAAATGTCTCCATGATTGATGATCTTACTATTGCACATCAAGCTTTGCGTAGGACTCACATTGTATCTGGCCACACATGTCCCTGTTCTGGGTGAGCCTCTCATCCTTGGCAAGGGAGCTGATACTGCTGTTACCTCTCATTGCCTCAATGTCCTTCTTAATGTTTCTCTAGATTGGTTTCAAGGTTAGCAAATATTATTGAAAGTAAATACTTAATGTTGTTTTATTCATTTGTTTTATTTTAAATGTTATTTACATTGTTGCAGGCCTTTTGTTGCAGCTTGAGGGTGATTTCAAGTATGTCTTTTATCTTGCTGGTAAGTCAGCTATGGACAAATAATTCTGTAGAAAAAAAAAGGCTTTTAATGCCATTTTGTCAAGCTAAATCTCAGCTAATTATTCTCTCCTCCCCTTTTTCCCTCCACCAAATTCTAGGCAGAACTTCCAAAAAGGATATTATTGTAATAGATATATGTATTTTTCTAATGTTGGCACCTTTGTTCACTATAAACTGATACAGGAATATTCATTATACATGACAAGGACTCAGAAAGATTCTTTTAAACTGGCAGTCTACCAACAGCTATGGTGCCCTGACATTTTCTTCATGATTCTAGGTGACATTTTTCTATCAGTGAATAAAAATAGGGACATTATTGCAGGCTTGGAGACCTCATCTCTCTCTCTGTGATTGTCATTCAATCTCTCACTCTCACTTGTTATCTCTACCTCTTTTTCTTTTACTCATTCTTTTTCATTTACTCATTCTCTCATTCTTTAATTAGTTCTTCCCCTTTCACTCACTGTTATATCCTCACTTGTCCCCTATCTCTCTCTTGTCCCCTATCTCTCTCTTTTTCTCTCTCTCCCCCCTCTCTCTCTCTGTGAGTGTGTGTGTGTGTCTCTCACTTGTTGTCTCTACTTCTCATTATTTCACTCATTATCTCATTTGCTTTCTTCCTCCCCTATTGCTTACTGTTATATTCTCGTTTGCCCCCCTCCCTTCTCTGCTTCTCTTTCTCTATCTATCTTCATCTCTTTTTCATTCACCCTCTTAACCTGGTTGTTACTCTCATGTTTCTCTCTTTCACCTTCTCTTTTTTTTTTTTAATTCTCACACATTCTCCCTCACATTTTGTTCCGCACACATGTAGAAGCATTTAAAAAGAGTGTACTACAATAAACAAAATATCATCTCTTTGCCTGTCTAAAATAATGTCATTGTACAGGCATCAAGACTTACTTATATTATAACTTTTGTTATAATAAATAAATGCAAATAACTTTAAGGTTAAACAATCCAATTTAAATTGTATTTGGTAAAAGAAAACATTATTTTGTTCATCCCAATTTGCTTTTAAGTGAATGAGTTTGATGAAGACAATTGGTAACACAAGATCCTTGAAGCTACTATACATTTATCATTGAAAGAGTCATGTTGAAGACATGTACAACTATAGAAAAAAAAACATTTTATTTATAAATGTTTGAAAAATAACTGAAGTGAACTTGAAATCATTGATGTATCAGCTCTGGCTGTAATTACATTTTGAAGGAACAGAAGAGGAATAAAAATAATATCCCACACATAAGATGAAAGGAAACACTAGAATAAACTCATTCATAGTAATTCAGTGATGTCAGTTAAGTTCTTTTGATGAATCTTCACTGTTGAAGATATGCTGAGAAGCACTTGGGCAATTTGAAAACACTTCTCATCAACTTTACACAGTCGTTATCAGTATTTTTTAATGGGATGACATCAGAGATTATATTTGCAGATTCTGTGAGGTCAGAGTTGTTCATGGTGCGTTCTAGGCCTGGACTTGTTCAGGAAAGAAATAACAAACCTGCTGATAACTCAACTTTCCATTTTTATTGATAGATATGTTCAGTCTGTCTGTATTGTAAAAATGAACTCCCTGTTTTGATGGAGAAAAGCACAAATATCAAATATACAAAATATTAAATACCATGTGGGACTGACAGCTCGGATATGGTTTATCAGAAGATGCCATGAATTTCATAGATAGTAAAAAATTACAAATGAAGAATGTCTAAATGAGCTGGAGAAACCAGAAATATCATCACAATCATATAGAAAAGACAATCTACATTTATTGGACATGTCATTGCAAATAAATGTCATTGAAAATACTATAGTATCAAGCAGAAAGAACAGAAAGAAGAGCAGAGAAATACCAAGAGAAAAGATATTGAACCAAATGGCATAATAGAAGATCACTGTCGGAAATTATGACATATATGAAGGACCAAGTAATGTGGAGAAAAATGATCACCTCCGCCAACTGATATGGCACCTAATGATGATGATGCAGGGCTGCATGTATAGCTGCAGAGAACATATAAAATAAACATAAAATAGTATGGAACAACTAAACTAATAGAAAAACAAGACAAACTACATTTTGGTTTTAAAAAAAGTAAAAATATTCTAGGAGAACAGAAAATAAGCTTAAAAACTAAACAAGTGAGCTGAGCAAGGAAAACAAATATATTTTGGCCATATAACACCCCATAATGGCTTTGATAGATGAAAAGGAGAGGAGGGGTTATAGTGCCTAGAAAGACCACTCCACTCATGAGATAATGGGGCCAAACTATCAAGTGCTCTTTACAGACTACATTCTCTGAAGCAGACAATACAGCTAGAAATTAGAAGCATACAGATTGACAGTTAGATACAAGATTTTAAAGACTCCTTACAGACTACCCCTCTGAAGCAGACAATACAGCCAGATAATGAGAAACAGTGTAGTTGAAACTGCAATCAAATGAGCAGCATCTTCCACAGGCCTGGCTACTTGATAATCATCATCATCATTGAGTGCCGTCTCCGCAACGAAGGTTAGCTACCATGGAGCGCCATTCTGCTCTATCTCTTGCTTTGATGGTGCAGGTTGTCATCGGTTGATTTGTCCATCTTTTGATGTTACTCGTCCATGTTAATCTTGGTCTGCCTCTGCCTCTTTTACCTTGTATTTTCCCCTCCAGGATTACTTTCAGTAGGCTGTTGTGTCTTTTAACATGGCCCAAGAATCGCATTTGTCTTGTTCTAATTGTGTTCAGAAGTTCTCTTTTCATTTTTAGTTGTTTTAAGACTTCATCGTTTGTTTTCTTTTCCTTCCATCCAATTCTACCTATTCTTCTATAAATCCACATTTCGAAGGCTTCAATTCTCTGTTCTGTTTTCTTGTCTAATGTCCATGTTTCAGCACCATATAGGAATATTGAGAAGTTGTAACATTTTGCTATTCTTAGTTTTAGCTTTGGTGTTATTTGTTTTGATGTTAGTATGTCCTTCATAACATTAAAATTACTTTTTGCCATTCCTATTCTTTTGTTTATTTCAGTTGTACATTTTCCATCACTGGTTATAGTATGTCCAAGGTAGTTATAGTTCTGAACTGTCTCAAGGTCTATTCCTTCAATTTTGATATCCACTTGTAGGTTTTGAGTATTTTCTTTGTTTATGATCATAATGATTGCTTGATAATAATTCTGCAAATTAAATTTTAAAAATTAAATCTCATCATCATGCTTGCTAGCTTTGATTATCATGTCTAGGCACCTCTTTTTATATCTACAGTTATTATTAATTCTCTCTGTGTAGCACTGAGGTATCTTGCTTGGATGACAGGATCAAGATCTCGAGGGCACGAGCATACCTGACGATAAATGCAGTAAAAGAACACCCACTGCACCAAGAGCTCAACTCAGGGAAAGGGGACAGGCAAAAAAAAAAGGCAAATCTTGGGTAGGGCGAGCAGATGTCATCAAACAAGTCTGTGGGTTTACCAATATCGACACTGGCGAGGAGTGGATATCAGTGTCTACGTCATTCAAGGTCACATTCTTGTGTATTGTCACACTCAGAAGGAAATGTAGGGAGCAGAACTCAGTCGTGGTCAATGCGGAGGTCAAGGTCTCATCTGGGATAACACAGATGAGGAAGATTCAGTCATATATACAGAGAGATCGGTAATATGGCACCAAAGGAGTTACCATATTATTATTTCCCCCTGATGTTAGTAATAAGTTTTCCTTTTAATTTGGCCTCATTTAGAACTTTTTTTTGGCTATTCATGGTATTCTCAACATTCTTCAGTAAAACCACATTTTTAAAGATATGTTTCAAACACACACAGTACTTTGGACAGACCAGTAGGTGTTGCTGAAGGTTTCCACCAGATGTTGGTGATATGTTTTCGTTTTTGCTTTGGCCTTTTTTTTTTAGAATGACCTTGTTATGTTTCTTTAAACTGTGCATGTATTTAGAATATGTTGAGAATGTCATATTTAGTCTGGTTAATTTCAATTACAATGAGAGACTTTCTTCAGGGATGCTCAAAGTGGAAGATTTATAGGTGTACAAGAGAAAAACATTGATCCTCTTAGTGGAGGCTTTGTAGTTATACATGAGAGATACATCAATCCTCTTAGTGGAGGCTTTGTAGTTATACATGAGAGACACATCAATCCCCTCAGTGGAGGCTTTGTTGTTATACATGATAGATACATGAATCCTCTTAGTGGAGGCTTTGTAGTTATACATAATAGATACATGAATCATCTTAGTGGATGCTTTATAGTTATACATGAGAGATACATTAATCCTCTCAGTGATAGCTTTATAGATATACATGAGAGATACATTAATCCTCTCAGTGAGTGCTTTATAGATATACATGAGAGATACATTAATCTTCTCAGTGGATGCTTTATAGATATACATGAGAGATACATTAATCCTCTCAGTGAGTGCTTTATAGATATACATGAGAGATACATCAATCCTCTTAGTGGATGCTTTATAGATATATATGAGAGATACATTAATCCTCTTAGTGGATGCTTTATAGATATACATGAGAGATACATCAATCCTCTCAGTGAGTGCTTTATAGATATACATGAGAGATACATTAATCCCCTCAGTGAGTGCTTTATAGATATACATGAGAGATACATCAATCCTCTCAGTGGATGCTTTATAGATATACATGAGAGATACATCAATCCTCTCAGTGAGTGCTTTATAGATATACATGAGAGATACATTAATCCCCTCAGTGAGTGCTTTATAGTTATACATGAGAGATACATCAATCCTCTTAGTGGATGCTTTATAGATATACATGAGAGATACATCAATCCTCTTAGTGGATGCTTTATAGTTATACATGGTAGATACATCAATCCTCTCAGTGACAGTGAGAGCCATATTAGATGTGTTTGCTTCTGTTGTTTCCAACTCTATCAATAATTGTCCGGGATAACTCCAGGGCCCTAGTATTTCTTCTGCTTCTATAAAATAACCATGGACTGACAAAGTAAGAGTCAGAGATTAACAAGCCTAGTGTTGTTCAGTAGGGCAGCAACAAAGTTTCTTCTTTTTGCATGCTTGTCAGTCAGTGCCCATCCCTTCTATGGTGGCCCAAGTCTGGCCCACTTTATTATAAACTGGTTTGCTCAGCTAGAAAGAATGTCATGTGATTCATTACCATAGAAAGCATTATTAACTCTTCATGTCCGTGTTTTTTCGACCCTGTCAAAAGTGTTTAATTGTAATTTATTCTTTCTGAAAAATGCTTCTTGCACTAAATCTTTCATAATTTCACTATAACAAGTCATAGACACTTGTATTAGGCATCAATTTAAAGGAAAAAGGACACAGATTCATAATCAGCAACAATATTTTGAAGAAAAAAAAATGAAGGATAACAATTTAAGAAATAAAAAAAAAAAATATTGTATATAAAAATGGTACTCACCTACCCAAAGTGGAGGTCCATTTTAATCTGACAGTGCTACTAAAACTAATCACATTCAAAGTTCTCAGAACATAATTCCTAGCTTTTTCTACTGTTAATAATAATTCACGTTTTGGAGCGATAGATACTTCACTGCTGCTAGCCATTTTTCACTTATAAACACGAATCATCTGATTGAAGACTTTAGAAAACAACACAAATTTTGACAATTTTGTGAACAAATTAAACCCACGTTGAACAGTTGAAGCGTGTCTAATGACAGGAAATTCTATTAGAGTTTAATTCCTTTGTGGATGTGGTTGCTTAAAATGTGTAGTATTTACTATAACGAAAAAAATTAAAATAACCATGTCAGCGTTCGCTTGGCAAAATGTATGTAAGTAACCATGACAGTGTTCCAACGGATATCAGGAGTTAAAAGTCTGGCTTTACTCTTGGCAAAAAGGACATAGCCAAGTTTGTTCTTCATTCCTTAAGAAAAGAGGAGGAGAATAGGTGGGGGCGATGTTGTATACATTGAGAGACTGAGGAGTCTAAATGTGGAAAAGGTATCTATCTTATCGATCCGGAGTGCTTAGTGGGAATAGCAGATGTATCTTTAATGAAAACCTTACAGTAGCAATCAGCCAGCATATGCTTTGAGAAATGCTGGAGTGGGCAATGAAACAGATATGGGGATGCCCCAACTGCAATAAAACTGATTCCATGAATAGAATAGAATAAAATAGGATAGCATATATTAAAAGAGAAGGGAGAAGAGTAAAAGGCAGACCCAGAGTAAGATGGACAGACAACATCATAGAAATGCTATTACAACATCCATTGACAATGATTGAAGCCACTAAAAGGACAATAACCAGAACTTTGTATCTCCCTCGACACTCAAATGGGTAAAAGAAGAAGTGAAAAAGAAGAAGAGAGATATATATATGGCTTCAGTAAAGCTGGTAAAGAGAGAATAGAAAACAAGTAAATAATGAGGCATGAAAATAGCATCACACAGTGATAAATAAAACAGAAAACAATCCAACTAAAAATTCAAAACATGGCTTCTGGTAGGACATAGTCATTGCTCAAACAGAAACTAGAAAAACTAAAAGATAAAGCTAAAACATAGTAGGTAGAAAATAAGAGGAATAAACTATAAAGATAAACATTTAAAAGCCTATCTGATGTTACCAGTTTGCCTGTCCAAAGAGAAAAAAAAATGACGTGTTAGTGTTTTAAATAATATATAATAAATCATCAAGTTGCATGTCCTTTGAAGAATGTTGTTTTCACCACAGCCCATTTGAAAGAATATCTGTCTCAAGCCAAATTTCCCTCACTTCTTTTGTCATGTTCTAGGTGTCTCTGATATCTTGAGACAACTTTCTTCTTGGTCTTCCCCTTATGTGTCGTCCAGGAATTATGCTTTCTGTTATTGTTCCTTCCAGCCCACTGTTTCTTTTGATATCTTGATCTTGATCCTTCCAGCGCCACTAGATGTAACTTAGGGCACTTCATGTTTTTTGCCACCCATCTCTATTCTTGGCAAGATGTTCAATTTTATAATGAATCTATGCCTGCAAGCTTTGCTTCTCTTATAAGTGTTCTTTTTAGTATCTCTCTAGGTCTTCCTCATTTGCATGACTATTTCTCTTGGTTGCATGATCATTTCTCTTATCTCTATATTAGTCTTGAATTCATTCCATTGTACACAGTATTCTTCTTTGGCATTGTCTTCAAATGTGTTTAGTTTTTATCTCAGTCTCTTTGTTGTTTTCTAGCTTTCACATGGTTGTGATAGCTGATAATATGGTTCTTCTTTTTGACATGGCCATAGTATAGCGAATTTCCTCTGCAGAATGGTGAGTATAAGCCATTTCTTGTAATGTTTAAGTCTTTTAATATGTCTTCAGTAATAAATATATAAAAATAGTGACACTGTGACCTTTCAGGCATGTCATAAGAGGCGATTAAAGAGGATGATTGATGGCTTGACAAGATGTCATTGTAAAAAGTACTGTTATAGAAACATAGCCATAGATTTTAGAAGCAGTGATCTCTGCAATATGAGCCATTTTGGCATGCAAGGTTTCTGTTTTTGAAATTATGGTTCTGCCCTATGTGCCATCTTCGGCTCGAACGGACGATAGGTAAATAGAATAAATAAATCTATTTATTTGAAAAACGTTTTATTAAAAAATTTTTTCTTTACAGGTGCTTGTTTGCTATTTAGTTCAGTGATAATGGTTCTATTTAAACTAAAGAGATGCAGAGCCCGCCTGGATGCAGGGAGACACACTGAGGACAGCGCAGACTTCTTGAAGGACACCAAAGTCAAAGAGCAGTGTATTCCACTGATAATTGAGGACATTTCCTACAGAGATAGGAAAATGTCACTAAATGGAAGCGACATAGTTGTGTAGGTATTATGTATGTAGTAAATTAATCAAGAAAGTGAAACAGATTGCATGGCAGATCCAACATAAATATGTAGTGAACAGAAACAAGTAATTAACTCATTTAACCCTAGATTATGATCCTGACATAAAAAATTATCGCTTCAAAATAAAAATTCTTGAAATTTGACAGTTTGCTACAGGCAATAATACATGTGAGATGTGATGCTTGAGAAAAGTAACAAACAACACAAGAAGAGATAGAATACCAAATGAAACCATAAGAAAAATGGTAGGAACAAACCCCTGCCAAGAATATATAGAACAACAACAACTTAAATGGTTTGGCCACCTGGTCAGAATGAATCCTCACCAATCACCATCAAGAGCGTTCTTCTCGAGAATGCATGGAAAAAGACCAAGAGGAAGACCCAGAAGAAGATGGATAGATGCTGTGACAGTGACATGTAACAACAGAGGAAAATCACTAATTCAGACAGTTCGAGCAGCTCAAAAACGACAAATGATATAAACCACGACACCTTGCAGGTATCAGTGAAAAGAAGAAAGAAGAAGCTACATGCAAAACTCCCCACCCCCTCAATCATCCTAATTACTACTTCCTGTGACCCCTGAGTGTTGGATTTGTTTCTTTTGATTTTGGATTTTTTTTTAAAAATGGTATTGTGCAAGATACAGTCTCATATTGTTTTTTTTTACTTGGCCAATTTTCAAGAAGACAATAGGTAAGACAAGAGTCTCAGTGAGAGTTGGAGGAGAAAAGACAGCTGGTTCAAAAGAAGAAAACAATGGTGGGCTTTGGCTGAAAACATTGTTTTACTGGTTTGTCGGGAGGGGAGGGGGGGGGCATTGTACCCAGTGCAGAGTGGATACAGGTGCTAGTAGAGTGATCTGTGTCCTTTTTGGTTTGCATCACTTTGAACAGAGAATGCAGAATCTTGTGGTTGTGGAGGCAGAGACCTTGATCCATGAAAATTCACCTGAGGATGAGGCAATCATTTACACTGAGGGATCTATTGTTCAGCACAAACAGAACCTCATGGGCCTTCACGGCTCAGGTTATGCTATGTCGTTGTGTCCCCCTCCCCTGGCGGCACACCCTCAGTAATTGAATAATTTTGTAAAGATAGTTTTTTTTTTTTTTACTTACAAGTTTCAGCCCAATTAGTGTCTGATTTTGTACACGCATCTTTTTCTCTTCCTCCAAACAGTCATAACATGGCCATTTTTATGAGAGGTCACACAAAATATGCCAGTCTCATTTTTATAATAAACTTTAATAAATTGAATTTTTTTAGATTCACACGAGAATCATCATCATCATCATGTGCCATACCGGTTGGCGTAGGTGATCATGTCCCTCCACAATCTTCTATCTACAGTGCATCGTATCAGTTCTGTTGTTGACTGTTTTCCATGCCATGACACCAAGCTATCCAGCATTTTCTCTCTTTGTCGTCCGCGATCTCTCTTTCCTTTTATTTTGCCAGTTGTAACCAAGTATTCCAACTTTCCTCTTCTCATGATATGCCCGAAAAATGTTGATTGCTTCTTTCTGATGTTTTTTAAGAGCTCCCTTTTTGTGTTGGCCTCTTTGAGAACTTCCTCATTGGTCTTTTTAGCTGTCCAGGGAACTTTCAACATTCTTCTGAGGAATCCCATCTCTGTGGCCTCTAATCGTCTTTTCATTTGTTTGTCTACTGTCCATGATTCGCTTCCATTGGTCAGAATTGGTTCTATATAGCACCGATGAACTCTCTTTCCCATTTTTATTGACATAGATTTGTTGCATAAGATATTTTTCATTTTCTGAAATCCTATTTTGGCCTGAGCTATTCTGCTTTTTATTTCTGTGGTGCATCTCCCATCTGATGTTATTATTGTGCCCAAGTATTTGAAACGTTGAACTTGTTTCAGATTTGTCTCGTTTATTTCTATGCTGCATGATGGTGATGATTGTTTCTTCGATATAACCATTACTTCTGTTTTCTTACTATTCAGACTGAGACCTTTCTTGTTGCTTTTTTTTTACTATTATGTCTATCATTTCTTGTAGTTCGTTCTCTGTCTCTGCTATTAAGACTGTGTCATCCGCATATCGCAAATTATTTATGTTGTGACCATTGACTTCAATTCCTTTTTTGTCTACTATTGATCTCATAATATATTCGCTGTAAAGTGAAAACAAATCCGGTGACAGAACACAGCCTTGTCTGACTACTTGTTTTATATATTGGAATTGTCCTGTTTGGTTGTTATTTCGTATAGCTGCTGTTTGTTGCCAGTACATGTTTTTTATGATTCTCAGATCCTTGCCATCAATGTTTAATTTCTCCAGCATTTTGATTATTTCCACATGCTTTACTTTGTAAAATGCTTTCGTGTAGTCTATAAAGCACATATATAGATCTTTCTTTACCTCTATAGATCTTTCTATCAATGTTCTTAACATGTATATTGCATTATTGGTGCCCGTTCCTTCCACAAATCCATATTGTTCCTCTTATCGTTTATACGTAAATATGCCTTTGTCTCAAAACAGGGATAATACCCTTATCTTTTTTACGTTAATATGTCTTTATCTCCAGACAGGTATAATATCCTTATCTTTTATACTTAAATATGTCTTTATCTCTAAACAGGGATGGTATAACTGCCTGTGCATGAGATCACAAAATATGCCAGTCTTAATTTTTTCAATAAATTTTACTGAATGGAATTTTTAGATTCACATAATCTTGATAGCCTGATTTGTACTTATCAATTTACACATTTGAAACATCTGTTTTCTTCAAACAGGGATAATATAGTCACCAGTATGTGAGGTCAAACAAGTGCCTTGAACCTTGTCTGAGATACTCAGCTTTGGATGTCTGATTAAATCATGACTGCCAGCACATTGGATAATTAGCACCACCACAAATGTTCTCACCACTGCTTTAATGCACACCATGATCTCCAAGTCGCTGTTGCAACCACACCACACATTAAGACGTTCTTCAGTACTGATTTCTTTTACAGTATTGAAATGGATTACATGGTTGTATAACTCAAGAAATATCAATCCTTTAGCATAGTATCTAAGAAATATGAAAGCATTCACAGTCATCAGTAGAACCTAAATACCTTCTACTGCCTCCAGTCTTGCAAAGAAAAGACCACATTCTGAAAAGGACAAATCAGATGAAAAAGCATATGTGTAGAAAACTTTGAATTGGTAAAACTGGTATGCCCTTGGAGACAGGGGTCCACAAATTGCAGAATAAGAGTGTTGGTTCTACAAGAAAGACATGACTTATTATACAGACATTTGCACCAAGTGCTGAGATACTGTTAATCAATGGAGAACCTGAAAAAAAAAACACCAATTCTTTAAAATAATATGTTGTTTTGTGATAGATGATGAATTAATGATGATTTGGGTGACCAGCAACATTTTTTTTTTTGGAAATCACCCATTGAACAATATAAGAGAGAGAATGAAACTGTTGAATGAGCATTTTCAATGAGATGTACACTTAGTCAAAAATGTGTAATTTAAAGTGAACATTATTTAACATCTCTGCTAGGGATTTTTCTTGTTGAACATGCATTTATTTGTTGTTTCATGTTGACGTTTAATTTGGTTTTTGTGTAATATTTGCTGTCTCACACAATCAATTTGATTAAGCTTTATACTTAGTGGTCATTACACTGAAACAAGTTTTAGTTATAGCCATTTTGCTTGTGAGTCTTTATCATCATCATCAACTGCTCACCTTGGCTCCAGCAGGAGCATAAAATCACAACAGCTGTTTCTTAACTAGTTCTTACAGCTGATGTTTCAGTCCCAGTTTGTTGTATAGTCTATTGACAATCCATATGCAGTCTAGATACATTTAGCTTTACTGCAGCTTTGCATTTTTATGCATTCATTTGCATTTCTTTGCCTTAACCCCCTGCAGTCTAGATACCTTTTACATCCTGATTGGTTGGTACACTCTGCCTTTTTGTTCAGCATAATAAGGAACACTTGTATGAAGAAATTACTTTTTCATCCACCCTGAATACTAATATGGTAAATTTTATAATTATAATTAACTTTTTTCACCAAACCTTTTTTTCTGCTGGTATTTAACAAACAGGAAAGTAAAATAATTTCATTAAAAGAATGGTTGTTTATGCAGAAAGTGTTCATTTGAAATATAAAAGTAGACACACAAACAAATAATAGAACACAATTGTAATATAAACTACATAATGTAAAGTAAAAGTGTGATGTCACCTCCTTGACTGTTATGACCTGATCCAACACTAAATGTCCATTAGTGATGTCACCTCCTTGACTGTTATGACCTGATCCAACACTAAATGTCCATTAGTGATGTCACCTCCTTGACTGTTATGACCTGATCCAACACTAAATGTCCATTAGTGATGTCACCTCCTTGACTGTTATGACCTGATCCAACACTAAATGTCCATTAGTGATGTCACCTCCTTGATTGTTATGACCTGATCCAACACTAATGTCCAGTAGTAATGCCACCTCCTTGACTGTTATGACCTGATCCAACACTAAATGTCCATTAGTGATGTCACCTCCTTGACTGTTATGACCTGATCCAACACTAAATGTCCATTAGTGATGTCACCTCCTTGAGTGTTATGACCTGATCCAACACTAAATGTCCATTAGTGATGTCACCTCCTTGACTGTTATGACCTGATCCAACACTAATGTCCATTAGTGATGTCACCTCCTTGACTGTTATGACCTGATCCAACACTAAATGTCCATTAGTGATGTCACCTCCTTGACTGTTATGACCTGATCCAACACTAAATGTCCATTAGTGATGTCACCTCCTTGACTGTTATGACCTGATCCAACACTAAATGTCCATTAGTGATGTCACCTCCTTGACTGTTATGACCTGATCCAACACTAAATGTCCATTAGTGATGTCACCTCCTTGACTGTTATGACCTGATCCAACACTAATGTCCATTAGTGATGTCACCTCCTTGACGGTTATGACCTGATACAACACTAATGTCCAGTAGTAATGCCACCTCCTTGACTGTTATGACCTGATCCAACACTAATGTCCAGTAGTATTGCAACCTCCTTGACTGTTATGACCTGATCCAACACTAAATGTCCATTAGTGATGTCACCTCCTTGACTGTTATGACCTGATCCAACACTAAATGTCCATTAGTGATGTCACCTCCTTGACTGTTATGACCTGATCCAACACTAAATGTCCATTAGTGATGTCACCTCCTTGACTGTTATGACCTGATCCAACACTAAATGTCCATTAGTGATGTCACCTCCTTGAGTGTTATGACCTGATCCAACACTAAATGTCCATTAGTGATGTCACCTCCTTGATTGTTATGACCTGATCCAACACTAAATGTCCATTAGTGATGTCACCTCCTTGACTGTTATGACCTGATCCAACACTAAATGTCCATTAGTGATGTCACCTCCTTGACTGTTATGACCTGATCCAACACTAAATGTCCATTAGTGATGTCACCTCCTTGACTGTTATGACCTGATCCAACACTAAATGTCCATTAGTGATGTCACCTCCTTGACTGTTATGACCTGATCCAACACTACATGTCCATTAGTGATGTCACCTCCTTGACTGTTATGACCTGATCCAACACTAATGTCCATTAGTGATGTCACCTCCTTGACGGTTATGACCTGATACAACACTAATGTCCAGTAGTAATGCCACCTCCTTGACTGTTATGACCTGATCCAACACTAATGTCCAGTAGTATTGCAACCTCCTTGACTGTTATGACCTGATCCAACACTAAATGTCCATTAGTGATGTCACCTCCTTGACTGTTATGACCTGATCCAACACTAAATGTCCATTAGTGATGTCACCTCCTTAACTGTTATGACCTGATCCAACACTAAATGTCCATTAGTGATGTCACCTCCTTGACTGTTATGACCTGATCCAACACTAAATGTCCATTAGTGATGTCACCTCCTTGACTGTTATGACCTGATCCAACACTAAATGTCCATTAGTGATGTCACCTCCTTGATTGTTATGACCTGATCCAACACTAAATGTCCATTAGTGATGTCACCTCCTTGACTGTTATGACCTGATCCAACACTAATGTCCAGTAGTAATGTCACCTCCTTGACTGTTATGACCTGATCCAACACTAAATGTCCATTAGTGATGTCACCTCCTTGACGGTTATGACCTGATACAACACTAATGCCCAGTAGTAATGCCACCTCCTTGACTGTTATGACCTGATCCAACACTAATGTCCAGTAGTAATACCACCTCCTTGACTGTTATGACCTGATCTAACACTAATGCCCAGTAGTAATGCCACCTCCTTGACTGTTATGACCTGCTCAAACACTAATGTTCAGTAGTAATGCCACCTCCTTGACTGTAATGCACCTGTTTTCCTGTATCACATTTTCAATGACTGAAATGTTGTCGTCTGTGACTGTCCCTTCCCTCCAATTGAGGAGAATTCTCAGAACTAGTTACACCATTGAATTTCTCTGCCCATGTATACACTAGTGTATGACTCAAACACCTGTTACTGTAAGGAGTTCTCATCTAATTATAAATCTCTATGTTTTTCATGTCTTTGCTAGGCAAAGACCTCACATTGTTCTTGCTTGCTTTGTGCACTGTTGCAAGGGTGCCATCATCTTGTTGAACCCAGGTTTCTATGTGTCACTTCCTTCTATTTATAGCTCAAGGTCACCACCCCCTGTACATCAGACACACAATGATAACAGTCAAAAACATGATTTTTAATACAACTTATCCAGTTTTCCACTGAATGACCCTTGTACATATATATTTAAACAGATTCCTGTATGGGTTAGAGTCAAATATCTGGTTAATGTTTATTTTGGATGGTACATCTTCATCTGTACACTAGAATTATGCACACATTTTTTGGTGTGCAAATTTATGAGCTTTCCTTTTAGAAAGACCACGATATAATTTGTTCTTTTCTTATTCCAGAATGCATTAGTGCCAAAGATATTTGTAAACTGAAGTCCAAACAATAAGCTTTCCTTTGATTTGTGTATTGAAATTAAAATTAATTTAAGAGTTCTATGTATTAATTTGTTGAAAATTTACAAACTTTTATCTCAAAGATACACTGAAAATGTAATATATTTTCAACTATAATTTACCTGTGCCAAAATAATTCTAAGAAAAAGTCCAAAAGCTACAAAGTAAAAAAATGTAATTACATCCACAAATAAATATGTGCCTTTAATTTATAAATGCTTGCCAACTGCATTACCTGTTGTCTGGGAGGACTACTGGGGTAAAGGACTTGCAACTTTGTTTTATACATAACTGTGAGTGTTTAAGTATATAACATGACCAGTTGCCTAAATGAGCTTTGAAATGGCAATAATACACCTTCATATATTATATTTTTTTTGTTTTATTTATATTGTGCCTTTTGCTTTAAAACTGACTTTTGTCTGAAATTTTGTCTAACAACTTAAGTCAAAGAAAACTACAAGACATTTTATTGTGGAATTTTTTTTTTAATTGTGAATTCACTATTTGAATTCAGCATTAACTTAAAGTGTATTTTTTATAATGAATTTCAAATGTAAAAAGTGCTATTATATTTTGTATGCAAAGTCACAACCTTTGGTTTAAAAAAAAAGATAATCAATCTTTGTTATACCTTGTTGGCAATGTAGTGTAAGGCTTGTCTTTGTTTTTTAAATGTGTGCCAAAAGTGGCTCATTATCTATATAGATCAATATTGTCATGACACAATTTGATGACATTGTTTATGATTATTTGTTTGTTATAGCTACTTTGTCAAGTGAATTATTTTCCACTTGCTTTGCCTTATAGGAGTGTGTATCTGTCTTCAACACACATTTTTTTAGAGTGTGGCTTCCCATGCTTCTAGTTCTCTTTGGCTTTCCTGCAAGACCAGTTATTTTTTTGTTTGATTTGTCTGTTATTCTTCTTCTTTCCTCATTTGCCTCTCAATGTCAAGGGGAGATATAATTTGCTGTTTTTTACTCTCCTGTTCGCCTCTGCTTATGTTTCCTAGTGTTTCTAATATTCCATCAATCCATCTTTTCCGTGGTCAACCCTGGGTTCTGGTGTTCTCGCAACGTTTATTTAGGGCTTGTGTTGTGTTTTGATCACTCTGCCTTGTCACATGACCAAACCATTTTATCATTGTTTCTTTATATATTCTATGGTGGGGGCTTTTCCTAGCTTTTTTCTCAGTTCTTCATTTCTGATCTTGTCTCTCAGGCTGTTTTTTGTTTATTATTGAAACCACATATTATCTTTTCAATTCCCAGCTATGTGAGTTAATGTTTTTGAAACAGATTTTTATTACCACTAATCGTATTGATGCTTACCACTAATTTTATTGATGCTTACTTACATTTACCAAATTTTTAACCAAATTATCTTGTTTAAAACAGGAAGGTGTAGTCCATTAATCATCATCATCATCATTGTGTCATCAGCGTAGGGCTCATAGTGTACCTCACCATATGCATATGTCCCTGTACTGGGCAAGCTTCTCATACTCATTAAGGGAGACAGTGACTGCTATCCTTGCCCTTTTATCTCTGTTCTTTATAGATGTCTCTCACGATCAGCCTCTTTTTTTTTTTTCCTGCTTCCATTTGAGGGCTTGATTTATGATTCTCAGTTTATTTCTTCTCATCAAATTGCTGACACATGCCCAGCTTCTTTTCTTTATTATAGATGAGATTGATAGTTGCATGGCCATTTCTTTTATTTCTGCACTAATTTTGAATTCATCTCATTATATTCTAAGTATTTTCCTATGACATTTGTTTTCAAATGCATCTATAGTCCATTCTTAAAATCGCGAACACAGTATCCTGAAATTTTTTCAAAAACTATTTGATGAATTGCAGTGAATTTTTGCATATTGTCTAAGATTTTCTCCGACTTTAAGACTTTATAACATTTAAGTCCAAATGCGGCCTGAATTTTGCACAAACCGTGTTTTCTTAAATAATTTCAGGAAATTTAACCAAAAATGAGTGCCCTAAACAATAGATTTTAGCAGCAGATCATATTTATTAATTTTTTTATGGTGAATCTTATAAAGACACATAAGCAAAACAAGTCATTGATAGCACAATAATTACTCCGGTGATGAAACTATGCAGTTTGGTTCATGTAGTTTACTGATGTTACTACCATTGGTTTTATATATTTTGTTGTTTTTTTTTTAATTTCACTAGTCAGTTAATGTTTCATGAATTTTTACCTGTGATTAATTATCTTTTTAGAAAGGATTCAGTGGATTTTGTATATTTATATGTGGTGAGAATATTACAAAAAGGCATGTAAGACCTTATACATTGCAAATTATAGAAAAGGAATATATAAATTACATTTAACTCTTACATATCGGCAAATATGCATTTAGGTTTCACAATATTAGGTCCTCAGTGACTACTCTTTCTGTGGATCTTCTGTTTTACAGACCATAAATGTTATTGAATATATCACCAGTATCTCTTCAACATAAGACATTTGTTGACATGAATTTACAGGGACTTGTAAGACAAAAGAAAATAAAACCTATCCAGTTAAGTTGTTGTAGTATTTGGATAAACTCTACATCATCCTAGTATTAGGTCTGGTTTTGAAACATGTAAAAGCCTGAGAGTTAGTGCTGTCACTAATTGCATTATTTAGCATTCCTAATGATGCTTGCCATTTCCACATTAATCTATTGATTATAGTGATTCTTCCGGTGCACATAAATTTTAAGCTTCCTTCTCATTTCAGCTGTTGACTTTTTTTTTTTTTTTTTTTTTTTAAATTTATAATGGAAGGCGGCTCACTTTTAACTGCAGGTAACATGGATTGTTTTATTTTATTTGAATGGAAAGAGCTTGAAGCAAATCCAGATTAAGGTAGAGTGACAGCCTTAAGGAAACAAATTAAAAACAGACATAAGAACAATGTAAAGTCGCAGCAGTGCTGGTTATAGATACAAGAAAATAGTATATATAAAGATACCAGATTTATAAGGAAACATAAAATAAAGGACAATGGTTGAGAGTAACAGAAGAGCTAGAACTAGAACCTGATCCCTGGACACTCAAAAGAGTGTAAGAGTAAATGAAGAAGTGGTATGTGTCGAATACACTTTATTCGATACTAATAATGTTTAGCTTTTAATTTAATATCATCAAAGTAGTTCAAATGTTGAAGTTAAAGTAATACTCACTGCCATTTTTCAGTATTTAATTTATGTGTTCCAAGAAATATTTAATTATATATAATTGTATACTTAAGTTAGGACAAGCATTCAAAGTAACACATAAGTAACTCTGTATTATATCAATAGTTGGTGTATAAAGGTTTAAGGGGACTGAACCACTTGTGCTGCAGGATGTCTGAATTCAGAAGATATATTTTTAAAGAGTTGCTGAAAAACAATTAAAAAGATGTTAAAAAGGTTGCCTACAAAAGTGACACCAGGTGCTAGAATATAACTAAGTGAAAAGAGCCTGTCAAAAGTTACATCAGCGGCTAGAAAATAACATAGCTAAGTAGGAAGAGCTTGTTATAAGCACATCCTGACTCATGTTGAATGCTAGTCTGAAAGCAGGTGAACTGCTGCCTGTAGGTGAAGCAAAGGATGAAGCCATGGTCAGGTTCTGTCATGGGCACTAAAGCTACTGTCTCTCAAGACTGACAAAATGCCACTATCTAGGATTACCACATTGGTATTTACTTTCATCTCTCTTAGCCAAGTTTAGAATTGCCTAAATTCATTAAAGAAAAACAGAAAAATTAGGTAGTTCAAAACAAACATTTGGCTATGTATCAGAGATATATGATATGTCCAAGAATATCACATTAAAAAGACTTTTTGTCAATATGGTGGATAGGTGACAGGAACCGTTGAGGCACTGTCTGAAAAGTGTTCCTTGTTGCAGTTTCCTCATTTTCCAAGTCCGACTTGGTGCTGGAGCTACTGAGTTTAGTGCTCTGTGCACACCAAGAGCTGTGCTTTTTATCTGGATGGTGTTTCTATATTCAAATTGCTTACGGTGAATGATGATATCGTATGACGAAGGACATTTTGGCTGCGTTCACTTTTGGTGCCACTTGGCCTTATGTCTGTTGGCATGTGCTGTAGAGGCTATGATGGGGACTGCAGCTGCCTTTCTTTGTTTGGATATTCGATAAGATGTTAATTTGGATGCTTCCACTGACACAGGCTGTTGACAATTACAGATGTTCATTTATTTGCAGTGATACCGGGGCCTTCGAATAACTATAGCTATAATAATAAAACTGCAGACCTTCACCAACAGATGTCTCTGTCACGTACGATGTATCAGATTGTCCGAAGTAATAACCAATACAGGTTTGGAGAATATACTACAACAATAATCACTGGAACTAGAAAATGCTGTAAAATATTGGAAATGTAATAAAAATAACAATTAAAAAATAATAAATACATAAAATTACTTGATTTTTATTTTGTATTATAACGAGTGCTCATAACACGAGAAACAGCCTCAATATTTATGATATTTTTGCATATCAGTGAACCATAATGGTAATTAGAGGGTAGATTTACATATGCTCTCATAGTGTCAATCAACCAAGCATTTTTCTGTTATTTCACACATCTGTTAAGCTAAGCAGTTTTCAGCATTTAGAAATAATTCAGGTTTAATAATTATTTTTACATCAGCCTTGCTAAATTAATAAGTCATTTCTTTCAGATTATTTTTTAAGCTATTTCTACAGGACCTCTCACTCGCTACCAAACTCAGCATTTCTTTAATGGGTTTTACCACTTAACTGTTGCTCCTCCAGAGTATACCAACACATTTTCTAGCTATCCTGTGTGATTTCACACACATATTGTAGACTAACAATCATGAACAACAACCGTGTTGTGTAGCCACCCTTACCAAAATAACAGATGACTTACAGTCAATATGGCGGATAGGTGGCAAGAACCGTTGAGGCACTGTCTGAAAAGTGTTCCTTGTTGCAGTTTCCTCATATTCCAAGTCCAGCTTGCTGCCAGAGCAACTGAGTTTAGTGCACTGTGCACACCATGAGCTGTGCTTTTCATATGGATTGTATTTTGATATTCTGATGAATGATGATATCGTACGACGAAGGACAGTTCAGCTACGTTCACTTTCAGTGCTGATATTCAATGAGATGTTAACTCGGATGATCCCACTTACATGAGCGGTTGAGCAATTATGGATTTTCATTCGTTTGTAGTGATGCTAGGGCCTTCGACTAACTATAACTATAACCAAAATGACAGAGATCAGCTGAGGGACTCCTCAAGCAGGCTGCGCCGCTCAGTGTTGCAACAATTAAATCACCACACTTATACATTTATGTTGATTTCTCACACAATAAAAGCACTCCTGCTCAAATTTTGTTTCAATATCTTCATTAGTGTTAGAATTATTGAGGAAATCCCGAGTTTGGTAGTGAGTGAAACACCTTGTATTATTTGTCAGATTTTCCTTATGATTGTCTGGTTGTTTCCTGTATTGCTTATCTTGTAATTTTTCTGTATAGTTTCACATATTTTTATATTTATGCTTGTTGAGTAAATGTTATTTCATGAATTTTAGGTTCATTTTTTTTCCTAATGGCAGTTTGTCAATTTATTCTTTTTTGGTTGTCAATTTATTTTGCTTTCGTGATTGTCAAACTAAATTGCTTTAATGATTGTCATTTTAAAAATATTTTTGACAGACTAATTTGTTTTAATGTTTGCTCTTTTATTTACCTGATGATTGTCATGTTTTTATTATTAATCATAGTCAATTCATTTTTTTCTGTCATGTGTGCCTATTTATTTTCTTTCATAATTATCCATTTCTTGTCCATTTATTTTCCATTCATGATTGTCAGGGTACTTTTGCTTTCATGATTGCCAGTTAATTTTTTTATTATGATTGGCAAGTTATTCTTATTTCAAACTAGTCGTGTCATCTTTCCGTCAGAGTTTATTACATAATGTTTGAAACATACCTCATCTCTTATCCTTGCACATCAGTCATAATTGATCGTTCATTTAGACAAAGATATCCACTTTTTTTATGTGTTTCATATTTATCATTTTCTTTGCAAAAATACTATAAACAAGTGTTCTTACATATTCATTCAAGATTTTATAACATATTCATATGATATATTGTAATACTTACTCATTCAATATTATGTTACTTATTCTAACTGAAATATGTTTTAACTTATTCCTACATAATTTTAACAGTTATTATTACAAGCCTGTATTGTTTATTCTAATTCAATTTGTGTTAACTTATTCCTACATAATTTTAACAGTTATTCATATAAATTATCATGTTTACTCATACTAGTTGTCTTAATTGTCTTATTTAAATGTACAAACAATTATTATTTTCTTATATGTTTGTAAAACATATTCTTTTTTCTTTCATTTTAAGTTTTTTTTTCCCCCTCAACAAAACTAAAACACATACATCCTTACAATTTTGGCTTATTTTTTCTTACAAAATTGTAAGGATGTATTCCATAAGAAAAATTGTAATGCCTGCTCTTAGTAAAAGTTCATCAGACTGTTTTCTTGTTTAATAGCAGTAGCAGGGCTTTTTAGTGAGTTGTGTTAGAGGCAGTGGCTGGGTTCTGGTCAAATCAGTCAGTGCCAACATGCTCTGTAGTTTTTTAGAGAGCTGTAACTAATTCTGTCAAGTTTGATTTATTTGTGATTCTTTGCAGAGTACAAAAGTCTGGCCCTCATCATGTGTGCACTCGTCAGCTTTCGTTGTTCTCCATCAAATTGTATGAGGTTAGCCTCATTTTCACTTTCCCTTAGGGGAGTCCCCTAGGTTTCTAGATTGCTTGTGAACACTTGGCCTATTCAACTCCAGCTTCTTGTGTTATCACTGTAGCATGTCAACTTTATTACACTTCATGTTGAGTAGTTCTTGTTTTATGATTCTTGATCCTTCCAGTACCGTTAAATGGCACATAAGATATGTAGAGTTTCCCGTCAATTGTCTTTATTTTTGGTGAGCTGTTCAATTATAGAAAGTGAGTCTATGCCTGCCAATCTTGCCTCTTTTGTTAGAATTCTTTTCAGTGTCTCCAGGTTGTCCTCTTTTCCTCTGACCTGATGCTTACCATTTGAGAGCCTGCTTAGCAATTCTCTGGTCATTTCTTCTAAATACATGCCCAACATATGTCTATCATTTTTTCTTAATAGTGGACAAGATAACAAGATAAATGGTTGCATGGCCATTTCTCTTATTTCAGCATTAGTATAGTCTTGAAATTCTTTCCATTTAATGCATAGTATCTTTTTAGACATTGAGTTTTTTTTCTCTATCTCTTTTGTCATTTCTTGGAAGCATATTCCTTGAAGCATTCTTGTTAACCGATTCATTATTCTTAATTATACTTATCGAACCATTAATTAACCACTAACAGAATGTTAATCGTTGCATATCTGGTGTTATCTCAAAATGTGAAATATATGGATCACTTTACATTTTCATTTTCTATAAATCAATTATTCTTACCTGTCCAGTATCATTTCAATGTGTGAAATATGGAAATGAAAATATAAAACACCAGGGCTACCAAAGAAATGATGCCTACAACCATCTCAAGAGGAAAAAAAAAGTAAGAATTTTTAGAGTGAACATGCCACAGCAGATTGAAGTACCACCTTTTGAACATACTAAGGATAGGAACGATGAATGTGACTGTAGCACAGGCAGCATAACTGCTGAACATCAGCTACAATCATGCCCAACATATAATAAACAGAGAAGACTTGTGGCCATCGCCTGTACCATACCAGGACTAGCTGTATAGAGATGTCAAGATTAGCCTTGAGCTAATGAACGCTTTCTTTGAGCTTATTAACTCTTTCCGTATGTTTCACCACACTATGTGCCATGCTGATTTCGGCAGCGTACGTTCCACCACATAGTGCGCCATGCTACATTTTTTTAGTGTGAACGCCATCAAACCATATTCTTTTTATATGTTTTGTATCATCTTGGTATTGGTGAAATCTAATACCTTGTTCAATTATCTAAATATTCATGTATAATATGTTATATGTTAGATAAATATATAGATTGATTCTTAAAACCATGAACATTTTTGTCTCTGAAATCTCTTCCATTGCATCGATAAAAAGCTTCCGTACAGAAAGAGTTAATATTGACATTTAGAGTGTACATCGTAGAAGATATCAAGTGTGTATTATATAGATATCACTTATACATATTTTCATTTTTCTAATTTAACAATGTTTTTAATACCTGTCCATGGTCATTTCAAGATGTGAAGCATATAGATCTACCGCATACATTTTCATTTTTCTAATTTAACATTATTTTTAATACTTGTCCACGGTCATTTCAAGGTGTGAAATGTAAAGATCACTTGTATACATTCATTTTTGTAATTCCAATTGTTTTTTACTTGTCAGGTGTCATTTCAAGGTGTGAAGCATATAAATCTCTCATAGACATTTTCATTTTTCTAATTTAACATTGTTTTTTTACCTGTCCAGTGTCGTTTCAAGGTGTAAAGTGTATAGATAACTTATACATGTTTTCGTTTTTTTAATTTAACGTTTTTTTACCTGTCCGGTGTCATTTCAAGGTGTGAAGTGTAAAGATCACTAGTAAACATTTTAATTTTTCTATCGATCATCATTTCCTACTTGTCCGGTGTTATTCCAAAATATGAAGCGTATAGATCACTTCATATTTTTTCGTCATTATTTTTTAGCTGATGATTGATCACTGGACAAGGATAAGGAATAGTCCACCATTTGTGAACATTGTATCAGAGTCATCACTAAATTGTTACATTTTTCCATGACTGAACCATTCAATGTTTTTAATGATTGACCTTTCTACATCTGTGTTCATTACTATTTTCTATCCTTACGGCATTATCCCATTACTGGAATCTGCCAGAGGGACATGTAGGACCAGAGTCTAAAGACCACTTGAGGCCATATTCTTGTACAGTTGGTTGTTGAATGCAGGGGTAGTGGTTAAGTTGTTAGGAAGTTGGATTTTTATGCTATATTTGTTGAGTTTTCTACTGGGTGTAATAGAGTTTCAACCTAGTTATGATTCTCAACCATTAATTTTTCATTTACTCTTGGTCACAGCATAGGCTGTCAGGACCATGAAAGATCATGCAGCTTTTTTTTTTTAATTGAAATATTATAGTTTTGCAAGATTTAAAAATATGTAAAACATTTGTAAAAACTGCAATAATGGTCATGTTATAATCAACTCATAACCTAAGAGATTTAGTGGGCCTTCAACCAATCCTAGACTACACACAAAAACTGCAATAATGGTTGTGTTATAATCAACTCATAACCTAAGAGATTTAGTGGGCCTTCAACCAATCCTAGACTACACACAAAAACTGCAATAATGGTTGTGTTATAATCAACTCATAACCTAAGAGATTTAGTGGGCCTTCAACCAATCCTAGACTACACACAAAAACTGCAATAATGGTTGTGTTATAATCAACTCATAACCTAAGAGATTTAGTGGGCCTTCAACCAATCCTAGACTACACACAAAAACTGCAATAATGGTTGTGTTATAATCAACTCATAACCTAAGAGATTTAGTGGGCCTTCAACCAATCCTAGACTACACACAAAAACTGCAATAATGGTTGTGTTATAATCAACTCATAACCTAAGAGATTTAGTGGGCCTTCAACCAATCCTAGACTACACACAAAAACTGCAATAATGGTTGTGTTATAATCAACTCATAACCTAAGAGATTTAGTGGGCCTTCAACCAATCCTAGACTACACACAAAAACTGCAATAATGGTCATGTTATAATCAACTCATAACCTAAGAGATTTAGTGGGCCTTCAACCAATCCTAGACTACACACAAAAACTGCAATAATGGTTGTGTTATATAATCAACTCATAACCTAAGAGATTTAGTGGGCCTTCAACCAATCCTAGACTACACACAAAAACTGCAATAATGGTTGTGTTATAATCAACTCATAACCTAAGAGATTTAGTGGGCCTTCAACCAATCCTAGACTACACACAAAAACTGCAATAATGGTCATGTTATAATCAACTCATAACCTAAGAGATTTAGTGGGCCTTCAACCAATCCTAGACTACACACAAAAACTGCAATAATGGTCATGTTATAATCAACTCATAACCTAAGAGATTTAGTGGGTCTTCAACCAATCCTAGACTATGCACAAAAACAACTGATAACATTGTTTACCCTTCTTGATAGAATGCTATGCAATTTCATACAGTACAAAGCATATATTAAAAGAGGAGAAGGGAGAAGAGCAAGAGGCACGCCGAGAGTAAGATGGATCAACAACATTAAAGAAATGCTGCAACATCAATTGGCAGTGGTTGAAGCCACCAGAAGGGCGAGAACCAGAGTTTGTTATGCTCCTTGCCTCCTGAATGGATACAAGAAAAGAGAGAGAACTTTCAGAATTTAAAAATATTCTCTTTAGCTCAGTAATTAATGAACTCGGCTACTAAAGACAAGAGATTAGGTTTCATCCTGATCTGTGGCTCCTAGGTTCACCCAGCCTTAAATGAGTGCATGATTTTTCTAGTAAAGTAAGCCTGCCAGGTATGATACTGACCATATTAGCCATAAAATGTACCATTATAAGTTAATAGGAAATAAAACAAAGTAAATATAAACATCTCTTCTAATTAGCACTCTCATCAGTATTTCACCAGATTAAAACTTTTTTTATAAATCAATGATGTGAGCATTCACCTGGAGATTAATTGTTCATCTAAGCTTAAAATGTATTATTTTTTTGGGTCTTTTTATACAATTTGCACTTAATTTATGTGTTTTGTAATATTGTATTTATGTAATAAGTGGTTTATGAGTTGTAACAATGCAAAATTTTAAATAATATACAAAAACTTTATGTTTTTAAAATTTAACTGGAGAACTTTCAATATTGTATTTGTACAATGTCCAGCCTTATTTTGCCCAAATATTATAATTTATGAACTAGTTTTTGTTTTTTTTTTAACGCAAAAACATTGGCAATGAATTTGAGATTTGTTGATTTCTTATGCATTCAAAAATATATTTTCTAATAAGTTGCTTGCTCCCTTGTTGTAGTATACAGTAAATCTTTGAGTTCTCTAGTTATCACATTATCTCATAATATCCTGCACTCTGATAACAAGACTTTACCACTAGTACCAAGAGCTGCTGAAATTACTTGTTTCATTTCCCTTGTGGAGGTTAATTTGACCCTTAATTAGAATACATCCATTTGATAAAATAATATTAATAATTTAGTTTATCCTTGGTAGTTAAGTAGATCACGAGGATCTGGGTTCAATTCCAAAAAGAGGCAGATTTTTTTTTCTGACTGACAAGGCTTCGGGGTTCACCCAGCCTCTAAAAATGGTTATCAGAGATTTTGTTTCTGGGAAGTAAAGGTGGCCTGACCTGATACCAACCACCACATCACCCAAAAATGTGTCATGGAAAAATTGTGTCACTATCACTATATTCCCCATACACCTAGCATGGCACGGAGGGGATCATTACTTATTTTCAGCCATGCCTGCTTTTGTAAACTTGCAAAAAATATTTAGCTGCAGGCTTTGTTGTGCTACAACTAACAGGTGAGGTGTTGAGAAGGACTTTCAAGTCTGTTTGTGGACTCAACACCAATGTCTAGATAACAGTCATCAAACTGAGTGATTGACAATACTATGGAATTCAAGTGAGAAACAGGTTGTGAATGGAAATGAAAGAAATATTACAATATGTGTGAAATGAGAGAATTTAGAAAGAAATGAATGAGAAATGATGACATTGATGGAGCTGGAAGAGACAGAATGAGAAATGATAAGATCAGAAACATCATTGGGGCTAGAAGAAGAATGAGAAATGATGACATAAGAAACATTAATGGAGCTTTCTCTGTCCCTATTGCCGTGATTATAATTTGTTTCTGTGTTGATTCTCATATTGTTTGTTCTACGCTCAGTCGTACATCAGAGAAAGTTGATCATCTCATGAGAGTCAAACTAACCAGTTACCACATGTGTCAACAACAGTCCATGTTTCAGGATATTTAAAAAAAAAAAAAAAAAAAAAAAAAAAAAAAGTAAAGAGCCCTGGCATATAGGGAATATGGTGTTAGTGACAATAATTTTTATAGACCCTCAGCACATGATTTTTGGGGTAATGTTGTCGGAATTAAACCCGTGCCGCTTTACTTTCCCAGAAAAAAATCTAGTACCCATTTAAGGCTGGGTGAACCTGGAAGCCATCCGTTATGATTTAACCCGGCCTCTGGTCCTTTGTAGTCCACTTCACTAATGACTGAGCTATTGCAGCTTCTTGTTTTAGAATATAAGGAAGACACAATCTTACACCAGTCTCTTACATCAGAGAGAATTGATTGTCTCATGAGAATAGAGCTAACGATAGCCATTTGTGCTAACAACAATTCTTGCTTCTGGATTTATGGAAGACAAAAGATTAATCATCAAAATATACTTGGAGAGGACAGGCAGAAGCAGAGATGAAGATGATTTTGAAGACATGGAACAATCTTAAAAGAATGGCAAGAAACAGGACGGCATGGAAAGTGTTTGTTGAAGACTTATTCTCTACAGGGAGCTAAACTGGAGAAGAGACATCACACAAATCCTTTCCTAAAAAAGGCTAACAGTGGTGTTCAACACATCTTGTCCAGGGCAGAAGAAACTTCAGCTTTCCACACTTTGTAGCATATGTAGGTAAGATAAAACTAGTGAGAGATATTTGTGCTCACAGTTGCTTTGGTATAGAGTTAGTAGAATGTGAGGGCATTTTAAGCATATTTACAACCAGGGAGCCAGTAGTAGGCTGTAACTTACACTCCTACAGGGTGTGGTGACAGTTTTACATAAAAAGAACACAACAAAATACTGACGTTTCAGCACACATGTGGCCTTCTTCCGAGAGAACTTTACAGCAGCTCTGCATTTATTTGCTTGTTCCATATTTACAACCATTACTTCACAGGAGTTATTAGAGTACATACTCTACATTGTCAACTAAAGGACTTAGAGTGCAGTAATGTGGATTCTTCATTATAATCAATCAAGATTTGTGGTGCAGGCTGTAGTGTATAGGAACATTGAAACAGGAAGCTACAATTTTATTTATTGCTATGTAAGTTGAAATAAATGACATCTAATTACATTTTATAGTTTGTTCTTGTATTTTGCTTGTATACAACATAAGTTATATTTATTCACCAGCTTTACATCTCTAGCAAAATCCCTAGGACTGAATTTTGTGTGAATATAATTTTATTTATTTTTTCACACCAGCGGCCATGTACTCAGGTGTCCCTTGCCATACAGGCAGATATTCTCCAACTACAGAGGAACTTTTTTTTTTCAAATCATCAAGAGCTTTGACATTTTTTGGTAGATTATTATCAATTTTGTCTAGGCAGCTGCCATTTTTTGCTTACTCTTTTCAATTTCTAACTGTCAAGGGCTCTTTAACATGCACACAGGACCTCTTGCTCTTTACCATTATCTGAAAGAGCTGGACATCGAATCTCACTACCCAGAGACTGAGGGAGGGTAAAGACAAGAAGAAACCACAAATTCAAGCACAAAAATGCCCACGGTCTATGATAGAATCTGAAGTAAGGACCTTCTTTTCCAGAGATAGCTCTGTAGTAATAATGTAGCACTGTAATTGTCACATCTCTGAAGCATAATATCTCTGTAGAAGTACAATACAGTATTGCATTCTTCTTTCTAGCACTGCATGTTAATGTTTACTTCTGTAGTGTTCAGCTATCACTACAGATGCCATTAGTGGCACATCAAACTGACATATAAATATCATTACTAGTATAGTCTTTAATTCATACTTTAATTCAAACTGGTGTCAGCGCCGTCAGGGCAATCACATATCCGCTTCACCACCCATTCCAGTAAACTTAGAAGTGTTCATCTATGGATTATTCCTGTCCTGCATTGATTGAATGTATTGTGTTCTTTGCCACTGTGGATGCTTTTCCTGCTTTCACCCTTTGTGGCACAATGTTACACCATTATTTTGATGTGCGGATTATCATGTTTCCTTGTCGTTATCCTGTGATTACTACCACAGAGATATCAATATTGATACAAATATAATTACTACCTACAGGGCTTTTCAAATAGAAGTGAGGGGGCCAATGCCTATTCTCAATTGGTTTTTCCTGTGGAGTGAACTGGAGTTAAATGTTATGTAGAGACAGTCTTAACATATGGATGTGAATCATGGACAATAGGACAACAGACAAGAAAATCACTGGAGTCTGTAGAAATGTGGTTTTACAGAAGAATGTTGAGAATACCACGGGCAGCTAAGAAGAGTAATGAAAATGTTCTGAAAGAGGTCAAAGCAAAAAGAGAGCTAATTTCCAATATTAGGAAGAAACAATCATTTTTGGCCATGTAATGTGAAGAGAACAGCTGGAATATATTGTAACAACTGGAAAAATTGAGGGACGAAGAGATAGATGGAAGCAAAGAGAAAAAATAACAGACAGCATAAGAGAATGGCTTGGCAGAGGGTCAACAACAGAAATGATAAATAACTGTCGAGATCAAAAGTTGTGGAGAGACATAATCACCTACGCCAGCAGGCCTGGTACTTGATGCTGATGATGAACTGAAGTGCATCTAGCAGTAGTCAAATCCACATTCACTTATTACCAAGCGACGTGCAACCACCACACCTTGACTTACCTGTCCCAATCATCCTAGATGTAGTAGTATTTATCTGTGCCTCATTGATTGTTATTGTTCTCATTTTCTGAAGAAGGCCACATGTAGGCTGAAACTTCAGTATTCTTCTGTGTTCCCTTTTTGTAAAGCTGTCACCATATCTTGTTGGAGTGTATGTTACACCCCACTACTGACTCCTCACTACCACCTACAGATGCTCTTTTTTTATTGATAAAATTATTTTGATTGGTTGAATTGATGGATAATTTGTGTGATCTCGATTTTGACCCTTCCAGCGCTGCTAGATGTCATATCTATCTATTGACCTTTCGAGCTGTAGCCAGTCCATAGGGCATAGACCCAGATACTCTTTCTCTTATCTAAATTTTTGTTCTAGCAGTTTTCAATCCTTGTAAAGATCTGTTATCAAATCTCGCCATTTATCTCTGTTCTGTGCATGCAACTCTATCTCATTGAGGGAGCCGATTCCTGCTGCTCTTGCCTCTCTGGTCAATATTCTTCTCAGTGTCTCTCTGGGTCGGCATCTTTTCCTCTCACCTGTTGTTTCCCACATGAGGGCTTGCTTTGATATTCAGTTATTATCTCTCCTCATCACATGTCCAACATATGACCATCATTTTTTCTTGATTTTGGAAGATATTAGTGGTAAATTGGCGATTTCTCTAATTTCCTCGTTTGTTTTGAATTTGTTCCACGCTATACCAAGTATTTTCCTTAGACATTTATTTTATTTTCCGAATGCGTTCAACTTTTGTCATATAGGGCTAGTGTTTTTCACCATCCATTTCTGTTCTTGGCAAGATGTTCGATCTTATCTAATGAGTGTGCCTGACAACTTTGCTTCTTTTATATGTGTTCTTTTCAGTGTCTCTCTAGGTCTTCCTTTTTTTTCTGTATCCTGATGTTTCCAATATAAGAACCTGTTTTGGAATTCTCTTGTTCTCTTCTCAACACATGCCCGACATATGTCCATCTTCTCTTCCTAATTGTAAAGGAGTTCATTGGTTGCATGGCCATTTCTCTTATCTCTATATTCGTCTTGAATTCATTCCATTGTACACAGAGTATTCTTCATAGACATTTGTCTTTAAAAGCATTTAGTTTTTTTCTCAATCTTTTTTGTTGTTTTCCAGCTTTCACCTGTTTAAGTAAGGAATATTTGTAATAGTATAAAAGTATTTAATGGCAAAACAAATGGCCTGTTCTACCATTGATTCACAAATTCAACAGAAAACCTGATGCAAACCAGACATCATGATAAAATAATGAATGATATTGTCACACGACTAATGAAACAAGGACAAATAAAAAAAACACAAAAGCACCATTTTTTTGCAATTGTTGTACTTTGAGTACTTCATTAAAGCACAGTTTATGTGTAATTTTTATAATCTAAGAACTATATGAACAATAGTAATGTAAAAGTAATTAAAATACTGCTGTAATGGAAATAATATTTCTGGATGTGTGAAAGATCACAAATGATTTCCTATTGTATGCTAAAGACTGTTACAAATGTGCCGAACATCCCAAAAATATCCATATACGCTGTGATATGCTGCAATTTCTTTTTTGACTTGTACACTAATACTATAGGGTCCATTGTAATTTAGATTAGATTTATTTAGGACTTTAACATCACCAACATTTAAATCTTACAATTAAACTAAAAATTAGAATTTGCCGCAAAACTTGTCATGTTATGGTTGTTAATTATGATAATACAAATGTAACTACACCAGAGCTTTAAAGGCTTGGTCTGTTATGTTTCTCTCGTTTTATGGGATGAATGACAGAATTCCGGTAAACATTTATTTAGAAATAGAGCACTGTGTATATATATATATATATATATATGGTAGCAATGATTGTATTGCATCACCGGATATTTGCAACGACCCCAAGATTAAACATCACTTTAAAACAGTTCATCTTAAGTCAAACAGGAAACATGCTAAAAACTGACTGATCTCATAAAATCAACATAATTCAATGGATTCAACCTACATTCTATTTCTGAGAGAAATTATATGCAGTACACAAGTTAGACTACAGCTTTAACAAAATCTTAAAAGTTTAACAAAATAAAAAAAGTTAATTAAGATACACTGGTTCTATTTATTTATTTGGATGTCTTCATCTATACCTAAGACATGCTGATAATATTTTCTGCAAGTCTATCCCGTTTTAGTTATGGTGTTTAAAAAAAAAAAAAGGAGTAAATTCAAAGAATGCTGCATTTTGTAATAAGAAACAATTTTATAGAGCAACTGTTTTGGCCTGGAAGTCCATACCTTCCATTTTGTAAGGTTTCCCTTAATTTGTAAGAAGCAAGGGCACAGGACTTCAACAACCTTGAGTCCTTGGGAGGGCCTCGGCAGCCTAGTTGGGAAAACCACCCGACTGGGCTACCAAAGTTCAGACAACCCGTGTTCAATTTCTGCTGGAAGCAGTCTGAATTGTACTCGTAATTGGGAAAAAAAATACCCTGTGGTCGACCCAGCTGCTGGCACAAATGGGTACCAGGGTAGTACTCTGGGAAGGTGAGGAATGCTGCCTTGCATTGTGAGTTTCGATGCTTGAAATGAAACTATCCAGAAATAACGAAAGACTTCTGGATAGATGGCCGAGCACTTATGGATGAAAACTTGCGTGCTAAGACACCGATTCAAGTCTCATACTTTACATTTAGCCATGAGTCCACATCACCCTTTCAGATAAAAGAGATGGGAGTTAAGATGGCCACAGCCAGAAATGAGAGGCTCAGTGGATAGTGGATGCATAAGAGGTCTTATCAACCAAGAGTTGAAGTCGGAAGTTGCTGGATGCTGCTGGACATGCTGTTAAGGGGATCTGAGCACATATGAACATGTTCAGAGTGCAATGATGATAATCCACAAATAACTTAATTTGTAGGAAATTTACTAAAAATTGAATTTGTAATCTTACAAGGTAATTTTTAAAGAAAAATAGAACATTTGTCTAACTTTCTGCATCTATTATTTTTTTTTTATGTGAATGCAAAAATAGCTCTTTTTTATACAAGTGCTAACGAGTCAAATCAAAACAAACCTACATTTTAAATAAATTATAAATCATCATTATCATGTGCCATACCGGTTTGCTTAGGCGATCATGTCCTTCCACAATCTTCTATCTACCGTGCATCGTATCAGTTCTGTTGTTGACTGTTTTCCATGCCATGACACTGAGCTATAAAGTATTATTTTTCTTTGTCGACTGCTATCTCTCTTTCCTTTTATTTTGCCAGTTGTAACCAAGTATTCCAACTTTCCTCTTCTCATGATGTGTCCAAAAAATGTTTATTGTTTCTTTTTGATGTTTCTTATCTATCTATCTATTGACCTTTCGAGCCGTAACCGGCCCATAGGGCGTAGACCAAGATACACCTTCTCCTATATGAATTTTTGTTCTAGCAGTTTTCTTTTAAAGATATTTTATTAAATCTCGCCATCTGTCTCTGTTCTGTGCAAGCAGTTCTATCTCATTGAGGGAGCCGATTCCTGCTGCTCTTGCCTCTCTCATCAATGTTCTTCTCAGTGTCTCCCTGGGTCTTCCTCTTTTTCTTTTACCTGTTGTTTCCCATATGAGGGCTTGCTTTGCTATTCGATTATTATCTCTTCTCATCACATGTCCAACGTATGACCATCGTCTTTTCTTTATTACTGAAGATATTAGTGGTTGATTGGCGATTTCTCTAATTTCCTCGTTTGTTTTGAATTCGTTCCATTCTATACCAAGTATTTTCCTTAGACATTTATTTTCGAATGCGTTCAACTTTGTTTCTATATCTCTTGTTGTTTTCCAGCTTTCACACGCATACGTAAGGGTTGATAGTACATTTGATTTGAATAGCCTAAGTTTTGTGTTTGTGCTAATGAGTTTTGATTTCCACAACTTTTCAAGGCTTCTGAAAGACATTGCTGCTTTAGCCAGTCTGATTCTAATTTCTTTGCTCGTATCCCTTCTCGATCAATGTGACTTCCAAGATAGATAAAGTGATCGATCTCTTCTACTGGTTTGTTTTCCATGTATATTTTGTCACTTGTTGGAATTAAACTTTTCATGACTTTAGTCTTTTCATGATTGACCTCAAGCCCAATTTTGCTGGCTATTGATGATAGTTCATTTGTGTTTTCCTGCATCGTTTTTATCTGACTGCTGATGAGAACTATGTCATCAGCAAAGTCGAGGTCCTCCAAATGGTCTCCTTGTATCCATTCGATGCCTTTATTACCAGTGCAGCATTTCTTCATTATGAAGTCCATAACAATTCCAAATAACAAGGGCGATAAAATACATCCTTGTTTAACCCCAGTTTCTATTGGGAAACATTCGCTCGATGTTTCTTAGGGGCTTCCTTTTTGTATTGGCCTCTTTGAGAATTTCCTCATTGGTCTTTTCAGCTGACAAGTAAACTCAAAATTCTTCTGAGAAATTGCATTTCTGTAGCCTCTAATCATCTTTTCATTTGTTTATCTACTGTCCATGATTCACTTCCATAGGTCAGAATTGGCTGTACATAACACTGCTAAACTCTCTTTCCCAAAACATGTCAGGTCTTTTCCCATTTGTAGGACTTTGTTTTGGTCTGGGGTATATATTAGCTTTAAAAGTTTATGGTAGGTATAGAAGTCTGACCGAGGAGGTATCAACTTATACTGAACATATACAACTACTGAATACAGTTGTCATATAAAATATTTCTCTTCTAATGTAGGTCTTCTTTAATGTCATCTATTGTATTAAACAAGAAAAACACACAGGAGATTGTAGAAATGTGGTTTTACAAAAGAATTTTGAGAATACCATGTACAGCTAAAAAGAATAATGAAAACGTTCTGAAACAAGTCAAAGCAAGAAGAGAGCTAATATCCACTATTAAGAAGAAACAGTCATCATTTTTTGGCCATGTAATGAGAAGGAAACAGCTGGAATATATTGTAACAACTGGGAAAATTGAGGGATGAAGAGATAAAGGATAACAAAGAGAAAAGACAGCTTAAGGGGATGGTTTGGCAGAAGGTCAACAAGAGAAGTGATAAATAACTGTCGAGATCGAAAGCTGTGGAGAGACATGATCACCTATACCAGCAGGCATGGTACTTGATGAGGATGATGATGATGATTGTATTAAATACAAGGCTGAATAAGACTTGTTTAGACATCATGTAAATTTGATAGAACACAGTGGTTTAATTTTCTTTATTTTTTTTTATTTTGTAATTTATTAAATAATTTGTATTTGTTGCTCATGGTAAAGGTTTATAATTACCATCTTTTTTTATTGCCTTGTTTTTCTTCATTTAAAATGTTTTTGAACAAATTCCATTTAAATTTATTTTCATATTGTGAAAGCCTGTGTCAAACATACATTGAGACATGAAGAAAATATGAAGAAAATTAATATCATACAAAAATAATTTTGTAAACTGCAACATGAAAGAAAGAACAGTGAATGATATAAATGCTAAAATCCTAAGCACAAATTAATGAGTTCATACAGCTTTGTAATCTCTTGAATAAATAGAACATTTAGCTTAATGACAAGCCACTTAAATAAAATAAACCTATTCTGACAAAATACACTGTAGTAGTTTGAGTTGTAAATACAGACAGACATATTAGGAATTATGATCATTGGAGTAACCAATGATCATAACGAATTGTTGGGGTCACGAGAAGAGTGCGTGCATTGGGAATTCTTCTTCTTTCCTTCCTCATTTGCCTTTCAGCGTCGAGGGGAGATATAATTTACGGTCTTTTGCTTTTATGTTCGCTTCTGCTGCTATTATGTTTCCTAGTGCTTCTAATATTCCATTGATCCATCATTTTTGTGGTTGACCCTTGGGTCTGGTATTCTCGCAATGTTTATTGAGTGCAATGGGACGGGAATATTGAGAAGAAATACAGTGTTATAATGTCATTCTCTATATTTAGCCATGTTTGCTCATAATCTTGCATATATTTTCAACTACTTTAAATTTACGATATTTTAAATTTCCTATGAGTTTTTCGGAATGGAGCTCCATCGTAAGTTAAGGAATGACTATACAATGAGAACTATGGCATTTGTTATAAGTAAATAAAAATATATATAATATACATATTAACAAGTATTTTTAATCTCTTTAACCATATAATGATTAAAATAACGATTGCTAAATTAAATATTAATTAAAAAAATTGGTGGTCTCAGACAATTCATAGTACTCAAATGTAATTCTATGCACAGGCTGCCATGCATGATATAGCTAATTAATTACTGATCACTTGAGAAGATAACGATTTAAAAATAAACCTTAAAGAAAAAAAGGAAATTAACAATTATCCACAAGTTGAATTGAAAAACTTATTCGTTGTTGAAATAAAAATCAAGCTCTGTCACATTCACACATTTCTATTTAATAATTACATTTGACCTTGTTGTTCTGTATGCGTCCCAATATTAAATCTCTTTCAGCAAATGATGAAAATAATTTTCACTGATTGTTAATTAAATACAATTTGAATCTACATTTTAGCACTCAAAGATGCATTAATTTAATTCAGTGTGTTCTGTGCTACGGTTGATTAACTGTAAAAATTGGCTCCTGACTCACAAAGTTAGTGGAAGTAAAAAATTAATTGAACTTCAGCTTCATGTCATTTACAGATGTTTCAGTCACACAATTCTATCTATCTATCTATTCGCCTTTTGATTGGCAAACAATAGAGCTGATTAAGACCCTTCTCTGAATCCCAGAAGTTCTCCTTGAAACAGACTAACCAGTCTGACCAAGCATGTAGGGATCAAAGAGGGAAGGCAGCCCAGTACTCAAAAATGTAGTGCTGCAGTCAGATGTGTTGGGCTAAAAGGCACAAATTTCATAGCATCGCTGAAAACCACACATCTATGCACACTTGATGTCCTTTCAAGGGTAAACACTAAAAGAAAGAAACATCACAACTTTTACTGTATAATATCTGTCCTCTCAAGTGCCTTTTTATTTTTTTTTCCTTATATAAAAAAGTAAAGAGCCCCATCACATCAAGTGGCATACAGGGAATATGGTGTTAGTGACCATAATTTTTATATACCTTCAGCACATGATTTTTGGAATAATGGGGTCAATATACGCCCATGTAGCTTTACTTTCCCACAAAAAATCTGGTACCCATTTAAGGCTGGGCGAACCTGGAGCCGTCGATCAGAATCAAACCCAACCTCTTGTTCTTAATAGTTCAGTTCACTAACCACTGACCCGTCACTGCTCCTTTTTTTCTTATAAGTAAGACTCAAAACTTCTGCGATCTAAGCACTGAATTTTCTTTAATCCTTCCTTCCTTTCTATGGGGAGCACATGTTAAATAGCCTGTAGTTATGGCAGTTTCAGCAGCCCACAGACCTCATCATCCCCAGTTGGGCTCCACTGTTGTAG
This sequence comes from Megaustenia siamemsis, assembly GCA_032433765.1. NCBI lineage: Eukaryota > Metazoa > Mollusca > Gastropoda > Stylommatophora > Ariophantidae > Megaustenia > Megaustenia siamemsis. The sequence continues at coordinate 15,434,347 of JAVIAB010000108.1, forward strand.
GCTGTGTCAGACTAACTAGCAAAGTAAGGATCACAATAGCCCTTGCAATAATGAGATCTGTCGATATAGGTGGGGTCTGTTGATATCGAAGACCTAGTATTACAGTGGTGGGTATGTTGATTTAGAAAACTTAGTATTACAGTGGTGGGATCTGTTGATATAGAAGACCTAGTATTAAAGTGGTCGGTCTGTTGATATAGAAGATCTAGTATTGCAGTGGTTAGTCTGTTCATATAGAAGACCTAGTATTGCAGTGGTGTCTCTGTTAAATATAGAAGACCTAGTACTGCAGTGGTGGCTCTGTTGATATAGAAGACCTAGTATTGCAATACTTATAGGATGGGTAAGCTCCTACTTCTCCAGCAAAACCCAAGAAAGTCATTACAATCACCATTTAAACTTTCAAAGTCAATCTTGTGGCATTATTACCATCTTTCATATCTCGACCCTTACGGTTGTTGGAACAACATCGATAACTGTAACCAACTTCCCCCATTCTTCTCTGTTTGAGGTCATTTGTTGACATTTGACAAAGTGAAGGCCTGTCAATACTTTCTTTGGTCATCTACCATTTCATACATGACATCTTTCGCTCTACCCAATGAGCAGAATATAAGATTAAACCACCTAAGTTTGCATTTTCTTATGGTAATCTGGTGTCTACACATGAACTGATAATATGCTGCCTTTTTGTTTTTCGATCTTCATATATAACATGGTTTGGATATGAGATGCACATGATTTTTCTAATGTATCTCATTGCTTAGTTCTGCTGTTAGATCATATTTCACTATCACTAGAATATAATTAGATTGAAACAACATTTGTTATCATATTAAAAAACTTATAACTTTGGTGTCATATTTACCATTTATTGTTCATTTCTTATCTTAACATCTGTAAAGTATATTTATCTTCATCAGTAAAGTTCCTGCAAGGCTGAACTTTTGTATGAAATTTGATGGTAAAATTGTAAAGTAAAAAAGTAAAGGTTCTCTTCACGTCTTGTTAGGCGTGTGGAGAATATGGTGTTAGTGGCCATATTTTTTCATAACAATTGTATATTTTTGGGTGATGTGGTCGTTATTGCATCAGGCTGCCTTTACTTACCAGAAAAATCTCTGGTACCCATTTTTAGAGGCCTTGCCGGTCCAAGAAAGAAATTTGCCACTTCAGGGAATCAAACCCGGACCCTTCTGATCAGGAAATTAGTACACTAACCACTCAACTACCGAGGCTGCTGTAAAATATAGCTACACTCTAAAGAGATTTAACAGATCAGTATATCCATTTAGATTAAGGAATTTGTTTCCAAATTTGTTTTTAAACCCTGAAGGAACATACAAATAAAATAGTTTTTTTTTTTAATATTAGGGAACCCTTACACAAGAACTATTGTAACAACAACCTATAACACTTAAGCTGCAGCTGAAATAGATTCATTTCCATACATGTTGGGAAAACCTAAATTATTGTTATTAATAGAATGGCTAAATCACCTCCTAATACTGCAAATTCTAAAATTAAAAAAAAAAAATTTGTGTCCAGAACAAAAAGATAGTTTAGGAAAAATGTATAGCTAAACTTCAAAACACGCGTTATGGAAACTTAACTCTTTCCGTATGGAAGCTTTTTATCAATGCTACGGAAGAAAATTCAGAGACAAAATTTTTCATTGTTTTAAGAATCAAAATCAATCTACATATAACATATTATATATGAACTTTTAGATAATTGAACAAGGTATTAGATTTCACCAATACCAAAATGATACAAGACATGTAAAAAGAATATGGTCTGATGACGGTTTACACAAATCAAATTGAGAGTGACGCACTATGCGGCAAAATGTATGCGACCAAAATCGGCATGGTGCGTTAAAACGCTCGGAAAGAGTTAAGCTTTTACAAATCTCCATTAGAAAAACTGTTATCAAGGGTAAAAAATTCTAAAATTTCAATCAAAATGTGTGCGGTAATAAAACTTGTCAGTTTAAGAAATCTGGCACACATAATAATTTAATTTTTAAATTAGAGGCAGCTAGACTTTGTTATTTTCAAAACTTATTACAACCTGCTTGAAATCATGCTCATAAACCTGTCAGTCTTTTAACAGACTTGAGTTATTGGAAATATAGAATGACATTTTCAGTTTAGCAATACCTTAATTAGACTAAACGCTTTCAAAGTCAAATGTCTAAGAAAAATACTCTGTGTGCAATGGAATGAATTCATGAATTCAAGACTAATATAGATCAGAAATATGGCCCTGCGACCAATGATCTCATCTACCATTAGTAAGATAAGAGAAGATGGATATATATCAGAGATGTATTGAGAAGAGACAACAAGAGAACTCCAAAACAGGCTTTGTATGGGAAACATCAGGATACAGAAAAAGAGGAAGACATAGAGAGACACTGAAAATAACACATATAAGAGAAGCAAAGTTGGCAGGCATAGACTCATTAGATAATATCGAACATCTCACCAAGAATAGAGATGGATGGTGAAAAACAATACAAGTCCTATGTGACATCTAACAGCACTGCAAGGATTAAGATATATAATTGTACTCTACAATACCATTTCTTGATCCTTCAGATAATTTGTTCTGTATCAAAAATAATAATTTGTTCTGCCAGCTTATTTTTAAACTAGTAAAATGATACACCCCCACCCCACCAAATGCAGCAATAAACCATTTGCTTCTTATTTAAGAATTTATCACAAATAAACACAACAATTCGTAGTAGAATTTGATACGAATATTCATAAGAACAACAGCTTAAATGGTTTGGCCACCTGGTCAGAATGAATTCTCACCAATCACCATCAAGGGCGTTTTTCTCGAGAATGCATGGAAAAAGACCAAGAGGAAGACCCAGAAGAAGATGGATAGATGCAGTGACAGAGACATGTAACAACAAAGGAAAATCACTAATTCAGACAATTCGAGCAGCTCAAGAACGACAAATGATATAAACCACGACACCTTTTAGGTATCAGTGAAAACAGAAAAGAAGAAGATGGATAGATGCAGTGACAGAGACATGTAACAACAAAGGAAAATCACTAATTCAGACAATTCGAGCAGCTCAAGAACGACAAATGATATAAACCACGACACCTTTTAGGTATCAGTGAAAACAGAAAAGAAGAAGAAAGAAGAAGAAGAATTCATAAGAGAATTGGTTGAACAATTGACAGTAAAATTTGCTAAATTTCTTAGATAAGGTTTTGATAGCAGGGAAAGTGATGATGTCATAAGATCAGCCACTGATCATTAATTATGTGTATAAAAAAATGTGACATTTGCAGAATAGCCTTGTCTAATATAGGCCTAATTGTTACAGAAGAAACAAAGCAAATTTGTTACATTAAAACACAGATACAGACAATTGCTAAAAATGTATACAGAATTACAGGCTGCATGTAGAGTGTTGGTTGAAATATGAGAATGAGGAAATTACTACAGAAAATAACTGAGGATAGCTTTCAAGACAATAGATATCAGGGCGTCCAAAAAATAATTACATTGCACAGATATGCAAGTTTATCAAGATTTAAATAAATGCTGAAATAAAGCTGCCGAGGACATGGTATGGCGAACCATTGTGTGGTGGACTGTGGTGGAATAAAGTTCTATCTATCTATTGACCTTTCGAGCCGTAGCCGGTCCATAGGGCATAGACCCAGATACTCTTTCTCTTATCTAAATTTTTATTCTAGCAGTTTTCAATCCTTGTAAAGATCTGTTATCAAATTTCGCCATTTATCTCTGTTCTGTGCATGCAACTCTATCTCATTGGGAGAGCCGATTCCTGCTGCTCTTGCCTCTCTGATCAATATTCTTCTCAGTGTCTCTCTGGGTCGGCCTCTTTTCCTCTCACCTGTTGTTTCCCACATGAGGGCTTGCTTTGTTATTCAGTTATTATCTCTCCTCATCACATGTCCAACATATGACCATCATTTTTTCTTGATTTTGGAAGATATTAGTGGTAAATTGGCGATTTCTCTAATTTCCTCGTTTGTTTTGAATTCGTTCCACGCTATAACTAATTTATACATTCTGTATCAGGTCTATGTTTCATTAACAAAAGCGTTTTTACGATAGCGGATTGTTAAACCTCTGATCAACAGTGGAATAAAGTTAAAGGAATGAAAAATGTAAGCATACATACTTACAGGGTATGCCCATAAAGTGCATACACACTTTAACTGATGCCATCTATGGTTAAAGTTGGATCAAATTACAGCGACAATGTGTAGGGTGTTTTCTTAAAAGATACCATTACTCTCATGACTGTAGCATCAAGAATGAGACATGATTGACTGTAAATATGACATGTATGCTGAATCTTGTTTTATATAAAATAAACATTAAATATCTAGCTGCTCAATACCATTCTATGTTTATCTTATATGTTTTCTGCAGCTATACTTGCGTCTCAGCATAGTTTTTAATATTTTTTATATTTGATATCTGAGCTTATCTCTTGAATTTTGTTTTAGTTATACACGTCACATGTTGGACATGTGATGAGGAGAGATAACAACTGAATAACAAAGCAAGCCCTCATGTGGCAAACAACAGGTAAGAGGAAAAGCGGCTGACCCAGAGAAACACTGAGAAGAACATTGATCAGAGAGGCAAGAGCAGCAGGAATCGGCTCCCTCAATGAGATAGAGTTGCTTGCACAGAACAGAAATAAATGGCGAGATTTGATAAAATATCTTTAGATGGACTGAAAACTGCTAGAATACAAATTTAGACAAGAGAAAGAGCATCTGGGTCTATGCCCTATGGGCCGACTACGGCTTGAAAGGTCAATAGATAGATAGATATACACGTCACATTATAGTCGTGCACATAGTTGTATATGTCACATTATCATCAGTTTAAGTATTGATACATTTTTCTAGTGGACTCTGTATATAAGTATGGTCTTCTCATTAACATGCTAAGGAAAGTGCAAATATCACAGTTTCACTGTAAACCACAACACAACGCAGACACGCCCACTTAACGAAGGACGGATGATGAGAGGGTGTATTCCTTTAGTCATCGGGTGAACGCAAGCAAGCATAACATGCTTCTCTAAATTCTGTTTAAAAGAAAGAAAATGCATGGTACATGTTGATTCATTGAGTTAGAAAGATTAAAACTCACTGTAAGGGGACAAAAGTAAAAATAATATGTTCTTCAGAAATGACAGCTCTACATAAAAAATAAACAATTTTCAAATTGAATGGATAAACTACGTCAATGACAGAAGTTAACAAACTGATGCTACAGGAAAGAAGGTTAGGGCCTATTGTATTTATTTAGGAATAAATGAAGAAACAACAGAGGAGGAAAAAAAGAGAACAGTCGCAAGAGAAATTAAAAAAAGAACAATATTAAAGAAAGAAGTAATGACAGTGAATATTGAGTACCTTACTAACATTGAAAAGATTGTCCAGTGCAGGGATTTTTGTTGAGGTATAATGCAGGCTCTGTGTGATGTTTTTAACAATTCAAGAAAGATGATGATGAAATGTAGAATCACAGAAGAATGAATGACAAAAATTCTTTAAAAAATAAATAATTCATTAAAAATTTATGAACTTTAGAAAATTAATTTAATTTCCACAAAGAACTAATTTTTTTCTTTATTTGATCAGATTATTCTGGCTTTTCAGACATTACTGATTATAATAAAAGTTATAGCTTCATTTTAAAATTATTGTACTTACTCTAAAATAGATGAATGACTCTTATATTTTTACGATTTTACTTGCTAGCAGACAGATGGCTGATTTTGGTCATAAAAAATCTCATTTACTTAAACCTAATTCACAAAGTCTTGTATTATCAAACTGTGGAGAAAGCTACCAAAACGACATTAACATGCTGATAGACAAAGACATTCTTCTTATTCTATTGTTTCTTCTTATTTCCTTTTTTTGTCAACTCTTATTTCCTTCATATTTTCCTCATGTATCCATTTTATTTTCCTTGTTTTATTATTTTCTTCATGTTTCCTTATCATTTTCCTCACATTTCCTTCTTACTTCCTTATTTAATTCATATTTTCTTTATATTTCCATATTTTCTTCTTATTTTCCACATATTTTCTTCTTATTTTCCACATATTTCCTTCTTATTTTCCTCTATTAACATCTTATTTTCCTTGTATTTCCTTCTCATTTTCTTATTTCCTCTTAGTTTCTACTTATTTCTTTCCTCTTTTGCTTGACAACACTATGGGGAGAGGATGTTTGTATATTTTGGTTGGCCTCTTCTGCTCTGTTTTCAAGAACATTTTCATAATTTTGGTTTCATAGCCTTTGTTAATAATTGTGTTTAATTGTTCTATCTTATCACATTGTGAAATATATAATTTGTTGTTGATATATCAACCTATAGTGTGATTCTTCATAATAATTTATTACAAATCACTCCATTAAAAAAAAGTAATAACAATCAACATAAGAAATGACAAGTCAAGCAATCCCTGAGTAATGAATACATAAATGCAATATGTTAAAAATTCAGTGAATATATGGGGTAAGACAACAAATAAAACTGACTCAGCAGAACATTTTTAGAACAATGGCTCTCAAAATGGTGGTGAAGTGTCCTCTGTGGATTTTTTGTGGCTTGTAGTGAGAAGGGGAACTATATTTATATGCAGCTTTGTGACAGAAAGAAATCTGTTCATCACAAGCAGTCTCCCTTAAAGCAAGTGTTTCAGTTCTTTAACATTTTGACACTCTAAAAGATGGCCCGGGGGGGGGGGGGGGGAGAGAGAGATTGAGGAGAGCAGGCCAGCCTAGGTCATGACTCCCAAGACCAAACCTCCTGCTGTGTCTGAAGTTGGTTGACAGGACATTTGATGGAAGTAAATTTGAGTCTTGTCTTTCTGCTGATATCTTCTCATACATATATGATACTCAGTTGTTAATACATATGTTTAGCTTATTGTGTTCTTAGGGGTCAACATCACAGCATTTTTGGAAACTCATAGGTGCTCAGTCACTTTTAGCAGATGCATTTCTGTTGGTTTCTGAAGCTCACTGATTGTCTACACAACTAACTTATCCTTGTAGGTTGTCTACACAACTAACTTATCCTTCTAGGCTGTCTACACAATTAACTTATCCTTGTAGTTGTCTACACAACTAACTTATCCTTGTAGGTTGTCTACACAACTAACTTATCCTTCTAGGCTGTCTACACAACTAACTTATCCTTGCAGGTTGTCTACACAACTAACTTATCCTTGTAGGTTGTCTACACACTAACTTTTCCTTGTAGGTTGTCTACATAATTAACTTATCCTTGTAGTTGTCTACACAACTAACTTATCCTTGTAGGTTGTCTACACAACTAACTTATCCTTGTAGGTTGTCTACACAACTAACTTATCCTTGTAGGTTGTCTACACAACTAACTTATCCTTGTAGGTTGTCTACACAACTAACTTATCCTTGTAGGTTGTCTACACAACTAACTTATCCTTGTAGGTTGTCTACATAATTAACTTATCCTTGTAGGTTGTCTACACAACTAATTTATCCTTGTAGGTTGTCTACACAACTAACTTATCCTTGTAGGTTGTCTACACAACTAACTTATCCTTGTAGGTTGTCTACACACTAACTTTTCCTTGTAGGTTGTCTACACAACTAACTTATCCTTGTAGGTTGTCTACACAACTAACTTATCCTTGTAGGTTATCTACACAACTAACCTATCCTTGTAGGTTGTCTACACAACTAACTTATCCTTGTAGGTTGTCTACACAACTAACCTATCCTTGTAGGTTGTCTACACAACTAACTTATCTTTGTAGGTTGTCTACACAACTAACTTATCCTTGTAGGTTGTCTACACAACTAACTTATCCTTGTAGGTTGTCTACACAACTAACTTATCCTTGCAGGTTGTCTACACAATTAAATTATCCTTGCAGGTTGTCTACACAATTAACTTATCCTTGCAGGTTGTCATTTCTGCTTGTCTGATACTGTATTCAAAATATTTAATAAAATACTAAATGTAATGTCAGTAGTTATGTGGTAGTTTTTAAGCAGTTACAACAATGTTTAAATGTGTAACTACTCTTACTAATGAGCCATGTTTTCTTTCCTTATGACCATCAATCACATATATATTTTCCATCTCCTAGATAGTATACAGATAAATACTTTTGTCAAGCAAGTTATGATGGTAGAGTGTTAATGAAGAGATATGAAAGGGGACAGCAACATCCAACAATTTGAGAACCATTCTTCAAGAAAACATATAAATCTCACACATAAAAAATAAAACAAATTTGTATTGACTGCTACCCTTCATCTGCAGCTGTTTATAACCAATGATTCTGGGCTATAGTGTTTATAATCTGTACTCTGTAATCACCTTGAATACAATGTAATATTACAACCATTTTTTTTTCCCCTATTTTTAATAAAATTAATTTATAATGGGAAAAAAATAAAGAGTAGAAATGAAAGAAATATAAAAATATTACTTCTGCAAATTCATGATAAATTGTAGATTACTTATGAATTCTCTATCACCTCGGCAAAAACCAACATGAATTATAATAATTAATGTAAAAATGACTAAGATCATTTGTTGTCCCTGGCTAAACATCTATGTTGCATGATTGTTATCTCAGAAACAGGGTATAATTTAAATTACATATTACAACTGATATATGAAAATAACACATAACCGATATTATAAAATAACAAATAACAACAATTAACTTGAGAAAATAACATCCATTATTAGTTAGTATGACATTGATTAGTAAGGTTAAATGGAATTACATTAATCATATACAACATATGAAAACTTATACAGAGGACATACAAACATTTTAAGCTAAATAGTTAACATGGAAATGTACTCTCTTACTCTGTGCATGCTTGTTCTCAGGATCTATGCTTCTGCTGTTAATTTTCTTAAAAGCATTTCTAAAGGATTAACAAATTATTACCAATCAATGTTAATACTGTCATTGGCCAAACAGTAAATGAAATGACATAAAATATTCCCTGATGTATGTATGTTAAATACAAATGTTGATTCCTTAAATGCATGCCTAGCTACTTATTTCAGTACAAAACTGATATTTTAGTTCCAGTCTAAGAAATGTATTGGTTTGAAGATATTTTGAATTTAATGCATTTCCTTTCAGGGCAGCATTAATTTCTGCATGCGATGTAATTGTATTCATCCGCTGAGTGTTTCCACATTGCCTAAATGTCCCATAAATCTTTGACTCTATTGTGTGCGAAAAATGGCAATAAACTGCAATTAAGTATATGCATTCAGGCAGTCAAGACTTCACCAAGAGGCAATACTTTCTAATGGTTGAGCTATCCTGGGATTCACCATAAAGGTGGTAACTAATCTTTATTTTAAGACGTTACTGTGGATCAGTGATAATGTACACTTGATCTACGGCTAATGTGTCAAATTTAAACATTAGCTGCATCCAAAAAATTTGATAGACTTATTATAACACATAACACAAACAAAAATTTTATAAGAGCTTTCAGTACTTTTGTATGTCACTGAAAGCTGGAAAAGTATACAAAAAAATAAAAAATGCTAATATTTCAAGCAACCTGCCTGAAAATAAAATGTTTATAATATTTTGGCGAAGCAAAATCAGCAATTAAAAATATTTTCAACATGCAATAATGTGTACAGAGAAGCACGGTAGACTCTTGAGTTGAATACACAACCACATGTGATTTATAAACAATACTGTGAAGTGGTTGTCTACGTCCCTGGACATGCGGGAGTAGAGATATGAATAAGTGGACAGGTTGACTAGCTGCGCTGTCATTGAAGATGGTCAACCAATGGATTGGGAGGACATCATCAATGTCCTCTGAGATGTGGGTAGGGCACAGGACTTCGGCAATCATGAGTCCATGTCACTCCTTCGGATGAAAGAGATGGGAGTTAAGTTTGGGACAGCCAGAAATGAGAAATTTAGTGGGCTTATAAAAAGACTTATCAACCAACACAGAACTGGATTCATCAGTCGCTGGACGCTGCGGGAATTCCTGAGGAGGGAATCTGAGCACCTATTGACATGTTCAGAGTGCAATGATGATGACCCGCAAATAGCTCAATAACTATGAAGTGGACTTAAGAGGAAGTTGTAAACTAAGATCATGTTAAATCAGGCTGAGAGAATAATGAGGGCAGAGATGAACAACTAAAGCTAGGATTGAGGTACCCTGGGAAGGATTGCTAGAAAGTTATTAAAATAAAATTTGCTGCTGCTCTACAAAGCAACATGGCCATTGAACATTTGATCCGTGTCAGATTTTGAATATGGTGAATTCTTTCATCTGTTGCCTTTTCAATATCAAGAAAAATTGGAGTGATTGGGTCATCGTTACATTGTGTTCCTCACATATGATACAATCAATAAGTCTGTTACTTAGAAGATTCATCTTCTTCTAGGTCTACCTTAACCAATTGCTTCTGAGTGTTAATGCTTCATTGTCCCCATCCAATTCCATTCTCTTTTTGTTTATTTCAGCAACATATAGTCCACCTGGCATATTAAGACAGTCTTGGTTTTTTAAAAAATTAAGTAAAGAGAAGAACTTGGTTTTACTGCTTTTAATTTGTTGATATTTCCACTAAAACCTTCTAATTCTCTTTTTTAACTATTTTCAGACTTCCTGAGCAAATTATCAGAACAAACCATGTGCCAGTTATTCAAATGTTTTTTAATTCAGAAAAATTAACTGGCCACAGTGCATTAAACCTATTAGCAATGAATGTGTTGAAAAGTCATTATTCTGAAATTAGTACAAAGAAATCAAGTTTACAAAATCAGAAATAAAAAAATAAAAAAAACAAGCATAGAATATAATTTTACAAAAAACTTTTTTGATTCTATCAGCCTACAATAATAATCTCAACTTTAATATCATTCTGGCGTTTCTTTTTATGTTAAGTTGTTTTGAGGAATTTAAATAGAATGAGAATGGGAGGAAGACTTAGTTAAAGGACTTGCAAATGTATATACATAATATAATTTAAAAACAAGACAATTAAAGATATACAGTGACATTGTCTAATTATTGTTTATGGATAATTACTGATTTAGTTTATCTTTATATTTACACAAACATATTACTGATACCTAGTCTCTTCTTCTGCCTTTTTAGCTCCCTGTGGAGCATAGGTCTTCAACAAACACTTTCCAAGTCGTTCTGTTTTTTGCCATTCTTTTAAGATAATTCCATGTCTTCCCCATCATCTTCATCCCTGCTTCTATCTGTCTTCTCCAAGAATTCCTTGGTCTTCCTCTTTGTCTTTTCCCCTGGGGATTCCAAAAAAGGGCCTGTTGTGTAATACTCTCGGTTGGCTTCCGTGTGTGTGTCCTATCCAGTGCCATCGTCTTCGCTGGATCTCTTTATCCACTGGCATTTGACTGGTACATTTCCATAATTCTGTGTTAGTGATTTTATCCTGCCATTTCCATCCTTTTATTCTCCGTAAGCATCCATTAATGAAAGTCTGTATCTTCGTGATTGTCAATTTTGTTGTTCTCCATGTTTCACAGCCATATAATAGGACCGACTTAACATTTGAGTTGAACATTTTTTTTTTTTAATTTAACCTAATTTCTTTGGATTTCCATATGTTTTCCAGTGCAATAAAAGCTCCTCTTGCTTTTCATATCCTTATTTTGGTATCATTTTCTGTTCCTCCCTCTTTATCTATATTACTGCCCAGATATATGTAAGATTGAACGTCTAGTAGAGGTATTTATCCTAGTTTTATTTGGTTATTGCCAACTGCATTAATTCTCATAATGTTGGTCTTATCTCTATTAATCTTCAGTCCTAGCTGTTGTGATCTGTCATCAAGTATGCTCATTTTATCCTGCATCTGTTGATGGCTGTGTGATAGGATCGCTATGTCATCAGCAAATTCTAAATCATCAAGTTGTTCGGTCAGTGACCACTGGATTCCATTTCTGTTGTTTTGAGTTACTTTCATAATGCAATCTATGGCTAGTAGAGAGAGAAATGGAGACAGAAGGCATCCCTGCCATACTCCTGTTCTTATTTCAAATGCTTCTGTAAGCTGTCCTTCATGCACCACACTACATTTCATTCCTTCATACATTGTTTTTATCAGGTTAATAAACTTTATAGGGATTCCGTAATGACTCAGCAACTTCCAAAGCATTCTTCAGTCTAAACTATCAAATGCCTTTTCATAATTAGTTTCTAAAAATGAGACATTTTTGCTACTTCATGTAACTAACTTCAAATAAAGCACAGACATGCCTGAACTACTTGACACGTTTACCATTCCTTTGTTTGACTTTTATTCTCTCATTTCTTTTAATACTCTTTTCTTTTATCATCTACTCCATTCTTTTGATATCAATTTCCTGCTTTTTTAAAGTTTTCTCCCCTTTTTAAGGAAGTGAGAGTTCTTCACACTTTAGGAGTACAGGGAATATGTAGAGGTGTATGTAGAGGTGTATGTAGAGGTGTAATGGTGTTGAGAAATTAGTCACATCAATGCCAAGCCACAGAGAGGTTGTCTAAAGGAGTCAAAAAATAGATAGAACATTCTGGAATGTATAGACAAGGCATCAACAGAATATTTATAATCTTAGGACAAGATCTAAGAATTGATTGAATGACCATTCTAACTAGCCAATGAACATGCTAGATTGTGGTGCCACAAAAGTGATGAGCCAGGAATTTTTAGTCCTCATGTTTTCCCTAGTGTGAACACATGGTTGTGTTTAAAGAGTTCAGAGAAATTACTACTTTTAGAACACCTAATATTACATTTAATTGGTAGTAATTTTTACTACGGTATCATAACTGGGAGAGTTAAAGATAGGTATAGTAAGCCAGGGTTAAACAACTTTTCTACATTATTTGGATATGAGATGAAAGTTTGGCAAGGGTATTGCTTTTTCAAACTATTACTAAGTTTTCTAACTCCATGACATAGGTGCACATTTTCACAAGCTGGTTTAAATGGAAGTAATCTTCTAGAAAATAACTTGTATATCTGAGCTGTGTAGATCATAAATAATGTCTAGAATATTTAAAACCTCATTTGTATAAACATACACTTTAAATAAATTAAAATTGTAATTAAAGAATACCCTAGAAGCAAGAACAATAAGAAAGATGACCTCTAATGAGATGAGATGTGTTAGACGAATGGCAAGAAACAGTCTGATAGATAAGATCAGAAATGAAGAACTGTGAAAAAAGCTAGGAATAACCCCCACCATTGAATATATAAAGAAATAGCAGATAAAATGGTTTGGCCATGTGACAAGGCAGACAGATCAAAACACAACACAACGAGCCTTCAATAAACGTTGTGGGAATACCAGACTCAAGGGTCAACCACAAAAATGATGGAGCGATGGAATATTAGAAGCACTAGGAAACATGTCAGCAGCAGATGTGAAGAGAAAAGCAAAAGACCGCAAACTATATCTCCCCTCGACACTGAAAAGCAAATGAGGAAGGAAAGAAGAAAAAGAATAATTAAAGAATTATTTAATAAATTATTTAATTTATTTAATTTCATAAATTGTTTAATAAATGTAATTTTAAAACAAATTAACAATGCTTGATATATTATTTCCGTCAGAATGTTACGTTTTTTTTCATCTCCTTCCTCTGTGTTTTAGCCCCTTATGCAAAACGCCTGCTTTTTTCTCAGGTCTGGTAATAGACTCCACCTAGAGAAGGACATTGTACCTCTTGTACAATTTAATTTTTTTAAGGATGCTCTTTCATATTATTAACAATAGTAATTATTAATAACCCACTTTTGATTTTTTAAAATAAGTATTTGTCATCAGTAAACACTACTTACTACATTAATAGTAACAATTAGAAGCAATTACTAATCAATTAATAATATGAGATTGCTAATTAATACAGAAAACAATAACAGAAAATTGAAGCCTTTGAAATGTGGATTTATAGAAGAATAAGTAGAATTGGATGGAAAAAAAAAAGAAAACAAACAATGAAGTTTTAAAACAACTAAAAAATGAAAAGAGAACTACTAAATACAATTAGAACAAGACAAAATGAAATTTTTGGGGCATGTTAAAAGACACAACAGCCTACTAAAAGTAATATTGGAAGGGAAAATACAAGGTAAAAGAGGCAGAGGCAGAGCAAGACTAACATGGATGAGTAACATCAAAAGACGGACAAGTCAACCTATGACAATCTGCATCATCAAAGCAAGAGATAGAGTGGAATGGCGCTCCATGGTAGCCAACCTTCGATGCAATGATGGCACTCAATGATGATGATGAATTAATACAATTTTTAACTGAAAGCAAGTAAACTGATTGAGAGAATCTTTCATTATTCCATAAAGATTAAAATGAAGGTGGTATAATAGTAACATTGACAATCTCGTCTTATACAGTAAAAGAGATGATGGTCTGTAACAATGAGAGATTTCTCTTCTGTGTAACAATGAACTAAAGCAAGACACAGACATGAATCTGTCTTTTGTACAATAATAAACTATAACAGAAAATGCTTCTTGCTGTTATGTAACAACAAAATAAATTAAATGACTTTAAGATTTATATGTTTTGTAACAAAGAACAAAAGATAGTCAATGAGAAATCAATCTCAATGTAACAATGTACTAAAGACAGTCAATGAGAGATATCTATCTATTGACCTTTAAAGCCATAGTCAGTCCATAGGGTATAGACTCATATACTCCTTCCCTGTTTCGAAAAATCCTTTCTAGCAGTCTCAATCCTTGAAAATATCTTTTATCAAATCTCGCCATTTTCTCTATTCTGTGCAAGAATCTTGATCTCATTGAGGGAAGCAATTCCTGCTGCCTTTGCCTCCCTGATCAAAGTCCTTCTCAGTGTTTCTCTGGGTCTGCCTCTTTTCCTCCTACCTGTTGTTTCCCACTTCAGAGCTTGTTTTGCTATTTGATTTTTATCCCTTCTCATCATTGTCCAACATCTTTTATTGATTGCTGAAATGAGAGATAT
This sequence comes from Megaustenia siamemsis, assembly GCA_032433765.1. Taxonomy (NCBI): domain Eukaryota; kingdom Metazoa; phylum Mollusca; class Gastropoda; order Stylommatophora; family Ariophantidae; genus Megaustenia; species Megaustenia siamemsis. The sequence goes on from JAVIAB010000108.1 coordinate 15,449,408, forward strand.
ACCTGTTATGTAACATGAAAAAAAAATAAAAAAAAACATAGGGGACCATAAATAAGAGATGTGTCAAATATGTAACAGTTGAATGAAGACAGTTACCTAAATGTAATAATTGAGAAAATTAATAGATTTCTGTGTACAAATAAATAGACAATCAATGACAGATATTCTGAGAAAAGCAATTAACAGCAGAGAGGACTTAATTATGGGCTTAAGAGTAAAACAAGACCTACAAAAAACACCTAACAGTGAATTGTCAGACGTGGAGAGTTGTGAAATCTGCCTTACAAGCCACCTTTACCGCAAGAGAAACTAAGAGATTAATAACAGATCTGTCTGTTGTGTAACACTAAACTAAAGACAGTTAATAAGATGTTTATCAAACATGTAATAATTAAGTCTTCTAAAAAACACAATGCATGAGTAAAAAAAAAAAAGTAAAGTGCCCCAGTCACGCCAAGTGACGTATAGGGAATATGGTGTTAGTGACCATAAATTTTACAGATCTTCGGCACATGATTTTTAGGGTAATGTGGTTGGTATTTTCGCCCATGCCGCTTTACTTTCCCAGAACAATGCATGAGTGGTATGTAATAATTAGGTAATCCAAAAACATAATACACGAAATATCTCTCTTCAAAGTTCACACGCACAATGCACCTGTGATAAATACAATTACTTTATACACGCTTATAGAAATAGCCATTTTGCATAAATGATAAACATTAAAGTTATTTCCTGAATAAAAACAACTTGAAAAAACATTTCAGTCAAGATCGCAGCAATAAAATAAACATTCAAATAATATCTCAAACTTCTATAAAACTTGCACCATTTAAAGAAATACTGAGATGCGTATCAGTTGATTTAATCATAACGATGTCCATACATATGATCAACTTGCCAAAATTTAGCTGATCATGATTGCTTTTAATTTCGTTTTGGCCTTTGTGTGAATTTTAATTCTTTAAAAAATTAACTGATCACTGGGCAATTAAATGCGGACTGACACAGACGAAGGAGTATGTTAAATTTTGCAAATTCAACTATAAACATCAAGAACTTTCGGTCTTTTGTGAATTTGCTGCATCAAACATGGCCTTGAATTTTGAGTTAGAGTTTGACAGAAGATTAGCAGGAGTGTCAAACTCTGTTATCTGAAAAAGGAAGAATAAAAAAATACGAGTTAGTATTAGTCAAATTATCTGGCATGGCTTAGTCAAAAAAGATAGAGACATAAACTGGGAGTGAAAGTTTGGCCAAAAGATTATCTGGCATGTCACACTCCAAGATCTAAAAAAAATGTCACTCTTTGAATTAAGTTTTGGGAGTACAGCTGCCATACAATATTGGAGCCTTTCAGATGATGATAACTTGAAATTTCTTATCTACTTCTTCTTAGTGTTCATCCGTTAAGTGGGCACGGATGAGTTGTGTTTTGTAAATTAAAAAGAAAGTCAAGAAAACTGTGCCTTTTGGGCCCAGCATATGTCTTTGGCATAGTTAGATTTTTTGCTTAACAAATTTTCCCAGGAGTGACCATTTTTGGCCCACTTTTTTTTTTTTGAGGCATTGGGAAAAAAAAAAGACTGGCTCATGAAGAATTCTCAAAATATTTGGGGACAAAAAAAATCAGCAACTAAGAAGAAATGTTTGCACTGGTAACAGACAAATCTCAAGAACTGTATATGCCACATATTTAAGGAGATCTAAAATTCATCACAAGATCTGTCATGATCTGAACTGTTCTGTATTGTTCTGTTATTTTCATGAAACCAGTTTCATTGCAGTCAAGAATTCCCAATATCCATTCCACTCACGTCACAGCTCCCACCAAAGTGTGCTGGTGAATTATGTCGACAAAATCAATATATGAACTATGAAAACAATATGGAAGACAAGCAGACCAAAAACATCTTATTTGAAAATAGTAGAGACAGAGATGTACAGTACTGGCCAGGCATTCTGCTATGAATGGTGCCAGACTAGGCAAGGTGGAAATATATTTTTGTAAGCATCCAAGATGGCACCAGTGGTAGAACCAGAGTGAGATGGACTGACAACATCTGAGAAACATTGCAACATCCATTGACAGTGGTTGAAGTTGCAAGGATGGCTAGAATTAAAACTTTGTATCTTCCTTGATACCTGAAGGAGTATAAGAAAAAGTGAAGAGGAGGAGAGAGACTTTCGATAGCCAAAGATAAGAAGTCTTCCTTCTATAGTACACAAAGCTGTTGGCTGAAAAGGCAGAGAATAATCTCAGTTGACAACAGTCTCGAAGACAGGAGCTGGAATGGCCTGGTATCAGGCTAAGGGCACAACAGAGACCTAAGGTTAAGTGGCCAGAACCAATCAAAAAGCAATGGCAAAACTACTGATTGCAGACTGCTAAGAAATCACGACAGCCAAAAATAAAAAATCTTAAAGATCTGATGGTGAGATCCTCAGGTCAGGCAGATCAAACATGCAAATTGGAAGGAATGGTTCCTGGGCAGTGCATCAGGGGCAGACCAAGAAGAAGGTGGTTTCAAAACATCAAGGAGACCTTGAACATGACAACAGAAGTGGCAGATCTGGCTAGAGATAGAGATTCTTTCAGATGGACTGTGGTGAATGTAACATTCTGCAAAGGACATGTGACCTGATAATGATGATGTTAATGATGTTGTGAACTATCTAAACAAAAATAGATGAAAGAAAAATTGTTTCAGAACACAAACATGATGCTTGCGGTTATCTACGTTCACCTTATAACTAAATGAATAGTTAGACCTCTTCATCTTTCAACCATCAAAGGTTATTAAGTGAGCATGGATGCATTGTATTGTGGTGTGCATTAGAAATGTAATATTTGCACCTTTTGGGCCTACACATCTGACTTCAGCACAGCATTTTTTAATGCAGGTTGCCTTGCCTCTCAATCCCTATTCACTTGGGCAAATTAGACAAGTTTATCACTTTTTAGAGGACAGTGTGAAGAGTGGAGTAGGATCTGGATAGTTCTGGTTCCCCAATCCTGGTGCCAGCTGTCAGCTATGATTTGCTGACAACTGCAGGTCTGTTGCTGAGCAGTGCGTTATCCACCAAACCTGATGTTATGGTAAATACTGTTATAGTTAGGGCATAACACTTTCTAATCATAGAGCTGACTCACAGCTAAAAGCTCAACATTTTTCTTTCTTTCCTCATTTGCCTTTGTGCATCAAAGGGAGATAAAGTTTGCAAGTCTTATTTGAAGTTAAGATAATACTCATTTTAAAACAAAGAGTTCATGTTTGAGAAAGATAATTTTAATTTGGTTTTAAAAGCTCAGTTACTTTAAAAAGCTCGAAATAACCAATAGAATCTAAAACAAATATGCAACCATGTGTTAAGAAAATATTATGCCCATGTACAGTATGTCACAGTCTTAAGAGTTGAAAATGTAATGGGTTGTAAATATGTAAGAAATAAAGAATTAACTTTGTATTTTGCATTTAATGCTTAGTAATGGACATATTCCTCTACTGACTGCTGTTTTATCAGTTAAATATGGTAAAACTTTTGCTTCAGATTTACATATAAATGTGATGTACAAATATATTGCCAACTGAATCATTTATGTTGACCATTCACTAAAATATATTGCCTTCAGTATCTACTTCTCTGATTCATTTAACCCCTGATTGTTGCTGCAATCTGTGACTATTACCGCAACTCATTTTATGATCACTTTTCTTGTGAGGTCCAAACCTGTGACCTAAACTGTTTCATGGTGATATAGGCACAGATTTATTTTTAAAAAAAATGGTATTAATCACCTTCATTTACATCTCCAGTTTGAAACTTTCAGCTACATATTCACAGTCCCAAATGTCTTTTCTCTGTAGAGTCTGTTGTAGGATAACACTGGTGATGGCTGCGTGAGCATTATCTGTTCTCTGCGCAGTCACACTACAGTCAGCATTAACTAGCTCTAGACTCTTGGTACCTTATCATTAGTCACTTGCATTGCTGATTTTGATTGCATACCAAGTATTTATCATTTTGTTGTTTTCAAATAGATTAAAGCAAATGAACCCCACAGTTAAACATAACAATTCACTTGAAACCTTGTTGCAGGAGCAACTGAGTTAGGTGCTCTGTGCACACCGTGAGCTGTGTGTTTTATCCGTTTTGATCATGTTTCAATATTCCAATTGTTTACGATGAATGATGATATCGTATGGTAGGGAACAGTTGGCTGTGTTCACTTTCTGTGCGGTTTCGCCTTATGTCTTTTGGCGTGTGCTGAGACTGCTATGATGGGGACTACAGCTACCTTTCTTTGTTTGGGAGATGAGTTAGTAATTTGGATGATTCCACTGGCACGGGCGGTTGAGCAATTAAAGATTTAAATTCGTTTGCAGTGATACCGGGGCCTTCCATAACCAAAGAACCAAAGTTTGCAATCTTTTGTTCTTTTGTTGGTCTCTTCTCTATTGTTTCCTAGTTTTGCTAATATTATGTTAATTCATCTAATCGTGGTCTGTCCCTGATCTGGTGATTTCATAGCACTTTGTTGTGATCTCATCACTGAAATTGTTTCTTGCAATGCATCTAACACATTTAATTTTGGTGGTGGTTATTTTTCTTATTGTTCTTAAGTCTAGCATCCAGGTCCAGCAGACAGCACAATGCTTGAATGAAAACTGTGTTGTAGAGTGCCCATTTTGCCTAGGGCTATTTCCTTAATGGAAAGTAGTGGTGACATCTGTCTGATGATTTAACAAGCTTTTCTGCATCTTGAGTCTATTTTTGCGGCTTATAAATTATTGTATGTCACTTGACTTCCAAGATATTTGAATTCCTCCATGTTATTTAATTATCTGCCATCTATCAATTTGAAATTTATTTTACTTGTTGCAATGTTCATTATTTCTACCTTGTTGGTGTTGATTTTCATGTTGTTTTGGTAATTGTGCTTTTAAATCTATTTAAGTGTTTTTTTTTTTTAGGTCTTCTATTTTTCAATGTTTTAGTGTCTGATTGAGAGCGAATAGAAGCTTGTTAATCTCCTCTGTTTCTGATAGGCTGGCTAACTTACAGTCCATGTAATTAATAAACATTACAGGTGATAGTGGGCAGACCTGTCTTATTCCTCTTCTAATTTCAAAATAATCCGAATTGCCTGAAACTGTTCTGACTATACAGTAGCTGTAGATGTAGAGATTTCTACATAGATATGTTTGATGTTGGCTTACTCCTTGTGGTGCTAATATTTCCCATATTTTTAAACTCAACATTAAAGGAAAATAGCCAAAATAATTGTAAGAAACTTGAAACAATGCAAAATGAAGGAGTTAAATAAAATGAAAGCAAAAATAAATAACAAAATCTGTCCCATACCATTCCATCCTCCATGACCAAGATTTTGCTGCAACCTATAACAGTGTTAAGTCGATGAGCAATAATCAACATGGTACATTCTACAAAAGCTTCCTTCAAAGTCTGCTGTATCAGTGCATCCGTTTCTGAATCTATTGCTGCAGTTGCCTCATCTAGTATTAATATCTGACAACAGAAAGGAATGTATTTACATTAAGACATAAATATTATTGGAAAAAATGGGTGTCCGGTTAGCGCAATCGATAGGCGGTTGGCTTACCACGGCAACAGCCGGGGTTCGTACCCTGGCGAGGACACCTGGGTTTTACTAATTCCCTAAAAATTAGTACCTCTGAAGTCGGAGTAAATCTGCCTGCATGGCGAGGGGCATCCTGTAATGGGATAAAAACAGACTTTACACGCAAAAATTCAGTCCCACAAAATTGAGTGGGTGGGACTTCGTCAGAGGTCAAAGCTGACGAAAGCGAACGAACGAACGATTGGAAAAAATATATATAAATAAGGAAAAACAACTCATAACTGGAATTTATGAAGTTAAATACTACTACTACTACTACTACCATTATCAATGCTTTCTTTTTAAATAAAAAGAGTTCTGGAATCCAAGGCAGGATTTACCTATAAGCTAACTAAGTTATAGCAACGTTCATTCATTGAATGCCGTCTCCACATTGAAGGTTGGCTACCACAGAGTGCCATTTTACTCTGTCTAAGCTATAATTTAGGGCCACACAAAACGATGAGCCTCAACAAATTTTTAGAATTTGTTTTGGGACTACAATTTTTTTCACACTATATGGCCTTTGGGCATCTTGACAGACGGTTGGTAGTAAACAATCATGATCAGTCAGTAGTTTGGTAAAGCATTAGTGTCTCATACTGGGTGCTGCTTTACTGAACAGCTTCTCTCATGGCTGAATTTGCCAATCTTGGACAGACAGATCCATCCACAGAAACAGCAAGGTGTATTTGTGGTACCTGGCCTTGTCTCTTTTCTCTTGCGCCTTTTGTCTTCTGAATTTTCTATCAGCACTGTCTCGAAAGTTGCTGTGCCATTTTTTATTTTTGCTCTCCATGCTTTATGGTCTGCAGCCACTTTTTCCCAGTTTCTTTCACAGATAAAAAATTCCATCAAGGAAGCCCTGCAAACATCCTTATATCTCAGCACTGGTCTGCCCTTTGGTCACTTTTTGTCCCTAAGTTCGCCATACATTATTTGTTTGGGAATACTATTGTTTGCCATTCTTCTTTCTTTGGCCCAGCCACCTTAGTCTGTGAATCCTAAGTGTTGCCATGATGGATAGGAGTTTGGCTCATTGTAGGACATTAGAGTTAGTTACTTTGTCCTGCCATTTGATGTTTATAATCTTACGAAGGTAACGTACATGAAAGCTGTTTAACCTTTTCTCCTGCCCTGCATAGGTAGTCCAAGTTTCTGATCCGCATAGAATTGTACTAAGCACACAACTTTGGTAAATTTCACACTAGTCTATGATTTAATATATCGTGAGACCTTCTGGTGTTAATTTTTAAGAAACCTCAAAGGAGGACCTCAAAGTTTCATTTAGCCTAAGGCCTCAGAGAGTCTAAATCCAAGCCTGACTGAAACTGTATCATCCAATCCCATAAAATGAGAAAATCTTAATTTACCAGACCTTTGTATTATCAATGTTAACAACCTTGACACGAGAATATAAATTGGTGGCAATTCAAATTTTTAGTTACTTAGAATTTATGTGTCACAGGACCATTTAATTCCTAAAAGTTTACTGCAGCTTTGAAAAGCCCTGATTATTATAATTGTTACTATTATTATTCATCATCATGTGCCATACCAGTTGGCATAAGTGATCATGTCCTTCCACAATCTTCTATCTACAGTGCATCGTATCAGTTCTGTTGTTGACTGTTTTCCATGCCACGACACCAATCTATCTAGTATTTTCTCTCATTGTCATCCGCAAACTCTCTTTCCCTGTATTTTGCCAGTTGTAACCAAGTATTTCAACTTTCCTGTTATGAAGTGCTTGAAAAATGTTGATTATTTCTTTCTGAAGTTTTTTTTAGGAGCTCCCTTTTTATATTGGCCTCTTTTGAGAATTTCCTTGTTGGTCTTTTAGCTGTCCATGGAACTTTCGACATTCTTCTGAGAAATCCCATCTCTGTGGCCTCTAATCGTCTTTTCATTTGTTTGTTTACTGTCCATGATTTGTTTCCACAGGTCAGAATTGACTCTATATAGCACAGATGAACTTTCTTTCTTACTTCTATTTTCATAGATTTGTTGTATTAGACATTTTTCATTTTCTGAAATGCTATTTTGGCCTGAGCTATTCTGCTTTTAATTTCTATGGTGCATCTTCCATCAGATGTTATTATTGTGCCCAAGTATTTGACGCATTGCACTAGTTTCAGATATGTCCTGTTTATTTTTATGCTGCATGAATGTGATGATTGTTTCTTCGATATGGCCATTATTTCTGTTTTCTTACTATTCAGACTGAGACCTTTCTTGTTGCTTTATTTTACTATTATTATTATTATTATTATTACTGTCATTTCATGAAACACACATAAAAAATTATTAGAATATTATAAAAATGATGCATCAGAATATAGAATATATTACTCTAAAATGTTGCATGACGTAATTTATGCTAAAGCCAAAATAATAAAAATGTGTTCAGTGCTTACTCTGTTGTTTCTTAAAAGTGCTCTGGCCATACAGATTAATTGTCTTTCTCCTACAGAGAAGTTATCACCATTCTCCACCACATTAGTGTCTAGCTGGTGTTCCAGAGATTTGATCTGTATAAAAAATAATAGAAGGATGTAGTGGTTTGAAAGTTAAACACCTACTGCTAATCAAGCTCAGGCTACTGTATCTTTCTAATTAAAATTTAAGAATGTAAAATCTGGACGCTAACTCAGGTAGATAAAAAGACAATTTAAGGATGTAAAATCTGGACGCTAACTCAGGTAGATAAAAAGACAATTTAAGGATGTTAAATCTGGACGCTAACTCAGGTAGATAAAAAGACAATTTAAGATGAATTGCTAAGGAGGACTCATCCAAATCTTCTGGCTTGAAAAAAGAACCAAAAAAGACATATCACAGAAGACCTGAAAGTAATTTGAAAATGGCTATTAATATTAAACTTTTTCCGTATGTTTCGCTGTACTGTATTTCATGCCAATTTTGGTCGCATATGTTTTTAGTTTAGTTACAACTGGCAAAATAAAAGGAAAGAGAGATCATGGACGACAAAGAGAGAAAATACTGGATAGCTTGGTGTCATGGCATAGAAAACAGTCAACAATAGAACTGATACGATGCACTGTATATAGAAGATTGTGGAGGGACATGATCACCGACGCCAACCGGTATGGCACATGATGATGATGATGTTTAGCCGTGGGAGCCGCAATAGCTCAGTGGTTAGTGAACTGGACTACAAAGGACAAGAGCTTTAAGGTTCACCCAGCCTTTAATGGGTACCGGATTTTTTCTGGGAAAGTAAAGTGGCACGGGCATAATGCCGACCACATTGCCCCAAAAATCATGTGCCAAAGATCTGTAAAAATTATGGTCACTAACACCATATTCCCTATATGCCACCTGACGAGTCAGGGCTTTTTACTTTTTTTTCATGTTTAGCCGCAGACTGTGTCACTCTCAGTTTGGTTAGTGTAAACCATCATCAAGCCTTCTTCTTTTTAAATATCTTGTATCATCTTGGTACTGATGAAATCTAATTCCTTGTTCAATTATCTAAAAATTCATATATAATACGTTACATGTTTAAAAAAAAAAAAAAGTAAAGTACCTCTGTCATGCCAAGTGGCATATAGGGTATATGGTGTTAGTGACCATACATTTTACAGACCTTCTGCACATGGTTTTTGGGGTAAATGTTAGATGTTAGATAAAAGTAAATATCTAGATTGATTTTTAGAAACATGAAAAATGTTTTTTCTGAAATCAACTCCATTGCATTAATAACATGTTTCTGTACTGAAAGAGTTAATGGATAGCAACACTTTTCTAATCTTGGGAAAATAGAGGTATGTGAAATATGATATTTTTACCTTTGAATATTTGAAACTATTTACAATAAATTTATTTCCTTTATATATTATCAATATATTGTTATTCTCATTTTCTGCAACCATTTTCCTTTTCGGTGATGTACAACATGTACCACATTTAATTATATTATTGTGTGAAATTGTAAAATAAAAAAGGCAGGTGATGGAATTTTCCTAAACTAAAAATTAATTGGGTCCAAACCTAACAAAAAATTAAGACTGGAAAGAGTTAAGGAAAAAAAGACATTTTTTAGCCATTTCAAATGCAATAATGGCCTTGAGGGAACAATAAAGGAAATTGATGAACGGACAAGAAAATCTAGAAAAAGACAAGATTAAGACATTAAAGAATCATTACAGACTACACTTATTGTGGCAGACAACACAGCTAGTTTAATTTAGTCAATAAATTATCTTATTACACATTGGACATCTCCTTAATGCTCAGATTCCCTCCTCAATACTTCTGCTAGTGAACAGCTACTGCTGATCCAGTAACCCCACCACCATCACATGTTAGTAAAAGAACTGAAGATGGTTTCAGCTCAGATGACCAATCTCCACATTTCTGGCAAAAACTTTTGAGATGGAGGATTGTAGGAGAGTGAGATGAGGTAATTTTGTAGATTGTTCTTGTTAAGAACTTTTGTCCCAGCAGCTGCCATATCTGGCCTACTGTTTTCTACTTTTAACTGCTTTACTGCTTTGGACGGCAGACAACTAAAACAAGTAGAAGAATTTCAATACCTAGGAAGTTTACTGACAAATGACAATACACTAACAGCAGAAATAAACTCAAGATACAACAAAGCATGTAAATCATTGGACAGCTATAATCACTATTGTCCAACAAGGAAATAACTCGAGGCAAAACGGACACTATACAATACAATCTTTATCCCAAAGTTGTGCTACCAATGCCAGTAAAGAAAAATAAGAAAAATAACCTCTACTGAAATAAAATGTGTTAGACAAATGACAGGAATCAGCCTGAGAGTTCTTTAACATGTACACTCATGACCTTCAGTTTTTTGCTGTTATTCAAGAGGGTTGGCTAAACAACGAATTTCACTTTCCAGAGACCAAGGAGGGGAAAGCCACAAAAAGATCCATGGATTAAGAAATAACAATCCCACTGCCTGCAGCAGATTTCCAACCAGGGACTTTCTTATTCAGAAACTGATATCTTACCTCTAGACCACCCAGCAGATAAACTCATTTTGAGCAAGGTTGCAGACTCTTCTTACACAAAGGAAGAAAAAGTAAGTTGTTACAAGATCATTAAATCCATTGCCTCTCAACTCAAGACTGATAGGATGCTATGGAAGAAAAATTATTATCTATTGTGTATAGCTTTATTTTTCTATCTGAATATAAGTTATCTTTCATTTCTATAGCAAAACATGAGCTGATGACAATCAGTTACCCATATATGATAGAACCTAAACCAAGTGAGTAGATATTAAAGAGGGAATGCAAAATCCAGCCCCAGAAATTGTTGTGATAAAAAAGGACTAGTTTGGTTCAAAAATTTTTATGATGCAGTTTCACTGTTAAACACAGTGAACAACAAATATCCGAGCAGGCAGCAAGGAAGAAGATATACAAAACAATAGATAACAAGGATTTTAGATGCAATATATTTTTAGAAAAATAATTACAGAAAAGTAAACTTGTTAGATGCAAATAACTCTCATTTCAAGGGCTGATAACTTTAACCCTAAATAGTAAACAAAAATCCAATGCCCCTAGAGGCTGATAAGCTCATATAGAAGAAAAATGATCATTTATTGTGTTCTAATAACTTTTATTTTTCTATTTGAATATAACTTCCTACATGGGGCAAAATACAATGGGGCAAAATACAATGCGAGTCTTGTGCAAAGTCTTATGCTTAATAGCAAAGACTGTCAGACATGGAGAGTCTAAAATTTCTGCCCTTCGTGCCATCACTTGAAGAAACAATAGATAGACAGTAGATAATAATGTTAAGAGTATCAATTAAAACTAAGAGCTGCTTTTTATAATTATGATGATGATAATGATGACAAATTGAACATTATTCACAAAAGTGATGTGTTAATATCTGTCATGACAACAACTGTTTCCTTACAATGCTTGCTATATGACATTTCTCAAGTGCCTGCCAAATGTCTGCATCAGAATAACTGTGAAAAGGGTCAAGGTTGTACCTCTTCTACCTTTTAGCTCCCAGTGGAGCATAGGTCTTCAACAAACACTTTCCAAGTTGTTCTGTTTTTTGCAATTCTTTTAAGATCATTCCATGTCTTCCCCATCATCTTCATCTCTGCTTCAATCTGTCTTCTCCAAGAATTCCTTGGTCTTCCTCTTTGTCTTTTCCCCTGGGGATTCCAAAAAAGGGCCTGTTGTGTAATACTCTCAGTTGGTTTCCGTAGTGTGTGTCCTATCCATCGCCATCGTCTTCGCTGTATTTCTTTATCCACTGGTATTTGACCGGTACATTTCCATAATTCCACGTTTGTGACTTTGTCCTGCCATTTCCATCCCTTTATTCTGCGCAAGCATCCATTAATGAAAGTCTGTACCTTCGTGATTGTCAATTTTGTTATTCTCCATGTTTCACAGCCATATAATAGAACCGACTTAACATTGGAGTTGAAAATTTGTATTTTTGTATTTAGCCTAATTTCTTTGGATTTCCATATGTTTCCCAGTGCAATGAAAGCTCCTCTTGCTTTTGATATCCTTATTTTGGTATCGTTTTCTGTTCCTCCCTCTTTATCTATATTACTGCCCAGATATATATAAGATTGTACGTCTAGTAGAGGTATTTCTCCTAGTTTTATTTGGTTATTGCCAACTGCATTAATTCTCATAATGTTGGTCTTATCTCTATTAATCTTTAGTCCTAGCTGTTGTGATCTCTCATCTAATATACTCATTTTATCTTGCATCTGTTGGTGGCTGTGTGATAGGAGAGCTATGTCATCAGCAAAGTCTAAATCATCAAGTTGTTTGGTCAGTGACCACTGGATCCCATTTCTGTTGTTTTGAGTTATTTTCATAATCCAATCTATGGCCAGTAGAAAGAGAAATGGAGACAGAAGGCATCCTTGCCTTACTCCTGTTCTTATTTCAAATGCTTCTGTAAGCTGTCCTTCATGCACCACACTACATTTTGTTCCTTCATACATTGTTTTTATCAGGTTAATAAACTTTATGGGGATTCCATAATGACTCAGCAACTTCCAAAGCATTCTTCTGTCTAAACTATCAAATGCCTTTTCGTAATCTATGAATCCAATATAAAGTGGGGATTTTAGTTCTAAACTTTGTTCAACTATTATACGTAGAGTAGTTATTTGATCAGCACATGATCTGTTCTTCCTAAAACCTGCTTGTTCATCTCTCAAGTGTTTCTCTATAGCCTCTTTTAGTCTCTCCAGAATGATTCTGCCTAATATTTTTCCTGGCACTGATAGTAGCATAATTCCCCTATAATTTGTGCACTCCTGTAAACTTCCTTTCTTTGGTAGTTTGATCATATAACCTTCTCTCCAGTCTTTAGGTATTTCTTCCCTCTCCCAAATTTTATCCAATAGATTATGTAACATCTTGGTAGAGGTGATAATATCTGCTTTGATGGCTTCCGAAGGAATTTCATCTGGTCCTGTGGCTTTACCATCTTTTAACAGTTTGATGGCTTTCATTATTTCTTCTTTGCTTGGTTTTCCGCAGTTAACGTGTAATTCTTCTTCTGCTGGTAGTATATCTGGAGGATTATTTGAGCCAGGTCTGTTCAAAAGTTCTTCAAAGTGCTCCTTCCATCTCTCCATTTGTTCCTTTATATTACTAAGCAGATTTCCTTTCTTATCTTTGATAAAGGCGTTGATCTGTTTGTATTTTCCACCTAATTTCTTTGTGCTGTTGTACAGTTCTTTCATATTCCCTTTATTTGCTGCTTCTTCTGCCTCTTTAGCTAATTCATCTATATATTTCCTCTTATCCCTTTTAATGCATCTTCTCACTTCTTTGTTCACCTCTGTGTAAGCTTCCTGTGTCTTGGCTTTATTACTTCTTGTTTTGCTTTTATTTATGTCTGCTTTCTTGTTCTTTCTTTCTTTAATTTTATCCAGGGTCTCTGCTGTCATCCATGCCTTATTCTGGCGTTCTCTTTTCCCAGTGTTTCTTCGCATGTCTCTTTCCATATATTTTTTACCTGTTTCCAATGATCTTCTATATTTATTGTATTTTCTAGTTGTTGGAGGACTTGGTATTTGTTTGATATTGTGACTGCGAATTTATCTTTAATTCCTTGTTCTTTAAGAAAACCCTACATTGAAATACGTTCTGCCCTTATTCGTTGTAGTATACCTTTTTAATTTAATTTTAAGTTTGGCTAACAGAAGATGATGATCAGAAGCTATATCTGCCCCTCTATATACTTTTACATCCTGTAAGGATGACTTAAACTTATTATTAATACATATGTGATCAATTTGATTTTCCGTTCTATGATCTGGTGACACCCATGTAGCTTTGTGTATTCTTTTATGTTGGAATATTGTTCCTCCTAGGCTCATTTGATTAAGGGCGCAGAAATTCACAAATATCTCTCCATTCTCGTTTATATCTCCAAGTCCATGTTTTCCCATAATCTCTTCAAAGCCTCTGTTGTCTGATCCTACCTTAGCATTTAGGTCTCCCATCAAGATTATAATATCCTTGGCTCGTCTTGCATCCATCTGGCATTGTAGCTGTTTATAAAAATCATCTTTAACTGAGTCATCTTTATCGTTAAATAAGAAATTGTTGTGATAAAAAAGGACTAGTTTGGTTCAAAAATTTTTATGATGCAGTTTCACTGTTAAACACAGTGAACAACAAATATCCGAGCAGGCAGCAAGGAAGAAGATATACAAAACAATAGATAACAAGGATTTTAGATGCAATATATTTTTAGAAAAATAATTACAGAAAAGTAAACTTGTTAGATGCAAATAACTCTCATTTCAAGGGCTGATAACTTTAACCCTAAATAGTAAACAAAAATCCAATGCCCCTAGAGGCTGATAAGCTCATATAGAAGAAAAATGATCATTTATTGTGTTCTAATAACTTTTATTTTTCTATTTGAATATAACTTCCTACATGGGGCAAAATACAATGGGGCAAAATACAATGCGAGTCTTGTGCAAAGTCTTATGCTTAATAGCAAAGACTGTCAGACATGGAGAGTCTAAAATTTCTGCCCTTCGTGCCATCACTTGAAGAAACAATAGATAGACAGTAGATAATAATGTTAAGAGTATCAATTAAAACTAAGAGCTGCTTTTTATAATTATGATGATGATAATGATGACAAATTGAACATTATTCACAAAAGTGATGTGTTAATATCTGTCATGACAACAACTGTTTCCTTACAATGCTTGCTATATGACATTTCTCAAGTGCCTGCCAAATGTCTGCATCAGAATAACTGTGAAAAGGGTCAAGGTTGTACCTCTTCTACCTTTTAGCTCCCAGTGGAGCATAGGTCTTCAACAAACACTTTCCAAGTTGTTCTGTTTTTTGCAATTCTTTTAAGATCATTCCATGTCTTCCCCATCATCTTCATCTCTGCTTCAATCTGTCTTCTCCAAGAATTCCTTGGTCTTCCTCTTTGTCTTTTCCCCTGGGGATTCCAAAAAAGGGCCTGTTGTGTAATACTCTCAGTTGGTTTCCGTAGTGTGTGTCCTATCCATCGCCATCGTCTTCGCTGTATTTCTTTATCCACTGGTATTTGACCGGTACATTTCCATAATTCCACGTTTGTGACTTTGTCCTGCCATTTCCATCCCTTTATTCTGCGCAAGCATCCATTAATGAAAGTCTGTACCTTCGTGATTGTCAATTTTGTTATTCTCCATGTTTCACAGCCATATAATAGAACCGACTTAACATTGGAGTTGAAAATTTGTATTTTTGTATTTAGCCTAATTTCTTTGGATTTCCATATGTTTCCCAGTGCAATGAAAGCTCCTCTTGCTTTTGATATCCTTATTTTGGTATCGTTTTCTGTTCCTCCCTCTTTATCTATATTACTGCCCAGATATATATAAGATTGTACGTCTAGTAGAGGTATTTCTCCTAGTTTTATTTGGTTATTGCCAACTGCATTAATTCTCATAATGTTGGTCTTATCTCTATTAATCTTTAGTCCTAGCTGTTGTGATCTCTCATCTAATATACTCATTTTATCTTGCATCTGTTGGTGGCTGTGTGATAGGAGAGCTATGTCATCAGCAAAGTCTAAATCATCAAGTTGTTTGGTCAGTGACCACTGGATCCCATTTCTGTTGTTTTGAGTTATTTTCATAATCCAATCTATGGCCAGTAGAAAGAGAAATGGAGACAGAAGGCATCCTTGCCTTACTCCTGTTCTTATTTCAAATGCTTCTGTAAGCTGTCCTTCATGCACCACACTACATTTTGTTCCTTCATACATTGTTTTTATCAGGTTAATAAACTTTATGGGGATTCCATAATGACTCAGCAACTTCCAAAGCATTCTTCTGTCTAAACTATCAAATGCCTTTTCGTAATCTATGAATCCAATATAAAGTGGGGATTTTAGTTCTAAACTTTGTTCAACTATTATACGTAGAGTAGTTATTTGATCAGCACATGATCTGTTCTTCCTAAAACCTGCTTGTTCATCTCTCAAGTGTTTCTCTATAGCCTCTTTTAGTCTCTCCAGAATGATTCTGCCTAATATTTTTCCTGGCACTGATAGTAGCATAATTCCCCTATAATTTGTGCACTCCTGTAAACTTCCTTTCTTTGGTAGTTTGATCATATAACCTTCTCTCCAGTCTTTAGGTATTTCTTCCCTCTCCCAAATTTTATCCAATAGATTATGTAACATCTTGGTAGAGGTGATAATATCTGCTTTGATGGCTTCCGAAGGAATTTCATCTGGTCCTGTGGCTTTACCATCTTTTAACAGTTTGATGGCTTTCATTATTTCTTCTTTGCTTGGTTTTCCGCAGTTAACGTGTAATTCTTCTTCTGCTGGTAGTATATCTGGAGGATTATTTGAGCCAGGTCTGTTCAAAAGTTCTTCAAAGTGCTCCTTCCATCTCTCCATTTGTTCCTTTATATTACTAAGCAGATTTCCTTTCTTATCTTTGATAAAGGCGTTGATCTGTTTGTATTTTCCACCTAATTTCTTTGTGCTGTTGTACAGTTCTTTCATATTCCCTTTATTTGCTGCTTCTTCTGCCTCTTTAGCTAATTCATCTATATATTTCCTCTTATCCCTTTTAATGCATCTTCTCACTTCTTTGTTCACCTCTGTGTAAGCTTCCTGTGTCTTGGCTTTATTACTTCTTGTTTTGCTTTTATTTATGTCTGCTTTCTTGTTCTTTCTTTCTTTAATTTTATCCAGGGTCTCTGCTGTCATCCATGCCTTATTCTGGCGTTCTCTTTTCCCCAGTGTTTCTTCGCATGTCTCTTTCCATATATTTTTTACCTGTTTCCAATGATCTTCTATATTTATTGTATTTTCTAGTTGTTGGAGGACTTGGTATTTGTTTGATATTGTGACTGCGAATTTATCTTTAATTCCTTGTTCTTTAAGAAACCCTACATTGAAATACGTTCTGCCCTTATTCGTTGTAGTATACCTTTTTAATTTAATTTTAAGTTTGGCTAACAGAAGATGATGATCAGAAGCTATATCTGCCCCTCTATATACTTTTACATCCTGTAAGGATGACTTAAACTTATTATTAATACATATGTGATCAATTTGATTTTCCGTTCTATGATCTGGTGACACCCATGTAGCTTTGTGTATTCTTTTATGTTGGAATATTGTTCCTCCTAGGCTCATTTGATTAAGGGCGCAGAAATTCACAAATATCTCTCCATTCTCGTTTATATCTCCAAGTCCATGTTTTCCCATAATCTCTTCAAAGCCTCTGTTGTCTGATCCTACCTTAGCATTTAGGTCTCCCATCAAGATTATAATATCCTTGGCTCGTCTTGCATCCATCTGGCATTGTAGCTGTTTATAAAAATCATCTTTAACTGAGTCATCTTTATCGTTAAATAAGAAATTGTTGTGATAAAAAAGGACTAGTTTGGTTCAAAAATTTTTATGATGCAGTTTCACTGTTAAACACAGTGAACAACAAATATCCGAGCAGGCAGCAAGGAAGAAGATATACAAAACAATAGATAACAAGGATTTTAGATGCAATATATTTTTAGAAAAATAATTACAGAAAAGTAAACTTGTTAGATGCAAATAACTCTCATTTCAAGGGCTGATAACTTTAACCCTAAATAGTAAACAAAAATCCAATGCCCCTAGAGGCTGATAAGCTCATATAGAAGAAAAATGATCATTTATTGTGTTCTAATAACTTTTATTTTTCTATTTGAATATAACTTCCTACATGGGGCAAAATACAATGGGGCAAAATACAATGCGAGTCTTGTGCAAAGTCTTATGCTTAATAGCAAAGACTGTCAGACATGGAGAGTCTAAAATTTCTGCCCTTCGTGCCATCACTTGAAGAAACAATAGATAGACAGTAGATAATAATGTTAAGAGTATCAATTAAAACTAAGAGCTGCTTTTTATAATTATGATGATGATAATGATGACAAATTGAACATTATTCACAAAAGTGATGTGTTAATATCTGTCATGACAACAACTGTTTCCTTACAATGCTTGCTATATGACATTTCTCAAGTGCCTGCCAAATGTCTGCATCAGAATAACTGTGAAAAGGGTCAAGGTTGTACCTCTTCTACCTTTTAGCTCCCAGTGGAGCATAGGTCTTCAACAAACACTTTCCAAGTTGTTCTGTTTTTTGCAATTCTTTTAAGATCATTCCATGTCTTCCCCATCATCTTCATCTCTGCTTCAATCTGTCTTCTCCAAGAATTCCTTGGTCTTCCTCTTTGTCTTTTCCCCTGGGGATTCCAAAAAAGGGCCTGTTGTGTAATACTCTCAGTTGGTTTCCGTAGTGTGTGTCCTATCCATCGCCATCGTCTTCGCTGTATTTCTTTATCCACTGGTATTTGACCGGTACATTTCCATAATTCCACGTTTGTGACTTTGTCCTGCCATTTCCATCCCTTTATTCTGCGCAAGCATCCATTAATGAAAGTCTGTACCTTCGTGATTGTCAATTTTGTTATTCTCCATGTTTCACAGCCATATAATAGAACCGACTTAACATTGGAGTTGAAAATTTGTATTTTTGTATTTAGCCTAATTTCTTTGGATTTCCATATGTTTCCCAGTGCAATGAAAGCTCCTCTTGCTTTTGATATCCTTATTTTGGTATCGTTTTCTGTTCCTCCCTCTTTATCTATATTACTGCCCAGATATATATAAGATTGTACGTCTAGTAGAGGTATTTCTCCTAGTTTTATTTGGTTATTGCCAACTGCATTAATTCTCATAATGTTGGTCTTATCTCTATTAATCTTTAGTCCTAGCTGTTGTGATCTCTCATCTAATATACTCATTTTATCTTGCATCTGTTGGTGGCTGTGTGATAGGAGAGCTATGTCATCAGCAAAGTCTAAATCATCAAGTTGTTTGGTCAGTGACCACTGGATCCCATTTCTGTTGTTTTGAGTTATTTTCATAATCCAATCTATGGCCAGTAGAAAGAGAAATGGAGACAGAAGGCATCCTTGCCTTACTCCTGTTCTTATTTCAAATGCTTCTGTAAGCTGTCCTTCATGCACCACACTACATTTTGTTCCTTCATACATTGTTTTTATCAGGTTAATAAACTTTATGGGGATTCCATAATGACTCAGCAACTTCCAAAGCATTCTTCTGTCTAAACTATCAAATGCCTTTTCGTAATCTATGAATCCAATATAAAGTGGGGATTTTAGTTCTAAACTTTGTTCAACTATTATACGTAGAGTAGTTATTTGATCAGCACATGATCTGTTCTTCCTAAAACCTGCTTGTTCATCTCTCAAGTGTTTCTCTATAGCCTCTTTTAGTCTCTCCAGAATGATTCTGCCTAATATTTTTCCTGGCACTGATAGTAGCATAATTCCCCTATAATTTGTGCACTCCTGTAAACTTCCTTTCTTTGGTAGTTTGATCATATAACCTTCTCTCCAGTCTTTAGGTATTTCTTCCCTCTCCCAAATTTTATCCAATAGATTATGTAACATCTTGGTAGAGGTGATAATATCTGCTTTGATGGCTTCCGAAGGAATTTCATCTGGTCCTGTGGCTTTACCATCTTTTAACAGTTTGATGGCTTTCATTATTTCTTCTTTGCTTGGTTTTCCGCAGTTAACGTGTAATTCTTCTTCTGCTGGTAGTATATCTGGAGGATTATTTGAGCCAGGTCTGTTCAAAAGTTCTTCAAAGTGCTCCTTCCATCTCTCCATTTGTTCCTTTATATTACTAAGCAGATTTCCTTTCTTATCTTTGATAAAGGCGTTGATCTGTTTGTATTTTCCACCTAATTTCTTTGTGCTGTTGTACAGTTCTTTCATATTCCCTTTATTTGCTGCTTCTTCTGCCTCTTTAGCTAATTCATCTATATATTTCCTCTTATCCCTTTTAATGCATCTTCTCACTTCTTTGTTCACCTCTGTGTAAGCTTCCTGTGTCTTGGCTTTATTACTTCTTGTTTTGCTTTTATTTATGTCTGCTTTCTTGTTCTTTCTTTCTTTAATTTTATCCAGGGTCTCTGCTGTCATCCATGCCTTATTCTGGCGTTCTCTTTTCCCCAGTGTTTCTTCGCATGTCTCTTTCCATATATTTTTTACCTGTTTCCAATGATCTTCTATATTTATTGTATTTTCTAGTTGTTGGAGGACTTGGTATTTGTTTGATATTGTGACTGCGAATTTATCTTTAATTCCTTGTTCTTTAAGAAACCCTACATTGAAATACGTTCTGCCCTTATTCGTTGTAGTATACCTTTTTAATTTAATTTTAAGTTTGGCTAACAGAAGATGATGATCAGAAGCTATATCTGCCCCTCTATATACTTTTACATCCTGTAAGGATGACTTAAACTTATTATTAATACATATGTGATCAATTTGATTTTCCGTTCTATGATCTGGTGACACCCATGTAGCTTTGTGTATTCTTTTATGTTGGAATATTGTTCCTCCTAGGCTCATTTGATTAAGGGCGCAGAAATTCACAAATATCTCTCCATTCTCGTTTATATCTCCAAGTCCATGTTTTCCCATAATCTCTTCAAAGCCTCTGTTGTCTGATCCTACCTTAGCATTTAGGTCTCCCATCAAGATTATAATATCCTTGGCTCGTCTTGCATCCATCTGGCATTGTAGCTGTTTATAAAAATCATCTTTAACTGAGTCATCTTTATCGTTAAATAAGAAATTGTTGTGATAAAAAAGGACTAGTTTGGTTCAAAAATTTTTATGATGCAGTTTCACTGTTAAACACAGTGAACAACAAATATCCGAGCAGGCAGCAAGGAAGAAGATATACAAAACAATAGATAACAAGGATTTTAGATGCAATATATTTTTAGAAAAATAATTACAGAAAAGTAAACTTGTTAGATGCAAATAACTCTCATTTCAAGGGCTGATAACTTTAACCCTAAATAGTAAACAAAAATCCAATGCCCCTAGAGGCTGATAAGCTCATATAGAAGAAAAATGATCATTTATTGTGTTCTAATAACTTTTATTTTTCTATTTGAATATAACTTCCTACATGGGGCAAAATACAATGGGGCAAAATACAATGCGAGTCTTGTGCAAAGTCTTATGCTTAATAGCAAAGACTGTCAGACATGGAGAGTCTAAAATTTCTGCCCTTCGTGCCATCACTTGAAGAAACAATAGATAGACAGTAGATAATAATGTTAAGAGTATCAATTAAAACTAAGAGCTGCTTTTTATAATTATGATGATGATAATGATGACAAATTGAACATTATTCACAAAAGTGATGTGTTAATATCTGTCATGACAACAACTGTTTCCTTACAATGCTTGCTATATGACATTTCTCAAGTGCCTGCCAAATGTCTGCATCAGAATAACTGTGAAAAGGGTCAAGGTTGTACCTAGAGGTAATAAAATTAAACAGATATTTTTAAAAAAAATGATATTTACAAATGAAATAACTAGTCTTATAATTTTGCCAAACAAAATGCAAGCAAACTGTAGGAGCATCACATTATCATATCAGCTACTACCTTTACTTTGAAGGTTTCTTAACGTAGATTACCACAAATACCTATCTCTTGCATCTTTGTGTACATCTGGCAAGCATTGGTCCAGCCTTTAACATTACAGTCTCCTCTATTGCCACATCATCCATGTTTGCTTTCTAATTATACCTCTAAAATAATCTTCTCCATGATGATGATAATACTATACCTCTTTATGCTATAAATATTTCAATTAATTAAATATTCAATGATTCTCTATATTCTTACTCAATTCCACGTCTTCCTCCTTATCTTTATCTAGCTTGCCACAATGGAACTTGGCTCTCATGGCTGTTACTCTAAAGATTTCTCTACTCTGTTGTGAGATGTCCAAGTTCTGCAGCAGTCAATTCCAGCTCATCTGTAATATCTTGCACCCACCCTTTTCTTGATCCTCTACTCTTCCCTATACCTGGTACTATGCCCTCCATAATTATCTTCTCTAGGCCTTTATGTTGTTTTATGTGACGAAATATTTTACTTTCTTTGTTTTTAGGTTCGTTATCAACCAGTTCTCTGAAAGTTCTTGCAAAATAGATTTGTCTGTTCTTTTCTCCATCCATGAGATTCTCAGTATTCTTCTGCAGTACTTCTATTCAAAAGCAATAATATTTTTTTCAGCAAACCTGCTGATAGTCCATATTTCATAGCCACACTTTGCTATAGTTCATTCAGAAATTCATACCCACAGAGTCTATTAATTGTCTCGGAAACTGTATGATGAATTTCTGTAATTCTTTTTCATGAAATTTTATTTTTTCACAGACCTGAAGTCGGATTTTTTTCCCTACTCTCATGCACTTAGGAAAGATTTTTGCTTCTTTGAAGTATATAAAATTATGACTTTCTTGGTTGTTCTATTTTTTTAGGATTTTACAATACCCACATTTGTTGTAATCAACTCACCGTTTAAAAAGGAAAATTTCACATGCTCTCCACACAATCTTAGCACCATCACGTGCTCATTGAACCATAACTTATAAGATGCAATTCACTGAGAGGTTTGTTAGAAAATTAACATAATTTACAGTAAAATCTAATGTTTAGAGCACATGGGTTGATATTTTCCTAAAATTATATAACAAAAAACGATATGTGCAAAATTCAGACTACCTTTGTACTTAAATGTTACAAAATCTTAAGGTTGGTGAAAAAATAAGATTTCATGAAAAAAAAAATGAAAGAAATTCATCAGTTTCCGAGATAATTGATAAACTCTGTGGGCACGAATTTCTGAACGAACTATATGTGAAATATACAGGCTCTTAAAATTCTTAGTTTAGTTCCTAGTCATATGTTGTACTGTTAATTTAATTTATTATAGCTATGTTGCCATCACATTTCTGCCAACTCTGGTTTCATCATAAACACTTATTCACTCTTACTTCAACAATATGTAATTATAATTATGGAAATATACCAGTCAAATAACAGTGGATAAAGAGATACAGCAAAGACGATGGTGCTGGATAGGACACACACTGTGGAAGCCAACTGAGAGTGTTACACAACAGGCCCTTTTTTTTGAATCCCCAGGGGAAAAGACAAAGAGGAAGACCAAGGAATTCTTGGAGAAGACAGATAGAAGCAGAGATAAAGATGATGGGGAAGACATGGAATGATCGTAAAAGAATGGCAAGAAACAGAACGACTTGGAAAGTGTTTGTTGAAGACCAATGCTCCACGGGAGGTGAAAGGTAAAAGAAGAAGAAACTTCAACAATAATTCATATTTTTCAAGTTACTGGAAAGACAAATTAGAATTTAAGAAATTTTACTTAAACTTTAGGCTAGACTTTAAAGTGGAATTGCATCACTGCAAGGGGGTATTCCCAAATCTGCACAACAACCAACAAAGTGCTCATCCTGGTCATTCATACTGTTCTAGTGAGCATGTTGTGTTCTGCAAAAAGGCATGCAGCTCAAGCACACTTCCAGGTCACTGTAAGGGTCACTGTGGACAGCAAGACCTTCATGCACTTTGTACAAAATCTATGTCGTGATCAGTGAGCTAGCCCTAAGAATTGCAGCTCCAATAAATGAAGTCAGGTCTCCACTTTAGTGAAATACTTGATCAGAGAGCAGTTCAGATGGTGGCAAATTTGCAGTAAACATACCAAAAGACTTGCATTTTTATTTTGTTCTGATAGGAATTTCAAACATCAATGATTATTTCAGCAATTACTTAACTGTGGTTTATAGATTCTACAAAGAGACTAAAGACAATCTGTATTTCAGGGTTATCTCAGAAGGTCAGAGTTTATCATTTACCTCATAGTGAGTTGTACAGGTTGCAAGGGAATGATGTCACCTGTCAGCTCTTAGATTGAAAGTGGTTGGTGGCTCATAGTTATTTGTGCCAAGATCAGCAATTCAAAGCTACCTACATACTACACTCCAATACATAGTGCCCCTAGTAACAAATTAACCAGTCTGGCTAAATGTATAGGGATCATGAGAGATGACAACTAACACTCACCAATGCAATGCAGAAGAAGGATGTATTAAAATGAATGATGTAAAGATTGCATCCTGATACAAACCACAGTAAAACATATATATACACTTAATTTTCTTTCATGGGCTGAAAACGAAGGGAAATAATCATTGTGAGAACAATGAAGAGAAATAGTCATTGGGAGAACAATAAAGAGAAACAATCATTAGAAGAACAATGAAGAGAAATAATTAATGGAAGAACAATGAAGAGAAATAGTTTTTGGGAAAACAATGAAGAGAGATAGTCATTAGACGAACAATAAAGAGAAATAATTATTGGAAGAACAATGAAGAGTAATAATTATTAGAAGAACAATGAAGAGTCATTGGGAGAACAATAAAGAGAAATAGTCATTGGATGTATTTCCAGCACATTCTTCTTATAAAGCTCAACACATATTCTTGTTTAGATTCGTCTCTTATTTTCTTCTTCTTATTATTCTTTTCTTCCTCATTTGCTTTTCAGCAGCGAAGTAAAAGTAAAGAGCCCCATCATGCCAAGTATAGGGAATATGGTGTTAGTGACCATAAATTTTACAGACCTTCAGCACATGATTTTTGGGGTAATGTGATCGGTATTATGCCCATGCCGCTTTACTTTGCCAGAAAAAAATTTGGTACCCATTTAAGGCTGGGTGAACCCAGAAGCCATCGGTTGGGATTGAACCCTACCTCTTGTCCTTTCTTTCAGCAGCAAAGGGAGATATAATTTGTGGCTTTTTGCTCTTCTCTTTGCCTCTGCCACTGGTATGTTTCCTTGTGTTTCTAATATTCTGTCAATTCATCTTTTTCGTGTTTGGCCCTTGGGTCTGGTGTTCTCGCAACGTTTATTGAAAGCTCATCATGTTTTGATCTTTCTGCCTTTGTCACATGGCCAGACCATTTTATCTGTTATTTCTTTATATATTCATGGTGGGGGTTATTCCTAGCTTCTTTCTCAGTTCTTCATTTCAGATCTTATCTCTCAGGTTGTTTTCTGTCATTCGTCAACGTTGGGATGAAGATTGTATTGTATCATACTGTTCTAGTGAGCATGTTGTCTTCTGCAAAAAGGCATGCAGATCAAGCACACTTCCAGGTCACTGTAATGGTTACTGTGGACAGCAGAGTGTCCGTTTTGCCTCGAGTTATTTCCTTGTTGGACAATAATGGTGATAGCTGTCCAATGATTTGATAAGCTTTGTTTCATCTTGAGTCTATTTCTGCTGTTTTTTAAATTCCTTTACTTGTTTTAGCTGTCTGCCATCTATAGTTATGTTGATGTTCTGTTTCTCTTTTGTGATAGTCATGACTTCTGTTTTGTTCATGTTGCTTTTCATATTGTATTTTGGGCTTGTGCTGTTGAGTCTATTTAAGTATTCTTGCAGGTCTTCTATTTTTCCATCTATTAGTGCCTGATCATCTGCAAATAGAAGCTCATTGATCTCTTCTGTCTCTGATGGGATGGCTAACTTCTATAAATATAGTCCATGTATGTAATAAACAGTGGGGGGGGGGGTTAAATACGTAACCCTGTCTTACACCTGACCTAACTTTAAAATGGTCTGCGGAACTTGTTGATGTTTTGACTGTGTAGCTACTGTTGATGTAGAGACTTTTAATAAGGTTGGTTAGATGTTGGCTTACTCCGTATGTTGTTAGTATCTACCACAGTTTTTCTCTGTTTACTCGGTCAAATGCTCTTTCCTGGTCAATGAAAGCTATGTACATAATTTGATTGCGTTTTGTCATCTTTTCTGCTTGCAGTTTAAGGTGATTAGACCGTCAGTTCATCCTGTTTTTTTCCCGAATCCCATTTGAGAATCACTTAACTGTAGTTCTATTATTGGTCTCAGCCTTTTTTCCACAATTTTGGCTTATAACTTTCCTGTATGGCTGAGAAGACATATACTTCTATATCAATTACAGTCTCTCTTGCTACCTTTATTTTTCCATATTGGTATGATTATTGACTGTTGCCAGATTTTGCCAGGGGCTTTTTGTTGGTGCCATGCTGCATTGAATATTCTGTGCAACCATGTAACTCCAGTTTCTTCTGCTGCTGTGATTATTTCTACTGGTATGTTATTTATCCCTGGTGCTTTATTTCTTGGTGCATATTTGATTATTTCTTCGATATCCTCTTTCATGGTGTTGGGTTCAGTGTTTGTGCATTCTTACATGGTTTTTGTAGTGTTATTGGTAGTTGGTGCTGTTCAACAGGTCTTCAAAATATTCTTTCCATCCCTGTTGCATATGTTGGTTATTTGATATTGGCTGTCTGTCATTGTTATTTATGAGCTCAGTAGATTTTTAGTTTTCTTTTCTTGCTCTTGTGGCTTTTACTGCTTTGTAGAAATCTCTTGTGGCTGTCTTGAAGTCCCTGCTCATATTTTGTTTGAATTCTGTCCATGTGTTTTGCTTAGCTCTTTCCATCAAAATTTTAACTTTTTTCTGAACTAAGAAATATTTTTCATATTCTTCTTGGTTCTTATTCTCCCTCTAATTTTTAAACAGTTTCTTCTTTTCTTTAACTGCTTCTCTGATTGCTTCGTTCCGCCATGGGGTGCTCTTTTTCCCTTCTTTTGTCCTTAGTTTCATTGCACATACTTTTTTTGAGATGTTGATTACTGCTTTCTAAAACTGCTTCCACTCTTCTTCTACTGTGCATACTTCATTAGAGAGTTTCTTGAATTTCTCTGCTAGTTGTTCTTCTAGGGTTTTTCTTGATTCTTGATCTTTTAACTATTAATTTTTATTGTCTGTTCTTTTTGCTTCTTTTGCTTCTTTTGCTTGTTTGTGTATTTTCTCTTTGTTTTTGGCTGTCTGAGTGTAATCATAACCATTTTATGGGCCATGTTGTCTGTGATATTAGGGATAGCTTTACTGTCAGTTACTCTTTTCTTGTTCTGTTTTCTTGTTAGTATAAAATCTATCTGGCTTCTGCATGTTTTGTCATTCCACTTGTACCAGGTGTATACTTGCAACTCTCTGTGTTTGAGGAATGTGATGATGATAAACCAATAATTTTGATTACATAATTCAGCAGTCTGCTTACATTTTCATTTATTTCAGCTGTCTTATCACCAAAGGATCCCAGGATACTTCTATTCTCACTTTTGCATTTCCCAAGCCATCCATTAAAATATCCCATCACTTAACATTTCATTGCTTTCATCAGTCTCAAATCTGTTTGGTTGAAATGTAATCTTTCCATCTATGTTTGAGATTCTAATGACTAACAGATGAGTACAAAAAGAAGTAATTATCAGAAAAAGTTTTGCTACATTTCCTAAAATATTTTTTCAAGCAATATTATTATATGTTAAACACAGAAGGAAATCGAACAAACCTGAGGTTTCCCACAAACAGCACAGGGTCTTGGGGAATGATGGACAATCTTGATCTTAACTCATCCAATGGAATTTTGGTTAAGTCAAGGCCATCTATTAATATTTTTCCAGCCTCCAACTCAGCCAAGCGAAACAATGCAGCTGTTAGTGATGTTTTTCCTGCATGGATCCAAATAAAACATCATATCAATACAATTCTGAAATAACAATATAGCAACAACATAAATATTATTAACATATTACTAGTGTGAATCTGTCTCAAAAAATGACATTTTTGAACAATGTTCCACAAAACTAAATGCTTTGTAAAAGATGTTTCATTGTGTTAATGGGCACCATTTTGTGTAGGTTGTATGTACTGCCAACCTTCGATGCGGAGATGGCACTCAATGATGATGACGTATGTACTATTTTAATATTTCATCTTTCCTACTACATGTGATTTCTATTTATTTGTTTACTTTACAATTTTTTAGACTCTTTTCCTAGATAAAAATCTGTCTAAAATCAAGTTGCTATGTAGTTTTAGTTTGTTTATTTATATATTTTTGTGTTTTATCAAATGTTCAAGCTGAAGGCCCAACTGAGCTGAAACATTATTTTCATTTGTCTTGTCTCTCACCGACATAAACCTATAACCATATAATTCTGTTATCCTTTTTTTCCTTTCATTCTTTCATTTCAATAGCCTGAATTAGCATCCAGGCTTCACATGTAATTCATCATCATCATCATCGAGTGCCTTCTCTGCAACGAAGGTTGGCTACCATGGATCGCCATTCTACTCTGTTTCTTGTTTTGATGGTGCAGGCTGTCATAGATTGACTTGTCCATCTTTTGATGTTACTCGTCCATGTTAGTCTTGGTCTGCCTCTGCCTCTTTTACCTTGTATTTTTCCTTCCAATATTACTTTTAGTAGGCTGTTGTGTCTTTTAACATGCCCCAAAAATTTCATTTGTCTTGTCTTAATTGTATTTAGTAGTTCTCTTTTTATTTTCAGTTGTTTTAAAACTTCATCATTTGTTATCTTTTGTTTCCATCCAATTCTACCTATTCTATAAATCCACATTTCAAAGGCTTCAATTTTCTGTTCTAGCTATTTTTAATTCGTTCTTAATACAGTAGTTAGAATTTCTCTCCATGGCTTTCTTTGGAGTGTTACGTGATGAGGCTCCAATCTCTTTCATGGTGGTCTGCCATATTCGTCTTTCGTGTTCTGAATATGCCTCTTGTGTACCACACACTTTGTTGTTTTCGCCTTCTGGGCCGTTGATCATTTTCAATTCCTCCGCCCCATCCACCGACACAGACTTTTTATATTTGGGTTGAACATACCCGACGGTGCCATTTTTTTGTCGAACCATGTGCTTGACTATTGAACCGCGAACACATGACACAAAGAAGAATAAATCATATTCCACTTAAATATCGGTAATCACAGTTTATCCATACGTCCGAAATAAAACATACTCCAAACGGGGAATAACAACACATAATTTCATAACTTGACTGTCACGAAAATCATTTAAATATATCGGCAAGAGCCGAAATATCAACATGACTGCACATAGCCGCCATGACACTGGAATCACATGTAATTAGCAACCTGAAAATACAGGCCCTGAGTGTAAAACTGCATCCACAAATTTATTTTGAAATCAAATTAATATTTTAGATAACTATTTATACAGATATCACTGTTGCATAGAGCATCTACCAGTTCACAAAGTAATATCTTTAAATTTTATATCGAGTGATTAGGCCTTTGTTGTTTGAGATTTATACTTAAAGGGATTAGGTGATCTAGAGGTAAGAAATCAGCCTTTAAGCAGGAAGATCCCTGGTTCAAATCCTGCCACAGATGATGGCAATTTTTCACTTCGAATCCACTGATTCCTCATGGCTGTACCCTTCACTAGTTTCTGGGTAGTGAGATATGATGTCATGCCTTTTTGGACCATGGCAAAAAAAATAGGACATTTTATGAGTACTTTTACACACTTAGAACCCTTGGCAGATACAAGTTGAAAAGAGCCAAAATGGTCATGGCCCATGCAAACATTGTTAATCAAATCAACCCATGCTGAAGATGGAAGTGTCAGGTCTAAAGGTCAGATATTGCAGATTTGCCATAAACTGGCATCACAACACATCCTAGCCCATTTAATTGATGAATACTAAGAAGTAGAAAAATACTCTAAGGGTAGGAAAGACTGATCATCTAAACTGAGTATCCATCTATTAAAGTTAGATAATAAAGTAGATCACATGTTAAAGTTCAGCACATAAAAGAAATTTGGCAGTTACAAATAAAAAGAACAAAATGTATGTCAACAGGTAAGGAACATTTTTAAAGTTAACAAAATAATTTTCTTGTAATTAAATCTTTAGCATGTTGCACTCTCTGTGGTGAGAAAAGGATATCTGGCTAAACAAGAAATCAACTGACAATCTCATAGTATAAATCAATAGACTAAGCTTAAAAAGGAAATAGATTAGAGGTTTCTGACAAATAATGACAAATCCATCAATAATTGTTATCCTGGCTGTCAGACTGTCTCACTCATGTTGAAGGACAGACATTCTTACCTGCTCCTGACCTTCCCACAATTCCAATTTTCTCATGAGATTCAACTTCAAATGTAATGTCCTTTAGGGCCAAAGATGTGCCACTCCTGTAGCGCAGTCTGACTCCATTGAAAGTTATTGCTCCTGTCTTAGGCCAATCGGAAGAAAGTTTGCTGCTTGCTGCATCAACAGTAGGTTCTTTTTCCTTCATCTGCAAAGATTCAGTTAAGTGCACACGATTTTTAAAAGATTGAAGCAAAATCCAAGTTAACAAAATTTATAAATAGGCACCAATAAAATTGATTGACTAGAACGTATGACAAAATATACATAACCTATTCCTTATATGTGTATGACTGGTTGGTTTACTAGTGAGCTGGTTGGTTGGCTGGCTGGCTGATTTGTTGGTTTGTTGGCTGATTTGTTGGTTGATTGGCTGAATTGTTGGTTGGTTGGCTGATTTGTTAGTTGGTTGGCTGATTGGCTGGCTGATTTGTTGGTCACAGGGCTTTGTTTTCTATATAACAATGACTACTTTAGTTTTGCCTTTGAGGACAACTATGCTAGCACTCTGTGATGTTGATTATTATGTGACACGTGGCAATGGGTAAAAAAGTAAAGTAAAGTACCCCCGTCATGCCAAGTGGCGTATAGGGAATATGGTGTTAGTGACCATAAATTTTACAGACCAGCACATGATTTTTGGGGCCCTTTTTGTGGTCATTTTGGAATGTGGTCGGTATTACGCCTATGCCGCTTTACTTTCCAAGAAAAAAATCTGGTACCCATTAAAGGCTGGGTGAACCAGAAGCCATTGGTTGGGATCGAACCCTACCTCTTGTCCTTTGTAGTCCAGTTCACTAACCACTGAGCTATAGTGGCTCCACATGGCAATGGGGGGTTTCCAAAATTATCGCAAAAAACTACATAAAAATTCCCTGTCACTATTGCATATTTTGCTTTTCTAACAAGAAAAAAAACTAATAATAATAATAATTTAATATAACGTTCATCATTCTGTGAAGTTTCACCGCTGACATATGTTCATTTAGGTTAAGAATTTCACAATTTCACATGACATTGCAGGGAGATCATACGGTCTGTTGTTCGATGTGCAACGGGGATAATCCGACGACTAACTGCGTTTCATATGTTCACATTTGAAGTCAAAAACGTTGTTCTAACATCACCCAACGCTATACATTAAAAAAAAAATATGACAATCATCATTTTTAGGAGGACGTGAACTTCCAGTCAATATGGTGGATAGGAGGCAAGAACTGTTAAAGGCTGTCTGAAAAGTGTTCCTTGTTGCAGTTTCCTCATATTCCAAGTCTGGCTAGTTGCAGGAGCTACTGAGTTAGATGCTCTGTGCACACCGTGAGCTGTGCGCTTCATCCGTTTTGATCGTGTTTCAATATTCCGATTGCTTATGATGAATGAAGATATCGTATAACAGGGAACAGATGGCTGTATTCACTTTCTGTGCAGTTTCGCCTTATGTCTTTTGGCATGTGCTGAGACTGCTGTGATGGGGACTACAGCTACCTTTCTTTTTTTGGAAGATGAGATAGTAATTCAGATGATTCCACTGGCATGCGCTGTTGAGCAATTATGGATTTTAGTTGATTTGCAGTGATACTGGGGCCTTCCATAATCATAGAAACTGAACTCACTCCATTAACACATTTACTATTGGTCGTTTCAAAATATTTTGAAGGTGTTTAAAATTCCATATCTCTGCAACCAATTGATTGATAATGCTGAAATTTTGCATATGGTCTTGTGATTTTTTGGTCCCAAGAAGTACATTCATTTCCTCACCAACAAACGTATAGTTTTAAATATTCTTTATTTGAAGTATACAAATTTAAGGCATTTTGGTCAAACCATATATTTGGAGGAATTACCGCTTCATATGAGTGAGTACCCACGGACTTGTCATCTTGAACGTAATGCGCGCCAATTTCCCTGTTTTAAGCACTAAAAAACACATAAAACGCGTCATAGTTATAATTTTATATCCGGTGCATCCCATTTCCTGTCGTTTTGTTGTGATTTATGTGCAACGGCGTATCCTAATTATTGGGTAATTTCGTTAAATTTGTGATCTGTTAGTCAATGGGTAAAAAAGTAAAGTTCCTTACATTGCAATCAGTGGCAATAAAGGTGTATAAATATTTTTGCATAGAAGCTAAGCGTGGAAAACTGTATCGAAGCATCTCAAAGCCAGAAAAGAGAACTATTCACGCATTGGGTATAAGCAAACGCTTTTTCAAACAAGTGCTTAAAGCTAACGGAGTGCCCAGTTCAATCAAGACTAGGACGCTAGGAAGAAAGAAAGTAGTAGATAGTTTTGACAAGGAAGTGATTAGAAGAGCAATTTGTAAAATGTTCGATTCCAAAGAAACTGTGACTTTAAGAAAACTGAAAATTCGACTGAGAGCAGAAAATGACATTGTTGTGTCGAAAACAACATTATGGAGAACTGTTAGAAGCATCGGTTTTACGTTTAGAAAGTACGATAGTGGTAGAAATGTCATCTGCGAGAAGCCGCACTTAGTTTCTATGAGGAGTAAATATTTACGTGAAGTACGGGAAATGCGTAACCAAGGTTATGATATTGTATTTCTAGATGAATCTTGGATAAATTCTCACCACACAAGTGCAAAGGAATGGCAGTTATCAGATGGAAGTATTAAAAGATGTGTACCCACTGGAAAAGGACAGCGTATTATAATGGCACATGCAGGCAGCCGAAAAGAAGGGTTGGTGAAAAATGCAGAACTTATATTCACCTCTAATTATACTGACAACAGGGACTATCACACCGAGATGAATGGCCATATATTTAGAGAGTGGATTGAAAATACTCTTCTTCCAATTCTAGACAGACCATCCTGTCTGGTAATGGACAACGCGTCGTACCACAACGCTGTGGCAGAAGAAGACAAAATTCCTACATCTACCAGTACAAAAGATGTTATAAAGATTTGGCTAAGAAAGGAAGGAATTCCATTTAACGAGGGATTTTTGAAACCTGAATTACTGTCACTTGTTAAGAAATCGCAAAAGACCAAAGTATTCCAAATAGACAAAATCATTCAACAGCATGGTCATACGTGCTTGAGACTGCCCCCTTATCATCCACAATTAAACCCCATTGAACTCGTTTGGGCAAAAATTAAAGGGCAGGTGGCAGCTGAGAATACAAGTTTTAAACTATGCGATATAAAAGGACTGACATATGCTGCTCTATCACAGATTGACAAAGATTTTTGGTGCAAATGTGAAGATCATGTCTTAAAAGAAGAAAATGACTATTGGAAAAAAGATGGACTATCGTTCGTTCAGCCCAGATTAGTAATCAATATGTTAGACTCCTCTGATTCAGAATAAATGAAATAATAATGGACGTTTTTATATGTCCGCATGATCAATCTTTAGCTAAAGTTGATAACGTTTTGAAAATGTAAAGATTCTTGATATGTGTACTGCAGGCATGCAAAGAAACTAAATCACTTTCATATGTCTTGTTTACGTAAAATAATGAAAGTCACATGGAAAGACATAAAACGAACAATGTAGCTCTTTACAGTGAAGAGGATCCCGTGCTTACATCGGACTCTTTAGTCACATGCGTACCCATAAACAATAACTTTGCTTGATATGTCATGCTCGTTATCGCTCGCAACGGATAATTAATTTTTTAAAATGTATTCTTTGTTGTATATTGTTTAAATAGTTTTCATTAATGGAACTGTTTATACGCTGATTTGTTTTAGACCGTCTGTAAAGGCTATAACATTGACATTCTCATAGTATTTTAAAGAAAGTAAACAATAGAAAGTAAACAGTTGATAAACGCCTCCAACTTTCAAGTTGTGTAGAGACGCCTATGTCGAGAAGCTGATTTCAATTAATGTACGGTAAATTATTTTCTCCAGGAGCAAAAAGATCCGTAAATTCACTGAGATCAAAGGAAAGTGCTGCTTCATGATGAAGCATACTTCCTACATCATTAAATTTTGTGAAATCGGTGGGACCTTGGAAAAACAAGGCCAGATGCAAAAAATCAAGTTTGTAAGTGCAGGGAAAGAGGAGATATTTCATGTTAATCGTGAACATTTAGATTTGAAACGACCAATACTAAGCGGTTTAACACACTGGCAGCATCATTTTTTTCAATTTTGTAACAAATTTGAAACAAAAGTGAGAAAATAAATTTAAATTGATCTAAAACACACATTTTATTAGAACAAGTTGTTCACAAAGTTGTAAAAGCAGTAAATAAAGAGAAAATTTATAAGAAAAATGTAACCACAAACATTAACCCTAGATTACGTTACCTATCTGTAGCTGACATGTTCACGATACAAGAGTAAAAATTATTACCACTAAATTGTAACATTAGGTGCTCTAAAAATAGTGTTTTCTTTGAACTTTTTGACACAAAACTGTGTGTTTACACTAGGACAGGCACTGGGAATCAGGATTTCCTGTCTCAGGCTCATTTATGACCTGAATTTGACAACAGGGGTTGGATATGTTACAATGTCTATTGGTACAAATGGTGTATGTCCATCAGTATATTCGGCTACCTCATAATGTTATTCTCTGCATTTTCCGAGTTACAAAGGGTTGTTTGATGTTGGCCGATGTCCAAGGGAATTTCCCTGGTCACAACAGAAAAAGGAAGTCTACCAATTTCTGAAAATTGGCAAATTTTTACACATTATATGAGATGGTATCTCACGAAATTAGAAAAGAAAGAAAGAAATATCCAACAACAATAGAAACAAATCAAACACTCAGAGGTCACCGGAAGTGGTAATTAGGAAAGTAGATGGAGAGGAGAATTTTTGAACATGATAAAATGTCAAATTTTGAAGAATTTTTTGTTTATTAAGTAATTTAATGTTGTAATTTTTACAATGGTATCATAATCTAAGTTTAAAATTCTTGATGACAAAAGTGAGAGTACCTCTGAAGGTGGAGAATATTTGCCTGTGTGGTGAGGGACACATGGCTGCCAATACGAAAAATAGGAAAAGTGATATTCATGCAAAATTCAGTCCCTCAGGATTTCGCTAGAAATATAATGCTGCAATACGTAAATAAACAACAAACAACTGTATTACCAATATACAAGTCAAGACGTGTATATTTTTAAAAAAATTGTTGCTTCCTATATAATTTTTAATATGTCCCA
Organism: Megaustenia siamemsis; assembly: GCA_032433765.1. Taxonomy (NCBI): domain Eukaryota; kingdom Metazoa; phylum Mollusca; class Gastropoda; order Stylommatophora; family Ariophantidae; genus Megaustenia; species Megaustenia siamemsis. The sequence continues at coordinate 15,484,702 of JAVIAB010000108.1, forward strand.
TAAAACTAAGGATGAAAAGCAAAATTTACTGACTGTGGATAACTAGAAAAGATGTATGGAGACAGTAGTTGGACTAACTATTGGCTTTTTAAAAGTCATCAGTGTGACCTTCTAGTGGTGAAGAACAAGAAAAGACCTTAATGCACTCTCAGTAGACACATAGGTGCTCTGTCAGTTTTAGAAGATGGTAAAGTGTCCATGTGTTAATGGTTACAGTACCACACTGGTTATACACATTTTAAAGTTCATAATAATTTCAGCTATCAACAACTTACATCAGTGTACTCCAATATTCGCTGGACAGATGTAAACCTGGCTTCTGTCTCTACTGCTAGACGTGCTGTAAACTGGAACAAGCCAGACATCTGAAAATAAGCACATTTTTTTATGAATTCATTAATTAATTTAACATCCCTGAAACTTACTAAAATAATGGTAAAGAGGGAGCCTCGGTGGCTGAATGGTTAGTGTGCTTACCTCGGTGGCTGAATGGTAAGTGTGCTTACCTCGGTGGCTGAATGGTTAGTGTGCTTACCTCAGTGGCTGAGTGGTTAGTGTGCTTACCTCGGTGGCTGAGTGGTGAGTGTGCTTACCTCGGTGGCTGAGTGGTAAGTGTGCTTACCTCAGTGGCTGAGTGGTTAGTGTGCTTACCTCAGTGGCTGAGTGGTTAGTATGCTTACCTCAAGGCTGAGTGGTTAGTATGCTTACCTCGGTGGTTGAGTGGTTAGTGTGCTTACCTCGGTGGCTGAGTGGTTAGTGTGCTTACCTCGGTGGTTGAGTGGTTAGTGTGCTTACCTTGGTGGCTGAATAGTTAGAGTGCTTACCTCGGTGGCTGAGTGGTTAGAGTGCTTACCTCGGTGGCTGAGTGGTTAGTGTGATCACCACTGTGGCTGAATGGTTAGTGTGTTTACCTCGGTGGCTGAATGATTAGTGTGCTTACCTCGGTGGCTGAGTGGTTAGAGTGCTCACCTTGGTGGCTGAGTGGTTAGAGTGCTCACCTTGGTGGCTGAGTGGTTAGAGTGCTCACCTCAGTGGCTGAATGGTTAGTGTGCTTACCTTGGTGGCTGAGTGGTTAGTGTGCTTACCTCAGTGGTTGAGTGGTTAGTGTGCTTACCTCGGTGGCCTAGTGGTTAGTGTGCTTACCTCGGTGGGTGAGTTGTTAATGTGCTTACCAAAGTGGCTGAGTGGTTAGAGTGCTTACCTCAGTGGCTGAATGGTTAGAGTGCTTACCTCAGTGGCTGAGTGGTTAGAGTGCTTACCTCAGTGGTTGAATGGTTAGAGTGCTTACCTCTGTGGCTGAGTGGTTAGAGTGCTTACCTCGGTGGCTGAATGGTTAGAGTGTTCACCTCGGTGGCTGAGTGGTTAGTGTGCTTACCTTGGTGGCTGAGTGGTTAGTGTGCTCACTTCCTGATCACAAGAGTGTGGGTTCAATCCCCAAATGTGGCAGATTTTTTTTGTCAGACCAACAAGGCTCCAGGGTTCGTCCATTCTCTACAACTGAGTATCAGACATTTCTCTGGGAAGGAAAGGTGGCCTGGCATGATACCGGCAACACCACCCACAAATTTGCTGTGGTCATGGAAAAATATGGTCACTAAAACCATATTCCCCATAAGCCTAGCAAGGCAAGGGAGGTAACCTTTAACTTACTATACAACACAAAATTTGAAATTGGTTGGAGCCAAATTTAACAATAAAACACACTTGAAAAATTAAACGTTGCAATTTTATAATATAAATAATTTGAAAAAGCAAAGATAAAAAAAAACTAATAATTATTTTAAAAATAGCAAGTTACTTGTTCATTTCTGTGTACTCAAGATATTTTCATTCTGCAGATGTGATATCAGGTCTACGTTATATTCATGAATAGAATAAAGGATTCAATAGATACAGTAATGTGTGAAGAACAGGCTGGGTTTAGAAAAGGGAGAAGCTGCCTTAACCACATTTTTACTCTACGACAAAGAAGCATTTGATAGTATTCATCGGGATTCTTTGTGGAAAATTCTGAAGCAATATGGCTTACCATAAAAAATCATAAATATTATCAAAGACATGTATAATGGCTACACATGTGCAGTTCATACAGGGGAAAGACTGAGTGAATGTTTTCCAATAGAAAGTGTGGTTAAACAAGGATGTATTTTATCACCCTTGTTATTTGGAGTTGTTATGGACTTCATAATGAAGAAATGGATCGAGTGGATACAAGGAGACCATTTGGAGGACCTCGACTTTGCTGATGACATAGTTCTCATCAGCAGCCAGATAAAAACGATGCAGGAAAACACAAATGAACTATCAGCAATAGCCAGCAAAATTGGGCTTGAGATCAATCATGAAAAGACTAAAGTCATGAAAAGCTTAATTCCAACAGATGACAGAATATACATGGAAAACAAACCAGTGGAAGAGATCGATCACTTTATCTATCTTAGAAGTCACATTGATCGGGAATGGGATACAAGTAAAGAAATTAGAATCAGAATAGCTGAGGCAACAAAGTCTTTCAGAAGCCTTGAAAAGTTGTGGAAATCAAAACTCATCAGCACAAACACAAAACTAAGACTATTCAAATCAAATGTACTATCAACCCTTACATATGCATGTGATAGCTGGAAAACAACAAGAGACAAAGCAACAAAGTTGAACGCATTTGAAAATAAATGTCTAAGAAAAATACTTGGTATAGCGTGGAACGAATTCAAAACAAATGAGGAAATTAGAGAAATCGCCAATCAACCACTAATATCTTCAGTAATCAAGAAAAGATAATGGTCATATGTTGGACATGTGAGGAGAAGAGATAATAACCGAATAGCAAAGCAAGCCCTCATGTGGGAAACAACAGGTAAGAGAAAAAGAGGAAGACCCAGGGAGACACTGAGAAAAACATTGATCAGAGGCAAGAGCAGCAGGAATCGGCTCCCTCAATGAGATAGAGTTGCTTGCACAGAACAGAGACAAATGGCAAGATTTGATAAAAGATCTTTACAAGGATTGAAAACTGCTAGAATAAAAATGTTGATAAGAGAAAGAGCACCTGGGTCTATGCCCTATGGGCTGGCTACGACTCAAAAGGTCAAAGTTTTGGATGGATGGATGGATGGATGGATGGACGGACGGACGGACGGATGGATGGATGAATGTGATATATTACTTTAACTATTTCTGGACTTTGGTAGATTTTAGGTTTTCTTTAGGTTTCTATCTATTGTCCTTTCTAGCCGAAGACGGCACATAGGGCATGACCACAATCTCAAAAATAGAAACCTTGCATGCCAAAATGGCACATATTGCTGAGATCACTGATTCTAAAATCTATAGCTCTGTTTCCATAGCAATACTTTTTACAATGACAGCTTGTCAAGCCATCGATCAATCTCCTTAGTCACCTCTTACGACATGCCTGGAAGGTCACAGTGTCACTATTCTTTACTTCCCTCATAATGAAGCCCCGGTAACACACAGGAAAGGTTTGGACGAGATCAATTTTCAATTCAGTAAAATTCCATCACATGTCTTTTTCATTTTACATTTTACAATTTCATGCAAGAATATAATTAGATGTGGTACATGTTATACAACACCGGAAAGGAAAATGGTTGAAGAAGACATAAGAATTCAACTAACCTGCACAGAGTAGGATAAAGCCAGACCAGCTAGTGCTGGATTTAGATGGTCATAGGTCAGTATGACAAGTAGAGCTGTCATAAACCCAACGCCAGCACTGACAATGTCAAGACGCATGGCAAACCATCTATTGGCAGCATAAAACAGGAAGACTGCAACAGAGTTTGTGTTCAGTAGCTCACAGTGCCTGATTGAAGAGAGAACAAAGTAATACATTATGTTGAAGTGTCAGTCAAGTTTTTAAAATTTTACAGCAATATTCTCAGTAAGAAGAATCATTTTAACTCACAAAGGTGAACTATAAAGGTAAAGTACGAGACTTGAACCGGCGTCTTAGCACGCGAGTTTCCACATATGTGCTCGGCCACCTATCCAGAAATGTTTGGAGATTTTTAGATAGTGTTACTTCATGCATCAAAACTCACGATGCGAGGTGACATTCCTCACATTCCCAGGGAAATACCCTGGTACCCATTTCTGCCAACGGCTGGGTCAACCGTGGGGGTATTTTTTTTTTTTCCAACCATGAGTACAATTCACACTGCTCCCAGCGGGAATCGAACATGGGTTGTCCGAATGCCGGTAGTCCAGTGTGGTAGTTTTCCTAACTAGGCTACCGAGGCCATGCATAGCTAGCAGGCTACTGAAATAGCCAGTGTGCACTCATTTTGTCACTTGCTGCAAGCAAATGGACAGCTAAAGGTTTGTACAGAGTGCTGTAATGTCATTTCTAACATTAATGAGCGATGAAATTAAAAACCGATTTACTGTAAACCTTAAAGAATAATTATCGCCTAAATTACTTGGCATTTCCATATTTATTTATAACCATTTAATTTTGCACATTTTAGAAGAGTACAAAACCCCCCTTCTCCCCCCACCTCTAATGATGTGGTCTAGTATGATGAAGCTTAATATTATACCCTTATAACAACATTTATATATGTTACTGGATACAGTCATCTTTAGCTGTAGCAGATAACAAATAAACTAAATGGAATAACAAAAACAAACCTTTTGTACCTTTCATTTTTTTCTCTTTCATTCATTCAAAAATGTAAACTTTTTCAATCAATAAATACGGCACGTCACAAAGTAGAATAATTTATCTATTATCCTTTTGAACTGAAGACTTGTGTCAGCAGAAATTCAATACACTTCCTATGATTGAGGATTCCATGTTGTTATTCAGCAGACTTGGCACAGAACTCACAGTATGTCTTGCCACACATCTTTGTTCTGTGTGAGTCTCTCAATCACAACAAGGGAGCTGATACAAAATATTTAGATTCAAGATTTCTGTTTCATTAACGAAGAATGTCTCAAGTGGAATAATTAAATCCCTTAATTACTGTAATTTTTTTGCATATTTCATTATGTCACCTCAGCAAAACTACAGAGATTATGTACTTTGTGGAGATCATCCTATGTATTTAGGCATTGGTTTGAAATACAAAAAGTCACTGTCCAAGTAAATGATGTTGGTTTTATATATCTTTATTATCTTTACAGCTGATCCCATTTCTGGGGTCTGTCAGGAGGATTTATAGGGCCAGAGAATAAAGGTCACTTGTCCAGTGCAGTTATCACAAGGTATACAGGTCTGAGTGTTTATTTCACCCCAAAAGAAAAAAAGTTTTCACCGTATCGTGATTCAAACCCTTGTTCTTTTTGCTTGGACGAAGACAAGTTACAGATTTTGCCACCTGCTCAAGAACAATAACTCTACAATATTCTTCTTCTTCTTTAATTCTTCATTTGTTTTTCAGTGTCAAGGGAAGATATAGTTTGCAGTCTTTTGCTCTTCTGTGGGCCTCTACTGTTGTTATGTTTCCTAGTATTTCTAATATTCTATCAATCCATATTTTTTGTGATTGGCCCTTGGGTTAGTTTTTTTGTAATGTTTATTGAAGGCTCATTGTGTTGTGTTTTGGTCTTTCTGCCTTATCACGTGGCCAACCATTTTATCTATTGTTTCTTATATATTCTATGGTGGGAATTACTCCTAGCTTTTTTTTCTCAGTTCTTCATTTCTGATCTTATCTCTCAGGCTGTTTCCTGTCATTCTTTTAACACATTCTATCTCAGTAGTGGTTATTTTTCTTATTGATCTTGAGTCTAGGGCCCATGTCTGGCATTAGTAGCACAACTTTGGGATGAAGATAGTGTTATTTGCATTTTAGGTATATCATCAAGTATGATGCTGCGCCTGCTGGCGTAGGTGATCATGTCTCTCCAGAACTTTCGATCTCGGCAGCTATTTATCATTTCTGTTGTTGACCTTCTGCCAAGCCATTCTCTTAAGCTATCTATTATTTTTTCTCTTTACTTCCCTCTATCTCTTCGTTACGCAATTTTTCCAGTTGTTACAATATATTCCAGTTGTTCTCTTCTCATTACATGGCCAAAAAAAGATGATTGTTTCTTCCTAATATTGGAAATTAGCTCTCTTTTTGCTTTAACCTCTCTCAGAAAATCTTCATTACTCTTCTTAGCTGTCCATGGTACTCTCAACATTCTTCTGTAAAACCACATTTCTACAGACTCCAGTGATTTTCTTGTCTGTTGTCCTATGAAACATGCCAACAGAAAACCACCGCCGTAACTTCTTTGTTCAATCATGAATTGCCACAACAATTTAGGTATATAAATATATAAAGTTTACAATATTCAGGTGAGTGACTTAAACTGCACAGTCACTAACTCCACAAAGATAAGAAAAGAGTAGAAAAAACTTATTTAATACTCATTATGATTTATGGAAGTTGACAATTTCACTCTTACAAAGTTTGTTTAAAGTTTAGCAAATTTGTTTTAAGGAGATTTTTGCATTTTCATTTTTTTGCTGCATGAGCGCAAAAATATATAGGTCAAAGTTGATAATACTGCTGTGGTAGTATATATCATACCACTTCATATTTAGCAGTAGGTAGACTAGGAATATAGACTAGGATATATATATTTATGCAGACAGGAATTTGCATCATTTAGTAACATGAAGGAAAGCATAGACTACTATTCAGTAGTTAAAGACACAAGATAATAGTTTGCAGAAATAATTGAACATTCAATGAAAAGATCAAATATGCTAGAGTTCACTAGGAATATATCTCATTAGATGAGGATGTGGTCAGCAAAATTTAGTTAAAGCTAATCCCATTTGTGGCAGGAAAAAGCCTTTGTAAGGATTTTAACTTTCAAACTTTGTCTAGAAGTCGACAGATGTTGTGACCTTCACATTCCTTATTTTTGTAGGAAAACTACCTTTTACCCTGGTAGGAAATTGACAAAGAGACAAGCTAGCTATATATGGCAAAGTTGTGACTTTATTAGTTAGTTTGGACAGAGAGAAATGCAAAGAGAGAGATGGCAGAGGACAGAGATAGAGAGGAATGATAGCTCAGGTCAGTTAACTCTTAATTACGATACTTATTTGTTACTTTCCCATTTATGGTAACGTAGAAAAAATTACTACCACTTAAATGTAACATTAGGTGTTCCAAAAATAGTAATTTCTCTGAACTCTTGACACAGTCCTGTATGTGCACATTAAGCAAAACATGGGGACACAAAATTCCTGGCTGAGGTTGATTTATGACCTGAGTTTCATCTCATGGACTGGACATATTACAATGTGTGGGTCTGGTGTGGTCGCGGTGGTATGGATGTTTGTTGCTTTCCGATACAAAGACTCACTACACACCGTAACACTACACTAATCGTTTATGCTTTGTACAAAAAATATTTTTAAAAAAAGAAAAAGCCAAAATCAGACACACAGAAACAGTAAATGCCTTACTTTCTAACAAACTCTCCAGTTTTGTGGTAAGCATGTATACATGTCAACCCCTGAACAGAGGTCCCGATATGGGATATGATTGGTGAACGTGTTATGTTGTCCAAGCATTTCAACTGTCGAATGCAGACATGAAAGACTATCATGAGGAAAAAAAATAGTGCACCCAGGGGTACAGCTGCCAATAGAAACCAGGGGGAGACATACACAATCATGGCCAGTGATGCTATAACTTGTAAGACGTTAGCTAGAAAAACTTCCAAATTCATTGGAAGACGGACATCAACTGTTGAGGAAATAGTAAATTGTGAAAGTGAAACAAAACAAGTATTACATTTATTAGGGAATATAATTTTAACCTGGGGTTTTTTTTTCTTTAAAAAAAAAGTTATCCAATCAAATAAAACTAGGAAAGTTTGATATGCTTGGCTTCTGAAGCTCTGGTGTGCTTACTCTTCTTGAATGGATAATTAGCCCATACTTAATTATATTATTTTATATAAATGAATTGAAAATTTAAAACAAAACAAAAAAAAACAGGCAACAAGTCAGGTTCAGTGATATTTTGCTCGTAAAACACAAAACGACAAAAAAGCTAAAATTCAAATTAATACTTTTAATAAGAGTTACAAAATTCATCAAACTGGGCTCATCACATTGATTGCTTAAGCTTCAAGAATTTGTTCTTTGCTCTTAGTCAGTTGCTAGATACCTGCTTTTCATGAACCAGATGTATGATCTTTTTTCCTTCCTCATTTGCCTTTCACCATCAAGGGGAGATATAATTTATGGTCTTTTGCTCTTCTGTTGCTTCTGCTGCTGTTATGTTTCCTAGTGCTTCTAATATTCCATTGGTCCACCTTTTTCATAATCGGCCCTTTGGTCTGGTGTTCATGCAACATTTATTGAGGGCTCGTTGTGTTGTGTTTTGATCATTCTGCCTTGTCACATGGCCGAACCTTTTTATCTGCTTTTTCTATATATTCTATGGCAGGGGCTATTCCTAGCTTTTTCCTCAGTTCTTCACTTCTGATCTCAGACTGTTTCTTGCCATTTGTCTAACACATAATGTATGTTAAGGGTTGAAAAAACTCAGTGAAGAACAAATTAACATGTTTAAAATCAACATACTTATGATCGACGTTTGTAGAGAAGCTCTTTTTGGTGTTGGAACTAGGTTCATCTGGCAGAAGTCATTCTCACATGCAACAGTAGAAATGTGGATGCTATAGATTGTATTTATTGGCTGCAGTGGGGTAGAAGGCATTTTTTTCTCTGTCAGGAATTCATTAAAACTATTTGTGTCTTTCTGGAAATATTGGCTTCTTACAAAAGCTTTCCACTTTAGCATGATCAGAAGTGACATTCGTATCTCTTCTGTAATCAGAGGAGCTTTTATTCAAACTTAAGAAAATAATGGCAGCAAAAAACATAAAAACAAGCACAAAGATAACACTAAAAAGGTAAAGCTACCCTCCATGCCTTGCTAGGCAAATGGGGAATATGGTGTTAGTGACCAGATTTTTAGAAGGGTCCAGGTTCGATCCCTAGCAGTAGCAGATTTTTTTTCAGACTGACAAGGCTCCGGGGTTCACCCAGCCTCTAAAAATGGGTACCAGAAATGTTTCTGGGAAGTAAAGGTGGCCTGGATGGATACTGACCACATCACCCACAAATGTGCAGTGGTCATTAAAAAAAAAAATTAAGATAAGACTATTTAATACAAATGTAGAAGCAATCCACAAAGGGCCCAGAGTCATGAATGCTGAATAATATAACTACACAAAAGTCACAGACATTTGTAAGTGACTGTTTGATGAAAATTATGAATATTAGATAGTACGAGAATATAAGAAATGTAGATATCTGGGGAAAAAAAATACATGGGCCAAAGGGCCAACTGATTATGAATAGAAAGTGAAGATGGACTGGACACTTAAAAAGCCTGATGCCAGCATAGCAAGTTGGGCCCTGTCATGGAACCCACATAGAAAGAGAAAGCAGGGAAGTCCCAGAAATACTTAGAGAAGAGGAGTAATAAAAACCTTCAAGAACACTGGTTTTACTGAAAAGAAGTACAAAAAATGTCCAGGGATACTCCTAAAAGGGGTCCACAGGATTAAGCACATCCTGGCAGAAAACAAGTAGAAGTGGAAGTAGGAGTAGGAGTAGGAGTAGGAGTGGAGCAGGAGCAGGAGCAGGAGCAGGAGCAGGAGCAAGAGCAAGAGCAAGAGCAAGAGCAAGAGCTAGAGCTAGAGCTAGAGCTAGAGCTAGAGCTAGAGCTAGAGTAGAGTAGAGTAGAGTAGAGTAGAGTAGAGTAGAGTAGAGTAGAGTAGAGTAGAGTAGAGTAGAGTAGAGTAGAGTAGAGTAGAGTAGAGTAGAGTAGCAATGTTGACATAATTTGTGGTATGATGGTCCCAGACCATCCTAGGTGAAGGGATTTTGTTACTACTTTAGAGAACTCCAAGAAGGGAAGTCAACCACAGACTGTTAGTTGTATGTCCACCATTGACTGTTAGTTGTATGTCCACCATTGACTGTTAGTTGTATGTCCACCATTGACTGTTAGTTGTATGTCCACCATTGACTGTTAGTTGTATGTCCACCATTGACTGTTAGTTGTATGTCCACCATTGACTGTTAGTTGTATGTCCACCATTGACTGTTAGTTGTATGTCCACCATTGACTGTTAGTTGTATGTCCACCATTGACTGTTAGTTGTATGTCCACCATTGACTGTTAGTTGTATGTCCACCATTGACTGTTAGTTGTATGTCCACCATTGACTGTTAGTTGTATGTCCACCATTGACTGTTAGTTGTAGTGGTCAATGTCTAAGAAGAATGAACAAGATGATGATGTTTATGTTTGACCAGTAAACAGCTAAAAATAGCATGCTTGCCTTTTGTATGTGGGAGTCATAATAGCTCCATGGTTAGTGAACCAGAATACTAAGGACAAGAGGCCAGGTATGATCCTGATCGATGGCTTCCAGTTTTACCCAGCCGTAAATGGGTACCAGATATTTGTCTGGGAATGAGAAGTGGTTTGGGCATAATAATGACTGCATTACCCCAAAAATCATGTGCCGAAGGTCTATAAAAAAAATATGGGCACTAACACCATATTCTCTACACACCACATGGCATCATCATCATCATCATGTTCCATACCAGTTGGTGTAAGCAATCATGTTCTTCCACACTCTTCTATCCACAGTGCATCGTATAAATTAGTTGTTGACTGATTTCCATTGCCATGACACCAAGCTGTCTAGTATTTTCTCTCTTTGTCATCTGCGATCTTTTTTCCTCTGTATTCTGCCAGTTGTAACCAAGTAACCAACTTTCCTCTTTTCATATTGTGCCCAAAAAATATTTATTGTTTCTTTCTGATGTATTTTAGGAGCTCCCTTTTTGTGTTGACCTCTCTGAGTATTTCCTCATTGGTCTTTTTAGCTGTTCAGAAAACTTTCAACATTCTTCTGAGAAATCCCATCTCAGTGGCCTCTAATCATCTTTTCATTTGTTTATAGGTAAGAATTGGCTCTATATAGCATTGATGAACCATGTGGCATGGTGCGGCTCTTTTCTCTTCTTTTTTTTAATGTTCTGATGGAACTCTTTTTAATGAGGAGTGCTTCAAGATGAGCTTGATCTGCTTTACTAATGAACTTACTTTCATCTAGATCAGCAGAGAATCTGTTCACGATTCGACCAACAGGTGTTGCATCAAAGAATGATACTGGGCACTGAAGAATCTGCTTGAATCCAGCATCATGTAGGTTGCTAGAAGCCCTTAGTATTGCCTTCAACCACAGAAAGAACAAAAAATTCACATTATTAATGTATATGAGTATGAACTGTTTTGACAGCATAAAAATGTAGACATAGCAAATCACTCATCACCCAACTACACTTGTTTCTATATCTGGATTAAAATGTCATTCTAGAATTCCCCTTTCAGTCACAACAAACATTGTGTTCACTTTTGAGTGGCCTATTATGACTCACCGATTTATCTCATACGCAGCTGTTTATTTTCATCTCGTAGTGACATTTTAGTTCTAATCGTGGAAGTTTTGCAGAATTTATGGAGATTTCCAGAGCCTAGTTTCAATCCTTCTTTTAACTATTTCATGCGAGTAGGTTCAATATGTGACATCAAGTACAAAATGTAAAATATTCAGCTAAAGTAAATATTCATTTGTGAATGATATTTTATTTGTAACTGCGTTCACTTTTGGTGCTGATGTCTTATGTCTTTTGACGTTTGCTGTGTTTGCTATGATGGCGACTGTAGCTACCTTTCTTTCTTTGGATTTTCGATGCATTGTTAATTCTGATGATTCCACTGGCATGGGTAGTTAAGTGTAATTATTGATTTTTATTCATTAGCAGTGATACCAGGGACTTGAATAACTATAACTATAACTATAACTATAACTACTTTAGTTCTTGATGCCCATAACAAAGAAAACACAAAGTTTGACATATCTGAGAGTTTTGGGAGGTGCAAAATTACATTTTTAAACACAAATTTTAATTTTATTTTAGAAAACAGCTTCTTCTAATCACTTTGAATGTAAAATAGAAGATGTTTATTTTATCTCCTAGCAAAGACACAAATCAGCAAATGAACTAAAGTATCAATGACAAAAAAACTGTACCTGAAAAAGAAAGCTTTTAAATATAATGACAAAGTAACAGTAATTATTTTAGGGTATTTTTTCATTGTCTTCTTCTTGTCTTTTACCAAAGACTACATGGCAATTAATTTTCACTTCATCAATGAATGCTTTAACTACACCACTAATTGTTTTACAATTTAAATCCAGCGATAATTGTTTTACAGTTTAATTCCACCAATAATTGATTTATACTTTAACTCTATCTATTGACCTTTCGAGCCGTAACCGGCCCATAGGGCGTAGACCAAGATACACCTTCTCCTATATGAATTTTTGTTCTAGCAGTTTTCTTTTAAAGATATTTTATCAAATCTCGCCATCTGTCTCTGTTCTGTGCAAGCAGTTCTATCTCATTGAGGGAGCCGATTCCTGCTGCTCTTGCCTCTCTCATCAATGTTCTTCTCAGTGTCTCCCTGGGTCTTCCTCTTTTTCTTTTACCTGTTGTTTCCCATATGAGGGCTTGCTTTGCTATTCGATTATTATCTCTTCTCATCACATGTCCAACGTATGACCATCGTCTTTTCTTTATTACTGAAGATATTAGTGGTTGATTGGCGATTTCTCTAATTTCCTCGTTTGTTTTGAATTCGTTCCATGCTATACCAAGTATTTTCCTTAGACATTTATTTTCGAATGCGTTCAACTTTGTTTCTATATCTCTTGTTGTTTTCCAGCTTTCACACGCATACGTAAGGGTTGATAGTACATTTGATTTGAATAGCCTAAGTTTTGTGTTTGTGCTAATGAGTTTTGATTTCCACAACTTTTCAAGGCTTCTGAAAGACATTGCTGCTTTAGCCAGTCTGATTCTAATTTCTTTGCTCGTATCCCCTTCTCGATCAATGTGACTTCCAAGATAGATAAAGTGATCGATCTCTTCTACTGGTTTGTTTTCCATGTATATTTTGTCACTTGTTGGAATTAAACTTTTCATGACTTTAGTCTTTTCATGATTGACCTCAAGCCCAATTTTGCTGGCTATTGATGATAGTTCATTTGTGTTTTCCTGCATTGTTTTTATCTGACTGCTGATGAGAACTATGTCATCAGCAAAGTCGAGGTCCTCCAAATGGTCTCCTTGTATCCATTCGATGCCTTTATTACCAGTGCAGCATTTCTTCATTATGAAGTCCATAACAATTCCAAATAACAAGGGCGATAAAATACATCCTTGTTTAACCCCAGTTTCTATTGGGAAACATTCGCTCAGTCCTTCCTCTGTTCAAACTGCACATGTGTAACCATCATACATGTCTTTGATAATATTTATGATTTTTGATGGTAAACCATATTGCTTCAGAATTTTCCACAAAGAATCTCTATGAATACTATCAAATGCTTTTTTGAAGTCGATGAAGTTAAGTACAAAAGGTTTTTGCTTTTCAATGTGTTCCTCCAATATAAGTCGTAGAGTGAAAATGTGGTCAAGACAGCTTCTCCCTTTTCTAAACCCAGCCTGTTCTTCACGCATTACTGTATCTATTGAATCCTTTATTCTATTTAGGATGATTTTACAGAATAACTTTGAGGCAACTGACAAAAGTGTCACGCCTCTCCAGTTGTTACAATCTCTAAGATTGCCCTTTTTTGGGATCTTAACAATGATTCCTTTTTTCCATTTATGAGGCGTCTTCTCTGTTTTCCAAATGATGTTGAACATTTTTTGGAGATGTATTAAATTATGGCTATCAATTGCCTTGAGGATCTCAGCTGTTAACTTATCCTCTCCAGCAGCCTTGTTATTGGTCATTAGCTTTAAGGTGGTTTCTATTTCACTCAAGGTGAAGTCATCTAAATTTACATCTAATTCTGCTGCTGGTGTTTCAGCTTCAAAATATATTAAACTGTGAGGTAGTGGACGGTTAAGAATTTCTTTGAAGTGTTCCGCCCAACGGGCTTTTATGTCTGCGCTTGTTGTTAGCATTAATCCAGATTTGTCTAGAATTGGTGTTCCACTGGATGTATAGGTGTTTGTCAGCATCTTTTGTACAGTATAGAGAGTTCTGCTGTCTCCTGTAATTGCAGCTGTCTCTGCTTTCTCTGCCAAGTTGTCTATATAAGCTCTTGTATCGCTTCTTGCCGAACTTTTCACTTTGTTGTCTAATTCTTTGTATGTTGCTTTTGCCAGAACCTTTCCAAGATCTGTCTTTACATTAGTCATGGCTCTCTTTGCTTCTCTTCTTTCTTTGATGTATTTCCATGTGGTGTATGAGATCCAAGCTCGTCTTTCCATTTTCTTCAGTCCGGCACTTGCTTCTGCTGCTGTCATTAGTATTTTGCTCTGTGAGTCCCACATTTCATTGATATCTATTTCACCGAGTGCTGAATAACAATTACTTAGCTCTATGTTAAACTTTTCCTTTATGGCTTCATCTTTCAGTTTATGACTATCAATTTTATGTACTTTATCAACTTTAACTCTACCACTAGTTTTACACTTCAACTCCACGACAAATTGTTTTACACTTTAACTCCACCAATAATTATTTTACACTTAACTCTATATCTAAATATTTTACACTTTAACTCTACCACTAATTGTTTTACACTTTAACTTCAACAATAATTATTTTACGCTTTAAATCCACCATTACCTGTTAACTCCACCAATAATTGTTTTACACTTTAACTGCACCAATAATTGTTTTACACTTTAACTCCACTAATAATTGTTTTACACTTTAACTGCACCAATAATTGTTTTACACTTTAACTGCACCAATAATTGTTTTACACTTTAACTCCACCAATAATTATTTTACACTTAACTCTATCTCTAAATATTTTACACTTTAACTCTACCACTAATTGTTTTACACTTTAACTTCAACAATAATTATTTTACGCTTTAAATCCACCATTACCTGTTAACTCCACCAATAATTGTTTTACACTTTAACTCCACCAATAATTGTTTTACACTTTAACTGCACCAATAATTGTTTTACACTTTAACTGCACAAATAATTGTTTTACACTTTAACTGCACCAATAATTGTTTTACACTTTAACTGCACCAATAATTGTTTTACGCTTTAACTCCACCAATAATTATTTTACACTTAACTCTATCTCTAAATATTTTACACTTTAACTCTACCACTAATTGTTTTACACTTTAACTTCAATAATAATTATTTTACGCTTTAAATCCACCATTACCTGTTAACTCCACCAATAATTGTTTTACACTTTAACTGCACCAATAATTGTTTTACACTTTAACTCCACCAATAATTGTTTTACACTTTAACTGCACCAATTTCTTCTTCTTCAGTGATCAGCTATTGTTATGCATTTAGACCAGAATGGGTTACAAACAAGATGGTGCACTTGAGGTCATCACCACTTCTCTATAATTTTTCATGCAAGGTTGTTTCTGCGAACCATATTTCTGTTCTTACGGTGCTAGGAGTACTGCAGTCCAGTTGGATATGCTCTGTAGTTTGTCTGGATGCTCCAAAGTTGCATGCTGTTAGGTCACTGAGTCCTATCTTGTACAAGTCTGCTCTGAGGTCACAATGGTCTGTTCTATAAATCTTGGCCTGTTCATGTCTGTGGGTTTGTTTAAGCTGTTATATTTTTAATTCATGTTTTGCATATAACTCTCCCCACTCAGTTTTCTTTGTTTCAGGATTGTCTTTATTCCTCTGAGCCTAACCAGGGTTGGTTAGATTGTTGAAGACTCCCACATGCTTGTGCAAGTTCATCTATTATTTTAATTTACAGGGATGCAATAGTATGCTGGCATCCACTGCAGGACTAGTTCTGTCTTTTCTGACAACAAACATATGTTGTTCTTTAACCATCTAAGGGCAGAATCCCCCTGCAGAAAAGATCATCTGCTGCCTTGCAGGAAGATTGGGGACAATCAAAGGCTAAGGAAAGCAAACCTGAACAAAATGCTGGCTGAAATCAGATGCACTGGGACACTGGCGCAGAACACAGTGCAACGTTTTAATAGGTATTCAGGCGGAGTGGATCTAACAGGCTTAAGCAGACAGCTGTCTTCGTGTGAGAGTCTTGAGTCCTACTGAGAGAGAGAGAGAGAGAGAGAGAGAGAGAGAGAGAGAGAGACTGAGAGAGAGAGAGAGAGAGAGAGAGAGAGAGAGAGAGAGAGAGAGAGAGAGAGAGAGAGAGAGAGAGAGAGAGAGAGAGAGAGAGAGAGAGAGAGAGAGAGAGAGAGAGAGAGAGCTCTCCATGGTTCTAATACATGGCCATGTTGTAACTCCTTGGTTCTAATACATGGCCATGTTGTAACTCCTTAGTTCTAATACATGTGCATGTTGTAACTCCATGGTTCTAATACATGTGCATGTTGTAACTCCTTAGTTCTAATACATGTGCATGTTGTAACTCCATGGTTCTAATACATGTGCATGTTGTAACTCCTTAGTTCTAATACATGTGCATGTTGTAACTTCATGGTTCTAATACATGTGCATGTTGTAACTCCTTAGTTCTAATACATGTGCATGTTGTAACTCCATGTAATACATGTGCATGTTGTAACTCCTTGGTTCTAATACATGGGCATGTTGTAACTCCATGTAATACATGTGCATGTTGTAACTCCATGGTTCTAATACATGTGCATGTTGTAACTCCATGTAATACATGTGCATGTTGTAACTCCTTGGTTCTAATACATGGGCATGTTGTAACTCCTTAGTTCTAATACATGGGCATGTTGTAACTCCATGGTTCTATAGCTCGTTTCAAATCACGTGTCCAACTTCAAAACGCTATTACTCAGTAACCGTTTGTTAAAAACTGTTGAAATTTTCCAAATGTTATTAGAATGCAAAAAACCCTTTAAATGTATATTTAACAAATATCTTGCAGCTGCAGTTTTCTTAAAGCGGCGAATTTCTTTGATGTATGTCAAAATTGTAAATTGTGATCCCCTAAATAATAGAAATTACCGTAGTTGCTGGTCTATGATTAATTTTCACTAGATAAAGGCGTGGCCGTAATGGGGAAATAACCTAATAAGACAAAACACCAGGAGAATTATTGTCTTCTCAGTTCGAGGACGGACGATAATATCAAGGTATACCTGTATGTCCAATTTTCATAGTTGTGTGGTCCTGATAAGGACCGTTTGTTGAACTAATTTAAGGTAATATAGGGGCCAACATTGTGGGGGCTATATACTTTCATTCTGAATCAGACGAGTCTAAAAGATTAATAACTGTTTGGGGTTGAACATTCCACAAACCATCATTTTTCCAATATTCCTCATCCTGTTTTAAGATGTGGTCTTCACATTTAGCCCAATAATCTTTGTCTATATTTAATAAAGCGAGATTAGCAAGAGCCTTTACATCGCATATTTTGAATGTTGTATTTTCATCTGCCACTTGTCCTTTTAATTTTGCCCAGATTAGTTCTATTGGATTTAAATGAGCATGGTAAGGTGGCAGCCTCAAACTTATATGACCGTGCTCTTGGATAATCTTATCTATTTGAAAAATCTTTGT
Source organism: Megaustenia siamemsis (assembly GCA_032433765.1). NCBI lineage: Eukaryota > Metazoa > Mollusca > Gastropoda > Stylommatophora > Ariophantidae > Megaustenia > Megaustenia siamemsis. The sequence goes on from JAVIAB010000108.1 coordinate 15,502,308, forward strand.
CCTTTGTTTTTGCTTTACTAGAGATAGTAATTCAGGTTTTAAGTACATGTTATTAAATTGTATGTGCTCCTTTGTGAGCCATATCTTAATAGCATCTTTTGTACTGGATGACGTCGGGACTTTATCTTCAAGTGCAACAATGTTGTGGTACGCTGCATTGTCCATTATTAGGCAAGATGGTCGATCTAGTGATGGGAGAACAGAATTTTCAATCCAATGTCTAAATATGTGACCATTCATCTCAGAGTGATAATCCCGATTGTCTATGGATTTTGAAAGAAAAATGAGCTCTGCATTCTGTATTAGTCCATGTTGTCGACTACCTGCATGAGCAATTATCAAGCGCTGTCCTTTGCTGCTAGGTATTAATCTCTTAATCTTTCCATCTGATGACTGCCATTCCCTTTGGTTAGAGTGGTGAGCATTGATATTGATCCATGTTTCATCCAAGTACACAATATCATAACCTTGCTTGCGCACCTCTTTTACTTCACGTAAGTACTTGCTTCTCATGACTACTATATGTGGCTTCTCACAGATGATGTTTCGACCATTGGAATACTTTCTGAATGTATAGCCTGCAGCTCTCACATTCCTCCATAATGTAGACTTTGATATTTCAATACTGTTGTTCTTTTTCAGAGATACTTTTAATTTTCTTATTGTAACAGTTTCATTCATACCCAACATTTTGCGAATTTCACTTCTAATAAGTTCACTGTCGAAATTATCCAACATTTTTGCTTTCCCTTGTGATTTTGTATATTTTGAACATTGACGGTCACGTGCTTGAATTCAGCGATTAAATGACCATTTAGATAAATACAAAATGTGTCTTGTCCTATTCTCAGGGTTTTCTAAAGAATGAAATAATCTTCCTCGTTTAGCCTCTTTGCAAAAATAGTCATACATTTTTATTGCGATGTTTTGTAAACTGCAGAATTTCATTTTAAGACTCATGATAAATGTTATCGTTCCATGTCTACACCTATGAATGAACGGAAATGGAACACACAATTTCTCGTGTTTTTTACAAGTGTCTAATTGTGTCAAAAAACCACGGTAAAAGCGTGGAAACACGTCAATTTTACCGTGTATGGATTTTTACTTGCTATTTTTAACTTAAAATACTGTAAACATTAAGTTTTGACTACATCAATGGGTCGTTATAAATTTATATAAATCAAATAAGCAACAATAATAACCAAATGTTTTTTTTAGTGAAATTAATTCCCTGTTGGGTTCTAATCATTATAACTTTACATGCAAATTTTGAACAACTTACAACAAGCGGTTAAAAAGCTATCGATTTTAAAAGTTGGGCATGAGTTATGAAACAAGCTATAATACATGTGCATGTTGTAATTCCTTGGTTCTAATACATGTGCATGTTGTAACTCCTTGGTTCTAATGCATGTGCATGTTGTAACTCCATGGTTCTAATACATGTGCATGTTGTAACTCCTTAGTTCTAATACATGTGCATGTTGTAACTTCTTGGTTCTAATACATGGGGATGTTGTAACTCCATAGTTCTAATACATGGGCATGTTGTAACTCATTGGCTCTAATACATGGGCATGTTGTAACTCCTTAGTTCTAATACATGGGCATGTTGTAACTCCTTAGTTCTAATACATGTGCATGTTGTAACTCCTTAGTTCTAATACATGTGCATGTTGTAACTCCTTGGTTCTAATACATGGGCATGTTGTAACTCCTTGGTCCTAACACATGGGCATGTTGTAATTCCTTGGTCCTAACACATGGGCATGTTGTAATTCCTTGGCTCTAATACATGGGCATGTTGAAACTCCTTGGTTATAATACATGGCCATGTTGTAACTCCTTGGTTCTAATACATGGCCATGTTGTAACTCAATCAATAATTTTTGAAGTCAAAGACAACACATAGGGCAGACATTCTAGACTCTCTAGCAGATTCTTTGCTATCAAGTGTCAGACCTTGCACAAGACCTGTATTGTATCTCACCAAATGTCCCTGTTTTGGGTGAGCATCTCAACCTCAGTAAGGTAATTGATGCCTACTGTTGTTGCTTCTCACCTCAGTGTTCTTTTCAGAGTTTCTCTGGTCAGCCTCTTTTTCTTTTACCCTCTGCAACCACCTACATGAGTTGTTTTAAATTAAGTGGTGAACAAAATTAGCATTTTGATTATTTTCTTAACAAATGCAATTTATGCTTTTTTCTCATAAATTACATATGAATGGAAACATATGGGAGACCCAATATAGATGAATAATGTCAGCACATTAAGGAAAACAACTCACCTTCATAAGTGAAAATGACTTTAGGAGTGTACATGCAATTAAAACGGGGATAAATAAAGCGTACATTAGCAGGTAATAATCTAGGTCGGGATGGTCTATAACCCTCATGCTTGGCACAGTTATGTTTCCTTGCACAATGGTTGTGTTCTGTAAAAAAAAAATTAATTAAGTCATATTTTTAAAATGGCACCAAATTTAAAAAAAGAAAAAATGTGATGGTAACACATAAACAAACAAATAAAGATTGTTGTCAAAAACTAGACAAAGTAAAACACCACAAGATACCATCATCATCATGTGCCATACCAATTGGCATAGGTGATCATATCCATATACAATTTTCTATCCACTGTGCAAAATCTTCAAAACAATTATTGTTTATATAACGCCATAGACATTGTTGTGTCTGTTGTTTCAGATCATCTTGCAAATTTTCTAAAATAACAATTGTTCCCTTACGGCCCAGTGTTTATGACTTTCAATTTTACCGGTGCTGTGAGCACAAAAATATATCTTAACTTTGAAAGCAAATTTAACCAAATTAAAATTTCTTTTAAATTATAACTTTCACTTTTACTCACTGAAATTATTAATTTGTATAGTTGTATAAACATACTCAGATTCAGAATGCTAATATGAGAGATTAGATGTCATGAATTAAGTGGATCGTACTATAAATTATATAGTCAAGGTGTAATTTTTCCACAAGTGGTGGCCAGACAAACATTCCTGCCAGACTTCATGGGAGGTAATTCTGTATTTGAGATTACGACTGAATGAAACTATGGTACAGGTTTTTATAGAGCAAGCATTCTGATGTACTCAATGATAAGATCATGAATCTACAAATTATTTCATATTTTAAAAAATATAATAAGTACATTATTCTGATATAATATATGATTGAGTTCTTATCTAACTTATTTATTAAGACATTAAAAAATAGATTGGCCCAAGACACCAAACAGAGCCTGGGCTAAAAGTCATCAATGACTCAAAGGTAACTGCTTGCAGTAAGATCCTAATTCATCTTCCCCAATTGGGCTAACCTGTCTGACAAAGTAAATAGAGATGGAAAAGAAAAGGCAACCCTGAGTCCAAAAATACCATGCTAAAATCAAGCATGTTGTTCTGAAATATGCATATATTGTATCTTACAATAAACTGTGCCACACTGCATTTATGCCCAATTAATATTCTTTTAAGAGTATAACATTAAGATGAGCAGTCACTGGGTGAACATAAAAGAAGAAGAAATAACAAATCTATGGTGGGATTAAGTTTTAATCATCATGTACCAAACTGATTGGTATAGGTGATCATGTCCTTCCATAATTTTCTATCCACAATGCATTTTATCATTTCAGTTGTTGACTGTTTTCTGTGCCTTGACATCAGCCTATCTAGTATTTTCTCTCTTTGTTATAAGTGCTCTATCTTTCCCTGCATTTTGTCAGTTGTAACCAAGTAAAGTAAAGTAAAGTACCCCCGTCACGCCAAGTGGCGTATAGGGAAATATGGTGTTAGTGACCCTATATTTTACAGACCTTCAGCACATGATTTTTGGGGTAATGTGGTCAGTATTACGCCCTTGCTGCTTTACTTTTCCAGAAAAAAATCCGGTACCCATTTAAGGCTGGGTGAACCCGGAAGCTGTCGGTTGGGATCGAACCCTACCCCTTGTCCGTGGTAGTCCAGTTCACTAACCACTGAGCTATCGCGGCTCCCTAGTTGTAACCAAGTATTCTAACTTTACTCTTCTCATGACGTGTTCGAAAAATATTGATTGTTTCTTTTTGTTTTTTTTTAGGACTCCCTTTTTTATGTTTTATTTGTAAAAAATAGTTATTCTTAACAAAATAAGAAGGTAGTTTGCAAGCTTTAATATTGAACAAATATTACTCTCAAAGGCTGCAGGTATTTGTAATTATTTGTTCAGAATAACTAATGCTGCAACTCATGAAGTAGTTCTAAATGTTTCTGATTTATTTTTAATATTAAAAAAAATAACTATTATCCACTTTTATGACCGTGGAAACTGAAAAAAGTGACTAAAGAAATAGAAAATAAATAACATGGATTTGAAAATAAATTTGTCTGAGGAATATACTTTGTATACCATGGAATTAATTCAAGACTAGTGCAGAAGTTAGAGATATGACAAAAAAATTCAAAAAATGCAATTATAACCATGAGAAGAAGGTGGTCATATGTTGACCATGTGATGAGAAGAAAAAAACAAGAGAATCTCAAATAAGAACTAGGAAGTTAAAAGAAAAATAGGCTGACCTAGCGAAACACTAAAAAAAAACACTGGCATGAAGTAAGAACAGTAGACATCAACTCTCTTGTTGAGGTTGACAAGCTCATCCAGGTCATGAACATGTCTCTTCTTCTTCTACTACCTTTTTAGTTCCCAGTGGAGCATAGGTCTTCAACAAACACTTTCCAAGTCGTTCTGTTTCTTGCCATTCTTTTAAGATCATTCCACATCTTCCCTATCATCTTCATCTCTGCTTCTATCTGTCTTCTCCAAGAATTCCTTGGTCTTCCTCTTTGTCTTTTCCCCTGGGGATTCCAAATAAGGGCCTGTTCATGAACATGTGGTTAGATATATTGTGTAGCCTGTGCAAAGCCTGACACTTGATAACAAAGATCGTTGGACAAGGAGAGTCATTTCTGTTCTTGTGCCTTCTTCGGCTTGAAACAACAATAAATTGATAGATAAAACAACTCATGAGGTTAGTTCTATAAGCTTCTTTACTTTACCTTATTTTTGACTATTTCTATTTAACTAGATTGTGGCTTCTTCTATTAACTCACTAACTTCCAAATTCATTTGCTTGTTTGAAAAAAGTTGTCTAACTTGAAATTGTGAACTACCTAATGTTACCAAGTTTTGACTTTTTGTATAAGTTTTTTTCCCAATTAAAATTATCAATGATACAAATAAAATGAACAAAAAAATGTAGCATGGTATGTAAGTACAGTTAACTTGGGCATAATAATTATGCACATAAATACTTTCCATTCATCAGGAATGTAGACAAAATGTAAAAGCGGAATTGCACCCCAAAATGAGTAGAGGATCTTTATATGTGGACATATTGGCACCGACATACTTGCTGAGCAATCAGCCGACTTAATAATAGTGAGACCAGTCCAACTCACAGACCTGTGTGCTCATTTTTTAACCATTGTGCCGGGATTTCAGCCATGGTGGAGATGGCGCTATGTTCTTTCACTGAAGACAGGTGACCTGCCAGTGCCGCGGGAACCTGATGAATTTTAGTCCTAGCGACAAAATAGAAGGTCCGCTGGACATGACAGGAAAAGTCAGTTGAGTTTCTAGAGGACATGAACTAATGAGGTTCTTTGTGTGACTAGGAGATAGGCAGAGTCGCAAGAGCAATATTCATGGAGAATTACGTCTCGTATTTAAGTCGAACAGGTCTTGTGTTTGAGTAAATGTCCAAGTTTTTCCAGTTATTTATTAACTCAATTTCTCAGTGTAGATTAATGTAGTAGAAGACACGACAGTATTGAAATGTGCCTACAAGATATTATATATGTGAACAGCAGAGTACAAGGTCATTTGCTGGTTTGTTTCTGTTGTGAAAATATTATGTAACTTGCTATGTGGAAATTAATAAATCCAGGTCATTTTCTACAAATGGTTTCATTAAAAACCCTTGTTCGTATGTGTTAGGGTCACAGTGACAAACAGCATAGAGACGAACGAACCATAAAATCAACACAAAGTACTAACCATTGAACACAAGCACGACGCAAGTGGCACAAGTACAATTACAAATACAGCCACCACGACCAAGTTGGGCATGAATGTTAACCTTGTAAAAACCCTTATTCGTCTGAAGCCCTCAACGAGCAAGTGTTGTGATTTATCAACGATACATACATAAAAGAAAGGGATAACACTAAGGTTAAAGGGTTAAATCTGCTTTTTTTTCAAGCAAAGTGGATCACAGGCAGTCAAATTAATAGTAAAACAAACACTTCAGATAACTATAACACTCATTGCCCTGTGTGGAAGTCCCAGTGCACTCTTTCTGCTGAACAAAACCAGGATCTTCAACATAAAGGTCAAGGCAGTCATACTTTATTGTTCAGAAACACGGAGGGAAGCATAGACAAGTAGTAATGGACTCAAATTTTTCATAAATAGATGCTTGCAACTGCTTCTTAATATTAGATGGCCAAATAAAACAACAAATGAGAATCTTTGGGAAAAAAATTCCCACATATAAATAGGAATGGAGTTCAAGAAAAGTAAATGGGGATGGATTGGCCACACATTGCAAAGACCACCAAACAATATTGCAAGACAGTTAATGAACTGGAATCCACATTGAACTGGGAATGTTAGAAGGCTGAAGCAGATCTGGAGAGGAACCATTGAGACAGAAGCAATGGCTGCAAGATGGACATGGGCTCAATTGGAGAAGACAGTACAGAACTGGGTACATTGACAGAGTACAGTTGCGGCCCTTGCTGTCCTTAAGTTATGTTGCTGTCTGCCTCCAGTTGAATCTGTCTTTAACAAGTCTCAGTCAGTTATGTTCAGATCAAATGCAATCATGTCAAGATCACAAGCATCATTATAGCACGGAAGGTGTCTATTGTTATTTTGCCAGAGATTGTTTCTCCCTATAAAGGGATGTCTTTTGCGATGATCCTTCCTGCATGATTGAGTACTTTAATGTTTCTCACTAGATTTCTCCACAAAATTTTAAATTTGCATCTTAGGCAGCACAAGTGAAAATTGTTTTTTTTCTAGAGATGCATTTAAATAAAAGCCAGTATTCTTCTTTTGCTTTCTTCCATCATTTGCCTTTTAGCATCAAGGGAAGATATATTTTGTAGTCCTTTGCTCTTCTGTTAGCTACTGCTGCTGTTATGTTTCCTAATGTTTCAAATATTCCATCAATCTATTTTTTTTTTATGGTTGACCCTTGAGTCTGGTGATTCATGTACTAAAAACAACTGTGGCGCAAGAAGGAGAAAGGGTGTCTGAATCGATAGCTTGTTGTGCTCTCAGCCAGGGGTACACAGGTTTGAATTGTGGTACGGTCAAAAGATTTTTCTCTCAAGGGAAATAAAAATTTAGACCCAAACACCTCATGCCAACTGCACCCCAGACAAATGGCCTTTATTATCTAATCCTATAAGTGAATCCACCACCCGCTCCCCCCCCTCCCCCCACAGACCCCAGACATAGGATAATGCCACAAAGATAGTTTTTTTTTTACATGCAAAAATGTATTTTAAAACTTCTTGATAAGAAAACCTGAATTATTGTCATTTCATGACATCAGAGAAAAAGGGTTTTTATCTGCTTTTGGTGAGATGTGTTCCGTTCAACCATAAACTGTCTTCGAGGTCGTACTAAGAGAGGAAGTTTTAATAATACTTTTTAAAACATTTGACTCCTCAACAATAAAATTAGTAAATTACAAAAAAACATAAAAGAAATGTTTTAAATAAAGATACTTTAGATGGAAAAAAAACATGGGAAGGACAACAACATTTAAAAAAAGAAAGAGAAACAATAAAGCACACAAAAAACACAGAAACTGTTATTTTTATCAGTTTTCTTACCCCTCCTCCTTGTTCCAACCAGTAAGACAAGTACCAGCCGGCTGTTGTAACCCCAACTACTGGAAGGCAGAAGCACAAAAAGACAAGGAACATAATTAAATATCCACCCATGTACAGGATGTATTTATGGACAACAGGAAGTTGCAAGGCCCCTGTATCCAATTCTTCTTCCTGGATCAATTTTCCATCACCTGCAGCAGATAGTAAAGAAACAAGTTTTAAAGATCAACGGATTTATACCAACCACCAGTTTAGTTAGATAGTTAGTCAACATATCATCTTCTCCACACATAGGACAACTCCTTAACATATTTCATACCACAAGCTGCACAATTTGGCTCTAGAAGCAGACTCACTGAGCCCAAAAGCAATGTTTTGCAGCTTTTAATTTATCAACGTTTGGCAATTATTTGCCATTAAAACATTTTAGCTCTCTTATTAATCACTTAAAACCTAAAAACTCCAACAAAATGTGTATTTTAGATCAATTTTCATTTATTTTATTGCTGTTCTTTCAAATTTTGAATAGGATTCTGAATAACTGTGCGGCCACAGCATGTTTAACCCCATGGTAGTGAATGTGTTAAGTGCTCAGGTCTCCTCCTTAGTATATCCTTCAGTATAGAGCAACTGACAACCTTAGTTCTATGTTGGTTTAGCAGTCTTCTTTGACTCCCTGCATAGAGCTCTTGTCTGGCTTCACTTCTTTTAACTTAATTGGATCAAAATTTATAACTTGATATTAATGTCAATTATTTTTTTAATCCAATTTCTTGTTCATTCATTATCAGAATTTTTACAAATTAATTTTTTTTTTTTTACAAAAATAACTATCTATTCATTCAAACATTTTCTGTGTTTCATGTATTAATTCTTCCCAAAACAATGTGTTTCCATGGATTTCAGTAGCATGTACGCTGCTTACTTTACTAGCCATTCTGTTAGTTTGATCCTAAATATTCCTAAATTATCTTACCTGCTTCTTACATCTTAAATGTTTTTTTCTTTTTACAAACTTTTCTAGATTATCTTTCAAAAGCATTATCCAAATTGTTTTAAGAGATTAGTACTGCAACAATATTTCATATATTAAAATGTATAAACAAACTAGAAACGAAACAAATGTGGCTTTATTTGAAAATGTCATGTAGGCTATAGCTAAAGAGGAGCTCAGTGGTTAGTGAACTGGATTACAAATGGACAAGGGGTAGTGTTCGATCCCAACTGACGGCTTCTGGGTTCACCTGGCCTTAAATGGGTACCTGATTTTTTTCTGGGAAAGTAAAGTGGCACGGGCGTAATACCGACCACATTACCCCAAAAATCATGTGCCGAAGGTCTGTAAAATTTATGGTCACTAAAACTATATTCCCTATACGCCGCCATTTGGCGTGACGGGGGTACTTTACTTTTTTTTTATAGCTAAAGAGAGTAATTAGAACATTCCGTAAGAGACCAAAGCAAAAAGGCACATTATTACCAACAACACAGGGAGGCAACCATCGTTTAATTGTTGCCATGTTTTGTTAAAGGAATAGCTTGAATATCTTGTGTCAACTGGAAAAAATGTAGGGAAATAAGAGCTTCTGGGAAACTGAAAGATTAAAAACCAGATAGAATTAAAGAGTACAGTTTGGCTTGCATGCGAAAAAAAACATTTTCAAGAATCATAGAAATAGAAAGATTGCAGAAAGTCATGATTACCTAAGCTAGTAGACATCTATATATCTATCTATCTATCTATCGGCATTTGAGCCATAAGTGGCCCATAGAGCATAGACTCGAATATTCTTTCCCTGTTTCAAAATTTTCTTTCTAACAGTCTCAATCTTTGCAAAGATCTTTTATCAAATTTCGCCATTTGTCTCTATTCTGTGCAAGCATCTCAATCTCATTGAGGGAGCCAATTTCTGCTGCCTTTGCCTCCCTGATCAATGTTCTTCTTAGTGTTTCTCTTGGTCTGTCTTTTTTCCTCCCTCCTGTTGTTTCCCACTTAAGGGCTTGCTTGGCTATTCAATTATTGTCTCTTCTCATCACATGTCCAACATCTTTTCTTGATTACTGATGATATTAGCCAGTAGACATAGCACTTGATAATGATGAACATACCTTAAAGCAATGTCAAGAACCATAATTTCTCTTCGTTGTTGTAAGACAGAAGATGACAGAGATGTAAGGCGTGGTTTCAAGACACCAAAGAGACCTTGAAAATGACAACAGAAGAAGTGGGAACTCTGGCTAGAGGCAGAGATTCTTTTAACCTGACGATGTTGTAAGGCAGAAGAGGACAGAGATCATAGGCGAACTCATTTCAAATAAGACTGCGATGACATTTTACACAATCATTTAATGCCAGTATTATAACTGTTACATCTGATGTATAAACAAACTTCAGCAGCTTATAAATAATCTTGAATTTACAGATATATCAATGAAACAAAGAAGTAGAAACAATGAACTTATAATACAGAAAAAAATGTTAATGGATAAATTAATGATAAACAGATTAAAATTATGAATTAACAATAAATAAAGAAATTTAAAAAATTAATGAATAATGAATTAATAAAATACAAATAAATTAAAATGAATACATTAATAATAAAATAGACAACTGAAGTAATGATCTAGCTATACAAAAACAAATTAAACTAAACATAAATTAACAACAATAAGGTAAAACAGCAGCATCATGATTCAAGAATGGATAGAGAAAAAATTTAATATGAACAACGCATAAATACCTGTGACACTCTTGTCATTTGACATGGTGTTTAAGTTCTGATTATTGCTACCCAGTTCCACATGGCTTGAGTTGTTAATGTCTTCATCAAGGTTTATCTCTGAAGACCAGAATCACATATCATAACTGAATATCTATATAATTATGTATATATATATATATATATATATCTATTATATCAATATAAACACCATTCAACAGAGTAAATTAAAATACTATGGACACATCAAAAACAGAGGTTAGAAAGAACAGTAATGGAAGGAAAGGTTTTTGGGTGATGCATCAGAGGCAGACCAAGAAGAAGGTGGATTTAAGATGTCAAAGAGACATCAAAGAGACCTTTAACATAACAAGAGAGGTAGCAGGAGATCTGGTTAGAGACAGAGAGTTCTTTCAGACTGGCTATAGTGAAAGCAACATTCTGCTAAGGACATGTCACCTGATGATGATATTTTGCAAAACTATATCCATTATAATAATTTTACGTTCATAAAATAAATAAATAAACTAGACTCTTTACATTTTAATTTCAGAATTACAATATAGAACTGCAATAAACCTGGATGATTTCACTGATTACTTCTCTTAAAGTTTATAATTATAGTCAGAAAAAGACTATTTATGGATCAATATTTTTAATCTTGTTTAAATTTCATTATTTTATTTTGCTCCTGTAATCAGTGAAATTCTGTGTGTTACTGGGGATTAAAATCATAATACACCAGGTCTCTGAAGCTCTGGTGTATCTATAAACGTTTTTTTCATTGCCAACAACCACACCAAGAAAATGTAAACCGGCAGAAATGTTTTTTTCCAGATACTAATCAAATATGTATTTTAGGAAAGTAAAAGTTTTTAAAATTTATTATAACACATTCCAAACCATTCTGATTAAAAAAAAATATTTAATTATTATAATTATTTTATTTCCTTTTCCACCATTAATTATTTTCTATTTCTGCTTGTTCTTATTTTCAAGTTTCCAACCTGTGATTGTAGCTGTCTCATTTCTCAGATCTCCTATATTGTCTTCTGTCTGCTGCTCTTGCGCCTCACCATAAAGCCTGAGTAAATTTGCATATTCCCCCCCATTGGCTAACAGCTGGTCATGTGATCCTTGTTCTACAATCATGCCATCTTTCATGACCAATATATCATCACAGTCTTTTAAATACTGTAGAAAAACAAATAAAATACATTTTTAGAAAATAAGATATGTATAAGTTATTTATAATATATATGTATAAGAAGATAAGAAACACTAGAAACTATCTCTCCTCCACATGTTGAAAGGTAGATATGGAAGAAGGGAAGAAGAAGATTTATATAATTAAACAAAAATAAATATATCCTTTATTTCTTTTTTATCCTTTGACACTATATCAAAGTTGTTGATACACTGAAAGCTGCAACCAACTTCCTGAGTTCATTGCAGAAGTTAGAAGGAATGGCAAACTACCTTATTAAATTGCCTGGAATAATCATGACAAATCACAACCTTCTATTTACAGCTAACGACGTTAATGGGGACTTCACAGCCACCTCGTCCGGTAGGGAGCGTCATGTGCTACAGGTGACACCCGATCGTCATCAAGCAACTGTATGCAAGATAAAAAATAAAGAGACACTAGCAATAGGAACTTGGAACATTAGATCAGCATTCCAGGCTGGAAAACTAGAAAACATCAGTCAAGAAATGAAGAGAATGAAATTGAACATTTTGGGACTATGTGAAATCAGAAGGACAGGAGCAGTATTATTACAACGCGACAGTGGAAATGTAATTTACTCTGGGGGAACCACACACGAAAGAGGAGTAGGCATCATGTTAGATAGAGAAAGAAGCAAAACAGTGAAAGGATTTTGGCCAGTATCAGACAGAATTCTGCTAGTAAAATTGAGAGGCAGACCAATGGATATTAACATAATTCAAGTTTATGCACCAACAAGTAATAGCGAAGAAGAAGACATTGACACTTTTTACGAGGAGCTAGAGGCGGCCATGGAACAGTGTAAATCCCAAGAAATAACTATTATATTAGGGGATTTCAATGCAAAGGTAGGAACAGCTAAAGTGTAAATGTGCCTTGTAGAGACGATTGACAGAGGGGATAGATTAATAGATTGGGCAAAGACACATGAAATGATTATAGGTAACACCTGGTTCAAACAACACCCTAGGCGACTATGGATATGGCAAAGCCCACACAAAAAAGTACACAATCAAATTGATTTTATACTGGTACAGAGAAGATTGGGAGCCGCGATAGCTCAGTGGTTAGTGAACTGGACTACCACGGACAAGGGGTAGGGTTCGATCCCAACCGACGGCTTCCGGGTTCACCCAGCCTTAAATGGATACCGGATTTTTTCTGGGAAAGTAAAGCAGCACGGGCGTAATACTGACCACATTACCCCAAAGATCATGTGCTGAAGGTCTGTAAAATATAGGGTCACTAACGCCATATTTCCCTATACGCCACTTGGCGTGACGGGTGTACTTTACTTTTTTTTTTTTTACAGAGAAGATTCAGGAATGGGCTAACATCGGTTAAAACAAGGCCAGGAGCAGATTGCAATAGTGACCATGTACCAGTAGTTGGAAAGATAAGAATAAAACTGCGGAAGGCACAGAAATCACCAAGAAATATAAAATTAGAGCTAGATATGCTAAGAGTAGATAAACAGATGAGTTATAAGTACAGCACGATAGTACAAAATAGATATAATGCTATTGAGAAAATACAGGACATCCAGGAGCAGTGGAAATGCTCAAACAATCGATTCAACAAACATCAAAAGAAGTAATACCAGTGACTAAAAGAATCAACAAAAAGAAATGGATGACAGAAGAAATATTACAACTAATGGACAAAAGAAGAAAACATAAGAAAGAAGAACGGACATACAAAATATTGCACAAAGAGATCCAAAACAAGTGCAGTGAAGCAAAGGAAGGATGGTTAAAACAGAAATGTGAAGAAATGGAAAAACAACAAAAGAAAGACTCAAAAATTTATGCACAATCAGTTAAATGAATTAATAGGAAGAAAGAAGTCAAGTTTCAGGATGTGTGAAATCATAGGAAGGAAATATAATAATGGGACAGGAGAAGACAATGGAAAGATGGACAGAATATATCAGTCAACTCTATGATGATGAAAGACCAGAGCTAAACAATTCAAATGAAGACACAGGACCACCAATAATGCAGAGTGAAGTGGAGGACGCAATTCAACACATGAAAAGAGGCAAAGCTCCAGGTCCTGACAATATAACAATCGAAGAGATAATGCATTAGGAGAGCTGGGAGTACAAGTCATAACAAAATTACTCAATGACATATATAACACTGGACACATACCCAAAGATCTACTAAAATCTATCTTTGTAGCTATACCGAAGAAGTCAGGAGCCACTGATTGTGAAGGCCATCACACTATTAGTCTCATGAGCCATATGACTAAAATATTACTAAGAATAATCATGAGACGTGTAAGGAACAAAATAAAACCAGAATTAAGTGAGGACCAATGTGGATTTGTGGAAGGAAAGGGCACCAATAATGCAATATACATGTTAAGAACATTGATAGAAAGATCTATATAGAGGTAAAGAAAGATCTATATATGTGCTTTATAGACTACACGAAAGCATTTGACAAAGTAAAGCATGTGGAAATAATCAATATGCTGGAGGAATTAAACATTGATGGCAAGGATCTGCGAATCATAAAAAACATGTACTGGCAACAAACAGCAGCTATACGAATTAACAACCAAACAGGACAATTCCAACATATAAAGCAAGGAGTCAGACAAGGTTGTGTTCTGTCGCCGGATTTGTTTTCACTTTACAGCGAATATATTATGAGATAAATAGTAGACAAAAAAGGAATTGAAGTCAATGGTCACAACATAAATAATTTGTGATATGCAGATGACACAGTCTTAATAGCAGAGACAGAGAATGAACTACAAGAAATGATAGACATAATAGTAAAAGAAAGCAACAAGAAAGGTCTCAGTCTGAATAGTAAGAAAACAAGTAATGGTTATATCGAAGAAACAATCACCACCATCATGCAGCATAAAAATAAACGAGACAAATCTGAAACAAGTGCAATGTTTCAAATACTTGGGCACAATAATATCAGATGGGAGATGCACCACAGAAATAAAAAGCAGAATAGCTCAGGCCAAAATAGCATTTCAGAAGGTTAAAAATATCTTATGCAACAAATCTATGTCAATAAAAATGAGAAAGAGAGTTCATCGGTGCTATATAGAACCAATTCTGACCTATGGAAGCGAATCATGGACAGTGGACAAACAAATGAAAAGACGATTGGAGGCCACAGAGATGGGATTTCTCAGAAGAATGTTGAAATTTCCCTGAACAGCTAAAAGACCAATGAGGAAGTTCTCAAAAAAACCAACACAAAAAGGGAGCTCTTAAAAAACATCAGAAAGAAGCAATCAACATTTTTCGGGCACATCATGAGAAGAGGAAAGTTGGAATACTTGGTTACAACTGGCAAAATAAAAGGAAAGAGAGATCGTGGGCGACAAAGAGAGAAAATACTGGATAGCTTGGTGTCATGGCATGGAAAACAGTCAACAACAGAACTGATACGATGCACTGTAGATAGAAGATTGTGGAGGGACATGATCACCTACGCCAACCGGTATGGCACATGATGATGATGATGATGATGATGATGATGAGTGGCCTAAAACCGATTAAAACCTCAATCACAATTTGTATCAATAAATTTGCTCAAGGATGAATTTCTGCTGTTTCCCAGTTTTGTATAAACTTTTCTATTCATCTAGAAGGACATGACACAATTAAGGCTTAGATGAAAATATGAGATAATAGACGAAACAAAAAGAGAAATGTACATACCTGTAGACTGTGTGTGACAAAAATAACTGTGCGTCCTTTCAGCAGCATTTTAATACATCTCTGGTAAATATGATGACCCACATGCACATCTACTGCAGAAAGTGGATCATCCAGCAAAACTAGGTCACACTTGCTGTAAGCTGCTCTTGCCAGGGACACTCTTTGTTTTTGACCACCACTTAAGTTAGCTCCTCTCTCCCAACCTGGGAATTCAATGTTTATAAAAGTTTTCAATTTTTCATTTTAAAGGGGACTTACTCGCAGAGTAAGAATTTTTTTGACACATCTACGTGTGCTGGGTATACTTTTAATTTTCCTTTTATTTCTTCATCCAGAAATTATTATATTTTAAATTATTTTATATTTTAAATACATATTTGTATGTGTGTTGTATGTTTGTTCCTGCGGAAACGTCATTCTGGTTTGTGTTGCCCACTTGTTACGTCAAGCTTTAACCACATGGTTTTTTTTTTTTAAATGAGCTTTAACCACATGGTTTTTTTTTTTAAATATTTCTATTTTTTTTTCATTCTTCCTAAGAATGGCTAGACTACATCCATTTATGTGGTGCAAAAAACAACTAAAATGTTTGGTAGTCTAGCAAAAGTATTCATATTGAATCATATCTTTATCTCTTTTGGGGGAACTGGGTAGTCAAGAGGTAAGATGTCAACCTCTGGACAGGAAGGTCCCAGGTTCAAATCCCTAATCAGGTGGCTGATATTTTTCACTTAAAATCCATGGTTTCTTCATGGATCTACCTTCTCCTGGTCACTGGGTAGTAAGATCCAATGTCTAGCCCTCTCTGGGTAGTAAGATCCAATGTCTAGACCTCTCTTGGTAGTAAGATCCAATGTCTAGACCTCTCTTGGTAGTA
This sequence comes from Megaustenia siamemsis, assembly GCA_032433765.1. Classification (NCBI taxonomy): domain Eukaryota; kingdom Metazoa; phylum Mollusca; class Gastropoda; order Stylommatophora; family Ariophantidae; genus Megaustenia; species Megaustenia siamemsis. The sequence goes on from JAVIAB010000108.1 coordinate 15,518,745, forward strand.
AGATCCAATGTCTAGCCTTCTCTGGGTAGTAAGATCCAATGTCTAGCCTTCTCTTGGTAGTAAGATCCAATGTCTAGCCTTCTCTGGGTAGTAAGATCCAATGTCTAGCCTTCTTTGGGTAGTAAGATCCAATGTCTATACCTCTCTTGGTAGTAAGATCCAATGTCTAGCCCTCTCTGGGTAGTAAGATCCAATGTCTAGCCTTCTCTGGGTAGTAAGATCCAATGTCTAGCCCTCTCTGGGTAGTAAGACCCAATGTCTAGCCTTCTCTGGGTAGTAAGATCCAATGTCTAGACCTCTCTGCGTAGTAAGATCCAATGTCTAGCCCTCTCTGGGTAGTAAGATTCAATGTCTAGACCTCACTGGGTAGTAAGATTCAATGTCTAGCCCTCTCTGGGTAGTAAGATCCAATGTCTAGCCCTCTCTGGGTTGTAAGATCCAATGTCTAGTCCTCACTGGGTAGTAAGATTCAATGTCTAGCTCTCTCAAGGTAGTAAGATCCAATGTCTAGCCTTCACTGGGTAGTAAGATCCAAAGTCTAGCCCTCTCTGGGTAGTAAGATTCAATGTCTAGCCCTCTCTGGGTAGTAAGATCAAATGTCTAGCCCTCTCTGGGTAGTAAGATCAATGTCTAGACCTCTCTGGGTAGTAAGATCCAATGTCTAGACCTCTCTGGGTAGTAAGATCCAATGTCTAGCCCTCACTGGGTAGTAAGATTCAATGTCTAGCCCTCACTGGGTAGTAAGATTCAATGTCTAGCCCTCACTGGGTAGAAAGATTCAATGTCTAGACCCTCACTGGGTAGTAAGATTCAATGTCTTGACCCTCTCTGGGTAGTAAGATCCAATGTCTAGCCCTCACTTGGTAGTAAGATTTAATGTCTAGCCCTCTAGGATAACATTAAAAAATAGGAGGTCCTATGTGCACTCAGTACATAATAAAAAAAACCTTGGCAGTTAAAAGTAAAAAAGAGAAGGCTAAAAACTTGGCAGAGAAAGCAGAGACAGCTGCAATTACAGGAGACAGCAGAACTCTTTATACTGTACAAAAGATGCTGACAAACACCTATACATCCAGTGGAACACCAATTCTAGACAAATCTGGATTAATGCTAACAACAAGCGCAGACATAAAAGCCCGTTGGGCGGAACACTTCAAAGAAATTCTTAACCGTCCACTACCTCACAGTTTAATAGATTTTGAAGCTGAAACACCAGCAGCAGAATTAGATGTAAATTTAGATGACTTCACCTTGAGCGAAATAGAAACCACCTTAAAGCTAATGACCAATAACAAGGCTGCTGGAGAGGATAAGTTAACAGCTGAGATCCTCAAGGCAATTGATAGCCATAATTTAATACATCTCCAAAAAATGTTCAACATCATTTGGAAAACAGAGAAGACGCCTCATAAATGGAAAAAAGGAATCATTGTTAAGATCCCAAAAAAGGGCAATCTTAGAGATTGTAACAATTGGAGAGGCGTGACACTTTTGTCAGTTGCCTCAAAATTATTCTGTAAAATCATCCTAAATAGAATAAAGGATTCAATAGATACAGTAATGCGTGAAGAACAGGCTGGGTTTAGAAAAGGGAGAAGCTGTCTTGACCACATTTTCACTCTACGACTTATATTGGAGGAACACATTGAAAAGCAAAAACCTTTTGTACTTAACTTCATCGACTTCAAAAAAGCATTTGATAGTATTCATAGAGATTCTTTGTGGAAAATTCTGAAGCAATATGGCTTACCATCAAAAATCATAAATATTATCAAAGACATGTATGATGGTTACACATGTGCAGTTCGAACAGAGGAAGGACTGAGCGAATGTTTCCCAATAGAAACTGGGGTTAAACAAGGATGTATTTTATCGCCCTTGTTATTTGGAATTGTTATGGACTTCATAATGAAGAAATGCTGCATTGGTAATAAAGGCATCGAATGGATACAAGGAGACCATTTGGAGGACCTGGACTTTGCTGATGACATAGTTCTCATCAGCAATCAGATAAAAACGATGCAGGAAAACACAAATGAACTATCATCAATAGCCAGCAAAATTGGGCTTGAGGTCAATCATGAAAAGACTAAAGTCATGAAAAGTTTAATTCCAACAAGTGACAAAATATACATGGAAAACAAACCAGTAGAAGAGATCGATCACTTCATCTATCTTGGAAGTCACATTGATCGAGAAGGGGATACGAGCAAAGAAATTAGAATCAGACTGGCTAAAGCAGCAATGTCTTTCAGAAGCCTTGAAAAGTTGTGGAAATCAAAACTCATTAGCACAAACACAAAACTTAGGCTATTCAAATCAAATGTACTATCAACCCTTACGTATGCGTGTGAAAGCTGGAAAACAACAAGAGATATAGAAACAAAGTTGAACGCATTCGAAAATAAATGTCTAAGGAAAATACTTGGTATAGAATGGAACGAATTCAAAACAAACGAGGAAATTAGAGAAATCGCCAATCAACCACTAATATCTTCAGTAATAAAGAAAAGACGATGGTCATACGTTGGACATGTGATGAGAAGAGATAATAATCGAATAGCAAAGCAAGCCCTCATATGGGAAACAACAGGTAAAAGAAAAAGAGGAAGACCCAGGGAGACACTGAGAAGAACATTGATGAGAGAGGCAAGAGCAGCAGGAATCGGCTCCCTCAATGAGATAGAACTGCTTGCACAGAACAGAGACAGATGGCGAGATTTGATAAAATATCTTTAAAAGAAAACTGCTAGAACAAAAATTCATATAGGAGAAGGTGTATCTTGGTCTACGCCCTATGGGCCGGTTACGGCTCGAAAGGTCAATAGATAGATAGAAAAATGGGCGCTGCTGGAGCCAAATGGCAAATATACCCATGCTGAAGACTGGTGTGTTGGGCTGAATGGAAAAGATATTACAGCTGGGACACACGGATGTATACAATGGATACATTACATATGAAATCTAATATATTGTCTCTGTATGTCTCTCAAAATGAAAACAATTAATAAAATAACTTTTCTTTCTTTATTACTCTGTACATTGTTTTCTGCTGTTGGAGGATTTTATATATATATATATATATATATATATCATCATCATCATCAAGTACCGGGCCTGCTGGCGTAGGTGATCATGTCTCTCCACAACTTTCGATCTCAACATTTATTTATCATTTCTGTTTTTGACCTTCTACCAAGCCATTCCCTTAAGCTGTCTGATATATTTTCTCTTTGCTTCCCTCTATCTCTTTGTCCCTCAATTTTACCAGCTGTTACAATATATACCAGCTGTTCCCTTCTCATTACATGGCCAAAAATGATGATTGTTTCTTAATAATATTGGATATTAGCTCTCTGTTTGCTTTGGCCTCTTTCAGAACATTTTCATTACTCTTCTTTGCTGTCCAACGTATTCTTCATGGTATGTATGTGTATATATGTATATATATATATATATATATATATATATATATATATATATATATATATATATATAAGCATAAACCTATTAAAAGCCCTGTACATTGCAACAAATGGCTAATAAACATTATTTTGCACAGAAAATGAAATATTTTAGCCACTTTGAGTAAGATATCATGGTGTGGAAGAATATATTGACAAGAAATAGCAACAACTGACAAATTTAAATATTTAGAATTGATAGTCAGTGATGTAGGCTTCAAACGTGACATATTGGCTAAATTTGTGCAAACTACAGCAGCCCTTGCAAGGTTGCTTAATATTTGGAAAGATAAGAATATCACTCATAACTCTAAAATCACTATGTTATATCAATTTTTCTATCATCATCATCATGTGCCATACCGGTTGGCGTAGGTGATCATGTCCCTCCACAATCTTCTATCTACAGTGCATCGTATCAGTTCTGTTGTTGACTGTTTTCCATGCCATGACACCAAGCTATCCTGTATTTTCTCTCTTTGTCACCCGCGATCTCTCTTTTCTTTTATTTTGCCAGTTGTAACCAAGTATTCCAACTTTCCTCTTCTCATGATGTGCCTGAAAAATGTTGATTGCTTCTTTCTGATGTTTTTTAAGATTTTTCTATACACTTGTGAAATATGGACCTTTATAGTTAAACTACATAAGAAAATCCAATCTGTGGAGATGAAATGTTGTTTTAAGATTATGGGCATCTCTTATTTAGATTGTATCATGAATTTAAAAAAGTTCTTAAATGTTATGTAGAGCCAGTCTTAACATATGGATGTGAATCATAGACAATAGGACAACAGACAAGAAAATCACTGGAGTCTGTAGAAATGTGGTTTTACAGAAGCATGTTGAGAATACCATGCACAGCTAAGAAGAGTAATGAAAATGTTTTGAAAGAGGTCAAAGCAAAAAGAGAGCTAATTTCCAATATTAGGAAGAAACAATCATCATTTTTTGGCCATGTAATGAGAAGAGAACAACTGGAATATATTGTAACAACTGGAAAAATTGCGGGATGAAGAGATAGAGGGAAGCAAAGAGAAAAAACACCAGACATCTTAAGAGAATGGCTTGGCAGAAGGTCAACAACAGAATCGATAAAGAACTGCTGAGATTGAAAGTTGTAAAGGGACATGATCTCCTAAGCCAGCAGGCCCGGTACTTGATGATGATGATAATCATGAATGAAAACGTTTGCAAAAGGATACAACAAGCAGTCTGAGATAATAATAGTCTGTTGACTATTATGAAGAAGTAAGTGCAAAATATAAAGTTCTAAACTTTGTTCAACTATTACATGTAGAGTAGTTATTTGTTCATCTTCCTAAAGCCTACTTGTTCATCTCTCAAATGTTTCTCTATGGCCTCTTTTAGTCTCTCCAGAATGATTCTGCTTAATATTTTTCATTGCACTGATAGTAGTATAATTTCCCTATAATTTGTGCACTCCTGTAAATTTCATTTTTTTGGTAGTTTGATCATATAACCTTCTTTCCAGCCATTAGCTATCTCTTCCCTCTCCCAAATTTTATCTAATAGATTATATAACATCTTGGTAGAGGTGTTAATATCTTCTTTGATTTCTTCTGAAGGAATTTCATCTGGTCCTGTGGCTTTACCATTTTTTAATAGTTTGATGGCTTTCATTATTTCTCCCTTGCTTGGTTTTCCACAACTAACGTGTAACTCTTCTTCTGCTGGTAGTATATATGGAGGATTATTTGAGCCAGGTGGGAGCCGTGATAGCTCAGTGGTTAGTGAACTGGACTGGACTACAAAGGACAAGGGGTAGGGTTCGATCCCAACCAACGGCTTCCGGGTTCACCCAGCCTTAAATGGGTACCGGATTTTTTTCTGGGAAAGTAAAGCAGCATGGGCGTAATACTGACCACATTACTCCAAAAATCATGTGCTGAAGGTCTGTAAAATATAGGGTCACTAACACCATATTTCCCTAAACGCCACTTGGCGTGATGGGGTACTTTACTTTTACTTACTATTTGAGCCAGGTCTATTCAAAAGTTCTTCAAAGTACTATTTCCATCTCTCCATGAGGTCCCTTCTATTACAAAGCAGATTTTCTGTCTTATCTTTAATAGAGACATTGATCTGTTTGTAATTTCCACTTAATTTCTTTGTTCTGTTGAACAGTTCTTTCGAGGCTTCCGGGGATATAGTGCCCTGTTCACTGGCTTCTTCAGAGGACTCACAGATAAGTGCTGATTTCCAGTGAACTTTTCTGTTTATTTGTTTGTTTTATTGATATTTGAAGGGATCATGTGATTGTACGCGTTTTCTATTTGATGTAAATCACTTTGCTTCTTTTGATTCATTGCATTTTATTACACTTTCCTTATTTAATCACTTATACTCATCCTTGTTGTAGATTGTGCTATTGAACGCGTCAAAAAATGGCGGTTTGTTTTCACCGGTCTGTCGTCAAGGACGCGTAACTCATTTAATTTGTAAAAGGCTCACAGTGTATGCTGCAGAGTGATTTCCTGGAGTTGGCCAGTTTACAACGTGGAAATGGGTTCTGGACCGTGCGACTGAGTAAGTGCACGTGAGTCTAGACCATACACAGCATCGACGTTCAGCGACAAAATCATCTATGATACTATGATGACGGTAAGTATTCAGATGCAGCCCAAACGACAACATCGAAGAAGGAAAACACGACAAGGTAAGCATGGTGGCATTAAACTGTCGAAGTGTGAGAGGCTAGGCCTAAAGTATGTGCGCGTTACATATTGGAATTGTGGGTCCATAAATCAACGATGGCCCATTCTTGATAAGCTACTGTGCGGCGCCGATATAATGGTTTTGCAAGAAACTCTTCTTGGTGATAGGACAGTAAGTACTCTTGGATTTCATTGTTTCTACAATAGGCGACACCTTGGGCAGGCCATCCTTGTGTGCAACAACATGGTGGCAGCTGAGGTTGATATGTCTGCGTGGGACAATGCAGAATTGCAGCTACATGCGGTTAGAGTGCAGACCACAGTTCATTTCATAATTGTAAATGTGTATGCCTGTAATGGGAAGGAGAACACACAACAATGGCAGAATCTCTTCGAGTTCGATGAAGAGAACGTCATTTTCTGCGGAGACTTTAATGCTAGAGGATATCAGTGGGGTAACGTCATAACCAACAAGCATGGAGAAGACCTAGAGAACACACTAGTGCCAGTCGATTTAGTGTGCTTGAATGATGGAAGGGTAACAAGAATGGCCACTCAAACAGGGGACTCTGATAGTGTCATAGACCTTGCACTGGTGTCTTCCACATTCGCACCGGTTTGCAGGTGGAGTGAACTGGGGTTCCATGGAAGTGATCACTATCCAGGTGTCCTCCTAAATGAGAAAAGCAGAAATAGAGGTCAGAAAAGAAAGCTCCACACATTCCCTTACGAGAAAACAGACCGGGACGCCATTAGCAAAATCAGACATAGGAAACAGAGCACCCCTCGTAGAAGACAGGAGAGATAAATCAGCCACCCTGGTGGAACATAGAAGTCAAGGAAGCTTGGCGGAGCAAGAGACAAATGGCCAAGACATGGCAGAAAGCCAGAAAGAATGGAAGAACACAACCTGAGCTCTTGAAGCGTCTGAAAGTAGAGGTCGACCAAAAAATGATGCACTATAAACTATGTGCTAAGCAGGCTAAGGATGCCAAATGGGATGACTTCTGTAAAAAAGTGTGCTCAGAAAAATCACTAGCCACATTATGGCACCTTCATCAGAGCATGAATGGCACAACACGACACAGAGACATACCAGACTTTCAGAGCACATGCCGGATATGGCACAAATCTGATGAGAGCAAAGGGAAGGCCCTGCTTGCCCGCTACATTGAGCAGACGGACCAGAGAAATGAAGCTGTAAGAATGAGGATACGGGGATCGCTGCCAAAATTGTGTAAGTATGTAGTGCTGGAAGAAGATCTCACAATCACAACCGATAACATTCACACGACACTTAAAAGGTCACACAACACTGCTCCTGGTCCAGATGGTGTTCGGTACAATGACATAGGTGATTTAGCTGATGACGACTTGACAAAACTGGCCAATGAGTTTAATGCCAGCATTTGGAGTGGCCAGATTAAGGAGGAGTGGCTACACAGCTAATTACTACTGCTATCGGAGCCAAACAAGGACCATTCTCAGATAAGTGCCTACAGAATCATCACAATGCAGAACACTGTGGGCAAGCTGCTGGAGAAAATAGTTGCCCGTGTCCTCACCTATCACCTTGAACAGAAACGCGCATTCCCACCCACACTCGGTTATAGATATAACAAAGAGATATGGCTCAGTGCGCAGTCTTTGCCTATGACGTCTACTAAAGCTTCCACAGACAAGATGAGAATGTGCTGCTGCTATAGATCTGGAGGATGCATACAACAGGGTACCATTTGAATATCTCATGCATATGCTCCTCAAACTGGCGGTGCACCCCTTCCTCATTAGATGGATCGCTGCGGCACTGTTTCAAAGGAAGGTGATACTCAGATGTAGAAGTTGGTCTTCCGAGCCAACATCCATTTGTCCAGGGCTACCACAAGGCTCACCATTGTCACCAGTTCTATTTAATGTGTACACAATAATGATCACGGAACAACAGCTGGATGGGAGTGGAAGAACTATGACTTTTGCTGATGATATTCTGGTATATCGACAGGGAAGAGACAGACGGGGAATTGCCTCCACAATGCAAGACGAACTTGATTGCATTTCTTCTGGGTGTGGGTTTCAGGTGCCTTGGTTAATCCTAATAAAGCATCAGTTTCATGGTTCTCCCTTAACAATCATATCGCTAATACGACCACACCGGTAGTACGAATGGGAGCTGATGAGGTGACCAGGGACAAGTTGATGACATACCTCGGAGTTAAGTTTGATTGCAGCCTGTGTTTTCGGGACCACGTCAACCATGTGACAACAAAATCCCGCAAAGGATTAGTGCCTTGAAAGTCATGGTAGCTGCCAACATCGAACAGAGGCTACTTACTCTTCTGTTCCAGGGATTTGTCCTCACACCAATTGAGTATGCCCTGGTAATTCTTACTGTTAGTACGACTCAAATTGATAGGCTGGAGAAAATACAAAATGAAGCCATGCGCATTATCTTAGGATGTACAAGGGACACTCCCTGTGTAGCAATGAGGTATATTCTTGACTTTCCAACCATGGGTGACAGAATCAAGACCTGGAGAGCACGAGCTTACCTGAAGATTAGTACAGATAAAGAGCATCCATTGCACCATGTGCTCAACACAGGGAAAGGTGCCAGGCTAAAAAGAGGCAAATCATGGGTGGGCCGAGCAGAAGATGTCATCAAACAGGTCTGTGGGCTTACCAATATCAGCATTGGTGAGGAGTGGATACTGGTGCCTACGTCATTCAAGGAGACTTTCTTGTGTATTGTCACACTCGACAGGAAAAGTAGGGAACAGAACCCGGTCGTGGTTAATGCTGAGGTCAATGGTCTCATCTGCGATAACACCGATGAGAAAGATGCAGTCATCTATACAGATGGATCTGAAATACAACACCAAAGAAGTGCATGGGCATTTACAGCATGCTCGGCAGGCAGAATAGTCAAAGAAGACAGTGGTGCATAAGTCATGACCACAAGTAGCATGACAATGGAGGTGATGGCAGTGACCAAGGCATTCAAATGGTTAGAGTCACAAGACTACACCCACTCATGTATACTGGGTGATTCGATGAGCATGATAAAAGCGTGGTGGCAGGCTCTGTATGCATGCAATGGGTAGAGTGGTTGCAGAAGTCCAAAATACGTAAGGTCACCTTTGTCTATGTCCCAGGACATGCGGGAGTACTGGGAAATGAAAGAGTGGACAGGTTGGCTAGCTGCGCTGTCGATGAGGATGGGCAACCAATGGATCGGGCAGACATCATCAATGCCCTCCGAGATGTGGGAAGAGCACAGGACTTCAACAAACACAGATCCACGTCACTTCTTCGGATAATGTAAATGGGTTAAGATGGGCACAGCCAGAAATGAGAAACTTAGTGGCTGTGTAAGAGGACTTTCAACCAACATAGAACTGGAGTCATCAGTTGCTGGACACAGCGGGACTTGCTGAGGAGGGGATCTGAGCACCTATGGACATGTTCGGAGTGCAATGATGATGACCCGCAAATAACTCAATAATAAGTGCACAATGAAATGGTATGGCCAGGAATCTTTATCATCTGGTCAGAAAAAAAATGATTCTTCAAGGAACTGTGAAAAGAATAAGAAGGAGAGGTAGGGAGAGAAAGAGATGGGAAAATATAAAAAAATGGTTGGCCTTTTTTGTTTGTCTTACCTCTGTTGCATCGCCAGCTGGGAATGTTGAAAGGTCTATGCTTAAAGCACATGCCTCTACAACTTGCTTGTATCTGAAATATATTTTTAGTTTATACAAAAAACTGTCTTTAAAATATCCTGAAGACATTATCACAATTCTGGGATTACAAAAGGAACTTATAGGACAGGATAATAAACATCCAGTGCAGTCACCACAAGGTGTTTAGGTATCAGTTTTTTTATTTTACTCTCAAAATAAAACAAAAACTTTTGACCTAACCATGATTTGAAGTTGAGTTCTCCTTATATACAATATATACATATTTCCTGTTGAAATATAATTTTAGTACATGTTATGTCGTCACCACAAGGTGTTTGGGTCTGAGTTTTTTATTTTACTATCAAAATAAAACAAAAACTTTTGACCTAACCATGATTTGCAATTGAGTTCTCCTTATATACAATATATAAATATAAATCATCTGCCTGTTGAAATATAATTTTAGTACATGTTATGTCAACTAATTTCTTAACCTGAAGTATATTTTAGTACTCGTACATATTATGTGAACTAATATCTCAGTTTGAGATGTTGTGTGAACTCATTTCTTTGGTTGTCTGTCAGAAATGTATTTGATTATTGATATACATGTTAATGATTTTTGCATACTTGTGTTCGCTCGATGGCTAAAAGAGTACACCTCTTCGTCATCCACTCTTAAAAGGACATTAAGTGGGCATGTATGCATATTGTTGTGGCTTGCAATATAACTGGGACATTTGCACCTTTTGGCCCAAAACATTTGACTTCAGCAGGACTTCCCTCTTCAATCCCTACTCGCTTGACCAGACTATACAGATTAATCTGTTACTAGAGGTACCATGGAGAGGTGGGGCAAGGTCTGGATGGATCTGGTTCACCGATCCTGGTGCAAGACATCAGCTGTGGGTCGCTAATAACTTGCAGCTCTGCTGCTGTGAGGTGTGTCTTCGCCTCCTTATTTATTTTTTAAATATAACATTTATATATAACAATTAAGGTAAAAGAGGCAGAGGCAGACCAAGACTAACATGGACGAGTAACATCAAAAGATGGACAAGTCAGCCTTTGACAATCTGCACCATCAAAGCAAGACATAGAGTGGAATGGCGCTCCATGGTAGCCAACCTTCGATGCGGAGATGGCACTCAATGATGATGATGATATATAACATTCGTTTATACATTGTTATCTTTTGGTTACATTTTGTTTAGCAAACAATTTGTTTATAAATAATTTCTTTCTCTCATCCATCTACAGCTGCCTTGAAGTGTCACAGGAGACAGGAGGAATGTATAATATAATTTAATTAGATGTATTGCTTGTTCTTTTAATGACTTCCCTTTTGGGTATAGTGTTGTTCTTGGGCATATTGGATGCTGTTATGATAGAACTGTTTTGGTTTTTGAATATGTTTTTTATTCCATCTATCCATCTCTTCCTTGGTCTTCTTCTTGCCTTCTGTTCTGATGTTTTGAAGTAGGAAGTTTTTGATGTTGTTTCAAAGTCAAGTACCCCCGTCACGCCAAGTGGCGTATAGGGAATATGGTGTTAGTGACCATAAATTTTACAGACCTTCGGCACATGATTTTTGGGGTAATGTAGTTGGTATTACTCCCGTGCTGCTTTACTTTTCCAGAAAAAAATCCGGTACCCATTAAAGGCTGGGTGAACCAGAAGCTGTCGGTTGGGATTGAACCCTACCTCTTGTCCTTTGTAGTCCAGTTCACTGACCACTGAGCTATCGCGGCTCCCATTTTGATGTTGTTTGGCCTGGTTTAATTCTTACCATGTGTCTGAAATATTTTTATGACACAGATCAAGGACTGAGAGAACATTCAATGAGTGGACACAATCATAACATTAAGGCTTCCACTATTTTGTTAAGGAACAAAACACAGTGTAAAATTAGACCATGACAACCCATTTTGTGTGCTACATACTAGCAAAGTTAATAAGCAAATACTAACATGAAGAAAACTCACTAGCAGAGATTATTCAACAACAAATACAAGATCTCAAACAGGTCACTCAAAGACAACAAGATCTCAAACAAACAGATCACTCAAAAATAACAAGATCTCAAACAAACAGATCACTCAAAAATAACAAGATCTCAAACAAACAGATCACTCAAAGACAACAAGATCTCAAACAAACGGATCACTCAAAAATAACAAGATCTCAAACAAACAGATCACTCAAAAATAACAAGATCTCAAACAAACAGATCACTCAAAAATAACAAGATCTCAAACAAACAGATCACTCAAAAATAACAAGATCTCAAACAAACGGATCACTCAAAAATAACAAGATCTCAAACAAACAGATCACTCAAAAATAACAAGATCTCAAACAAACAGATCACTCAAAAATAACAAGATCTCAAACAGATCACTCAAAATAACAAGATCTCAAACAAACAGATCACTCAAAAATAACAAGATCTCAAACAAACAGATCACTCAAAAATAACAAGATCTCAAACAAACAGATCACTCAAAAACAACAAGAGTAAACAAAAACTCAACAAACAAGCAGTCTTATGAAAAAGAAATATGGAGTCAAAATGAAGTTCTACTACAATTGCTGTTCTAGTAAGAGTGTATGTGTGTGTTTTTTTTGTTTTAAACATCAGAGAGAAGCAATTTAATTATTAAAATGACTAGATACTTACATTTCTACCATTAGGAAAAGAAGAGGGACATATGTCGGACATGTGTTGAGAAGAGACAACAAGAGAATTCCAAAACAGGCTCTTCTATGGGAAACATCAGGATACAGAAAAAGAGGAAGACCTAGAGAGACACTAAAGAAAAACACTTATAAGAGAAGCAAAATTTGACAAGCATAAACTCATTAGATAAGATCAAATATTTTGCCAAGAATAGAAAAGGATGGCAAAAAACACTACGACCTATGCAATATCTAGCGACACAGGAAGGATCAAAAGCTTACCTTTCTGCTTCATAACCATGGCCAAACACAATGTTGTCACGGAGAGTGTCATTCATTACCCAGGCCTGCTGGGGCACATAAGCAGTATGACCAGAAACAGCAACAGTTCCTGAGGATACGTCCATCTGAAAGCAAGAGATGCCATAACATTAAAATCATCATGGCTTATTGAATTGTGAAGGAGAAATGAAAAAAAAAAAAAAAAGTGGTATGGTTAAAGCTGTATGTTAATTAATGGAAGACACAAATTTAAATACTTGACACCTTATTGAATTGTGCTGATTTTTAAACCCCACACGTGTAATTTGTCAGGGCCAAATAGAGGAACAAAGAGTGTAATGGTGGCTAGCCTATGACACATGGTATAAAAGACAGTCTAGAAGGAATGAACTTAGCAATCCTGTCAATCATAACAATTAATACCAGTAAGTCAAATCATTAAAAATATTACAATGAATTTACAAATGTTACAGAACCAATCCTTATGTATGGAAGTGAATCATGGACAATCAAAAAACAAACAAGAAGATTGAGACTGTGTTTGAAAAGTGTTCCTTGTTGCAGTTTCCACATATTCCAAGTCCGACTTGCTGCCAGAGCTACTGAGTTTAGTGCTCTGTGCACACCATAAGCTGTGTATATCATCTGGATTGTGTTTTGATATTCCAAATGTTTACAATGGATGATGATATTGTATGATGAAGGACAGTTCAGCTGCATTCACTTTCAGTGTGGTTACGTCTTATGTCTTATGGTGTGTGCTGTAGCTGTTATGATGGGGACTGCAGCTGCCTTTCTTTGTTTGGATCCTTCAGTGCAATGGGATGTTAATTTTGATTATTCGACCGGCATGGGCGGTTGAGCAATTATGGATTTGAATTCATTTACAATGATACATACTGAGACCTTAGATTAACTGACCTTAGATTAACTGACCTTAGATTAACTGACCTTAGATTAACTGACCTTAGATTAACTGACCTTAGATTAACTGACCTTAGATTAACTGACCTTAGATTAACTGACCTTAGATTAACTGACCTTAGATTAACTACAACAACAAAACAATTTGATACTATCAGGAACAAATATAAAAATATATATTTTTGTTTACTAATTAAAAGAATATAACAGATTAAACCATCTTCTAAAATTAAAAAAAAATAGACACATTTTGAAAGCTGCAACTAAAATGAATTATTTAGACTGATATGTAAATCACATAAAATGTACTTCTATGAATTACCTACCCTGCCAAGAATGGCACTAATCAAGGAGCTTTTGCCACTTCCAACACTTCCACACACACCCATGAGGTGACCCTGCAACAAGGAAGTAGAAGTTGTTCATCTGATTTCAATATCAATGTTGACAGATTTTGGTACTGCTGCTGAAATATCTGTTACAATTTCTATGTTGTAGTTAGAATACAAAGAGGAAGACCCAGAGAGACACTGAGAAGAACATTGATGAGAGAGGCAAAAGCAGCAGGAATCGGCTCCCTCAATGAGATAGAGCTGATTGCACAGAACAGAGACAAATGGCGAGATTTGATAAAATATCTTTAAAAGAATTGAATACTGCTAGAACAAAAATTCAGATAAGAGAAGGAGTATCTTGGTCTACGCCCCATGGGCCGGCTACGGCTCGAAAGGATCCAAGAAGAAGAAGTTAAAATACATGGGGAAACAACAGGTAAGAGGAAAAGAGGCTGATCCAGAGAGACACCGAGAAGAACATTGATCAGAGAGGCAAGAGCAGTAGGAATCGGATCCCTCAATGAGATAGAGTTGCTTGCACAGAACAGAGAAATGGCAAGATTTGATAAAAGATCTTTATAAGGATTGAAAACTGCTAGAATAAAAATTTGTATCTGGGTCTATGCCCTATGGGCGGGCTATGGCTTAAAAGGTCAATAGATAGATAGATAGATTGATAGTTAGACTAAGGCAACATAGATATGTTTAAAGGATAATGATTTTCTGACAAATAAACCCATGCAAATTGGCTTTTAAAATATTGGATTTCTAAACTTTTTATCCTCATAATTATTTCGCTGGTTTGGAGTTCTGAACTTACAATGTCATCACAATCAAACTTGTGTATAATGTTTGATTTTTGGTATTTGTTTGATACTGTGACTGTAAATTTATCTTTAATTCCTTACTCTTTAAGAAACCCTTCATTGAAATACTGTCTACCTTTATGTGTTTTAGTATATCTTTTCAGTTTAATATTAAGTTTGGCTAGCTGAAGATGATGATTTGAAGCCACATCTACTTCTCTATATACTTCTACATCATGTAAGGATGACAAATTTTTTATTTTAAAAATATGGTGTTAGTGACCTTATTTTTCTAACTTTTAATGTACATAAATTTTACACCAACATAAACAAGATAGAGGAGCCATTTCATCATTCATAAACATTTGTACATAAAAGACATGATTTGGTAATAAAAATAGCAAAAATGTCATTATTAAACTTATCACAGCTGTTGTGTACAAAAATCTGTGTTCAAATTAAGCTGGTAAAACCATGGTTTTGACATATGTTTACTGATGGTTACATTTTTGCTGGCTAAAGTGCACTGCTTGATAATGTCTAAAAGTACATGTCATATAATGCAGTGTGCTCACAATATTGATTTATAAAGGTTTATAATAATACATTGTTGTTGAAAGGCGGTACTAACCACTAGCTATTTTTAAAGGGGGTTATCTAAAAATGCAGCCTTTATGACCAAGGTATTAAATCTTTTTGTTAGTTAAGCCTGAGTCACGCCCATTCCATTCAAGTCCGTTTCACTGCAACCTGCGTTAGTCTGTGCCACTTTCAATTTAATTCATGTAAATGTGTTTCTACTTTTACATAAGCTATTTTATAGAGTTTCTTGTAAACATTCTTCACTGGAGAGTTTCCTCTACCTTCTACAAGTGGTGTTTACAAAGAATTTGTGTCATAGTGTGTGATTTTCCTTTTGGATTAGCAGTGTTTATCAACAACAAAAAGCTGATCGAAAAGGAATTGATCAGTATTAATTTTAATTTTAGAATTCAATTGATGACGGCTGAAGAAGCCAGTAAATTAACTTTATTAAATGTTTCAAATAATGATAATATATAAGCATCTATACCTATGGGAGCAGTTATTTAAGTGATTTAAATCTGGATTTAGAATAAAAATAGTCTCATGTTGTATAATTGTAACCAATAAGATTGCAGTGAAGAGGAAATCAATACATCTTGATAGTGGATGATAGAAGATAAGTTATTATTATGCTTCACCAACCAAACTTTCAAGGCCGCCAGAAGACAGATTACTGAAAAGTAATTCATATTGAAAGAACATCGACCAGGAAGGCAAAAGCAGCATAAATCGGCTACCTCAATGAGATCGATCCTTTGCTAGGCTCAACAATAGAGGAACATGGTCAAATCATTACATTTTGTATTTCCCCACAATAGTAAAAAAATCATTATGTATTCGGATTGCTTGTGTTTTTTTGCAAACTTTTTCATTTGTGATGCAATCTATGTACACGTTTATCTTTCAAAAGTGTGGAAATTCATCCATCTTCAGTATGGTATTTGTGGATACCGGATTACATTCTTTCATCAATCACTACTTACTGGACCAGACTGAACAGTCTGTTTCAAGGGACACTGCAGAGAGGTGGGGTAGGATCTTCAGCTGTTAACCTGTTGATTCTGATACAAGCAGCCAGTTATAAGTCACTGATCACTTTCAGAGCAAATGCATGTTGGACATCTTGACCCCCTTTTGATTTATAAAACAAAATACAACAGACTTACTTTCTGAAGTGTAAAGGTCAGATTTCGCAGTGTTGGCCCCACGAAGATTTGTTCACTAGTCTCTGTAATGTGATTCAAACTCAGAGTCTGTTCTTCCTTTGGGTCTTCAGTTTGTTTCTTTTTTTTCTTGTGCTTACTTTTTCCATTAGTACCTGATAATAGATTTAACTTGTTTGATTATTTATGGTAAGCTTGCAGTTAAATACAATGATCAATTTTATTAGTTATTCATTTCATCCTAAGATAACATTTCTTTATTCTGTTTTGCATATGCCAACTTTATATCTCTAGTAAAATCCTCAGGAAACAAATTTTGCCTCAGGAAACGAATTTTGCCTCAGGAAATAAATTTTGCCTCAGGAAATAAATTTTGCCTCAGGAAATAAATTTTGCCTCAGGAAATAAATTTTGCCTCAGGAAATAAATTTTGCCTCAGGAAACGAATTTTGCCTCAGGAAACGAATTTTGCCTCAGGAAATAAATTTTGCCTCAGGAAATAAATTTTGCCTCAGGAAATAAATTTTGCCTCAGGAAACAATTTTGCCTCAGGAAACGAATTTTGCCTCAGGAAATAAATTTTGCCTCAGGAAATAAATTTTGCCTCAGGAAATAAATTTTGCCTCAGGAAATAAATTTTGCCTCAGGAAATAAATTTTGCGTGAATATCACTTTTTACAATTTTTAACACTGGCAGCAGCATGCTCAGGTGTTCCTTGCCACACAGGCAAATATTATTCAACTTCAATGGTACTGTCATATTTTTTTTTTTGTTTTTTATCATTAAGAATTTTGACAATATTGGGTAGATATTTTTTTTATCAAGTGCACATTTTTTTGCCAGCTCTTTTCAATTTCCAACTGCCAAGGCGTTCTTTAAACATGTACAGAATGTAAAAAGGACCTCTTGTTTTTAGGCCTATGTCATTTTTCTAGAGGGCCTGCCGTCGGACCTCACTACCCAGAGACTGAGGGAAGGTAAAGTCATGAAGAAACCTCTGACTATAAATGAAAAATGTCCATTGCCTGTGGTAGAAACCTTCTTGTTCAGTGACCAAAGTCTCTCGACCACACCCCCCCCCCCCTTTCCACAAAGTTAACATTTAAATATTGAAAGACTGTCTTAAAAGCGCTTTGGTAAGTTAAGTTAAACTTTGACATATTTGAAAAGAAAAGGATACAGTTATGAACAGAATATTACTTCCATTGGGAAGACATAATGTTATGTCCTCATAATTTGGGCTTTGCAAGGCTGTGTATAAACATGGTACACTAAGAGTTAATGAATAATAATAAGAATCCTGGTTTGTCCCATGTGTATAAAAAATATTATATGAGTGCCAATTGTTTTTTTAACCACCACTACATTTATTAAAAATATGTAAGTAATATGTAATGTATAAGTATTATGTCAGAGTTATCTTTCTTTCCCACAAAAATCCAGCTTACATTTAAGGCTGAGTGAACCTAGAAGCCATTGATTGGGGTGGAACCCAAATGCTTGTCCTGATTAGTCCAGTTCACAAGAAACTGTCAATATGACAATTATCCCATTTCTGGGATCTGCAGCTAAGGAATGTGCAGGGGATAATGGAGTTTACTGTGTGGCTATGGTATAGTTGTCATGTGAAACACAGGCCAGTTTTTAGTTTGCTTCTGATTTATTTTAAAAAATTGATGTCGGCAGGAATTAATCCTGCATTCACTTATTGACATCCAACAGCTTTTAAAACATTCCATATCAAAACCTGCACATTCCTTAGACTCTGGTAGCTGACATGATAACCCAGAAGCCATGTTGTGTGGCTTTTAATTTATTGATGTTTCCACAATCATTTCAATTAAAACCTTGTAATTTTTTTATTTAACCTCTTTTCCATCTTCCTGAGCAAATTGTACTAATTTTATAGATAAAATTCCATTTATTTTCTCATTGTTATAGATAAAATTCCATTTATTTTCTCATTGTTTTTTAAATGTTTAAAAATATTCCCAAAAATGGCCTGGCCACAGTGTGTTTATCCACTTGGTAGTGTTTGTATTAATCCATTCAGCCTCTAACTCCTCCATTTCAAATGACTTCACTTAAAATATTATGTGTATGCATAATTAGAGAATAATTTGTTACATTGAATTAATATTAACAATTAATTAACTTTATAAATTTGTCCACTGCAATAGCAAATTATGTTGGACATGTGATGAGAAGAGATAATAACCGAATAGCAAAGCAAGCCCTCATATGGAAAACAACAGGTAAGAGAAAAAGAGGAAGACCCAGGAAGACACTGAGAAGAACATTGATGAGAGAGGCAAGAGCAGCAGGATTCGGCTCCCTCAATGAGATAGAGCTGCTTGCACAGAACAGAGACAAATGGCGAGATTTGATAAAATATCTTTAAAAGAAAACTGCTAGAACAAAAATTCAGATAGGAGAAGGTGTATCTTGGTCTACGCCCTATGGGCCGGCTACGGCTCGAAAGGTCAATAGATAGATAGAATAGCAAATACTGAGCAAGGGTAACATTGCAAGATATGAGCAAGGGTAATATTGCAAGATATGAGCAAGGGTAACATTACAAGATATGAGCAAGGGTAACATTGCAAGATATGAGCAAGGGTAACATTGCAAGATATGAGCAAGGGTAACATTGCAAGATATGAGCAAGGGTAACATTACAAGATATGAGCAAGGGTAACATTACAAGATATGAGCAAGGGTAACATTGCAAGATATGAGCAAGGGTAACATTGCAAGATATGAGCAAGGGTAACATTGCAAGATATGAGCAAGGGTAACATTGCAAGATATGAGCAAGGGTAACATTGCAAGATATGAGCAAGGGTAACATTGCAAGATATGAGCAAGGGTAACATTGCAAGATATGAGCAAGGGTAACATTGCAAGATATGAGCAAGGGTAACATTGCAAGATATGAGCAAGGGTAACATTGCAAGATATGAGCAAGGGTAACATTACAAGATATGAGCAAGGGTAACATTGCTAGATATGAGCAAGGGTAACATTGCAAGATATGAGCAAGGGTAATATTGCAAGATATGAGCAAGGGTAATATTGCAAGATATGAGCAAGGGTAACATTACAAGATATGAGCAAGGGTAACATTGCAAGATATGAGCAAGGGTAACATTGCAAGATATGAGCAAGGGTAACATTGCAAGATATGAGCAAGGGTAACATTACAAGATATGAGCAAGGGTAACATTGCAAGATATGAGCAAGGGTAACATTGCAAGATATGAGCAAGGGTAACATTACAAGATATGAGCAAGGGTAACATTACAAGATATGAGCAAGGGTAACATTGCAAGATATGAGCAAGGGTAACATTGCAAGATATGAGCAAGGGTAACATTACAAGATATGAGCAAGGGTAACATTGCAAGATATGAGCAAGGGTAACATTACAAGATATGAGCAAGGGTAACATTACAAGATATGAGCAAGGGTAACATTGCAAGATATGAGCAAGGGTAACATTACAAGATATGAGCAAGGGTAACATTGCAAGATATGAGCAAGGGTAACATTGCAAGATATGAGCAAGGGTAACATTGCAAGATATGAGCAAGGGTAACATTGCAAGATATGAGCAAGGGTAACATTGCAAGATATGAGCAAGGAGCAACAAAAATGACTAAAATTCACAAAAGTCTTCCACCTACCTGAGATCTTGAGCATAAACAGTTCAGATAATCCAACTGTTTTCTTAAGTGGATTATCAATTCTATTCTATGCTTGCGTTTTTTTTCTTAACATTCTGTTTGGGCATATGTCATAAACAAGAGCTCTCTACTCCAGTGTGCCCTCATCTAATTTTCGCCAGCTGTGAGAAAGATCCATCCTTTCCCTTGAATGGTTCATTCTCCTGAATTCTTGTTGATTCTTCTGAAGCTAGGTTTTTTTTTAATGGAGCTGAGTAGCCAGTCCTACGTCTAGCCATCCTCCTTTTACATCCAGGCTTGGAGAATTTACAGAATTACCAATTAGAACTAAGCTATAATATATACATCATCATCATCATCAAGTACCAGGCCCACTGGCGTAGGTGATCATGTCTCTCCACAACTTTCGATCTCGACAGTTCTTTATCATGTCTGTTGTTGACCTTCTGCCAAGCCATTCTCTTAAGCTGTTTAGTATTTTCTCTCTGTGCTTCCCTCTTTCTCTTCGTCCCTCAATTTTTCCAGTTGTTACAATATATTCCAGTTGTTCTCTTCTCATTACATGGCCAAAAAATGATGATTGTTTCTTCCTAATATTGGAAAATAGCTCTCTTTTTGCTTTGGTCTCTTTCAAAACATTTTCATTACTTTTCTTAGCTGTCCATGGTATTCTCAACATTCTTCTGTAAAACCACATTTCTACAGAATCCAGTAATTTTCTTGTCTGTTGTCCTATTGTCCATGATTCACATCCATATGTTAAGACTGGCTCTACATAACATTTAAGAACTCTTTTTCTTGTTTCTATTGTCAAAAATGGATTGCATAGTATCTTCCTATTTTCTGGAAAGCTGCTTTTGCCTGAGCCTGCATCTCATCTCTTTTGTACATCTTCTGTCTGAGGTTAACAAAGTTCCCAAATATTTAAATTCATTTACCTGTTTTAATATTGTTCCACTTGTCTTTATTTGCACTGAGATGATGTCTTTTTCTTTGTTGTTATCATTACTTCTGTCTTTTTGCTATTAAGGCTGAGTCCATTATTTTTGCTTTCTTTAACTAAAATGTCCTACATTTCTTGTAACTCATTTTCACTCTTAGCGAGTAATAATATATACAAAATATAATAAAATGCACAGATGATGTTTATGCCTAATTAATGCAGCAAACAAAATAAACTGTTTTCTATAGACATATATTTTCATATAAAAATTGAATTACTTATGTCCATTTCCTTCTTGACACGCCCGGTGCCCCAAGTAAAGGAAGCATTTTTCATTTCAACAAGTGAAGAGTTGCTTGAGGTTTTCTGAGAGTAACTTCCCATTTCCTCCATAACAAGGATTTCCTAAACAAAAACATAAATGCTAATGGTCAGGCTGCAGATTAAATTGAATAATTTTCAAAAGGTTAAAAAAACTTGCACTGATCACAAAAAAAAATTCTACAAAATGTCATTTCATTATAAACAACAATGCACTACTTTTATTGGTCAAAAACAACGATCCTCAACTTTCATACATAAACAGGAACACCAAAAAGTTTAACCAGTAAAAGAAATGATATGATACTTTACTATTTTCTGGAGGTTTAAAAAACTTAACTGTTCAAGGCTGCTAAACCAATGAACTAACCAGGCAACTAGCCAACAAGTTGTACAACTAATTAAAAACTAACTTAACAGTAAAATTTTAAAAAAACCTGTGCAGAACAGTTAACAGTAAGGGTTCACCTATGGACTTAAGAACAAAAAAGGACCTACAAGATCTAGCAGTGAGTCATCATATGTGGAGAGTTATGATTTCTGCCATTTTCATCCAAAGGGAACTAATTAACCTTCTATTCAGCAAATTAAAAAATCGTCTAGTTATTGATAAATAAAAATGAATTCCAAACATCTAAAAAGTGTGCACTTTCTACAGCAGAAATTGTAAAAACTATTAGATTAAAAAAAATATTACCTGCAATCGTCTTGTTGTTACTACCATCTCAGATAAGGCTTTGAGGGCAAAGGGAATAGTCATCAATGATGCCTGCATAGTGTTCAGCAGTGAGACAAATGTAAATGCCTGAAGAATAGGGACAAATGACATTTTACATCAGAGCATATCTTCATCTGTTCTTCTTCAATGTCCTTTTAAGGGCGGATGATAATGAGGTACACTCCTTACATCGGGCGAACGCAAGCAAGCAAGCAATGTTCTTCTGTTAGGTAGCCATGGTTGCCTTTTGTTGCTAATTCACTGCAAGCTGTGGTATCTGCACATTTCAGCCCAACACATCCATGCTCAACATGAGAGCATATAAAACTATTTTTCTTCTTGTCTTAGACCATGTATGAACAAAGCCTTTAGTCGACTAAAAACATTATGATGTCTACTAGCTCCACAAAATAATTCTTCATTTTTATTTTTCTGAACTCATGCAGTCTTTCACAGAAAGAATAGAGTCTGTTCTGCTCTATGCATTGCTATCTTTACTCACCTTTCTCTATCAAATTGTCACTGGTTTGCATTTTACTGATTTTTACTGGAGACAAGTATGACAGTTTTCACTGCAGTTTCAGATTTCTTCTGAAACTTTGTTCTATCCAACTGCAGCACATACCTGTTCTTGCTGTGTTTTCCTCCTCTTAATTACATCTTTTGAGCAATTATTGGCTGCTGTGAAAATTTTTTTAATGGTTCCAGTTATTCTTAATAAAAAGGGGAAGAACAAAATCTCAATCATTGTGTCCAGTTCACTTCCCAATAAGTGCAACCACAAGAGACTGAGACAGAGGAAGACAAGAAGAGAACTGCAGATAAAGGTAAAAAAAGAGAAGCGAAACTGTTAAAATAAATCCAAACTCTTGTAGTTTTAAAATTGACATTAATCACTAATTGTATACAAGAAATTAAATGAATGACTTCAACAATTCCTCTCTGTCCAGACACTGTTACAGCAATAATACCTGTTGAAATTAATCTACCAGCTCTTTAACACACTTTCCAGGATAAGCAGGTCACTAGACCTAGCTCTTTCACACTGTCTAGGACAGATCACTCCAGTCTAAACCACTGGAAACTACTATTCGTACTGTTTCGTCCTAAATGTTTGTCTGCAACACAAGTATTCAGCCCTACCCTATCTGGGAGATACTTGTCTTAAAAGGAAAAATACAAATACACAATTTATTCTCTGGTTATGATTGCAGCCCTATGCTATAGTCATGAGAATACCTGCATGAAAGACATCGCCAATGATGGCTAATTTTTTAGTTAGCTGAGTTGGCAGTGTTCCCTAGCATTTAGCTTTTCATGGCAAGGCGCTGTGCCAAGGGGTACAGGTTCGATCCAGCTTAGGACTATATGTTGTTCTTTGTTTTTTTCTTCTGTTGTTGAATATTTGTCATTTTTTCAGAGTGCTGTAAACATACCTCTTCCTCTGAATTGATTCGCCGATCACTAGACCTAGCTCTTTAACACACTGTCCAGGACAGGTCACTAGACCTAAAGAAATTAATCTACCAGCTCTGTAACACACACTGTTCAAAATAAATAGGTCACTAGACCAAAAGAATCTGAATGAACAGAGGGAAACCTAGTGAGACTTAAGTATTTTATTTCCCATTTCAATTTGAAAGTGGTTTTTATAATTTTAAGCATAATTTTATTAAAAACTTGATAGTTATTTTGGATCATCACTGTAAACAGATTCACCTCCTTCAGTGTGTCCTCCTTCTTAACCTAATCTTTGCAGTGGATTAATTGCTGTCATTAAAATGTAATGTATCTATCAATCAATCTATCTATCTATCTATCTATCTATCTATCTATCTATCTATCTATCTATCTATCTATCTATCTATCTATCTATCTATCTATCTATCTATCTATCTATCTATCTATCTATCTATCTATCTATCTATCTATCTATCTATCTATCTATCTATCTATCTATCTATCTATCTATCTATCTATCTATCTATCTATCTATCTATATCTATCTATCTATCTATCTATCTATCTATCTATCTATCTATCTATCTATCTATCTATCTATCTATCTATCTATCTATCTATCTATCTATCTATCTATCTATCTATCTATCTATCTATCTATCTATCTATCTATCTATCTATCTATCTATCTATCTATCTATCTATCTATCTATCTATCTATCTATCTATCTATCTATCTATCTATCTATCTATCTATCTATCTATCTATCTATCTATCTATCTATCTATCTATCTATCTATCTATCTATCTATCTATCTATCTATCTATCTATCTATCTATCTATCTATCTATCTATCTATCTATCTATCTATCTATCTATCTATCTATCTATCTATCTATCTATCTATCTATCTATCTATCTATCTATCTATCTATCTATCTATCTATCTATCTATCTATCTATCTATCTATCTATCTATCTATCTATCTATCTATCTATCTATCTATCTATCTATCTATCTATCTATCTATCTATCTATCTATCTATCTATCTATCTATCTATCTATCTATCTATCTATCTATCTATCTATCTATCTATCTATCTATCTATCTATCTATCTATCTATCTATCTATCTATCTATCTATCTATCTATCTATCTATCTATCTATCTATCTATCTATCTATCTATCTATCTATCTATCTATCTATCTATCTATCTATCTATCTATCTATCTATCTATCTATCTATCTATCTATCTATCTATCTATCTATCTATCTATCTATCTATCTATCTATCTATCTATCTATCTATCTATCTATCTATCTATCTATCTATCTATCTATCTATCTATCTATCTATCTATCTATCTATCTATCTATCTATCTATCTATCTATCTATCTATCTATCTATCTATCTATCTATCTATCTATCTATCTATCTATCTATCTATCTATCTATCTATCTATCTATCTATCTATCTATCTATCTATCTATCTATCTATCTATCTATCTATCTATCTATCTATCTATCTATCTATCTATCTATCTATCTATCTATCTATCTATCTATCTATCTATCTATCTATCTATCTATCTATCTATCTATCTATCTATCTATCTATCTATCTATCTATCTATCTATCTATCTATCTATCTATCTATCTATCTATCTATCTATCTATCTATCTATCTATCTATCTATCTATCTATCTATCTATCTATCTATCTATCTATCTATCTATCTATCTATCTATCTATCTATCTATCTATCTATCTATCTATCTATCTATCTATCTATCTATCTATCTATCTATCTATCTATCTATCTATCTATCTATCTATCTATCTATCTATCTATCTATCTATCTATCTATCTATCTATCTATCTATCTATCTATCTATCTATCTATCTATCTATCTATCTATCTATCTATCTATCTATCTATCTATCTATCTATCTATCTATCTATCTATCTATCTATCTATCTATCTATCTATCTATCTATCTATCTATCTATCTATCTATCTATCTATCTATCTATCTATCTATCTATCTATCTATCTATCTATCTATCTATCTATCTATCTATCTATCTATCTATCTATCTATCTATCTATCTATCTATCTATCTATCTATCTATCTATCTATCTATCTATCTATCTATCTATCTATCTATCTATCTATCTATCTATCTATCTATCTATCTATCTATCTATCTATCTATCTATCTATCTATCTATCTATCTATCTATCTATCTATCTATCTATCTATCTATCTATCTATCTATCTATCTATCTATCTATCTATCTATCTATCTATCTATCTATCTATCTATCTATCTATCTATCTATCTATCTATCTATCTATCTATCTATCTATCTATCTATCTATCTATCTATCTATCTATCTATCTATCTATCTATCTATCTATCTATCTATCTATCTATCTATCTATCTATCTATCTATCTATCTATCTATCTATCTATCTATCTATCTATCTATCTATCTATCTATCTATCTATCTATCTATCTATCTATCTATCTATCTATCTATCTATCTATCTATCTATCTATCTATCTATCTATCTATCTATCTATCTATCTATCTATCTATCTATCTATCTATCTATCTATCTATCTATCTATCTATCTATCTATCTATCTATCTATCTATCTATCTATCTATCTATCTATCTATCTATCTATCTATCTATCTATCTATCTATCTATCTATCTATCTATCTATCTATCTATCTATCTATCTATCTATCTATCTATCTATCTATCTATCTATCTATCTATCTATCTATCTATCTATCTATCTATCTATCTATCTATCTATCTATCTATCTATCTATCTATCTATCTATCTATCTATCTATCTATCTATCTATCTATCTATCTATCTATCTATCTATCTATCTATCTATCTATCTATCTATCTATCTATCTATCTATCTATCTATCTATCTATCTATCTATCTATCTATCTATCTATCTATCTATCTATCTATCTATCTATCTATCTATCTATCTATCTATCTATCTATCTATCTATCTATCTATCTATCTATCTATCTATCTATCTATCTATCTATCTATCTATCTATCTATCTATCTATCTATCTATCTATCTATCTATCTATCTATCTATCTATCTATCTATCTATCTATCTATCTATCTATCTATCTATCTATCTATCTATCTATCTATCTATCTATCTATCTATCTATCTATCTATCTATCTATCTATCTATCTATCTATCTATCTATCTATCTATCTATCTATCTATCTATCTATCTATCTATCTATCTATCTATCTATCTATCTATCTATCTATCTATCTATCTATCTATCTATCTATCTATCTATCTATCTATCTATCTATCTATCTATCTATCTATCTATCTATCTATCTATCTATCTATCTATCTATCTATCTATCTATCTATCTATCTATCTATCTATCTATCTATCTATCTATCTATCTATCTATCTATCTATCTATCTATCTATCTATCTATCTATCTATCTATCTATCTATCTATCTATCTATCTATCTATCTATCTATCTATCTATCTATCTATCTATCTATCTATCTATCTATCTATCTATCTATCTATCTATCTATCTATCTATCTATCTATCTATCTATCTATCTATCTATCTATCTATCTATCTATCTATCTATCTATCTATCTATCTATCTATCTATCTATCTATCTATCTATCTATCTATCTATCTATCTATCTATCTATCTATCTATCTATCTATCTATCTATCTATCTATCTATCTATCTATCTATCTATCTATCTATCTATCTATCTATCTATCTATCTATCTATCTATCTATCTATCTATCTATCTATCTATCTATCTATCTATCTATCTATCTATCTATCTATCTATCTATCTATCTATCTATCTATCTATCTATCTATCTATCTATCTATCTATCTATCTATCTATCTATCTATCTATCTATCTATCTATCTATCTATCTATCTATCTATCTATCTATCTATCTATCTATCTATCTATCTATCTATCTATCTATCTATCTATCTATCTATCTATCTATCTATCTATCTATCTATCTATCTATCTATCTATCTATCTATCTATCTATCTATCTATCTATCTATCTATCTATCTATCTATCTATCTATCTATCTATCTATCTATCTATCTATCTATCTATCTATCTATCTATCTATCTATCTATCTATCTATCTATCTATCTATCTATCTATCTATCTATCTATCTATCTATCTATCTATCTATCTATCTATCTATCTATCTATCTATCTATCTATCTATCTATCTATCTATCTATCTATCTATCTATCTATCTATCTATCTATCTATCTATCTATCTATCTATCTATCTATCTATCTATCTATCTATCTATCTATCTATCTATCTATCTATCTATCTATCTATCTATCTATCTATCTATCTATCTATCTATCTATCTATCTATCTATCTATCTATCTATCTATCTATCTATCTATCTATCTATCTATCTATCTATCTATCTATCTATCTATCTATCTATCTATCTATCTATCTATCTATCTATCTATCTATCTATTGACCTTTCGAGCCGTAGCCGGCCCATAGGGCCTAGACCAAGATACTTCTTCTCTTATCTAAATTTTTATTCTAGCAGTTTTCAATTCTTTTAAAGATATTTTATCAAATCTCGCCATTTGAATCTGTTCTGTGCAAGCAGCTCTATCTTATTGAGGGAGCAGATTCCTGCTGCTCTTGCCTCTCTCATCAATGTTCTTCTCAGTGTCTCTCTGGGTCTTCCTCTTTCCTCTTACCTGTTGTTTCCCACATGAGGGCTTGCTTTGCTATTCGGCTATTATCTCTTCTCATCACATGTCCAACATATGACCATCGACTTTTCTTGATTACTGAAGATATTAGTGGTTGATTAGCGATTTCTCTAATTTCCTCGTTTGTTTTGAATTCGTTCCACGCTATACCAAGTATTTTCCTTAGACATTTATTTTAGAATGCGTTCAACTTGGTTTCTATGTCTCTTGTTGAGTAATGTAACACAACCTGATTAATTATAACCAAAACAGCATACTTTCTGAATAGCTAAAAAGATTAAAGTAAATGTTCTCTGCAAGCTTTGCTAGAGGTGTAATGGGAAAGGGGGGGGGGAGAGTGATATGAAATTAGTGATAATATGTTTCCACGACTGACAGCACACGCACATTCTTGGGTGATGTGGCTAGTTTTATGCCCATTGTCTTTGCTTTCAAGAAAAAAATGTCTAGTGCCAACTTTTAGAGCCTTTGTGAACCCCAAAGCATTTGTCAAGTCTAAAAAAAGAATTGAACGCAGGCCCTATTTGATCAGGAAGCAAGCAAACTAATCACTGAGGCTCCAACCGTTCTGAATGCTATCTCTACAATCTTTTTTGAAGACATTTTCAAATATTGCAAGCAGAGTCAAATACCCGAAGGATTATTTCATTGTAAATGTCTAAAATAATGGAATGATCATGCTACTAGTACTTACTTCAGTTGCACTCAAGTTATTTCCTGTTGCCACATAAGCAATGAAAGTTACACAGCTTGCAACAAGAGGAACTAACACAGAGGAACCCATGCTGACACTTTGGGCAAAGACACATTTTTCTAATACTGCTTTTTCTTCAGACCTCAGGTCTAAAATAAAATAACAAATATTTATAAAATTATAATTAGGTACAGACTTTCATAAATGGGGGGATTTGCTCTGAATTATTGGAATGAGAAATGATAAGACCACTAATGAGAATGCCATAAAAATTAAATACAATAAACCATTAGTAAGAACATTTTTAAAGAAGATTGTGATGGCTAGAACATATCATAGCTTACAGAAAAAAAAAAAGTAAAGTACCCCCGTCACGCCAAGTGGCGTTATAGGGAATATGGTGTTAGTGACCACAAATTTTACAGACCTTCGGCACATGATTTTTGGGGTAATGTGGTTGGTATTACGCCCATGCCACTTTACTTTCCCAGAAAAATATCCGGTACCCATTTAAGGTTGGGTGAACCCGGAAGCCGTTGATTGGAATCGAACCCTACCTCTTGTAGCTTATAGAAGTTCAGCTAAAAATTTGTAAGATAGGCCTTTATCTGAATTCCACAAGAAATAAGAAGAGTGGAAAAGAAAGAAAAAAAAAGGTCAGATAAACAGTTACACGAAGAGCAGGGACAATATCTAGATCTAAAGAGAATAGTAAAAGACAAATACAAATGGAATTAAAATCATTAATCAAGCAATCATGTACAAGAATTGTTGGAAAATGAGCCGGCAACTGTTGGTCCAAATCACTTGGCTCAGGATTGAGGGGATTGAAATGTGTATAATCAGCAAGAAACAATAACTATTATCATGCATACTTTGAGCCACATGTTAAGAAATTTAGCACCAGGATTAAACTTGACTCCATCACTAATCAGCAACCACTATTGCCAATTTTGACACAAACAGAATTGGTGAATGTAACACAAAGTATTTGGCTGCTTAACAGATGCACATTAAAAAAAATCATTGTGTTGATCAAAAAACTTTTATTCACTAGAGTAATAATGAATCCATGGGCGCAGCCATTTTGTGTGTGCTATGAAATCATAATGGCTCATTGTGTGTCTCAAGACTGACCATGCGCTAATCTTGTGATCTGTTGTTTGGTGTGCAACGGGGATAATCTGACGATGAACTGTGTTTTGTATGTTCGGAGTTGGAGTCAAACTCGATGTCCTAACATCATCAAGCGCTATACATTTAAATACTATGATGATCATCATTTTCAGGAGGATGTGGACTTCCGGGCAATAAGGTGGATAGGCGGCAGGAACCATTGAAGGCTATGTCTGAAAAGTGTTCCTTGTTGCAGTTTCCTCATATTCCAAGTCTGTCTTGTTGCAGGAGCTATTGAGTTAAGTACTCTGTGCACACCGTGAGCTGTGTGTTTCATTCGTTTTGATCATGTTCCGATATTCCAATTGTTTACGATGAATGCTGATATCGTATGACAGGGAACAGTTGGCCGTGTTCACTTTCTATGCGGTTTCGCCTTATGTCTTTTGGCGTGTGCTTAGACTGCTATGATGGGGACTACAGCTGCCTTTCTTTGTTTGGGAGATGAGTTAGTAACTCGGATGGTTCCACTGGCACAGGCGGTTGAGCAATTATGGATTTTAATTCGTTTGCAGTGATACCTGGGCCTTCCATAACCAAATAAATAACTTTTATCAAGAGGACAAAAATCTTAAAGCTAAAACGTAGAACAACAAGTAAGAATTAGTTTTAAAATAGTAAGCATTTGAGATTGTTATATCAATAAGTGCCTTCTCTGCAATGAAGGTTGGCTACCATGGAGCGCCATTCTACACTGTCTCTTGCTTTCATAGTTCAGGTTGTCATAGGTTGATTTGTCCACCTTCTGATGCTACTTGTACATATTAGTCTTGATCTGCATAAATCTTAAATTCCTTGTATTCTCCCTTCCAAGATTACTTTTAGTAGGCTGTTGTGTCTTTTAACATGCCAAAAAATCCCATTTGTCTTGTTTGAATTGTGTTTAATAGTTCTCTTTTCATTTTTAGTTGTTTTAAAACTACATAATTTTTTTTCTTTTCTTTTCATCCAATTCTTCACATTCTTCTATAAATCCACATTTCAAAGGCTTCAATTTTTTGTTCTGTTTTCTGTTGTAATTGTAACTAAGATAAATTCTTTAAAAGAAATTGCTATCTCATAAATTGAAAAGTTTACATCTGATTTTGCTAAATGAATTGACTAACAAATAATTTCTATATAAATATTAAACAACAAGTAGCAAATAATAAGCTAGAAAACAAAATATTAAAACGCATAATCTAAAAATATTGAAATAAAGAAAATGGCTGTGCAGGACATGACCTTCAATTGTATTGAGGAATTTAGATGCTCAGTGAAGTTTATGCCTGAAATTATTAACAGAAAAGAACCAAACAAATTAAAAGAAACATATTTTAAAATGTGAAGTATGTAGTTTAAACACCAGAATAAATTTCTGGCATTCTTCTAATGTGTCTCCACTTTCTCACTGTAGAGGAGGCATGTTGCCACATTGCTAAAGCTGTATGGACATAAGTAAAATTGTCAGAAAAATGTTCATTATTGGACAGGTTGAAAAGTTGGAAAAAGCTGAAACACAAAACAAATATATCATACTATACATACCATAAATTGTTTTGGCAAACGAGATTCCCATGCGTACATTTTAATTAGCCGAATGTGGGTCAGCAACTCATTCATTAATCCAACCTAGAAACAGATAACAGACAGACTTAATTACAAAATTGTATATATAAATGTAACTTTTTATTGTCAGTTGTTTTTTTTGTTGTTATAGACAGGTCAACAGTATGATAATGCTGCACTGCAATTTATATTTCCTGTTGTGACAATTAATCATTTTTATAATAGTGCACTTCTAATTATATTTCTTGTTGTAGACACTTCAACAATAGTATAATGGTGCATTGTAAATATATTCCTACTGTAGAAAATTCAACAATAGTATCATGGCACATATCTTTCCTGTAGCAAATATAGTTGTTAATCATGGGCAAACTCTCAAACAGCAAGAAAAGAAAATGATTCATTCAAAATAAAATGCAGCGGGAAAAATCATTAAGATACTTTGGATAATGAACAAGTGCAATGAAGACATCAAACTTTTGTTTTCAAAATTGGCTTATAAACATGATTGTGCAGAGAAAGTTAAAATACTATGGCCACATCAAAAGACGCCACAGGCTGGAATGAGCAGTAATGGCAGTCATGGTTCCTGGATGATGCATTAGGGGCAGACCAAGAATAAGGTGGCTTCAAAACATCAAAGAGACCTCGAACATGACAACAGAAAAGAAATACTAAAAAAAAAGAAGAAAAAAGTGGTATGGTGACAGCTTTACGTTGTAATGGACAAAACAAAAGTCCTCGTTTCGGCCAAAGCTGTCACCAAACCACTTTTTTTCTTCTTTTTTTTAGTGTTGTTATTATCATCAGCTTTACAGTAGTTTCTATCTCTATGCATCTTGGTGCATCTTAATGCCTTTACTTCTTAACAGAAAAGAAATCTGTCCAGAGACAGAAATTCTTTCAGACGGGCTATGGTGAATACAACATTCTTTAAGACATGTGACCTGATGATGATGTGTAATGCTGCATTGTGAAGTATATTTCCTGTTTTGTATTATTCAACAATAGTATAATTCTCTAGTATTCGTTTTCTGCAGAAACATGGACATTAGACAGGAAAACAGAACAGAAAATTGAAGCCTCTGAAATGTGGATTTGCAGAAGAATAGGTAAAATTGGATGGAAAAAAAAAGAAAACAAACGATGAAGCTTTAAAGCAACTAAAAATGAAAAGAGAACTACTAAACACAATTAGAACAAGACAAATGGGATTTTTGGGGCATGTTAAAAGACACAACAGCCTGCTAAAGGTAATCTTTGAAAAGAAAATACAAGGTAAAAGAGGCAGAGGCAAACCACAACTAACATGAACGAGTAACATCAAAAGAGGACAAATCAGCCTATGACAACCTGCACTATCAAGGCAAGGGACAGAGTTGTATGGAGCTCCATGGTAGCCAACCTTCGATGCGGAGAAGGCATTCAATGTTCAATGATGATGATCTGTTTTCAGAGACTGGATCAAGTTTGGCGTCATGAATTAAACAAAATTTGCTTTATCTGGTAACTGAATACACAAGAAGATTGGTAGTGAGTAGAATCATACAAGAATGTAAAAAGTGTAAAGTACCCCCATCATGCCAAGTGGCATATAGGGAATATGGTGTTAGTGACCATAAACTTTACAGACCTTCGGCACATGATTTTTTATGTAATGTGGTCGGTATTACGCCCGTGCCACTTCACTTTCCCAGAAAAAAATCCGGTACCCATTAAAGGTTGGGTGAACCCGGAAGCCGTCGGTTGGGATCGAACTCTACCCCTTGTCCTTTATAGTCCAGTTCATAACCACTGAGCTATCGCGGCTCCCATACAAGAATGTATGTCTTTATAAAATTGAGTTTCACAAAATTTAGCCAAATTTATGGGAAAATCTACCCAAGACTCTCATTAATAAAATAAAAAAGAGAGAGAGTACCTCTGAAGCTGGAGAATATTTGCTTGTACAATGAGAGACAGCCAAGCATACAGCTGTTAGTGCGAAAAAGGGGGCAAAAAAAATTTTAACTCATGTAAAATTTGGTCCTCGTGATTTCGCTAGAGCATGCACAAGAAACAGAGATAGACCACCTCACTATGTACAACAAATTATTAAATTCTCACGATAACAGCAGATGCTGAAGCAAGATAGGCAACATGTTCTGAAGGAACTCAGAAACATTTACAAGAACTGCCATGTGTAAGACCCCTCTCCAACCCACCAAGGGAAACTAATGACAGTCTGGCAAAGACAGTTGTGGGTTGGAGAGGGTTGTGGTTGAGGAAGTTCTATGAAGGTTGGGCATAAACATTTTAGTTTTTTTTAAATCTCTGTGTTGTTTTACGTGAGAGCATAGTACAGTTTGAATTTAAATATTTGGGAACTTTGTTAATCTCAGACGGAAGATGTACAAAAGAGGTGAGATGAAGAAAGGCTCAGGCAAAATCAGCTTTCAAAAAAATGAGGAAGATACTATGCAATCCATTTTTGACAATAGAAACAAGAAAAAGAGTTCTTAAATGTTATGTAGAGCCAGTCTTAACATATGGATGCAAATCATGGACAATAGGACAACAGGCAAGAAAATCACTGGATTCTGTAGAAATGTGGTTTTACAGAAGAATATTGAGAATACCATGGACAGCTAAAAGAGTAATAAAATGTTCTGAGAGAGGTCAAAGCAAAAAGAGAGCTAATTTCCAATATAAGGAAGAAACAATCATCATTTTTTGGCCATGTAATGAGAAGAGAACAACTGGAATATATTGTAACAACTGGAAAAATTGAGGGATGAAGAGATAGAGGGAAACAAAGAGAAAAAAATAACAGACAGCTTAAGAGAATGGCTTGGCAGAAGGTCAACAACAGAAATGATAAATAGCTGTCGAAATCGAAAGTTGTGGAGAGACATGATCACCTACGCCAGCAGGCCCGTTACTTGATGATGATGATGATAGTACAGTTAACTACAGATATTTCTTTTATATTCAACTGATATTTCATCTCTGAAATAACCAATCATACATGTTCTTTTTCAAACTTACCCTTTTGTCTGTTATTTTAATACTTTGTTCTCTAAAATTCTGAGATTTCTTTGCCAGCACCATCTTAAATAAGAAAACCCAAAAAAAAATATTATAAATAAATATTATTTAAAATATTAACTTGTGAAACTATCTTTAGCAGAACACAAGAAATGACCATGGATAAATTATTACCTCATATAATTAATGTTTGTGGAAAATCTGCGAATGATTAAATGAACATTACATTTTTACACTGAAATTATCTATACAAGTACACATGTATACACTTTTAGTAAATATTTACTCACCGCAAAAGGGTAGAAACCTATTAAAACCAAAAAACTGATGAGAGTCCAGGGTCCAAGATAGACTACACTGTACACACAGCCCATGATAAGAATCATTGGACCTCCGATGATAAAAGGGCCCATTATTATACCATCCCATAATCTTTGACCATCATTGCTGATGAAGTTAATTATCTGCAACATTGTAAGATGTTGTAAGATTTAATACTGTAGAGTTGTAACATTAAAAACATAAAAATATAACAATAAAAACAATCATTATCATTTATAGTAACAATGCAATGGTGGTAGTTTTGTGAAATCATGAAATTATAACATTTAAATAGAAGAGTTTATATCATTTCTATCAAGATGACACCTTATCTGTCTAGTGTTGCAAGACATGTCACCCTCAGACAAGCTGTGTAGGTCAAAAATCATGGGCAAGAAGGGAAAAGACCCATAAATTTATTATTTTCTTCCCTTTAAAATTATTCCAGGATAGAAGAAACATAATCTTTTTTAATCTTCTGAGGTGTAATCTCGTTGTTAGACAATTTTTGTAACAACATTTCATCATCTCCTATTTCTGCTTGTCCAGGTTTCTGGTTTGGATTTCTTCATATTTTTATTTGCAGTTCCTCTCTTTTTGTGTAAAAATAAATGTTTATGTTAAAGCAAACACTTGTATGATTTTTAATTAATAATTATTTATTACATTTTCTTTTAGAAAATATGGATTTTTATTATATATGGCTTTTGGCATCTTGACAGACTGTTGGTAGCAAGCAATAATGATTAGTCAATTGTCTAGGTTGTATTTATTAGTGTCTTATGCTGGATGCTGTTTTAGTGAGCAGTTTCTCTCATGGCTGAATCTGCCAATATTGGATAATCAGATCCAACAACAGAAAGAACAAGACGCATATTTGGTGCCTGGTCTCATCTCCCTTCTCCTGAGCCTTTCATCTTCTGATTTTGACATAATCATTTCCTTGAATGCCACTGAGCCATATTTTTGTTCTCCATGTGCTATGATCTGATGCCAGACTTTCCCAGTTTCTTTCCCTGATAGAGAATTCACTCAAGGAAGCAAACATCTGTATATCTCAACATTGGTCTGCCCTTTGGTTGATTTCTATCCCTAAGTTTGCCATACAATAATTGTTTGGGAATGTATTTGTTTTCCATTCTTCCCATGTGGCCCAACCACCTTAGTTTTCAACGCCTAAGTATCCCATGATTGATAGGAGTTTAGCTCTTTGCAACACATTAGAGTTGGTTACTTTGTCTGTCATTTGAAGATAATTATCTTGCAAAGGCAATGCACATGAAAGCTGTTTAACTTTTTCTTCTACCCTGCACAGGTAGTCCAAGTTTCAGATCCATATAATAGTGTACTACACACACAACTTTGGTCAATTTGAATCCTACTCCTGAATGTTAGTTTGGTGTTGGCCCAAACTCTTTTAAAGTTTATCAAATGTCGAATTAGGAATTTTGTTACTAACATTGATCTTACTATGCATTCAGGGCAAAACAAGAGGAGCTCAGTCCATTTCAGCACATTTTGTGAGGCTCCACAAGATAATGATTCCAGTACCTCTCTGATTAGTAGTTCCTTTAACAGTTTTTCTAATTGACTTTTTTCTACTACTGCCATCTTTAATCCAAATTTCTTAAGTCTTCAGATTATCTTCTTCTTTATCTTTCCTTCTTTATTTGTTTTCCAGCATCGAAGAGTGAAGATTGTAACTCCATAAATTGTCATATCCTCCATTAAAATCGTGATGATTGAATGATCTCAGTTCTATTTTTGCTGTTTGTGAAGAATATCTGCCGCACCTCCTCTTGTACCCTGAAAAGGGTGTGACACAGTTATAAGTAAGTTGTATTGTGGTTTACAACATGCTGTAATATTTGTCCTTTCAACTCAGAAAATTAATTATAGTATGGCACATTTTTTAGTACAAGGTTTTCCTTCCATTTTCAACCCTTTCTCTTTTGGCCAGTCTGATCAGTCATCTTTCAGATCTCTGAGGCATGAGAGTTAGACCGGGAGCTTGATCAGATCTAGTTAGCTGCGTTTGATATCAACAGTCAGTTATGAGTTACTGACCATATTCAACTCAAAAACTTCATGCGCTTTGCACAGTTGTTTGACACTGATACTTTATTTTATTTTCTCATTTCTGTCTTTCCAGTGAGATAAAATACACAGTCTTCTTCTATTATACATACAAAGTGATTAGAATAATCAGTATCTTAAAATGTAAAGACTTGAGTGGTTACAAATTGAATATTAAAGCCTGGAAACTCAGATTTGCAACAATTGACTTTTTGTTACAAGCATTAATTACTAAAATATTATTCATCCATAAATATTAACTTTAACTGGAAATTGTACATTTTGTGTTTCTATCTATTGACCTTTCGAGCCGTAACCGGCCCATAGGGCGTAGACCAAGATACACCTTCTCCTATATGAATTTTTGTTCTAGCAGTTTTCTTTTAAAGATATTTTATCAAATCTCGCCATCTGTCTCTGTTCTGTGCAAGCAGTTCTATCTCATTGAGGGAGCCGATTCCTGCTGCTCTTGCCTCTCTCATCAATGTTCTTCTCAGTGTCTCCCTGGGTCTTCCTCTTTTCTTTCACCTGTTGTTTCCCATATGAGGGCTTGCTTTGCTATTCGATTATTATCTCTTCTCATCACATGTCCAACGTATGACCATCGTCTTTTCTTTATTACTGAAGATATTAGTGGTTGATTGGCGATTTCTCTAATTTCCTCGTTTGTTTTGAATTCGTTCCATTCTATACCAAGTATTTTCCTTAGACATTTATTTTCGAATGCATTTTGTGTTTGGTGGCACAATTTAAAACCACTTCCATAAAATATCAATTTTCAGAATGAGAGAAATGTACTAGCTTCAAGACAATCTTAAACTATAAATGATACAAATTTCCAAAATGAGAAAATTGAGAACTAAAATGCCATTATG
This sequence comes from Megaustenia siamemsis, assembly GCA_032433765.1. Taxonomy (NCBI): domain Eukaryota; kingdom Metazoa; phylum Mollusca; class Gastropoda; order Stylommatophora; family Ariophantidae; genus Megaustenia; species Megaustenia siamemsis. The sequence goes on from JAVIAB010000108.1 coordinate 15,557,048, forward strand.
TGATGAAAACAAACAGCTGTGTTTGAAGCCAGATCTTAAACTTGATAATGTTGCGACCATAAATTAAATACAAGGTTAACTCATGGTAAATGAAAATATAGACAAAGACATTTATACGGAAAGTTATTTTTTAGAAGAAAAAACATATAAACTGTGTTACTTACATCGCCAACTGTTTTGTCTTTCATTGTCTTCAAATGTACAACTTTTCTGTACAGTAGAGCCAGAGAGCCATACTTGATTCTTGTAGCTGTAAAAAATCACGACAAAAATCATTATAGCAATAACAACAAAAGCTGATTAGCCTCAAACAATTTCAACACAAGTATTATCAACAAGACTTTAGATAGAGAGGGAGCCACAATAGCTCAGCAATTAGTGAACTTAATTACAAAGTACAAGAAGTCGGGTTTGATCCTGATCGATAGCTTCTGGTTTCATCAAGCCTTAAATGGATACCGGAATTTTTCTGGGGAAGTAAAGTGGCATGGGCATAATACTGACCACATTACCCTAAAAATTATGTGCCAAAGGTCTGTAAAAATTATGATCACCAACACCATATTTCCTAAATGCTACTTGGCGTGATGGGGCCCTTTACTTTTACTTTACTTTAGATAGGGAATTAAATGCCTTTGGGTATGTAGGATCTCAAACATAATATGAAAAAATACATTTCAAATGAATTGATAAGAGAGGAATCTAAACAAGAATACATGTCAAGTTGTATAAGAAGGTGTTGGAAATATATCGGTCATGTGCTGAGAATAAGTGAATAAAGATTCCCTCATCAGGCATTCATATGGAAACTATCTGGTAAAAGAAAGAAAGGCAGACCAAGAGAAACACTAGGCAGAAAAAATACTAGGGAAAGTTCAACCACGGGACTAAGAAACAACCAAGGCCTATAAGACTAGCAGCAAATTGTCAATCGTTGAGAACTATGATTTCCACCAGAGAGGAAAATAAATGAATGAATCATCAACAGGTTTTTTTGTTAATTTATTTGAAGGTCAAAAATGACAGACAGCACATGGGCTGAGAACAGTCAGTAACTCATGACATGAGCAGTCTGTGACTCATGACAGGCTGTTTGCATCAGGATTAGGATCAGTGAACCAGAACTTGTTCCATCAGATTGAAAAGAATAATCTTTGCAGAGAGTGGGTGCACCTACTTGACTTGTCTCACATCAAAAGTCTAATGTGGAAATATTGTCCACGGCACACAAGGGTTCATGGCAATGATTTGGCTGATAGAGTAGCAGGGACTGCCACTGTGCAAAGGTCATTAAAAATGGAAAAACAAACATTATGATGGCTGCTAGAGACAGAAAGATTGAAATGAAGTGGAAGACAACGTATATGTCAGAGGAATTATGTAATGAGGTGTCACGAAGGGTGAAAGCAGGAAAAACATCCTCAGAGGAAGAGAACATAACAGGTACAATCAATGTAGGACAGGAACATTCAGTAGATGAACGCTTTGATGATTACTGTAATGTGCAATAGAACAGATATGGGAATGTCCCAGCTACAATAATGCTAGACTTAAGACTGAATCAGAACTCATCAAAATATATCTCAGCTTCCCTTGGTGACTTTGAAAAATTTAGACTATTTTGGTCAAGGTCACTATTTGAAAGGAAACGTAAACTAGTAGGCAAAAAATGAAAAAAAAAACGCAAGGCTGGAGTTGGGCCAAAAGGCATAAAGAAAGCATACCGTGACAAGTGATGAAGTGGATTTTTTTTTTTTTTAAATATTTTTTTTAGCATTTGCCAGCTTTTGACCTCTGACGAAGTCCCTAGAGACTAGCTAGGGACTGAATTTTGCATGTTAATCCATTTTTCCCTGGCAGCCGTTTGCACATGGGTCCCTCGCCGCACAGGCAGATAGATAACTCCATCTTCGGAGGTACTCATAATTTTTCCGCTGATGAGTAAGTGACGTTTCAAGCCAGGCCTCACTGCTGAGACCAGGGGTGGTTGCTGCAGACAGAAATCATAGATAAAAATCCCAACTGGTATAGCCAGGATTTGAACTCACAACCTCTCTGTCTCGAGGCCGGCATCATGCCTCGAGACCAACCAGAAGTAGATATTGAGGAACTCTTGACTGCATTGAAGCTGGCTCCATAATAAAATGGAATAATATAGAGTAAAGACAACAACTTGTTGTAAACCACAGCACAATACATCTACACTCATTGTCTTTTTCACGCCACCTATCAAACAGGAGTAAACGCTGAGTGAGTGATGAAGGGAAAAATAGGCTTGAGTGAGTGATGAAGGGAAAAATAGAATTGAGTGAGTGATGAAGGCGAAATAGGCTAACTTAAAATGGTAAAGGTAGTTCTATGATATGAAATTATGTAGTGCAGTGAAGAGTTTTCATTTTAAAATACTAAATTGCTACTATTGGAGAAATGAGATGTCTTATGCTACTCACAGTTCCTTGTTTTAATCTAAAAGGGCTATTTAGTTACAATCTTGGAAATTGTTGCAGCATTTTTAGCTGCAGATGCCCTGAGTCTATTATATCCTCTTCATTCTTAAATTTGGCATTTCATGAAGTCATTTCAATTTGTGACACCATACACTAAACGTTACATATTTAGCTAAAGTCATTATTTATGTTTGAATATTTTAGTTGAATAATGTTCGTAACAAAAACATCAAAGATTGGCTAATTTTAAAGTTTTATGATGCTTAATATTAAATTTTTTAATCATAAAAGTTTTTTTCAATTTTAATATTTAGCATCTCCTAATTAACTTTCATATAAAATAGACCCTCATGTAAAATAGACTTTCATGTAAAATAGACTTTCATGCATATGAATTGTATTACTTATGGAAAGACGTAAATGAGCAAACACAACTAAAGTATCAGTAACAAACAGTGTGAATTATTCTGCTATTATTTAATTAATGGTGATGACTGCTTAATAACAATGTCTTCTTTTTTAAATCATTTGCTGTGCTGTAACTGTCAATGAAGCTGTAATATTTGCAAAAATTGGCCTGCCAGGCTCTACTATGTCATAATATTTTTGGGAGGAGAATGGGGGGGAGAACAGGGTTGCTATCCTTCAACTCTGATTGGCCAGAAAGAGTTGCTACTTTCTAGGGCTATCACATGACGGCAAAATAGGGTTTTAAACAATTCTGGATATCTAATTTTGATGAAAGCGGTCAGTCAAGGGCCACAACCTGCTACCACATGCTTTTAACATTATTTAAAGACATACACATAATAAAGCAAGTAAAATCAAGAAAAAACGATGGTCATATGTTGGACATGTTATGAGGAGAGATAATAACCGAATAGCAAAGCAAGGCCTTATGTGAGAAACAACAGGTAAGAGAACAAGAGGCTTACTCAGAGAGAGACACTGAGAAGAACATTGATCAGAGAGGTAAGAGCAGCAGGAATCGGCTCCCTCAATGAGATAAAGTTGCTTGCACAGAACAGAGACCAGTGCTGAGATTTGATAAAAGATCTTTACAAGAATTGAAAACTGCTAGAATAAAAATTTAGATAAGAGAAAGAGTATCTGGGTCTATGTATGCCCTATGGGTCGGCTACAGCTCGAAAGGTCAATAGTCAGATAGATAGAAGGTAAGTAAAGAGCCCTGTCATGACAAGTGACATATAGGGAATATGGTGTTAGTGACCATAATATTTATAGACCTTCGGCACATGATTTTTTTGGGAAATGTCAGCATTGTGCCTGTGCCGCTTTACTTTCCCAGAAAAAAGTCTGATACCCATTTAAGGCTGGGTGAACCTGGAAGCCGTCAATCAGGATCAAACCCAACCTCTTGTCTGTAGTCCAGTTCACTAACCGCTGAGCTATTATGGTTCCATACACCTAGTACCTGTACAATAAATCCTCAAAAACTTCCCTACAAATTCAAAAATGTCCCTACAAACTCAAACAAATTCTTGCACATCAATTTTTGGATGAATTGATTGGTTTGAGAAAGAATAAAGTAAGACTTCCCGGTCAGGCATTCACGTGGAAACCATCCGATAATAGTAAAAAAAAAAAAAAAGTAGACCAAGAGAATCACACTCAGAACAATTAATAGGGCAAGGCTCAGCCAAGGAACTAGGAAACAACCAAGAACTAGCAGCCGATTGTCAATCATGGAGAACTATGACTTCTGCCTTATATGCCATCTTTGGCTCAATAAGCTAAATTAATAAATAATTGGCTAAATAATAAAATTTTGAAAATGAATTAATGAATGGTTTGTTGGGTTATTTCTTTCTCTTTCTCATTCTAACCGGATGACTGCTAAAAGAATCAAAAATCCTTGTCATCATCCATCCTTAAAAGGATGTTAAAAGGGGAAGTAAATGCATTGTCTTGTGGTGTATTTGCACCATTTAGCATAACACATTCAACTTCTTGCACCATTTAACACAACACATCCAACTTCTTGCACCATTTAGAACAACACATCCAACTTCTTGCACCATTTAACACAACACATCCAACTTCTTGCACCATTTAGTACAACACATCCAACTTCTTGCACCATTTAGTACAACACATCCAACTTCTTGCACCATTTAGAACAACACATCCAACTTCTTGCACCATTTAGAACAACACATCCAACTTCTTGCACCATTTAGAACAACACATCCAACTTCTTGCACCATTTAGCACAACACATCCAACTTCTTGCACCATTTAGCACAACACATCCAACTTCTTGCACCATTTAGCGTAACACATCCAACTTCTTGCACCATTTAGCACAACACATCCAACTTCTTGCACCATTTAGCACAACACATCCAACTTCTTGCACCATTTAGTACAACACATCCAACTTCTTGCACCATTTAGCACAACACATCCAACTTCTTGCACCATTTAGCACAACACATCCAACTTCTTGCACCATTTAGAACAACACATCCAACTTCTTGCACCATTTAGTACAACACATCCAACTTCTTGCACCATTTTAGCACAACACATCCAAATTAAGCATGGAATTTTTAAGTACCAGGTTGTCTCCCTGATTGACCCCTACTCGCTAGGCCAGACTAGACTGTTAGTCTCTTACTGGAGGCACTTCAAAGAGGTGGAGTATGGTTACAATTCACCAATCACAGATGCAAGCCATCAGCTATGAGTCACTGGCAGTTTCCAGTTCTGTTGGAAAATTTTGAAAATTCTGGCCATCGTCTTTTCCGCCATATTTTAGATCTGTGTTGTTGTGCTAACTCAGAATTGTGTGTTTAACTTGTATAGTTTGTTTGTTATACCTAATGAAGGCTTTTGCCAAAACACTGTAGCTTGTCTTGTCTTTCTGTTAGTCTAGCTGCTCAATACCATTTTATGTTTATTGTCTCTGTCAGAAGTTTTGCCTCTGGTTGAGTTGTATTAAGTTTTGTTGAGTTGGGAATAGGCAAATAATTGCGATGCTGCGGTAAAGCTGGTAGCAAGGAACCTGTGGTGGGGAGTGTTAAACACTCCAAGGTATGAAGACAGCTTTACAAGGGAGGAACACAACACAATACTGACATTTCGGCCTGAGGCCTCCAGATCTGAGGCCTCAGGCCGAGATGTCAGTATTGTGTTGTGTTCCTCCCTTGTAAAGCTGTCTTCATACCTTGGAGTGTTTCACACTCCCCACCACTGGTTGTTTGTTGAGTTGGTTGGCTGTTTGCTGTGTTGACAGATCATCCTCACTGCCCATTAGACAAATCTGTTTAAGCGCTCTAGGGGATATTAAAATTGAAGCAATAATAACTTTGAAGCCTCCGTGGCTGAGTAGTTAGTGTGCTTGCTTCCTGATCAGAAGGTTCCAGGTTTGATTGACAGAAGTGGTCAATTCTATTTGAACCAACATGACTTCGACGTTCACCCAGTCTCTTAAAATGGGTACCAGAGATTTTTCTGGAGAGTAAATTTGGTCTGGCATGGTACCAACCACATCACCCAAATATATTCCACTTTCATAGAAAAATATAATCAGTAACTGAACATCATATTCCCCACATGCCTTGCAAGGTGTGGAAGGGAACTTTTTTAAATTTCATAATACTTTTATTATTGGTTAGCATTATTATATATTGATATGTTTATTAATGTTAGGGAGCCGCGATAGCTCAGTGGTTAGTGAACTGGACTACAAAGGACAAGAGGTAGTGTTCGATCCCAACCGATGGCTCCAGTTCACCCAGCCTTTAATGGGTACCAGATTTTTTTCTGGGAAAGTAAAGTGGCACGGGCGTAATACTGACCACATTACCCCAAAAATCATGTGACAAAGGTCTGTAAAATTTATGGTCATTAACACCATATTCCCTATGCGCCACTTGGCATGACGGGGGTACTTACTTTTTTTTTTTTACCTATAAATGTTAGTCATAAAAAGCACCTTTTAATAGTTCCCACTTTAAAAAATATTTATTCCCGGAGTACTAACTTTCAAGCACAGCAATAGTTACTTTAGCAAAATTTTATAGAACAGTTCATGATTTATTTAGAACAGAAAAAAGAACACAGAGAGTTTTGACTAACAGTCTGTACTTTCCATGCAAGTGTCGTCTGCAAGTACTGTTTTTAGAAAACTCCATATAGCTTAAGAATAATTCTTGCAAGATGGAAAATATGCTACCACACAGTAGTTTGCCAGTGATACTTTAGTTGATTTGCTCATTTGTTACTTACCATGAAGATAAAATATACATACTTCTATTATACACTCAGAGTGGCTAGAAGAAGCTAGTTCTTAAAATAAAGACTCTCAAATTTGACAATTCTTCATCTTTTTGTTGTGAGATTATCAATCACTAAAATATAATTTGAACATATATATTTCATCATCATCAAGTACTGGGCCTACTTGTGTAGGTGATCATGTCTCTCCACAACTTTTGATCTCGGCAGCTATTTATCATTTCTGTTGTTGACATTCTGCCAAGCCATTCTCTTAAGATGTCTGTTATTTTTTCTCTTTGCTTCCCTCTATCTCTTCGTCCCTCAATTTTTCCAGTTGTTACAATATATTCCAGTTGTTCTCTTCTCATTACATGGCCAAAAAAATGATGATTGTTTCTTCCTAATATTGGAAATTAGCTCTCTTTTTGCTTTGACCTCTCTCAGAACATCTTCATTACTCTTCTTAGCTGTCCATGGTACTCTCAACATTCTTCGGTAAAACCACATTTCTACAGACTCCAGTAAGAAAAAGACATCACCTCAGTGCAAAATAAAGACAAGTGGAACAATATTAAAACAGGTAAATGAATTTAAATATTTGGGAACTTTGTTAACCTCAGACAGAAGATGTACAAAAGAGGTGAGATGCAGAATGGCTCAGGCAAAAGCAGCTTTCAAAAAATGAGGAAGATACTATGCAATCCATTTTTGACAATAGAAACAAGAAAAAGAGTTCTTAAATGTTATGTAGAGCCAGTCTTAACATATGGATGCGAATCATGGACAATAGGACAACAGACATATATATTTACTTTAACTAAAAATTACATTTTTTGTGTGTCACAAATTGAAACCACTTCCATTAAAAAAATACATTCTAAGAATGAGTAGAATGTATTAGACCCCAACTTCTGGATCTATAAACAATTAACAACTTCCAAGACTAGAACTAAAATGCTACAATGAGATGAAAACAAACAGCTGTGATTAGATTATGAATATGTATCTCAGACCCCATTCATAACTTACCAGCTTCATAATTGAGCATCCAGAAAAATCCGCTAACAATACCTCTCAACAGAAGAATAAGGCCTATGTAGATGGCGTACTGGATGCCTGTTCTAACAGTGACCTCATCTTCTGTCAAGTACTCTAGGAAGTATCGGATCACCAGCATCTAAGTCAAAAGAGATAAAAGTTAGACAAGTCCGTGAGTGATCTGTACTTTTGCAAATGTTGAAATTTGTAATATTGAATGCGTGATTTGAGTTTTTGAAAAATATGAATTTGAGATGTAGTTTTGTGAATGGCCATTTTTGAATTGAGATTTGAGAACTGTACTTTGAGAGTGGGAAATTTTAGTTTGCCTTTTTGAAAATGGGGTCATTATTTAACTATACATGGACTACAGACATCTATAGTTTTACTAAGAGCTGCAGGCTGAGAGGGAAATCCAAGAATAACCCAAAGTTTGTGAAGTCTTCAGCAAACTATAGATGGCTGATAGCATTTTACACACAACCACCCCTGCTTGCAAAGCTAAAACATCACAAACTTTGAACAATTCAGCCCACGGGCCTTATTAATATTATACATGACTGTGCATGGCAAAGTTCATTGACACTTTGACTGATTCTGTGCCACTAAATTTCACTTCATAAGACACTTTGTTACAGTTCTCTATCATCTTTTGGCTTTCAGGGAAATAGTGTTTTTTGTTTGGCGCACACATGGCGCTTGAAGCTACTGAGTTTAGTGCTCTGTGCACACATGTGAGCTGTGTTTTTCATCCGGATCGTGTTTCAATATTCCGATTGCTTATGATGAATGATGATATCGTATGACTAAGGACAGTTCAGGTGCATTCACTTTCAGTGCCGCTTGGCCTTATGTCTTTTGGTGAGTGCTATAGCTGCTATGATGGGGACTGCAGCTGCCTTTCTTTGTTTGGATCCTTCAATGAGATGAATTTTAATTTGGAAGAATCCACTGGCATGAGCAATTGAGCAATTAGGGATTTTAATTAGTTTGCAGTGATACCGGGGCCTTCGACTAACCATAACCATAACACTTGATGAACCATCAGATATTTCACTTGTTCATCTATTCAGATGTCTTCCTCTACTGTTTGTGATCTTACAATTTGGCTGTTTATGCATGTTGTAGAATGTTGTTTGTCAATAACTGTTTACATGTCCAAGCTGTTTCATTTATTTTCTCTGGAAAAAGCTAAGAACTGGTTTTACTCCCACTCTTTTACTAATTTCTTCATTTCTTATTTTTCTTTTACTGTCACATTAAGTTTTTATCATACACCTCATTTCTGTAGTTGTGATCTTTTCTCCTGAAGAGTCAATGATGGTTGTTTTATAATTTCTAATAAAATTGTTGTTTGTCTCCTCAGAAAATTCTTCTTCTGTTACACCTAGTTTCTTTTGCTCTACAAATTATACACAGAGATAATGTGTCTCCATGAATTCTGTCCTTAAAGGAGGTTTTCATAAGTGTCCTATAATTTGTCAAAAATGTATCTTTCTTGGGATGTGATCATTGTACAGTTTATATGTTTGCAGGTCATGTTCTGGAACCTACATGTAAGTTTGACATGACCAATGTGAGATCACAGTCCCTTTCAGTCTTTAGAGAGGGCTGTACAGTCAACAATGTCCTGTTTGATGTCAGAAGTTTGATCCGATGTTCTCTGTTCAAGTTCTAGAGAGGGCTGTACAGTCAACAATGTCCTGTTTGATGTCAGAAGTTTGATCCGATGTTCTCTGTTCAAGTTCTAGAGAGGGCTGTACAGTCAACAATGTCCTGTTTGATGTCAGAAGTTTGATCCGATGTTCTCTGTTCAAGTTCTAGAGAGGGCTGTACAGTCAACAATGTCCTGTTTGATGTCAGAAGTTTGATCCGATGTTCTCTGTTCAAGTTCTAGAGAGGGCTGTACAGTCAACAATGTCCTGTTTGATGTCAGAAGTTTGATCTGATGTTCTCTGTTCAAGTTCTAGAGAGGGTTCTCAATAAATTTGCTGTTTCTTCTTGCTCTTCATATTTTTTTGTCTGTAAACCTCCTACTGTTGCCTTGAAGCATCACAGGAGAAAGAATGAATGTATAAGTTAAATTTAATATCACCGAAGATGTACTGCTTGCTATTTTAATTACTTCCCTTTACAATGCAGTGTCATGTCTGGGTATATGCAGATGCTGTTAGAATAGAAATGTGTTTGTCCTAGCATAGGACTTTTACTCCATCTCTCTATCTCTTCTTTGGGCTGTCTCTTGCTCTCTGTCGTAATTTGATCTTTTTTGGTCTGGTTTCATTCTTACCAAGTGTTCAAACTATTTCATTTGTTTTGTTTGTGTGTATGTACATACATATATATATATACACATCTCAGGCAAGATTTAATTCTGGTCTGTTCTCTGACATTTACATTCAGTATTCAATCTATCTTTATATTTCATATTATCTTTCTGTATGAAAATGTTATTTATCATACCTCTCTTAGCACTTAATGAGATGTCTGGATGTTTTAAAAACAGAGCTATTTAGTAGCTGACAATATTTCTTCTTCATACATGTCTTGACATTACTGATCTGTTGCAAAAATTATCAACTGATATTCAGAATGAAGCTCCACAAGTATTGTCATCAGTTATAGATACTTTCTGTTCTGTTCATGAGATCAGTTTCACTGCAGTCAGTAATTCCCTATATCCTTTCCACTCAAATGGGAGCCGCGATAGCTCAGTGGTTAGTGAGCTGGACTACAAATGACAAGAGGTAGGGTTCAATCCCAACCGACAGCTTCCAGGTTCACCCAGCCTTAAATTGGTACCGGATTTTTTTCTGGGAAAGTAAAGCGGCACGGGCGTAATACTGACCACATTACCCCAAAAATCATGTGCTGAAGGTCTGCAAAATTATGGTCACTAACACCATATTCTTTTTCTCTTTTCTTTGACTTGTCCATGTTTGTGAAGTTTTTCTTCGGCTTATTTTTTTACAGTATGGGATAACCAGTCCCATGCTCAACTCTCCTTTCTCACCTCTTACGAACATGCCTGGTAGGGTACAGCATTACTATTCTTTACTCCCCTTTCGGGCCTCAGCAGCGCACGGGCATGAGAAGAAAAGAGAGAAGATGCATTAAAAGGGATAAAAGGAAATATATAAATGAACTAGCTAAAGAGGCAGAAGAAGCAGCAAATAAAGGGAATATGAAAGAACTGTACAACAGCACAAAGAAATTAAGTGGAAAATACATACAGATCAATGCCTTTATTAAAGATAAGAAAGGAAATCTGCTTAGTAATATAAGGAAACTAATGGAGAGATGGAAAGAGCACTTTGAAGAACTTTTGAATAGACCCGGCTCAAATAATCATCCATATATACTACCAGCAGAAGAAGAGTTACACGTTAACTGTGGAAAACCAAGCAAAGAAGAAATAATGAAAGCTATCAAACTATTAAAAAATGGTAAAGCCACAGGACCAGATGAAATTCCTTCGGAAGCCATCAAAGCAGATATTAACACCTCTACCAAGATGTTACATAATCTATTAGATAAAATTTGGGAGAGGGAAGAAATACCTAAAGACTGGAAAGAAGGTTATATGATCAAACTACCAAAGAAAGGAAGTTTACAGGAGTACACAAATTATAGGGGAATTATGCTACTATCAGTGCCAGGAAAAATATTCAGCAGAATCATTCTGGAGAGACTAAGAGAGGCCATAGAGAAATATTTGAGAGATGAACAAGCAGGTTTAGGAAGAACAGATCATGTGCTGATCAAATAACTACTCTATGTATAATAGCTGAACAAAGTTTAGAACTAAAATCCCCACTTTATATTGGATTCATAGATTACGAAAAGGCATTTGATAGTTTAGACAGAAGAATGCTTTTGAAGTTGCTGAGTCATAACGGAATCCCCATAAAGTTTATTAACCTGATAAAAACAATGTATGAAGGAACGAAATGTAGTGTGGTGCATGAAGGGCAGCTTACAGAAGCATTTGAAATAAGAACAGGAGTAAAGACGGGATGCCTTCTGTCTCCATTTCGATTTCTACTGGCCATAGATTGGATTATGAAAATAACTCAAAACAACAGAAATGGGATCCAGTGGTCACTGACCAAACAACTTGATGATTTAGACTTTGCTGATGACATAGCTCTCCTATCACACAGCCATCAACATATGCAGGATAAAATGAGCATACTTGATGAGAGATCACAAGAGCTAGGACTGAAGATAAATAGAGATAAGACCAACATTATGAGAATTAATGCAGTTGGCAATAACCAAATAAAATTAGGAGAAATACCTCTACTAGACGTACAATTTTACATATATCTGGGCAGTAATATGGATAAAGAGGGAGGAACAGAAAATGATACCAAAATAAGGATATCAAAAGCAAGAAGAGCTTTCATTGCACTGGGAAATATGGAAATCCAAAGAAATTATGATAAATACAAAAATAAAAATTTTCAACTCAAATGTTAAGTCGGTTCTATTACATGGCTGTGAAACATGGAGAACAACAAAACTGACAATCACGAAGATACAGACTTTCATTAATGGATGCTTAAGCAGAATAAAATGATGGAAATGGCAGGACAAAATCACTAACATAGAATTATGGAAATGTTCCAGTCAAATACCAGTGTAGCGAAGATAATGGTGCTGGATAGGACACACACTACGGAAGCCAACTGAGAGTATTACACAACATGCCCTTTTTTGGAATCCCCAGGGGAAAAGACAAAGAGGAAGACCAAGGAATTCTTGGAGAAGACAGATAGAAGCAGAGATGAAGATAATGGGAATGACATGGATAAAAAATGGCAAAAAAAACAGAACGACTTGGAAAGTGTTTGTTGAAGACCTATGCTCCACTGGGAGCTAAAAAGGTAGAAGAAGAACACTATATTCCTTATACGCCACCTGGCGTGACGGGGGCTCTTTACTTTTACTTTTACTCCACTCATGTCACAGCCTCTGCCAAAGCGAGTAGAAAAATTCTGTTGATAAGGTTGACTACCGTGTCACCCTAAGTAGTGGAAAGGCAGTGATTTCAAGCGACTTCCATCAGGGAGCCAGTAGTGGGATGTAAAATACACTCCCACAAAGTATGGTGACTGCTTTACAAAAAAGGAACACAACAAAATGCTGATGTTTCGACCCACATGCGACCTTATTCAGTAAATATTACTTAACAGCATTTTGTTGTCTTCCTTTGTTGTAAAGCTGTCACCTTGTATGAGTGTATGTTACACCCCACTACTGGCTCATTGCTACCAACTTTACAGCAGCACTGAATTTATTTCCCCATTACCGACTTCCAAAGTGCAGTCACTGCCTCATTTCAGTTTCCTTGAAAACACATATCTAAGACAAACATAGCAACCAAAATGATTTAAGCGACTACATTAGTCTCTCCAAAGACAGGGTGACATGCAACCATTTCACACTGTCAGTTCAGTTATGGCATTAGCAAGGTCAGACTCCAGCATAAGCCAAGTTCGGCTGTGTATGTGACAGTTTCAAATTGCATCACTGAAAAGAGAAAACTATTTCATAAAATAATCCAACACACAAAAACATCAACATAGTGAACATACCGGATTTGCTAAACTAAGGAAAGCATACAAGAGGCTTGAAAACGATCCAATAATAAGCCTGGTCTTGAATGACTTGTAGATAGTGCTGCCAAAGGAAGCATTTCTTTCACCTTTCAAAGCTAGTTCCTCTTTCCAAAATCTCTCCATTCTGCAAAAATGTAACAAAAACACATAGATTTTTGTATAATATATTATTTGTAATATCTTTATCTTACTTTTTTTGTAACCTTACAACATACTATTTGTAATATCTTACTTATCCTGTAACCATACAACATATTATTTGTAATATCTTACTTCTCCTGTAACTTTACAACAGATTATTTGTAATATCTTACTTCTTTTGTGACCTCTATCGCATGGCTTCTATGAGCCATGGTAGAGCAGTGGTTATGAACTGAGGACAAGAGGTCACGTTTGATCATAGTCAATTTCTTCCTCGTTTACCCAGGTTTAAATTGGTACAGAATTATATCTGATAGGCTAAATAAAGATAGATGACACTGTCATACACTGACCACATTACCAACAATGATTGATGACACTGTCATACACTGAACACATTACCAACAAAGATTGATGACACTGTCATACACTGACCACATTACCAACAATGATTGATGACACTGTCATACACTGACCACATTACCAACAAAGATTGATGACACTGTCATACACTGACCACATTACCAACAAAGATTGATGACACTGTCATATATAATGACCACATTACCAACAAAGATTGATGACACTGTCATACACTGAACACATTACCAAAAAAGATTGATGACACTGTCATACACTGACCACATTACCAAAAAAGATTGATGACACTGTCATACACTGACCACATTACAAAACAAAGATTGATGACACTGTCATACACTGACCACATTACCAACAAAGATAGATGACACTGTCATACACTGACCACATTACCAACAAAGATTGATGGCACTGTCATACACTGACCACATTACCAACAATGATTGATGATACTGTCATACACTGAACACATTACCAACAAAGATAGATGACACTGTCATACACTGACCACATTACAAAACAAAGATTGATGACACTGTCATACACTGACCACATTACCAACAAAGATAGATGACACTGTCATACACTGACCACATTACCAACAAAGATTGATGACACTTTCATACACTGACCACATTACCAACAAAGATAGATGACACTGTCATACACTGACCACATTACCAACAAAGATTGATGACACTGTCATACACTGACCACATTACCAACAAAGATAGATGAGACTGTCATACACTGAACACATTACCAACAAAGATTGATGACACTGTCATACACTGAACACATTACCAACAAAGATTGATGGCACTGTCATATATAATGACCACATTACCAACAAAGATTGATGACACTGTCATACACTGACCACATTACTAACAAAGAGAGATGACACTGTCATATAATGACCACATTACCAACAAAGATTGATGACACTGTCATACACTGACCACATTACCAACAATGATTGATGACACTGTCATACACTGACCACATTACCAACAAAGATTGATGACACTGTCATACACTGACCATGTTACCAACAAAGATAGATGACACTGTCATACACTGACCACATTACCAACAAAGATTGATGGCACTGTCATACACTGACCACATTACCAACAATGATTGATGATACTGTCATACACTGAACACATTACCAACAAAGATAGATGACACTGTCATACACTGACCACATTACAAAACAAAGATTGATGACACTGTCATACACTGACCACATTACCAACAATGATTGATGACACTGTCATACACTGATCACATTACCAACAAAGATTGATGACACTGTCATACACTGACCACGTTACCAACAAAGATAGATGACACTGTCATACACTGACCACATTACCAACAAGATTGATGACACTGTCATACACTGACCACATTACCAACAATGACTGATGATACTGTCATACACTGACCACATTATGCCCTACCAGCAAAGATAAATAGCACTGCCGATTATATGTTAACCTCATTACCAGCAGAGACAGACATTGACTTCATTGCCAGTAAAGAAAGATGGCACTGTCATACACTGACCACGTTACCAACAAAGATTGATGACACTGTCATACACTGAACACATTACCAACAAAGATTGATGACACTGTCATATATAATGACCACATTACCAACAAAGAATGATGACACTGTCATACACTGACCACGTTACCAACAAAGATAGATGACACTGTCATACACTGACCACATTACCAACAAAGATTGATGACACTGTCATACACTGACCACGTTACCAACAAAGATAGATGACACTGTCATACACTGACCACATTACCAACAAAGATTGATGACACTGTCATACACTGACCACATTACCAACAATGACTGATGATACTGTCATACACTGACCACATTATGCCCTACCAGCAAAGATAAATGGCACTGCCGATTATATGTTAACCTCATTACCAGCAGAGACAGACATTGACTTCATTACCAGTAAAGAAAGATGGCACTGTCATATACTGACCTCATTACCAGCAAAGATTACCCCAAAATGTGCCAATGTTTTTAAAAAATATTGGCACTGACTCTAAATGTCATAGGACGCGACAGGCTTCTTTCTTCCTTTTCCTTTTGTCCAACAAATCGACAGTTGACCGCTTTACCCTCTGACACATAAAACCACCACTAGAGGTCACTGTCTTCTGTTTTGGACCAACTTTCATTATCATTAAATCATTATTGAGTGCCGTCTCCACATCGACGGTTGGCTACCATGGAGCACCATTCCACTCTGTCTCTTGCTTTGATGGTGTATGTTGTATCAGGATGACTTGTCCATCTTTTGATGTTACTCGTCCATGTTAGTCTTGGTCTGCCTCTGACTCTTTTAATTTGTATTTTCCCTTCCAAGATTACGTTTAGTAGGCTGCTGTGTCTTTTAACATGCCCCAAAAATCGCATTTGTCTTGTTTGAAATGTATTTAGTAGTTTAATTTTTAATTGTTTTAAGACTTTATCGTTTGTTTTCTTACTCTTTCCATCCAATTCTACCGATTCATATATAAATCCACATATCAAAGGCTTCAATTTTCTGTTCTGTTTTCTTGTGTAATGTCCGTGTTTCTGTAAAAAAAAAAAAAAAATACCCCGGTCACGCCAAGTGGCGTATAGGTAATATGGTGTTAGTGACCATAAATTTTACAGACCTTCGGCACATGATTTTTGGTAATAATATATGTGGTCGGTATTACGCCCGTGCCGCTTTACTTTCTCAGAAAAAAATCCGGTACCCATTAAAGGCTGGGTGAACCTGGAAGCCGTCGGTTGGGATCGAACCCTACCTCTTGTCCTTTGTAGTCCAGTTCACTAACCACTGAGCATTCGCGGCTCCCTCCATGTTTCTGTACCATACAGAATTGTTGAGAAAATATAACATTTTTCTATTCTTAGTTTTAGCTCGGGTGTTATTTGTTTTCATGTTGGTATATATTTCCTGACATTAACATTACTCTTTGCCATTCCTATTCTGTTATTTGTTTCAGCTTTACATTTCCATCACTGGCTATAGTTTGTCCACCATACCATCTTTATCCTACATTACGCTATTTTCAACCATTTCTGTACTGTTAGGTTTACAATTTCCTTTTGTGTTTTGGCCATCATCTCACACACATTACTCCAGTTTCCTGAGCTGATTCTCGTCTTTCCCCAAGACAACATATTATCTTGTGACTGTTTTTGTAGCAATTTAGTTTTTCTTTTGCTTGCTTGCGTTCGCCCGAAGACTTAAGGAGTGTACCTCGTCATCATCCGCCCTTAAAAGGACGTTATGTAGACGTGTCTGCGTTGTGTTGTGGTTTACAGTATAATTGTTATATTTGCGTCTTTCGGCCCAACACATCCGACTTCAGCATGATATTTTTGAGTACCGGATTGTCTTCCCTCTTCGATCCCTACTAGCTTGGCCAGACTAGAGGGGTTAGTCTGTTACTAGAGGCACCATGGAGAGGTGGAGCAGGGTCTGGATGGTTCTGGTTCACCAATCCTGGCGCAAGCCATCAGCTGTGGATCGCTGACAACTTCCAGCTCTGGTGCTGGGAGGCGCGCCTTCGCCTCCGTTTTTCTTTTAATTATTATATTATTATTATTATTATTTTAGCGGGGTGAAGTTGTTGACAGTTTAAACCTATTTCTTGTTCCCCCTGACTTGGAGCATGCTACTTTCCTGATATAGGTGTAAATATGGCGAAGTTGTCAGAAAATAGCAGCTCATTAAAAAAATGGGTTTGAGTGTGAAACTTTAGTAGTTTTATCGAAATGGACGTCTTGAACGATAATTTTAAAAATATGGTATTTTATTAGTTTAGCGTCCCAAATTATTTCTGCTCGGAGTAACATCCCCTCTCGAATCTGTCATTAGAAGACTCCTGGGTTAGGTTTAGGGCTAGGAATAGCCTACAACTAAACCAGTTAAACCTAACCTTTGTTGGACAAAAATAAAATTAACCATGCAACAAAAACCAGAAACATTTGACAAGTAACAGTTGATAAACTATGTTCGGTCAGTGAGGGGAGATCACTCGTTTAGATGTAATAATTTGGAACACTAAACTCGTAAATTACCAAATTAGTGATGGGGGAACACATTCTTGTCCTGCTCTGTCGTTACAAGAAACCAATATGCCCAACAGTTGAGCTCAACACAATGAAGGGTGTCAGGCTAAAAAGAGGCAAATCATGGGTGGGTCGAGCAGAAGATGTCATTAAACAGGTCGGTGGGCTTACCAATATCAACGTTGGTGAGGAGTGGATACCGGTGCCTACGTTATTCAGGGGGGACATTCTCGTGTATTGTCACACTCGACAGGAAAAGTAGGGAATAGAACTCAGTAGTGGTCAATGCGGAGGTCAACGGTCTCAACTGGGACAACACCGATGAGAAATATGCAGTCATCTATACAGACGAATCTGTAATACGACACCAAAAGAGTGCATGGGCAATTACAGCACGCTCGGCAGGCAGAATAGTCAAAGAAGACAGTGGTGCATACGTTATGACCTCGAGTAGCATGACGATGGAGGTGATGGCAATGGCCAGGGTATTCATCTGGTTAGAGTCACAAGACTACACCCACGCATGTATACTGAGTGGTTCGATGAGCATGATAAGAAAAGTGGTGGCGGGATATGTACGTGTGCAATGGATAAAGTCACTGCAGAAGTCAAAAATACGTAAGGTCACCTTTGTATACGTCCCAGGATATGCGGGAGTACGGGGAAATAAAAGAACGGATAGGTTGGCTAGTTGCACTATTGATGAGGACGGTCAACCAATGGATCGGGCTGACATCATCAATGCCCTCCATGAAGTGGGAAGGACACAGGACTTCGACAACCATGAGTCCACGTCACTCCTTCGGATGAAGGAGATGGGAGTTAAGATGGGCACAGCCAGAAACGATAAACTTAGTGGGCGTGTAAGAAGACTAATCAATCAACACAGAACTGGAGTCGTCAGTCGCTGGACACTTGGAGACTTGCTGAGGAGGGGATCTGAGCAACTATGGACATGTTCGGAGTACAATGACGATGACCCGCTAATAACTCAACCTGTGTGCCACGCCTAATGTTGTTCAGACAGCATTTTCAAAACAAGCAAACAGAACCTTCACGCCACTTGGTGCACAAGGAATATGGTCTTAGTTGCTTATATTTTTTATAGACCATATAAACATAATTTTTTTGAGGTGATGCTTTACTTTGCCATACAAAAATCCGTTACCCTTTAAGGTTTTCTTGTAAATGGTCTAATGTTAACTAATGCTAATAAATGTCCTTGTATTACTAAATTCATTGACCAACTTAGTCGTTTATTGTCTTTTCTGTATGGTTTTCCCTTATCAATGACCGCAATATTGAGAGATTAGTTTTTTTACAATTAATTTAGGAAATGTTACCCTCAAGAAAGTTACAAAATTGAATATATACTAATAGGGTCTGATTTAGACTTAGATCCTCTTAGCTGACTACGCTAAGTATTACTTTCACACCCCCCCCCCCCCCGCCCCCACACACGGTAGAAGGTCTCTACCATCATCATCATGTGCCATACCGGTTGGCGTAGGCGATCATGTCCTTCCACAATCTTCTTTCTATCTACAGTGCATCGTATCAGTTCTGTTGTTGACTGTTTTTCATGCCATGACACCAAGCTATCCAGTATTTTCTCTCTTTGTCGTCCGCGATATCTCTTTCCTTTTTTTTTTTTTTTTGCCATTTGTAACCAAGTATTCAACTTTCCTCTTCTCATGATGTGCCCGAAAAATGTTGATTGTTTCTTTCTGATGTTTTTTAGGAGCTCCCATTTTTGTGTTGGCCTCATTGAGAACTTCCTCATTGGTCTTTTTAGCTGTCCAGGGAACTTTCAACATTCTTCTGTGAAATCCCATTTCTGTGGCCTCAAATAGTCTTTTCATTTGTTTGTCTGCTGTCCACGATTCGCTTCCATAGGTCAGAATTGGTTCTATATAGCACCGATGAACTCTCTTTCTCATTTCTATTGACATAGATTTGTTGCATAAGATATTGTTCATTTTCTAAAATGAAAATGTTCTAAAAATTTTCGGAGGCGAAGGCGCGCCTCCCAGCACCAGAGCTGGAAGTTGTCAGCGATCCACAGCTGATGGCTTGCGCCAGGATCGGTGAACCAGAACCATCCAGACCCTGGTCCACCTCTCCGTGGTGCCTCTAGTAATAGACAAACCTGTCTAGTCTGGCCAAGTGAGTAGGGATCGAAGAGGAAAGACAAACCGGTACTCAAAAATGTCGTGCTGAAGTCGGATGTGTTGGGCCGAAAGGCGCAAATATAACAGTTATACTGTAAACCACAACACAACGCAGACACGCCCACTTAACGTCCGTTTAAGGGCGGATGATGACGAGGTACACTCCTTAAGTCATCGGGCGAACGTAAGCAAGCTGCAAGCATTTTCTGAAATGCTATTTTGACCTGAGCTATTTTGCTTTTTATTTCTGTGGTGCAGC
This sequence comes from Megaustenia siamemsis, assembly GCA_032433765.1. Classification (NCBI taxonomy): domain Eukaryota; kingdom Metazoa; phylum Mollusca; class Gastropoda; order Stylommatophora; family Ariophantidae; genus Megaustenia; species Megaustenia siamemsis. The sequence goes on from JAVIAB010000108.1 coordinate 15,577,470, forward strand.
TTCAATCTGATGTTATTATTGTGCCCAAGTATTTCAGATGTTGCACTTGCTTCAAATTTGTCCTGTTTATTTTTATGCTGCATGATGGTGACGATTGTTTCTTCGATATGACCATTACTTCTGTTTTCTTACTATTCAAACTGATACCTTTATTGTTGCTTTCTTTTACTATTATGTCTATCATTGAAGGATATATACCATAGATGACAAAATAAATAAATGTGAGGGCTTCTCTGATTGTGAGGTCATACTCTGGAATTTATTTCAACCCACCCCTGTTTATAAAGTTTGAACAGCGCTGCCTAGCCCGCCAACCATCCTGTTTACTATATAAAGTTTGAACAGCGCTGTCTAGCCCGCCAACCATCCTGTTTACTATATAAAGTTTGAACAGCGCTGCCTAGCCCGCCAACCATCCTGTTTACTATATAAAGTTTGAACAGCGCTGCCTAGCCCGCCAACCATCCTGTTTACTATATAAAGTTTGAACAGCGCTGTCTAGCCCGCCAACCATCCTGTTTACTATATAAAGTTTGAACAGCGCTGTCTAGCCCGCCAACCATCCTGTTTACTATATAAAGTTTGAACAGCGCTGTCTAGCCCGCCAACCATCCTGTTTACTATATAAAGTTTGAACAGCGCTGCCTAGCCCGCCAACCATCCTGTTTACTATATAAAGTTTGAACAGCGCTGTCTAGCCCGCCAACCATCCTGTTTACTATATAAAGTTTGAACAGCGCTGCCTAGCCCGCCAACCATCCTGTTTACTATATAAAGTTTGAACAGCGCTGTCTAGCCCGCCAACCATCCTGTTTACTATATAAAGTTTGAACAGCGCTGTCTAGCCCGCCAACCATCCTGTTTACTATATAAAGTTTGAACAGCGCTGCCTAGCCCGCCAACTATCCTGTTTACTATATAAAGTTTGAACAGCGCTGTCTAGCCCGCCAACCATCCTGTTTACTATATAAAGTTTGAACAGCGCTGCCTAGCCCGCCAACCATATTTGCCAATAAAGAAGATGAAACCACCACTGGAGAACTGTATTTTCATTTCAGAAGCTGTACAACACATGAAGCGTAAAGTACATTTAACTAGCAGCTGGCAGGTGCTGCACTACATAATAATAATAATAATAATAATAATAATAATAATAATAATATAATACCTCTACTACAGACAAACACACTAGTTACGTCACAACAGTGGCTAATACGAAAGCAATATACCATAGCCATCTGTGTTCCTGACAGGGAATATTCGTATTTTACAGCTGATTGAACAATCGTGCCTATCACTAGGCAAGTTGATAACAGCAGGTTGCATCGCTATGTGCTCATTCATGCGGGTTTTGATCATTTGTCATATTTGGTGAAATGGACAATTTATATTCATATCAGGGCGAAAAGTGTTAAAAAAAAAAATTAATTAATTAAATTCATCATCATCGAGTGCCTTCTCCGCAACGAAGGTTGGCTACCATAGAGCGCCATTCTGCTCTGTCTCTTGCTTTGATGGTGCAGGTTGTCATAGGCTGATTTGTCCACCTTTTGATGTTACTCGTCCATTTTAGTCTCGGTCTGCCTCTGCCTCTTTTACCTTGTATTTTCCCCTCCAGGATTACTTTTTAATTAAATTAAAACTTGCAATATGGTATGACAAGGCAGAAAGATCAAAACACAACACAACGAACCTTCAACAAACATGAGAATACTAGACCCAATGGTTGACCACGAAAAAGATGGATAGATGGAATATTAGAAGCACTAGGAAACATAACAGCAGCCGAGGCGAACAGAAGAGCAAAAGACCGCAAATTATATCTCCCCCTCGACGCTGAAAGGCAAATGAGGAAGGAAAGAAGAAGAAGAAGAATATGGTATGAAATATTACCCGTGTATGCCTACTTTATGGACTTTATACAAATTAAAA